>OY744517.1:112972834-113450334 GCA_963556195.1 Sepiola atlantica | reverse complement strand
AAATTGAAGTATAAATATAAGGACATAAAACGATTAAATGTCATAATCTCTAAGAATATAAGTATAAATTCTACGCTTTCTTTGACCAAACTAATCAATACGCCAATAGAACATCGTCAATGTTGTTTATACAATAAAATATGTTTACAGCATTAACAATAACGATAATACAAATAATAATATTAATAATTATTACGATGGAGATACATTTTTTGGCTAAATACGCTTCACCACTATTTTTTTAATTTAATATTTACCACTTTCTTTTACTCGTCACACCTTATCCCACTCTGAAGCATACTATATGTTTATACTAAACGTCAGGAAATGTTTACTCAAATACAATTGATCACTAGCTTCGTGTGTCTTGGATACCAATTCTTTCTACTGTTCACACTTAACTTTCCTTACTTCTTAACCTTATGCGTGTCTGGATATATATATATATATATATATATATATATATATATATATATATATATATATATATATATATATATACATATATATATATATATATAATTTATTTAGATACTGTATGTTACATATTTCAGCAATGTACCGCGGTTTCATCCAAAAGGCAGATTTAGACATCTATAGTAAATCTCCGTGCCCAGTGGAATCATCGGCAAGCTGAAATGATTGTAGTCCCGTCCCGATAAGGAATGACGTCAACAATGACAGAAAACGGTGTATCTCTGATAGGGTCGCCGAAAAAATCCGGTGTGGGATAGTGATTAACTAAAACTTAAGGGAGATCGTTGTTAGTTCGTGTATGAAAGGCCTTCATTTTATTCACTAGCAAGTTTTATTTCTTTATTTATTTATCTGTTCTTTTATGTAATGTTATTGTTATACCTAGTCTGAAAAAATACGAAAGGGGCGGTTATATAGTTTGCCGTTTGTGTTTGTGAAATTAGGGTGCTTTTTTGTTGTCGTTTTTGGGAACAAATTTATCTATCGAATTATTTGTTCGATATAGTTCTGAAAGTTCTGAAAAATATGATGCAATAATGTTTTTATGGACTTAACGTGTTTGTATATTTTTATTTATTGAATTGGTGTTTTCGTATTTTCTTGATCTTAATGGGAGGAAAGCGGTGTTTCGTTGATATGTCCCGTTTATAACCAGTAGTGTTGAAAACAAAAATTGGTTATAAACGGAATGATGGATGCTATCTGTTATTTCCGTTTGAGGGGTATCCGTTTATTCTCTGGGTGGGGGTTGTTAACTTCTATTTTATTGATGGTGTGTTAATAATATCAATATGTAGTGTATTTCAGAAAATTTATTAAATTCTTTATCTTATTATTTCATTTTATTCCACTCGTACGTGTACTTCTGTCCATGCGCACCGGCAAATAAACTTATATACACATACGTGCATCGAACCACAAGCATGTATATATACAACATCTGCATGCATATGCACATGCACGCACGTACACACATCTTAACTCACATGTACGGGGGGTTATTAATTTTATATTTTTTTATTATTAGGCCTGTTGCAAAATCTCGGGGCTAGATGAAAGGAAAGGAATCCTCCTGCTTATGTTTGATATAAGGTTCTTAAAAAGTCGGTTTCTGATATGAGTTGGTAGAATCGCTAATATATATATATATATATATATATATATATATATATATATATATATATATATATATATATATACGAATAAACACTCATTTGTATCTATTATAGAAAAATGTTTACTTTATTTATTTAAAAATAAATAATTACGGTGTATTATATATTTTTAATTATTTCTAAACATTAAAGTAAATAAAAAAATAATGTAATGTTTATACGTTGCTCGATATCTGACTGAAGTATATGTTACAATAAACCATTAGTGGATAAAGAGACGGCCTCCACTTAAACATAATTGCAATAATTAATATTATATATTTTGAAATGAATGTGTATTCTTTTTTATTTCATCACTATTAATATTATTTTTAAAATATTTACCAGTGAAGAAATATCGAAAAACAAAATCAGTGAAAAAGAGTAAACAGTCACTTGATTTTTTTCTGTTTCTATGCCAAGTATATAAATATATTTTAAAATGTAAGTCGAAATGAATACAGACGAAACGCAACGAGATATCGTAATAATTTAATTTTACATAAATATAGTCTGTTATTCTTATAGTGGTCTCCATATATTAAGACCAAATTAAACTCGAGGATAAGTGTTAATGATACTGGAATTATTGCTAGCGAAAGATAGGGAAGACTATGATAGTACTAACATTGATAAACGCTATGCATAGCGTTTGATTGCTTATGGGATGGTCCGTGGCAATAAGTTGTTGAATTGGATTTGGCGCCGACCAAGTTATAATAAGCAGAGAAGCAGATCCGCGGTATTATGTTCCTTGGCGTGGAAACCCTTACAAAGAAACTCTGTCAGTGGAAATTCTGCCTGACGCTAGGCAAATGGTCGAGGAAAGAAACATACTTTTTCGTTTTGGTAGAAGACGGGTTTATACTGTGAATATTTCACAAGGAGGAACCAAAGTTCAGTCAGGCACCACCCATGAAAGATACGATAGAATAAAAAAAAACTAGCAACGTATATTCTGAGAGCACGTATTTAAAGAGAAGAGATCACCCGTTCTTCAAGTCGATTTTGTATTCTGTCAAGGCAGGAAAGTATTCCCTGTGCGAAACCTGCACACATGTCGCAGCAGTATTCAATAATAGACACTTACAAATGAAGATGTTTTTTTATATTTTAAATAATTTAAATACTTCAGCCATTAAATCGATATATTAGAAACAATAAACAGATCGAATACACATCTATTACTAAATGTTATACTATTTCATTTTACGTTCGTAAAATGAAGACATTAAATTATTTAACTACTAAGAATCGCAAAATCTATTCCAGGTATTTATAATCTAAAAAGTAAAAATAAGGAAAGAGTAGATATATCGACCCTCTCATTTGAACCCTTTCTCTATTTCTAGTCGCAATCTATTTTTATTTTTATTTTCTCGCCTGTTTTATATTTTACTTTTTCTGTCCTTTTTTACTTATTTCCGTTTTGTCTTTCTTACGCAGTATTTTTCGATTTTTAAAAACAATTTATTCAGAGCACATTTCCTAACAAAGTAATAATAAAAATAATATATATATGACATTTACAAACTTTTCCAACATGTTGGCTCCTACCGAAATAGTAAAACAAAGATGGTGGGGGAAATAAAACAAGGCAAAAAGCTGCCCGAATGCAAGCAAGTGTCCGATTGTAAAAAAATCCGGTGTCAAAAAGTACAGCGGAGAAAGTGGTTTGTAGGCTTTAGCCTGGCTTAAGGAAAAAAATAATTAAATAAATTGCTGTTTTGCGGAATATACATTGCTTTTCTAATTCCTTTTCATCTTTCTTTCTATCTATCTGCTCTATCCGGTATATTGAACAGTATACTTTTCACAATAGGTTTTACCTTTCCTAAAAGTTCGCTTATAGTTCTCTACTTCATATATATATATATATATATATATATATATATATATATATATATATATATATATATATATATATATATGTGTGTGTGTGTGTGTGTGTGTGTGTATTGGCATCCGTCAGTCGCAACGACTATGGATCAGCGCCGTATTGGGATGTTCTTTGTGTGCATCTTTTCGTGTGACTGTAGATACTAATTCTTGATTTTCATGGTTTACCACAGCCTTGACATACGAAAGCTGTTGTGTAATGTGCCACCTCGGCTCGTTGGTCTGCCTGTAGGCGGCTCTTCTCCTCGCACTCTTCCCAGCGTTTTCATCGTGGAGGAACTTCTCACTGATTATCATTCCCTGGCATATCTGTTTCCTTCAGGCAGGTCTGTCAGCTGCAGAGGCTTCCCATGTATTTATGTCAATTGTGCAAGCCTTCATATATTGCTTGCAGACATCCTTTAAGCGGAGATGGGGACGGCCCTATTTTCCTGAGCCTGAGGCAAGCTCGCCGTAGAGAAGGTCTTTAGGGATACGCCGATCATCCATCCTGCGCACATGGCCAAGCCAGCGAAGACGTTGCTCACGCAGTAGGGAGTAGATGGATGGAATGCCTGCTCTTTGTAGAACATCATTGTTGCCAACTTTGTCCTGCCATGTGATACCAAGTATCCTACGTAGGCACCTTATATGGAAGACCTGGAGTTTCCTATCATGTGTTGAGTATGTGGTCCAGGACTCACTCCCATACAGTAGGACACTGAAAACGCACGCTCTGTACACGGCCATCTTGGTAGAAGTGGTAAAGTTGCTGTTTTCCCAGACTCTTTTAGTTAGTTTAGAGAGGGTTGTGTATGCCTTACCAACCCTTTTGTTGAGCTCTACGTCCAATGAGAGAGTTCCTATAGCAGTGGAGCCTAGGTACTGGAACTGGTGAACGACCTCCTGTGGTGTAGATTGGATTGAAATGCAGGGTGTGCAGGCGGTTGCTTGTCCCATAACTTGGGGTTTCTTCTGGCTAATGGTGAGGCCGAACAGGCTGCCAGCATCAGCAAACCTGTCCATAAGTCTTTTGAGATCATCTTTTCTATGCGATGCTATGGCTGCATCATCGGCAAACAGCATGCCCCTGATCTAGACTGACCTGATCTTAGTCTTGGAGCGGAGCCTGGCGATGTTGAAGATACTACCGTCAGATCTGGAGTGAAGGTAGATACCATCCACTATGTTCTGGAAAGTATGCTTCAGGAGTATGGCGAAGAAGATGCCGAAGAGTATCGGGGCAAACACACAGCCTTGTTTGACACCGCTCTTCACCCCGAACACAGCAGACATTTCGCCTTTAAAGTGTACAGTACTCATAAAGCCATGGTGAAAAGATTTTATGATACTGAGGAGTTTTGGTGGGCATCTGATTAGTGAGAGGATCTTGAATAGACCGTCTCTGCTCACACGATCAAACGCCTTAGTCAGATCTATTAAGGCGAGATACAGAGGCTGGTTTTGTCCTCTGCACTTCTCTTGAAGCTGGTGTAGCGAAAAAATCACATCGATGGTTGATCTCTCTGAACGAAAGCTGCATTGAGGTTCCGGGTAAATTCGATCGGCAAGACCTTGCAGTCGACGTAGTACTATACTTGCGAATAGCTTGCCAACGAAGCTTAACAGTGAGATACCGCGGTAGTTGCTGCAGTCACTGCGGTCCGTCTTCTTTGTGTTTGTAGTGTGTGATGATGTTTGCGTCTCTCATATCGTGAGCTACTGAACCTTCTCTCCAGCACTGTATCAAAAGGGTATGAAGAAGCTCAAACAGACAAGCTTTCCAACTTTTAAGACCTCTGCTTGAATATAATCTTTTCCTGGGGCTTTTCCAGATGGCAGCCTGTCTATTGCCTTGGATAGTTCTTCTATGGAAGGCTGCTCGTCGAGCTCATGCATCAGGGGGAGATGGTCAATGACATCCAGGGCAGACTGATGTACCACGTTGTCCCTGAAGTAAAGCTCGGAGTAGTGTTCGACCAATCTGTCCAGCTGTTTGACTTTAACTAGTATGGGTTCACCCGACTGAGACTTCAGTGGTGCAGTTTTGTTCATTATGGGTCCTGTCGTTCTCCTGATTCCGTCATAAATGTTTTTCATGTTGCCTGTATCAGCCGCCCGCTGAATAGTCTTGGAAAGGTCCGTCCAGTAGTTGTTCGCAACTTCTCTGACCGCCTTTTGGACTGCATCTTTCGAATACCTCAGTGTAGGCAACGATGTAGAAGATGAGTTGGCCTTGTATGAAAGCAAGGATGAACGTTTTGCCTCAATCAGAGGGTCGAGAATAGCAGAATTGGATCATACCAGTCATTGCGTTTACAACCTGTCCTTTTCCCAACGGCTTTGAGAGCTGTGGAGTGGGTGTCGTTCTTGAGTGTTTCTCACTGTTCAGATGCAGGTCGACTGTGATCTCCTTTGAAGGTGGAGGAAAGTATCACGTTGAATTCCGCCATACGGTCTGGGTGTTGAGTCTTGCTAACGTTAATACGCGCAATACTTTCCTGTGTAGTGCGGTAGAAATCTTTGGGTTGAAGCTTAACCTTGCTGCATACTAAGGAATTATCCGTATCAGAACCGGCACTATGGTAGGCTCTAGACATCAGGAATTTTTTTACGAACCTTCGTCTAGTAATAATGAGGTCAAGCTGGTGCCGGCGCCTTAACCTTGGATGTCTCTTAGACATCATGTGATGCGGTCTGGCACCAAATAATGTGTTGGTAATGTAGAGGTCATGGTAGGCACAGAGTTCTAGTAGTCGCTGACCATTATCATTGCATTTAACCACTACAAAGTTACTGAGGCAGCTTGGCCATGCATTGTTGTGACCACTTACATGCGCATTATAGTCCCCAAGTATGATCAGGTCCTCATTATGTGAAAATGCTTTGATTGTGTCATCTAGCTGAGTGTAGAATGCTCCTTTGTGTCGTTAGGTGCCGCGAGTGATGGGGCGTACACACACAATATATTAATTGATCCATTTGTGGTGTTCAGACGCAGTAAAATTAGTCGCCTAGTGACTGAATCACAGAGTTGTACATTTTGAAGCAGTGAGTTTCTGACTGCAAAACCAACACCGTGTTCGCGAACTTCCTCTTCCTTCTTCCCTTGCCAGAAGAAGGTATAGTCTGATTTCTTTAGGCATCCGGAGTCTGCTAAGCGAGTTTCCTGTAGTGCAGCAATGTCTACCCTTAGTCTCAATAGCTCAACGTTGATGATAGCAGTTTTTCGGACATTGGAGATGTTGAGTATGTCAGTTGATAGGCCAGTCACCATAGTACGGACATTCCAGCACCCTAGCCTAAGTGCTGGTTTCTTTGTATTTTTTTTGTTTTTGTTTGGTGCAATGGTTACTGACCACTTGTTAGAATTACTCACTGCATTACGCACCCAGCAAAGCAGGTGGCCAGTAGCAGGATAGCACCTTACTGGCTGAAGGCTGCTCAGCTTTATGGCGGGTGGTAGCTGTCCAATGAGGTTAAATAACCTCCCACCGTCGGGATCGATCCATGCCACCCAGCTGTACGCCAATTGAGCTGCAGGCTTATAACCGGTAAGTGTCGCTACCCTGTTTAGTCCTATACAGATGCATAGCTGAATTTTGTTTCTCCAGAGCGCTGGCCAGGGCAGATCTATGGAGAGAGTGGGTCGCCTAATCGTCAGAATCTCCCTCTCGGTCTTGCTGATGTTGCCCAGAGGAATGGAAGTACCAGTACATCCGGCACCAGGTTGACTGTAGTAGCTGCCAGAGAATAGCTAGATACGGCGCTTGTTAGCCTGTGTGGCTACACTCCAGATTTTCTGTTGGGATTTACTCCCTTAGCCTTAATCGAACCAACGAATAGCCACAAAGCAGTGGTACTATTTACCCATAGCTGGGGGCCTGTTCATGGGCATCAGGGCTTGCCCATACAGCGATGGGCCTGTCATGTCGCATATCTGGGGGAAGACCAGCTTCGAGTCTCCTGTTGTTCTGCTTGAGTCCGCAAGGTACCCAATTGACGTGT
This sequence comes from Sepiola atlantica, assembly GCA_963556195.1. NCBI lineage: Eukaryota > Metazoa > Mollusca > Cephalopoda > Sepiida > Sepiolidae > Sepiola > Sepiola atlantica. The sequence continues at coordinate 113,442,817 of OY744517.1, read as the reverse complement.
GTCGCCACGGGGAGGCACTGCAGTGAGCTTGTCTATAGATAAGCTATGTACTAGCAGGGAAGGCTTACGCACTTTGCTCCCTTTTCGCCCAGATTAGCCAGTGGTGGGGACTGTAATAGGAAGATTAGGAGAAAACAACACAGGGTGCACCACACTTGATGCACGAATAAACCATTTTGACACACACACACACACACATACACACACACACATATATATATATATATATATATATATATATATATATATATACACATACATACATACATAACTAAAATAAAATAAACTACAAGGCATTTTTCAAAATAACTCCGTAATTACATTCACTCAGGAACTACATGTTAATAACAAACTTCCATTTTTAGATGTTCTCAGTGATTCTAACAATGACGCAATCATCACCTCTTTCTATAAAAACCTACTTCTATTAATACATGCATTTTAAGTTATAGAAGCTAATGTTCATATCGATATAAAATTGCAATGATTAAAAATCTATTAAACTGTGCAAGATAATCTCTTTAACCAAAAATATTCCTTAATGAATTAAAAAAAAACATTAAGATAGTCATAATTATTAATCAATTTTCCAATTATATTGTAGACAAACAAATAAAATTAATTATTAAAAACTTAGACAATACTAAGAATAATCAGCTGAATTATCTCCACTACATAAATCTATTCTGCTGTAAACAAATGTATCTGAACTTTAAATTGGATGGAAAAGCTCTCAAAAATATAATACATCGCTACATATTCCCAACTTAGCTAATACAATAGATTCACCATCTATTATAAGAAATGAAAACATCAAACCCTGTAGTTAAAAAAGAACATTGTACAAACCAAAACTGCATTAGGAAGAAATAATGTAATATATCAGTTTCATTAGAGAATGCATCTTCGACAATAATAGTAAAACTAATTCTTACATTGGTTTCACTACCACAACTCTTTCTCGAAGACTGACGTTACATGTGTCCGAAACTAGCTCCATTTACCAACACCTAAACAAATGAATCTCTCTTTTCAATATAGACACATACTAGTAAACAATCCTAAAATAATACACCCCGATACCAACATCAAAATATTACAAATTCTTGAAGCCCTCTACATAACAAACTAAGCATCCCACAATCAATAATGTGAATTACGAAACTGGTTACAGCATAGTAAAGTGTCTAGCAGAGTAATTAACGGTACCAAATGCTTAGCCATTAAGTAATTATACGTTTAAATCTTGAACGCGCTTAGAACGTGATCAAATTCTAAGCGGTTAAGCAATCACACTTCTTGCGCGCTTTTAGAACGTAATCACGCTCTCATGTAACATCTCAATATTATAAACGCTCTTTTGTGGTTGTAAATTACTAGTCGTTATAATGATAAAAAAGTATCAGTACACTCATGTTTCTAAAATACCAAGTCTAACGCCGATTAAGATGATATTTTTGCAAGCAAAAACACTCCGTATTACTTAATAATGTTTGCCTAAATGAAAATATGCTACCTAAATACACACACTATATATATATATATATATATATATATATATATATATGTATGTGTGTGTGTGTGTGCGTGCGTGCGTGCGTGTATGTTTGTATGTATGTGTCTGTGTGTGTAGAAAGAGAGAGAGAAAAGGGTTAGTGGGAAATAGAAAACGGACGGACCTGTTTTTTATGTATATGTTTTGGAAGTTGATATTAATTTAGTTGGAATGCTATAACTATGATTACCTACCTGTACATCACAGTAATGTTCAAATATTTAAAAATGAACAAACATTAATTGTATAGATCGACGTCAATCAATGAAATGTTATTTCAAGATTATTTTTATTATTACCAATATGATAATATTAATAAGGAAAGCTAAATCAGTCAAATCAATCTAAATTCGTTTTCAGCTAGACAAATGCTAAAATAAGTAAGCGAACTTTTGGTGAATTATCTTAACAACAACCGAGATATCCGATATCCCTTCTTTCTCACCTAATTAATCTTCATTATCTTTATATGTTTTGTTTGGATTCGATTTCTGCAAAGGATCGTTTTCATGCTGAATACAGGAGATGCTGCCTAGAGAATACATCAGGGATAAAGACAGTAAAAATGCTTTCACATAAGGATAAAAGGGGTTATATGTAAAATAACCGAACCTTTTCTTTTAACAAAATCGTGAAAAAGCACACTTGAAAAGTGTTCAGTAATTGCACATGATTGACGAGATATCGTGTTCATTTATGCCAGTACATTGCAACTTTTTGTAAGTGTGTGTATATACTCGATTATATAAATGTGCTTTTCTGTATGAATACGCGTGTGTGGCTGAATGTTTGTGGTTATGCCGGGACATAATCGCGCTTGATAAAGTATAAAGAACGAGAAAAGTTTAATATTCATTTTGATCACAGTTCACCTATTAAAGGTTTATGCTTCATAATCTTTTGGCAGATAAGTTGATGTGCTGGGTATGACTTTAAATGGCATCCGGTGACGATGCCGACAACCTTAAACTTTGGGGAGTGTGAAGCCATCCCATACATTTTCGTCCAGCTCCATTCTGACTCAAAGGGGTAATACCAGTAAAAGATCCATATATAAATTACAGAGAAATTATTCATTTACAAAATATACGTTTACAAACAAAGAAATCAACAAACAAATAAGTTTGAGCATACAATTATGTAACGACGTTCAAATCCCGTACCACCAAACAACCAACTAACACTATCCATCCATATCGTTATAAACTTCATTAGTCCACGTTAGGTGTTAATATTCAAAGAATCAGAATTATTGTACTATATAAATGGTAAATACAAGCTAAGTTAATGCGAAGAGGAAATAGAGAGTTAAATAAAAATAAAAGCTAATGAATGAATAGTTTAATGACGTAAATACTTTTAATGTGTTTTTCCTTCCTCTTGTCAATTTCCATCGCCCTGCATCAACTATAGCATTGGATTTAAAGTTAATGACATAATATTAACTGTTAGTTTTACCATCTGATCAAATTTCAGCTGTTACAGCAGTGTTATCAACGAACAACTCATGTACACACACCATTATCTACCAGCAACTGCATCTACACACTACACATATCAGGTATGCTACATTCAATATATATATATATATATATATATATATATATATATATATATTAGTATTTCATGTATCCACACACATTTTATAAGGAGATATATTTTTTTTATGTATCAATTTTCAGTATTTACTTCAACAGTGCTCGATACGTAAGTAGAGCTAGGTGGTAAGCTATGAACATATATTTATGGCAATTAAGCTTCACAGAGGCTCCCGCGTTTCATCCCCGGGGGAATCTTCAGGCTAAAATATAATCATAAAACATATCCCGAATTCTATCGAATGTAGGCATATCAATAATTCTAGCAACGAAAGTGTTTTTTAAAAAATTAATCAACATTTACAATATAGCTCTAAAAAATAGTGGTTACCATAATACCGAAATTACATATTAAAAAACAGGACACTAATAATTACAACAAAATTAAAAAGAAAATAAATAAATATAATCTACTATACACCGCCCTATAACCAGATGCTAAAAACTAAACTGGCCAAAATATTCATAAATCAGATTGAAAAACACTTCCCCGTAACCAATCCCCTGCATAAAATATTCAATAAAAATGACCTAAAACTATCCTACAGCTGCTGTGAAAACCTAGAAATGATAATTAAGGCACACAGTAACAAAATACTAAAAGAAAACAACAGAGAGGAAAAATATCAAATTACATAAATAAGTAGAAAAATATAGCAAGAACAAAAATATAAACAATACAAATAGAAATAAACAAAACACTAATAGTAACCATCCGAATAGAAATGAAAAGATTAGCAATGAAGAGAAAAATAGTAACTGCATAAATCGTCCACTGTGTCCACTACACAATAAATGCTTAACCAAAATATTGTAAACCAAGCCACAAAAGACCGAATAGATTTTAAAACTAGATATTATGACCACAAAAACACATTTAAAAACAGAGAACGTTGAATTAAAACAGGACTAGCAAACCACTATTGGGAGCTCAAAGAAAATGGACGCTCAGCAATAATTGAATGGAAAATATTACGACAGGCCAGTAGATGTAGAAATTTAGACGACCCGTGTAGATTATGCCTGAATGAAAAATTTGAAATCCTTAACTTTAAAGATCCTCGAAATCTATAAACTGCAGAAGTGAAATAGCAAACAGCTTCTTACACAGAACTAAATTTACCTTAGGCTAACTAAAATAAATAAATACACAAATAAGTAAAAAAACACAAAAAAACTAAACAGAAATTTAACAATTTCAAAATTAAAACCTAAAATAAAAATACAAGGAACCACGTGTAAAAATAAATTCACCCATTATATTAACACAACAAGGGAAACAGGATATAAGTCAATCTATAGAAAACAGAACAATATAACAGGATATAGGAAGTAACACTAACAATACCTTTGTTCGCGGGAAGCCCAACGATTGGCTGAGAGAACAACAAAGAATCTGATTGTTTAACTAGCTAGCCGTGTATATAAAAACACCCGGCAAAAATAACTCCATGCATTTTAGCCTGAAGATTCCTCCGGGGATGAAACGCGGGAGCCTTGTCATAAATATATATATATATAATTTAAACATTATTCCATGAACAGAACAGTTTTGAATCACTTTCATGTCTAAAAATTAAAATATTGATAAACTTATACTAACTCTTTAGATCAAATTCATTACATGACAATTGTCTGACTGTTATTTTCATCAATTGTATTCACATTTCTGTTCTCAATTTTTTTTGGTACAGATTACAGGAATATTCAGCATTCCTAAATATATTTATATAGAGAGTTCATATTTCCCGACTTTCTCAAGTAATGAGTATAGATGATAGGAATTGTTAATATATTGAAATTTACATAATTGAAGAGAATTGCATGAAGTTGTTCACCTGTAAATAATTTTATCATATTTATTTACATGCATATTTACATATGTATTTTGTACTTATGTATGCATTTTACTAATGCAAGTGAGTGTCATATTGAATTGTGAGTATCTTTGTTTAAAGTGTTTGTTTAGTCTGCAAGTGGAGTATGTTAACATTCTTTACAATTTGATAACACTTTTGTATTATGAATATGTTATACAAAAGACACCCGAGACAATTATGATTCCCCGGGAGTCTATATTGAAGGAAAGGATGGAACATCCAGAACTGACATTCTCTAAGAAAACTGGTATAATTTGGGATTTTTCTTACTTAAACTGTTACCTAGAAGCTAAGTGCAGTATCTGTGCTGATACTACACTTTATTTTTCTGTTCTCAATCAGTAAAAAAGATATCCTTCTAGATCGAGGCAATTTTTTTTTATAATACAAGGTGACTCATTTTAGGGAGAGTAATCTTCCCATATTAGAAATATACTTTGTGTCTAGCTCTCATGTTAAACCAACAAAATAAGGACACGCTTCTCAATTAAGGCATTAATTTCTAGTCTCCACTACTATGTAATCCATAGCTGGAGGGTGTATATATGTGTTTATATCTGCCTCAATAGTATTAATAAAACGCATGCAGTGGCTCAACATAACTCGAACCTGACACGCTGATAATCTGAGCATGTAACCATGAAGACACGCCAGTTCTTATAAATAGGTACATCTCAAGTATTACAGGGTGATTCATAAGTCACTTAGATATTTAAAATGAAGCACAAACATACTATGAACTTTTGATGATTATTATCTTACTCTCTAATTACTGCTATTTGTTATTTTACATTTGTTCGTTTATATATTTGTTTCTATATATATTTATTTTTATTTATTTAAATTTTAAGTGCCAAAATCGATGGTATTTCTTGTAAAAAAGAATGGAGCTATGCATGCAGAACGAAGGTGAAAATTTGCTGTAATTTTAAACTCCCATGAATGAATTTGTTGAATAAACTTTCTGTTTTGTATTACCGTATTTTTTAACTTTAGAATTTCAAAAATAAATAGCTAAGTGAAGTGACTTATGAATCATCCTGTATATTGTTTATATGTTGCCAAAGTGTGCTATCAGATGATAATGAAATATGGAGCCCGTATAAATAAAATGCAGAATCTTTATAAGATGCATTCATTATCATCAACAGATATGAACAGTTCAATGGAGCATGGCATTTATGAATCAAATTAGTATACTGTGCTATAGTAAGTAAGATTATTAATTCCGAATATATTTCATTGAAGACTAGTGTGATTGAAAGAGAAATAATATGTCTTTGTGTGCCTATCCCTTAACCCAATGTTACATTATATACACAATGAGTTAATTTTGAAATAAATTGATTTTAATTGTTATAATTATCTGTAAATTGCAACTATTTCAAAATGTGACCAATCTATTACTATGTCTGCCATCACCTTCTTGCTCAATCAATGTCTGGTTTGACCGCCCACTTTTTTATGCTATACTGTATAAATCACTTCTGCGTCTTTGCTTGTCTCTGTCTCTCTGTGTATTAAAAGTAAAAAATAAAAAAGATACACGTATTGGAATAAATAAAATAAATAAATTAAACAGTAAAAAGCCGCTACTCGTAGTTCGAAATAACATGAAGTAAAGAAATAAAAGTGAGAGATGAAAATAAATAAGAATAGTACGAAGAATGAGACAAAAGTCTTTTTATTTATTTATATTTAATTACAAATTCACTGTTACTTGATTCAAACAATGTAACGGGTAACGTATTCATTTATATATATATATATATATATATATATATATATATATATATATATATATATATATATATGAGGCGGGGCACTTATACGCCGAAATCGACGGGTGAGTCCATCATATATATATATATATATATATATATATATATATATATATATATATATATATATATATATATATATATAAAGTGGTGTACTAAAAGCGAACTTTTAGGAAAAGTGAAACCTATTGTGAAGAGTATATAGCTCAATATCCAGGATAGAGCAGGTAGAATGAAGAAGAATGGAAAGGAATTAGAGAAGCAAAAATCAAATCATAATTCAATTCAATTGCTCAGAGCAAGGTATATTCCGCAAAAAAGGCAATTGATTCAAGTTAAATTTTCCTTAAGCCAGGCTTTTCAAAGATCAAAATCTTATCATCAGAGGAAGTCGCTGGGATAGATAAGTTGGCAAAGGCCAAGATTTAAAATTTGAAAAAATAAAATAAAAGTTGTAGGGGGAAGAAACACAGGGCAAAATTCTGCCCGAATACAAGCAAATGTCCGATTGCTAAAAAGTCCGGTGTCGAAAAGTCCAGCGGAGAGAATGAAATGTAGATAGGTAGGTCGTTAAAAGGCCCGAAAGGTTGTGAGAGAGGAATCAAAGTTAAATTCCAAGAAGCCACAACTTCAGGTGCGGCGAAAATAGAAAATCCAAAGGGTAAAATGTCCAATAAGTGCAGGCAGGCAGGCTCAGAAGAGAGTGAGGTGGAAAATATTCGCCATTAACAATACTTCCTGGGCAAAGATGTCAGAGAAAATGCTTTAAAATGGGAAAAAGTGTAGCGAAAATATTTTAAAGTTAGCCCGAAGCGAAAGCCGGCTTGATAATGAGGAAAGGCATAAGCTCCTGTGCGACCAGTAGACAAGGGAGGGAATGAGTGAGGGGTGTGTAGGGGAGGGAAGAACGAGTGCGAAGAAGGAAAAAGGGATGTGGAGAGTGAATGCGGTTAAAACTAAGAGTGTGATGGTGGGGGGTGAGTCGCATGAAAGTAGAAATTGGATGTTAGCGCGAATTTGGGTTCAACTAGAAAAGGGAAAGGATTGGGTAGGAGTAAGTCAACGTGTGCTGGGAGGGAGAGTTCAAATGCCAGAATGCGTCTATAAATTGAGTTCGGGGTTTAGTTGTTTTATCAGGAGACCTTATAATGAGGCAAAATATATTGAAGGGTAGAATTAGAGAAATAGTAAGAATAAAAATTAAAAATTGAAAGATTAAAAAAGTAAAAAAGTAAAATAAGAATAGAATTAAAATTAAAGATAAAAATACAAATAAAAATAAGAAAAATAAAAAATGAAAAAGAGATAATAAAATTAGTATTAGTTTTAAGCTCGCAAAGAAAATTATGGGTTGCCTGATAAGAAAATAATAATAGAATGAGGGAAAAAGTCGATAAAATTGGAACTCGAAAATGAGTATTAGAATGAGGGAAGAGTAAATTAGACCTCGAAAGAATATCCGGAATGGGAATCCCCAAGGTGGTTAAAGGTATGGGTTGAAATAAGATGAGCAGTTACGAGACGCTAGTGCTTTATGGAAGAGGGAGAGTTAAACTTTGAAACAAAAAATTTTCAAAAAAAAAAAAAAAAAAAAAAAAAAAAAAAGGTATAAGGAGGTTGATTAAGAAAATTATTAATTAGGTTAATGATGGCAGAAAGAAGCAAGAGACATACGAAGTTAAAGTAGTGACAATAGATTAAACCAGAGTGAGAATGGAGATCGCAGTTAAAAGTAAATATTATGGGGGTTAAAAGATGTAGAGTGAGGGCGGGTTAGGGGTTGAACATGGTCAGAGAGAAGTGAGAGAAGGGCGAGGTAAACTAAGGGGGAATAATCGAGGCTATTAAAAGAGTGAGAAGAATTATTTAAAAGTAAAAGCAGGAGGGGAAAAAGAGCATATCGTACTCACCGGGTTGACTAGAATATATGTTCCAAAATTCATGATGAGTTGTTTGTTAGTTTAGGAAATCGCTCTGATATATATATATATATATATATATATATATATATATATATATATATATATATATATATATATATATATATATATATATATATATATATATCAGAGCAATTTCCTAAACTAACAAACAACTAATGATGAATTTTGGAATATATATTCTAGTCAACCCGGTGAGTACGATATGCTCATTATTTATTTTGTAAACATTACTATTTAGGGGGTGCGCACACCAAACTCGCACTCGCTCCGACAACTTTTTAAATGAGTTACATACAAAATATTGGTAAGGAAAAGCATTGATCAACATCAAATTTTAATTTATATTATATAATGCATTTTCAATAGGATCAGTATGCGTGAGTGAACCAATTAAATTTATGTGCTAGGTAAGATTCTAAACAATTCAACTCATCATTATGAATGATGAAATATATATTCTTGCCAACAGGCACATTATTTATCTTTTTGTAAACTTTACTAGTCAGAGTGTATCCGCCCAAACCATGCCATATAAAAGAAGAAAAAAAATTAGAATTTAAAGCAAATGCTATATTAATTGCTTATACTCGAAATGTTACGAGTATATATATATATATATATATATATATATATATATATTACGAGCACATATGAGAGATTCTTCAAGACAAAAATACCTTATACGTTTAAAACCTTACATATATCTCTGTAGTAGGTATAAGTAATTGTATGCGAATGAAAACAATTTTATTGGTGAATTTGTGAGAACTTGTTTTCTACATTTCATGTGGTTTCTATACTATTGAAACATATACATATATATGTATATATGTACATATATATATATATATGTATATATATATATATATTTATATGTATATTCTTTCATATATACACATACAAGTATCTATCTATTAATAGGAAATTAATGTAAAAAATACATATGTGTTTATATATTTTTGTGTTTTAATTTTTATTAGATACTAGCAGGGCTGCCCGGCGTTGTTCGGGGTCATAACAACACAAAATAGAAGTAAAATAGCGTGTGTAAAATCTTTATATTCAAACTTCTATTACCCTTCCTCTCTCTATAGCCTTTCCCCGTTGCAACCTTCTCCCTGTTGCCTTCAGTGAAAGCTGTCTCTTCCCTTCCACTTCTCTCCCATTGCCCAAGGCAAAAGTATGACATATTTCTATTACAAGTACCACCTCTATCTGCGGTTGCTATATAGGTACTTATTGCCGCCCCGTTGCGAATACTATATACGTACTTATGGCCGCCCTGGTGAGAATACTATATACGTGATATCTCCGCCCGGTGCAAGTATAATATACGTACCTATCGCCGCCCCGTGCGCATACTATATATGTACCTATCGCCGCTTAAATGTGCATACTATATATATACCTATCGCAGCCTTGGTGCGCATACTATATATGTTCCTATCGCCACCCTGGTGCGCATACTATATATGCACCTATTCCCACCCCGGTTTGCATACTATATACGTACCTAACTCCACCCCGGTTTGCATACATAAAAACTCATATTAATGCGCCCCTGTCGTATCAAAGAACTAAAATTATGTTCGTTTATGTTGTGTCATTATCATAAAAAATAACTCATATTAATGCGCCCCTGTCTTATCAAAGAATCGATATGGTGCCTTTGTGCCCTGTTCATGAATAATAAAAAAGTGAACGTATTCTATAAAGGCACAATACTGCTTAAGCCGCCCCCAAACATATTCCATAGGGGGCGGTATTCTGCACAAGCCCCCGGTCGCATATTTTTGCTATTCGGAACAAATACTACTTAACCTCCACACCTCTCAAAAAAGACGAAGTACCGCCCACCTTCCTAAAAATATTTATTTTTTGTAAGAAAAAAAATCTTCCTAACAATTTCTTTTCTTTTAGTCTCACTCACCCCAACAAATATGTTTTGTAAAAAAAGGTATAGAAACAACAGAACAGATACTACACTACCTCCACACCTCTCAAAAAGAAAGATGTAATACCTGTGATAGTCGTATCATGACAATAGAACAGATACTACTTCAATACCTCTCAAAAAAGAGGAGGTTATGCTTGGAAAGAGTGAGTCATAACAACACAACAGATACTAGACTCCCTTTGTACTTCTTAAAAAGGATGAGGTAATACATGTGAAGAGGGTATCATAACAACACAACAGATACTACACTACCTCCACACCTCTCAAAAAGGATGAGGTAATACATGTGAGGAGGGTATCATAACAACACAACATATACTACACTACCTCCCACCTCTCAAAAAAGAATGAGGAAACACATGTGAAGAGGGTATCATAAGAACATAACAGATACTACACTACTTCCACACTTCTGAAAAAGGATGAGGTAATACATGTGAAGAGGGTATCATATCAACACAACAGATACTACACTACTTCCGCACCTCTCAAAAAGGATGAGGTAATACATGTGAAGAGGGTATCATAACAACACAACAGATACTACACTACCTCCGCACCTCTAAAAAAAGATGAGGTAATACATGTGAAGAGGGTATCATAACAACACAACATATACTACACTACCTCCCACCTCTAAAAAAGGATGAGGAAACACATGTCAAGAGGGTATCATTAGAACATAACAGATACTACACTTCTTCCACACTTCCGAAAAAGGATGAGATAATACATGTGAAGAGAGTATCATATCAACACAACAGATACTACACTACTTCCGCACATCTCAAAAAGGATGAGGTAATACATGTGAAGAGGGTATCATAACAACACAACATATACTACACTACCTCCGCACTTCTTAAAAAGGATGAGGTAATACATGTGAAGAGGGTATCATAACAACACAACATATACTACACTACCCCCTAACTCTCAAAAAGGATGAGGTAATACATGTGACGAGGGTATCATAACAACACAACAGATACTACACTATCTCCACACCTCTAAAAAAGGATGAGGTAATACATGTGAAGAGGGGATCATAACAACACAACATATACTACACTACCTCCGCACCTCTAAAAAAGGATGACGTAATACATGTGAAGAGGGTATCATAACAACACAACATATACTACACTACCTCCAACCTCTAAAAAAAGGATGAGGTAATACATGTGAAGAGGGTATGATAACAACACAACAGATACTACACTATCTCCGCACCTCTAAAAAAGGATGAGGTAATACATGTGAAGAGGGTATCATAAAAACACAACAGATACTACACTACCTCCGCACCTCTAAAAAAGGATGAGGTAATACATGTGAAGAGCGTATCATAACAACACAACATATACTACACTACCTCCCACCTCTCAAAAAAGATAAGGAAACACATGTGAAGAGGGTATCATGAGAACATAACAGATACTACACTACCTCCGCACTTCTTAAAAAAGATGAGGTAATACATGTGAAGAGGGTATGATAACAACACAACAGATACTACACTACTTCCGCACCTCTCAAAAAGGATGAGGTAATACATGTGAAGAGGGTATCATAACCACACAACAGATACTACACTACCTCCGCACTTCTTAAAAAGGATGAGGTAATACATGTGAAGAGAGTATCATAACAACACAACATATACTACACTACCCCCACCTTTCAAAAAGGATGAGGTAATACATGTGACGAGGGTATCATAACAACACAACAGATACTACACTATCTCCGCACCTCTAAAAAAGGATGAGGTAATACATGTGAAGAGGGTATCATAACAACACAGCAGATACTACACTACCTCCGCACCTCTATAAAAGGATGAGGTAATACATGTCAAGAGGGTATCATAACAACACAACAGATACTACACTACCTCCGCACCTCTAAAAAAGGATGAGGTAATACATGTGAAGAGGGTATCATAAGAACATAACAGATACTACACTACTTCCACACTTCTGAAAAAGGATGAGGTAATACATGTGAAGAGGGTATCCTAACACCACAACAGATACTACACTACTTCCGCACCTCTCAAAAAAGATGAGGTAATACATGTGAAGACGGTATTATAACCACACAACAGATACTACACTATCTCCGCACCTCTTAAAAAGGATGAAGTAATACATGTGAAGAGGGTATCATAACAACCCAACAGATACTACACTACCTTCGCACCTCTTAAATAGGATGAGGTAATACATGTGAAGATGGTATCATAACAACACAACAGATACTACACTACATCTGCACTTCTTAAAAAGGATGAAGTAATACATGTGAAGATGGTATGATAACAACACAACAGATACTACACTACCTCCGCACCTCTGAAAAAGGATGAGGTAATACATGTGAAGAGGGTACGATAACAACACAACAGATACTACACTACATCTGCACTTCTTAAAAAGGATGAGGTAATACATGTGAAAAGGGTATCATAACAACACAACAGATACTACACTACATCTGCACTTCTTAAAAAGGATGAGGTAATACATGTGAAGAGGGTATCATAACAACCCAACAGATAATACACTAACTCCGCACCTCTAAAAAAGGATGAGGTAATACATGTGAAGAGGTTATCATAACAACACACCATATACTACACTACCTTCCACCTCTCAAAAAGGATGAGGTAACACATGTGAAGAGGGTATCATAAGAACATAACAGATACTACACTACTTCCACACTTCTGAAAAAGGATCAGGTAATACATGTGAAGAGGGTATCATAACAACACAACAGATACTACACTACTTCCGCACCACTCAAAAAGGATGAGGTAATACATGTGAAGAGGGTATCATAACAACACAACAGATACTACACTATATCCGCACCTCTTAAAAAGGATGAAGTAATACATGTGAAGAGGGTATCATAACAACACAACAGATACTACACTACCTTCGCACCTCTTAAATATGATGAGGTAATACATGTGAAGAGGGTATTATAACAACACAACAGATACTACACTACATCTGCACTTCTTAAAAAGGATGAGGTAATACATGTGAAGAGGGTATCATAACAACACAACATATACTACACTATCTCCGCACCTCTAAAAAACGATGAGGTAATACATGTGAAGAGGGTATCATAACAACACAACAGATACTACACTATCTCCGCACCTCTAAAAAAGGATGAGGTAATACATGTGAAGAGGGTATAATAACAACACAACAGATACTACACTATCTCCGCACCTCTAAAAAAGGATGAGGTAATACATGTGAAGAGGGTATCATAACAACACAACAGATACTACACTACCGCCACACCTCTTAAAAAGGATGAGGTAATACATGTGAAGAGGGTATCATAAAAACACAACATATACTACACTACCTCCGTACTTTTTTTAAATGATGAGGTAATACATGTGAAGAGGGTATAATAACAACACAACAGATACTACACTATCTCCGCACCTCTAAAATAGGATGAGGTAATACATGTGAAGAGGGTATCATAACAACACAACAGATACTACACTACCTATGCACTTCTTAAAAAGGATGAGGTAATACATGTGAAGAGGGTATCATAACAACACAACATATACTACACTACCTCCCACCTCTCAAAAAGGATGAGGTAATACATGTGAAGAGGGTATCATAACAACACAACAGATACTACACTATCTCCGCACCACTAAAAAAGGATGAGGTAATACATGTGACGAGGGTATCATAACAACACAACAGATACTACACTACCCCCGCACCTCTAAAAAAGGATAAGGTAATACATGTGAAGAGGGTATCATAACAACACAACATATACTACAATACCTCCCACCTCTCAAAAAGGATAAGGTAATACATGTGAAGAGGGTATCATAACAACACAACAGATACTACACTACCTCCGCACTTCTTAAAAAAGATGAGGTAATACATGTGAAAAGGGTATCATAACAACACAACAGATACTACACTATCTCCGCACCTCTAAAAAGGATGAGGTAATACCTGTGAAGAGGGTATCATAACAACACAACATATACTACACTACCTCTCCCACCTGTCAAAAAGGATGAGGTAATACATGTGAAGAGGGTATCATAAGAACATAACAGATACTACACTACTTCCACACTTCTGAAAAAGGATGAGGTAATACATGTGAAGAGGGTATCCTAACAACACAACAGATACTACACTACTTCCGCACCTCTCAAAAAGGATGAGGTAATACATGTGAAGAGGGCATCATAACAACACAACAGATACTACACTATCTCCGCACCTCTAAAAAAGGATGAAGTAATACATGTGAAGAAGGTATCATAACAACCCAACAGATACTACACTACCTTCGCACCTCTTAAATATGATGAGGAAATACATTGAAGGGGGTATCATAACAACACAACAGATACTACACTACATCTGCACTTCTTAAAAAGGATGAGGTAATACATGTGAAAAGGGTATCATAACAACACAACATATACTACACTATCTCCGCACCTCTCAAAAAGGATGAGGTAATACATGTAAAGAGGGTATCATAACAACACAACAGATACTACACTACCGCCACACCTCTCAAAAAGGATGAGGTAATACATGTGAAAAGGGTATCATAACAACACAACAGATACTACACTACATCTGCACTTCTTAAAAAGGATGAGGTAATACATGTGAAGAGGGTATCATAACAACCCAACAGATAATACACTAACTCCGCACCTCTAAAAAAGGATGAGGTAATACATGTGAAGAGGTTATCATAACAACACACCATATACTACACTACCTTCCACCTCTCAAAAAGGATGAGGTAACACATGTGAAGAGGGTATCATAAGAACATAACAGATACTACACTACTTCCACACTTCTGAAAAAGGATCAGGTAATACATGTGAAGAGGGTATCATAACAACACAACAGATACTACACTACTTCCGCACCACTCAAAAAGGATGAGGTAATACATGTGAAGAGGGTATCATAACAACACAACAGATACTACACTATATCCGCACCTCTTAAAAAGGATGAAGTAATACATGTGAAGAGGGTATCATAACAACACAACAGATACTACACTACCTTCGCACCTCTTAAATATGATGAGGTAATACATGTGAAGAGGGTATTATAACAACACAACAGATACTACACTACATCTGCACTTCTTAAAAAGGATGAGGTAATACATGTGAAGAGGGTATCATAACAACACAACATATACTACACTATCTCCGCACCTCTAAAAAACGATGAGGTAATACATGTGAAGAGGGTATCATAACAACACAACAGATACTACACTATCTCCGCACCTCTAAAAAAGGATGAGGTAATACATGTGAAGAGGGTATAATAACAACACAACAGATACTACACTATCTCCGCACCTCTAAAAAAGGAT
This sequence comes from Sepiola atlantica, assembly GCA_963556195.1. Lineage (NCBI taxonomy): Eukaryota > Metazoa > Mollusca > Cephalopoda > Sepiida > Sepiolidae > Sepiola > Sepiola atlantica. The sequence goes on along the minus strand of OY744517.1, from coordinate 113,426,664 downwards.
GAGGTAATACATGTGAAGAGGGTATCATAACAACACAACAGATACTACACTACCGCCACACCTCTTAAAAAGGATGAGGTAATACATGTGAAGAGGGTATCATAAAAACACAACATATACTACACTACCTCCGTACTTTTTTTAAATGATGAGGTAATACATGTGAAGAGGGTATAATAACAACACAACAGATACTACACTATCTCCGCACCTCTAAAATAGGATGAGGTAATACATGTGAAGAGGGTATCATAACAACACAACAGATACTACACTACCTATGCACTTCTTAAAAAGGATGAGGTAATACATGTGAAGAGGGTATCATAACAACACAACATATACTACACTACCTCCCACCTCTCAAAAAGGATGAGGTAATACATGTGAAGAGGGTATCATAACAACACAACAGATACTACACTATCTCCGCACCACTAAAAAAGGATGAGGTAATACATGTGACGAGGGTATCATAACAACACAACAGATACTACACTACCCCCGCACCTCTAAAAAAGGATAAGGTAATACATGTGAAGAGGGTATCATAACAACACAACATATACTACAATACCTCCCACCTCTCAAAAAGGATAAGGTAATACATGTGAAGAGGGTATCATAACAACACAACAGATACTACACTACCTCCGCACTTCTTAAAAAAGATGAGGTAATACATGTGAAAAGGGTATCATAACAACACAACAGATACTACACTATCTCCGCACCTCTAAAAAGGATGAGGTAATACCTGTGAAGAGGGTATCATAACAACACAACATATACTACACTACCTCTCCCACCTGTCAAAAAGGATGAGGTAATACATGTGAAGAGGGTATCATAAGAACATAACAGATACTACACTACTTCCACACTTCTGAAAAAGGATGAGGTAATACATGTGAAGAGGGTATCCTAACAACACAACAGATACTACACTACTTCCGCACCTCTCAAAAAGGATGAGGTAATACATGTGAAGAGGGCATCATAACAACACAACAGATACTACACTATCTCCGCACCTCTAAAAAAGGATGAAGTAATACATGTGAAGAAGGTATCATAACAACCCAACAGATACTACACTACCTTCGCACCTCTTAAATATGATGAGGAAATACATTGAAGGGGGTATCATAACAACACAACAGATACTACACTACATCTGCACTTCTTAAAAAGGATGAGGTAATACATGTGAAAAGGGTATCATAACAACACAACATATACTACACTATCTCCGCACCTCTCAAAAAGGATGAGGTAATACATGTAAAGAGGGTATCATAACAACACAACAGATACTACACTACCGCCACACCTCTCAAAAAGGATGAGGTAATACATGTGAAGACGGTATCATAACAACACAACATATACTACACGACCTCCGTACCTTTTTAAAAGGATGAGGTAATACATGTGAAGACGGTATCATAACAACACAACAGATACTACACTACCTCCATACCTTTTAAAAAGAAAGAGTCAATGGCCTAGGACGATGGTATCATGACAACATAACAGATATTACACTACCTTCATACCTCTAAAAAAAAGAGGAGCTTATAACTGAGTAGAGAGTATCATGACAACGCAACAGATACTACAATACCACCACACCTCTCAAAAGAGAAGGAGGTTATGCCTGAGAGGATCGTATCATGACTACATAACAGATACAACACTACCTGTACACCTCTCCAAAAAGAAGGAGGTAATTCCTGGGAGGAAAGAATCATGACAACCGAACAGATACTATACTATCCCCACACCTCTAAAAAAAGAGGGCCTAATGTCTGGGAAGATTGTATCATGACAACAGAACAGATAGTACACTACCTTTCAAAAAGGAGGAGGGTATCATGACAACAGGACATATACTACACTACCTTCACACCTCTAAAAAAAGGAGAGGGAATGTCTGGGAGGATTGTATCATGACAACAGAACAGATAGTAAACTACCTCTATACATCGGAAAGGGGGAGGTAATGTCTGGGAGGATTGTGTTATGACAACAGAACAGATACTACACTACCTCCACACCTCTCAAAATCGAGGAGGTAATATCTGAGAGGAAGGTTTTATGACAACAGAACAGATACTACACTACCTACATACCTCTATAAAAAGGAGGAGGTAATCCCTGGGATAATGGTATCATGACAATAGAGCAGATACTACACTATATCAACACCTTTCAAAAAAGGAGGAGGTAATGCCTGTGAGGAGGGTATCATGACAACAGAACAGATACTAAACTACCTTCACTCCTCTCAAAAAGGAGGATGTGACACCTGGGAGGAGTATATCATGCCAACAGAATAGATACTACACTACCTCCATACTTCTAAAAAAAGAAGCAGGTAATAACTGAGAGGAAGGTATCATGACTAGAGAACATATACTACATTACCTCCATACTTCTTAGAAAGGACGAAGTAATAACTGGGAGGAGGGCATCATGACAACAAAACAGATACTACACTACATTCATACATCTTAAAAAAAGGACGAGGTAATACCTGGGAGGAGGGTATCATGAGAACAGAAGAGGTACTACACTACCTTCACACATCTGAAAAAAGGAGGTAATGCTTGGGAGGAGGGTATCATGACAACCGAGCAGATACTACACTACCTCTACACTTTGCAAAAGAAGAGTGGTAATACCTGGGAGGGTGGCATCATGACAACAGAACAGCTACTACACTACCTCTACACTTCTCAAATAAGGAAGAGGTAATGCCTGGAAGGATGGTATTATGACAACAAAACGGGCGTAGATGGACAGATTGACGGACGGACGTAACTGAAATATTATCGTCTATTAATTAAGAAAGGAAGGTCGAATTGGTGGTAGTGCGAGGGGAAAGAAGAAGCGAATAACAAAAGGGTGTAGTGGGAGAGAATATCTTACTGGCAATCCCTTCTTTTGGTGTCATTTTCGGTTGAATGATGACTGACATTATTTCTCAAATTAGGACATAATTAAATAGCTGAAATAATCGACCCCCAGACGAAATCTGCCCCATAGACCCCTTAGGAAGTAATTTAGAGATTTGGGTATACGCCCATTAACTTTCTCATTTAATTTTACATTAGAATACGCTTTTAGATTTTATTCCAATTTGCTAACATTTTTTCTAGAGGGCATAGACACACCCATACATACATACATTGAGTTTTATATATATAGATTTAATAGAAGTTCCGACCGCTACCTGAGATATTTTAAATTGTAGTGATAGATAAATATGTGAGTAGCGGGTTGTAACATTAGCGAAATATAGTAACACCAATGGAATACAGAGGCGGGTGCAGGTGACTGGTGTGTACTCACATGTCACTCGCATGACAAATATCACTGAGCTGTTATCTCCTTCTTAAAGTTCTGACACCTATATATAAAGAGGTTTCAGAGACATTTTTAAAAACGGACTTAAGTGTACCGGATGGCATCTAGATGGAAATATAGGGAGAGCGGAAGAAACGAAGGAGAAATAAAACGGGACGTTGATTTTTAATGTAAAAGCTTTTTCAGTTAGTATTGCTTTGCTGTTGGAGTGGGTCAAATGGAATCGGATATTGTATTTGTAATGTTGTATTACGATTGATAGGGAAGATATATACGATAGTGTAATAGGTAACAGTTAACACATTTTGGCAGAGAAGCAGTTTTACAATTTATGGACAATAATACAATTGAATTATTTAATGAAATTAAATACAATAATATACAGTAAATGAAATGTGTGATAGATGACTATGAGATAAATGATGAAATATTAATAGCAGTTAAATGTAAATACTTATAATTATGAAGATGGTTATATTCTTTTGGGCCAGAAAATAAAAAAGCCGACGACCGAGTCAGTGAAAACGAAAGATGAATTTAGTTTCAACCATTAAAAATCGTATAAAATGGACTCAAAATAAATTGTCGACATGAATTACAGCACTAAGGTAAAATAAATTATCGCAATAAATAGTTAAGACTAAACTGAAAGAAATATATTTAAATCTTTGGATAATCAGTTGATGTTTAAAGAGAGTGAACTCCTAGTTAACAAACTAGAATCGTTAAGGCTGCAGCACAAAGAGATTTTAGAAAAGCAAAACACTATGAAATATAAGATGACTTATTTCGAGGGAGAAGGCCGAAGCAAAGAATACATGTTTCAAAGTTAAATATGCTCCAAAATCAGAAATCTAAAACTAAAATTTGGAGGATACCAAACTTGAATTGGACAAAGGTTTTCGGTTCTCTCACAAGAGACACCTACATTAAATCAGAGGACGAGTATTGGAAGACACCGTCAGTACTCGCTAGATAAGATACTTTGACATACAGCTACCCCAATCAGCCTCACAATAGCATTAATCCCAAAAGAAAACATAACTATTTATCCTGATGAGGTAAGGCTTGGGAGGGGCTTATAGTACCTTACCTATAATCGACTACTTAAACTATTCCACTAAAGTACGGAAGGCACTTTCCTCAGTGTTAGAACCACACCAGTTTATGCTGGCAGTCACCACCGACGTACAGCCACTCTTGCTTTCTGTTGTATCATGCTTCTGTTAAATATACTTGTTTTTTCTAACTCCGAGTCTGTGTCCACCTTACGGCCTGATTATAGGTATAACAATAATGGATTACCATTGTGTGCTATTCGCACATGTTTCTAATTGTATGTGTGTAATTGCCGAATCGTATACAGAATGTGTAGCCTGTTCAACCGATCTAGTTGACTAACACATGGGGGAAGGGAAATGGTATTATTCAACTCAGATGTTGGTGCCTAGTATTCAGAATATATACATATATATATATATATATATATATATATATATATATGTGTGTGTGTCTTTTATACATATATCTATATAAATATATATGCGACTGTATTTTGACGATTTGAATAGATTTTAAATTAAATTCAAAATAAAGAACAGGCATAAAGGTATTATAGTTATTTGCAACTGTTTCCAATCAGTGTTTGTTTAAGTAGCACAATGAACATCCTCTGTCAATTGCACATCGAAAATAAAAATCAACAGCAATGTTAGAAAAATTCAAAACTTTGACCAGGAACAACACAAAATAACAATGACTATAGTTATTATAACTATTTACTATCAGTACTGTGAATATTATAATTAATCTTATTTTTGTTGCAAACTCTTTTGAAATGGTAATATTTTTGAGACATCATAATATATCATATTTTAAAAGTGTTCTTAGCAAGCTTAAGCCCGTATGAATGTTGTTCTAAAGATATTTTATGTTTCGTACCAGAGTTTGTAACATCTGTCAAACACCTGGTACATTTACACATTCATTGGTATTTTTTCTGTAAAATGTTTATTAGCTTAGTTAAAAACTCTTCTGCGTTTAGTGTTTATGTACTTCACATATCAATAGGGGTTAGAAACTGTGCGAGTAGTAGTCGTTCACCTACGTACAATGATAAGAATGTAGTAAGAATATCATAATCCCCGTGTATTTACTTTGTCAAAATAGACAATCTAGTTTTTAAAATGAAAGTAAGATCCAGTATAAAAGGAATATAAATAATGTAAAGATAACAGGACATTATTCCAGAATTTCATATATGCGAAGAGAACAATAACAGTAACGAAATGTTGCGGTCGTTTGCAAAATACGAATTTGGTGGTAACAAAAGGGGTTAAAAACAGCTTAAAATAAAACATGACAAGGAGAAAAGATAAAATAAGAGGTTCGATTAAGTTAAAATAGAGCTTTATTAACATTAAAATCGGGCTGGCTGCTTTTAATTCCCGAAGCTAGGTTAATTACGTTAACCCTTAGTAACCAAGATAAAAAACTTATGACATGAAAAAACACATAGGGGAAAGTTCGTTGGCATAACGAACTGGAAACAAATTAATTCTTTTTTCTGTTCATATAAAAGCATATAATAATGACTAGAGAAGTCTTCTTATTAATTTAACAAAGGAGTCTCAAAGGGCTTAACACAATAAAAAACGAAACTCAAAATATATAGGACCGTAACAGTTGAAGGAAAGAACGTCTCCGGCATAGTTTTCAATGGTTTTCTTTTCTTTTCACTTAACTGTCCGTTTTAAAAGTCATACTTTGTCTTTCTTTCGAGACTTTTCATTCCAAGGGCCTCCAAGTTCTTGAAATTACTTCACAAATGAAATTCTCCAGAAAACGTACTACCTCCAAAGGGCAGTATTTAGGAATTTTCTTTTTTAAATTTAAAGACGCTTGTCTTTACACAACACACACACAAAACCTTTTGTCATAAGGTTGATCTCTTCCTAGGGAAAATATATTTCTTTTAAAATTAGGGTCGCTTAGATACCCTGAAATTTCACAATAAAACGTTTTTACTCTAAGAACGAGTAGAAATCATCAAAATATCTTACGTCCAGTTTCAATAACAGACGGAGCCCGCAGAAAAGTGAACTTCTCTTTTCAAAATCCAAGCCGGTGTTGATTAAAAAGGGCGCCAATTAGCACCGGTGCTACACCGGTATGACGTCACTTCTAGACTTAATTACATCGATGATGCTGCTGAAAGGAAAGAAAAGGCGGGAAAACAATAGGCCACCAGGCAGATAACGTTGACATACATTCTTATAGTGGCAATATGTTGACCTCTCCATCCTCATGCTTCAAATAGAAATAAATTTCCGACACTTTTTGAAAAAAGCAATGCAAGTGCTTTTTTAGATGTTTGCCCCGTGTCAAAATGCCCACTTATGAACCGTGTTATCGGTCACTATCTTGCATTTCCTATCCGTCGTGAATAGACAATATCCACACACACACATCTTATATATATATATATATATATATATATATATATATATATATATATATATATATATATATATATATATATATATATATCGAGAGGCAGTATAATTTGAAAAATGTGCTTTTACTCAGACCATGCCATATCGTTAATAGCGAACTTGGGTTAATCATTAGATTATAAACTCCCCTACTTCCCTAAAATGATATTCTACTTTTAGGAGATTATATGTGAACATCAAGAAAAACGTGGCGGTGAGAAGAAAAAAATACCCCCAATCAATTATTTTCAAATTTAGAAAGGAAGATACGTTTCGTATATAAATTTAACGTAAAATGATTCTTCAATTTTAACTTATTACGGAAGTTAACAGTTTTTGTTTTTAACATTTACCCTTAATCCGACTGGCATGTAAGAAAACCACACGCGATCCTCTCAAAAAGTACACAATCTAAAATAATCACCCACATAATTTATCTACCATTAAAAAATGGTTACTGCTTTTAAACGCTAGAATGACCCAGTAATGTAGAATCATTTTTGTTAAATTTACATGTGAGACTAGGTGCTTATACACTGACGTTTACATATTAAATTATCAATAGCATACAAAACATTATTATATACTTACGTATCAGGAAAGAACAAGTATCGTAACTAAAATATAAAAATTTGAAAAAAAATCCCAAAACCCGGAATACTCTCGCGACATTGTAGGTAATTGTACACAGAAAAATAATTTTTATAAATGTTAGATGGTCAAAAAGTGGGGGATCAGTCTACGTTTAATTTATATTGGAAATTGATCTCCTGTCTTAAAATCTAAATTGTTAGAATTTTATTTCCAATAACCCCGGAATTCTCTTGCAACCTGATAGAAAAAAAAGAAATAAATGGTCACTAAAAAAGTTGGGAAAACGGGTTATGGACACATACGAAGAAACTTTATCTTGCCTTTGGTAACATTTATTTATTGCACATTTGTTTTGTTTTTACCCTTTTTTAGTTTTGTTGTCTCTCGTTCAAAATGCCCAAAGAATCTATCTTAATTCTACAAAGAAAACAATTGAAACGTTCACATTAAATTCAAATATAAATTTAAATATGAAACAAAAATAAATAAAAATAATGGTATTAATTAATTTTAAATTCATAAAATATACTTTGAATGTCTTTAAAATACACTTGTTGGCAAATGTTCACTTGTTTTGCATGTCTTGTGAGTGGAAAAAGAAATCTAATTACTAAAAGGCCATATGCTTTCAATAATATTGGTAACCAGGAATCATTTTTTAATTTCATCATTTTTATTCTATTGCCCTTCTAACGTCACCCAGTCTACCTTTTATAGATTAAAATATTTTTTTTACAATCAGTACTAACATAAAAAAATAAAAATTAAAAATGACTGAGCCAAAGTGTTCTGACACAGACATGTGAACATCTTCAAGCACAGTTTTTGGCACACCTTTTGATCCAGATTTTTAAGGTTTGCCAATGCTGACTTGTAACCGGACAAACATCACAGGAAAAAGGTCTACCGGACAAAAACCACCATACAATAAAAATAAAGCCCAAAAGCATAAAGTAAATTAATTAAAAACAATACGAAACACATTTTATATTTTACGTTTTATTTAATTAAGAATTATCTTTGACGGTATTTGTATTGACAAAAATGTTTTATTTAATGTTTAAACAACTGCCTTTTTAAAATGTTACCTTACAAATTCATGCAAAGTTTCATTTTTTTAGATCGTATTATGATGTTATTATAATCTATAGATTTTTATTATAACTGATAGTTTAAAAACAATATTAGTACAAGCAATGGAAAATTAAGTTTAAATTTTATTAAAAGAGAATCGTTTCTTGAATCGGAAATTAGGCTAACATTTTTCCGATTCTGATACCCCCAAAAGTTTTTTTTTATTCTCAATTCCAATTCCAATTCAAATTAATGGTTCCAACACTATCATCGATATTTCCATCTGGAACCGACAGTGTACGTGAAAAACCGCGCTTACCTCCCCTGTTTTCCATAACTATCCCAAAGTTCAATGGCGAGTCATGTTGAATGTCGATTACTTAAAAAATATTTTTGCTTTTAATTAAAGTTCTACTCGCTACCTTTTCCTACTTCTTGGTGATAATACTTATTTTTTCCTGGTACGTAAGTATATCATGATGTTTTTTATTGTATTGATAACTTAATATGTAAACGTCAGTGTAGAAGCACCTGAAACTGCTTCTGTTATTGTTATTTATTTCCCCCGTTTTTTTTTTGGGGGGGGGGTAGGGGGTAGCTAAGGGTGTTAGGCTACCATAATGGCAAACCAGAAGAAATCCCGACTCGAAGGCTGGGTTAAACGGTGTTAAGTCAAAATTGGTTCCTTAAAAATAAGAAATCAAATCGGTGTTAAAGAAAACTAGGAAAAGTTATGTACTAATTTTTATTTTAAATATCTTTTTTACAAAAATAAGTATTCACATTAGTTGTTCGATGTTGCTTTTTAATATAATGAATAATCAAACACGGTTTTATTTCCGAAAGAAAATAAAACCACCATTTCATTATTACCCCCCACCCCCCAAAAACCCATTGATTATTCATTATATTTTTAAAAAATCAAACCACCTATCTGAGTACTTATTTTTGTAAAAAAATTCTTGAAATATAAAAATTAGTACAAAACTTATCCTGATTTAATTACTTATTATTAACAGGAAACTTTCAATATCTGGAACGAAATTTTGACTTTACATTGTTCAATCCTTCCTTCAGTTCGAATAAAAATTAAGTCGGTTCGTTCAATTTGAACACAAATGATAAATATTTCTCAATGAAATAAAACAATTTTGCGAAATAAAACTATTTGTTATATAAAAATCAAAACAATCATTGAATTAAACAACAATGACAAATAAAATTAACTGTTTAAAAATCAATATGCAAATGAATTAAGCTTGTTACACTATATAAGAAAGAGCGGGTTTAATTTAATAAGTGAAATAAACTGGAAATATGGCGTTCGTGTGTGATATGGGCCAACACTTCATTTAGATATATATATGTTTAATATATATATATATATATATATATATATATATATATATATATATATATATATATATATATATATATATATTTATATATATATGTGTGTAAGTAAATTTCGTGTACAACAGAATCGTAGGATCAATTTTAGAGGAAGCATTATTATATTCAATGAAACAGACGAGTGGAAAAAAAAGATAAATTGTTAAAATTACCTTAAGGCCTTATCGTCTGACTCTCTGAGAGGAAACGTCAGAATGGTAAATTAAAAACTAAAAGTCGAATGAGATATGAGGGGAAAAACTTATTTCAGTTGGAGGAAACGATTGAGAGGGGAAAAAGGGGGTAAATCTCTCAACGTTATGGTGGCTTTGAATCATTAAAGATCTCCAACTGATGTTGAGGGTAGTTTACACGACTCGAACCTTTTTCTCTTCTGTTCGTAAGGATGTTTTGCCAGCCATTCAAAAGAATTCTGTAGTTTATAAATTCATGTGGCAGCGTGGAGCTGACTACGTTGGCAAGACATCCCAAAGATTAGAATTTAGAATAGCCCAACAAATACCACGTGATATTCGCCTACACAAGGTTTCGAGATCATCCGGGAACTTCCAAGCACAGGAATCAGCCATCGGTAATCACCTCGTTAGTACAAATAGTTGTTCTGACAACTATTCCGACGGGTGGTTTTCTGTTTTACGCAGTGCCATGTCGAACTACCATCTCAATATTATTGAGGCGTTAGTCATTAACAACTCTCGACCATGCCTGTGTAGACAAAAGATATTAGTTGGAGATCTTTAATGATTCAAAGCCACCATAACGTTGAGAGATTTACCCTTTTTTTCCTCTCAATCGTTTCCTCCAACTGAAATAAGTTTTTTCCCCTCATATCTCATTCGACTCTTAGTTTTTAATTTACCATTCTGACGTTTCCTCTCAGAGGGTCAGACGATAAGGCCTTAAGGTAATTTTTACAATTTTCCTTTTTTTCCACTCGTCTGTTTCATATATATATATATATATATATATATATATATATATATATATATATATATATATATATATACACTGAAACCAGCGATAATAGCTTTCTAATAAAAATAAATTTATTCATCATTCTGTTAACCAATTTCAGCAATTCCTTTACGAAGATTCTAGCACATGATAACATTATTTGATTACTTTGTATATTGTTGGGAATAGTTTGTTCAGTCATGAATGTTTTTCGCTTTATTTGATGGTGGCCATATATAATGGCTTTTTACTTTAAAACACCAATGGGACGTGTACAATAACTAACTGAGTGAGAAAATAATTATAACTAAGAAAACAGCTAAAGAAACCTTATCTGGTGTAATTTTGAGAAAAATAAGTCGGCATGTTGATACTGTAAAAAGATTTCTCAAAAACCCATTCTTCAAGGAAGAAACGATCAGATGTTGGAATATAAAATATTGTCACCAACTAGAATTTCAGAAATATTGGTCGTAAACTCCGTAGAAAACCTGATCAATCCAGGAAAATCAATTTTCCCAGCAGCCTGGTGTCCTTATGTACCAAAATCAAAATGGAATGCAATTCTTCAAACAATCGCTTCTGTGGAAGTTCCACTTACAAAGCTTCCTTTTTCAGACAGAGACAAACATTTGAAAATGGAATGGACAAATAAATATATGAAAATATATATTAGTAAGGTTATTTGCACTGATATGACCCAAACAACCCATAATGGACCTGATGGCTTTGTGAAAATATAGGTTTATTCCATCGTTTGAGACGACAACAAAAGTGTGGAGGAGTCATGATATAGGCTGATACCATTGAAGACAGCCTCGTTGGTCTTATAAGAGTTCATGAAAGAGTATTTTTTGGTCTGCAGCTTATTGCAATCTCTTGAGAGAATCTCCCGTACCTTGGCTAGAAAACATAAATCTTGCTCTACTAAAAGACTTTGTTTTTATGATCGACGATGCTACTTCTCACGCTGCCCATGCCACTCAAGGATTACTTTAGGTATCAAATGTACATAGTTGCTTATATGACCTCTATGCTCACCAGATTGAAACCTAATAGAAAACGTCTATTCTATCATCAAACGGGATGTTTATGTCAATGGACGTTTATTTTGCCTCTACAACGGACTCATTTTTAGCCAATAATACTGCAGCAAGAGAAGTGCTACTATCCACTATTAACAATTTGACTGATTCAGTCAATACAATACATTTTGAAGTTATAAAAGTCCATGGTGGTTATGTGGTAAATAAGGTGGTATTACACTATATATTATTATATATTTAATTATATCAATTAATGGTTAAATATAAGTTATTGATCTTTATTTCATCTATTTATTCATTATTTTCTCTAATAAACGTTTATTTAACTTGGTTTTATAAAATATTTATTACCATTAACTGGTAAATTTTCAGTGATTTCAACAAATATGTTATTTAAAAAATACTAGCAATAGATTTTTAAATTATTTTTAGCAACACTTTTATAACAGTTTGCTAGCTTACCTGTGAAAAATTCTCAGAAATTGAGTCATGGAAAATTGAAAAATAACTATTTTTTGTAAAAAAGTTGGCACCCATACATGGTCTGGCATGTAAAGAGGTCTTGGTCAAGAGCTTTTCTGTAGAATGCTTTACGGATTAGATGTATTCATAGAGTTTGATCGCTTCTGAATACTGTCCTGATTGCCTATTGATTATACATCGTCTGTATCTTTTTAGTCAAGCCCTTTAAATATGGTAGATAGACTGTGGTGAAGTATCAAGTTCTTTGCTTTCATATCCAGATTTCTCCGAGGTGATGTCATGTTTTCTGGATAGTTATTTCAGTGTACGGTTTCTCTTAGTTTGTGAACCCCATTCTAGTTTGTATTGGTGTTACTACATATTTCTGTCGCTCGGTGTTATATGTTATTCACATTTTTTTTTTCAAATTATGCTGTATAAGTATAGTTTATGTACATGCCGTTTTTTAAATTTGTTTTCTTTGAAAATCTCCTAAATTTTACATTCCCCCATACTTAATGGCAGCTGATAGTGCTTCGGTAATGCCCTCTAACGTATTAAGGCACCGCCCGAAAAGCGAACACCCACAATTACACACGGATTTTTTAATCAGAAAATAAATAAAAAGGATTTGTATGAAATTAAATAAAAATAAATAACAAGAAAAGTCTCTCAAGTGGAGATGGGTATCATTTATATATATATATATATATATATATATATATATATATATATATATATATATATATATATATATATATATATACTTGTATTTGTGTATTTATATATGTATATATAATCGTATGCATGAATGGAAAACGTTCATGGTAAAACAGTTATATATTAAAACGCCAGCCGACCGGTTTCTCCATCCTTTAACAAAGGCTGTATCAAGGCATGAAAAGACTGGGGGAAGAGAAGAAAGAGAAAACTGAACTGTATCGTTAACGTATATGTACAATGTAGGATGTGTTTTAGAAATGTATCACGTCTAATCCCAATAGACACTCCCTTTCTTTACAACGGTCAACAGACGTTCTAAATAACACATATGGGCCTTAAATTACAGACAATCTGCTTGAAAACCCACGTAGTACTTCGTAGTACCTAACAACAAGAAGTACTACGTGGGAATGTCCTCCCTAGATTTTAAAACTAGATATTATGACCACAAAAGCACATTTAAAAACAGAGAATGTCGAATTAAAACAGCATTAGCAAACCACTATTGGGAGCTCAAAGAAAATATACGCTCACAAATAATTAAATGGAAAATAATACGACAGGCTAGTACATGTAGAAATTTAGACGGTCCGTGTAGATTATGTATGAATGAAAAATAATAAATTAGATTTTTATTTCGAGATAATTTATACAATTTTTATTTATTAATAAGTTTCATCCAAAATCTTCGCCCAAAAAATCATGAGTCTTTTAATTTATTACAAAATGTTACTATATCATGAACAAATCTGTATTCATATAATAATTTTTCAAAAAGTTTTTAATAAATAACATGGAAGTAAAATAACTTATTTATAGATACGTAGCGCGAACAAAGACACCACAATATTTTTATAAATAAAGTTAAGTCAAAAGTATTTCGGACTTGGATACTTTTTATAAGCGAGATAACTTCAGAAACCTTGCTATATTTTGTAAATATAGCAAGGTTTGTGAAATGGTGTTTTTTAAACTTAATTAAGTACTAAATATATGATAAATTAAGATAGCCAAAAGATGTTTACATAAGTTTGATTAAAAATAATTATGCAGTAGTAACTTTGTTGTTTGTTCGTATTTAAATTATTTGTTTTAATTCAATTTGTCTTGTTTTTCTGTAATTTATCGTTTGTTTTCATTTTTAAACTGACTTGTTGTTTGTTTTCATTTAAATTTATTCATTGTTTGTTAAGATTTTAAAAATCATTCAGAATTCGTTTGTTCTCTAAATGCATAAACAATTATTTATTTCTTGTGAATGTTTCAAAGATTATATTGAATAAAGATCAGTTACAGGTTCTTAATGTCAGCAAAATAAAGCTCCCAAAAAGGAACACTCTTGATTCGGACAAATATTAAAATTGCCTAAGTCTAGAAGTAGTTCTCATTCACGTTTACTGATCGAGAATAGAAAGGATAAAGTGTAGTATCAGAACATATATTACAGTTTTAATTATTTTATTGCAACAAATATAAAAATACAATTCAAATTGTAAATAAAAAAGACAAAAAAACATCAAAAGTATGGGGAGTGGAATGTTGTTGGTTATCCTCTGTCTATCCCACTCTTTGTTGTTTTTGAATTATAAAAAACCTTTTGGCACAATGAAATAAAGTTATTTTTTAATACAAAAAGAAACAAGTTTAAACCGAATATTTAGTTTATATTATTTAATGACAGTCGACGGATTAGCATAAAAGTAGATTTTGTATCATTACAAACAAAACGTTTTATATATTTAAAAGTTTACAAAGTCAAATAAACAATGCGTTTTTAAGGAAAATAGATAATTATTTTTAAAAAATTTCGACGCGAAGCGTCCTATTCATAACTAATAGACATTCTTCCTGTGTTTCTTCTTACAAGTGTCATATTGTTAATTAATGATAAAAGCCAACTCGATGTTGTTGACGGTGAGGTGTCAATGTCGATATGTGAGGTTATGCGCTGGCACCACTTGTTTAAATAGTGAAAATATAGTCCCACTATTTAAGCATTTTTATGTCATGCAGACTTGTTATTGTGAAAACAAATGTTTTTTTTTTAAGCAAGTATTTATTATCTATCAAGACAGATTTGTCAACAATCTTGAATTGTGGTCAATGAGTTATTTTAATAGTTTTACCTTCAAATCATTATGAGATTTCGAATCATGAAAACGACATGAACAAAATCATTTCTATCCTTTTTTAAATACAAAAAAATACTAGATCTAATATGACATAATTTTAAACAGAAATGACCAATCATATATCCATGTTTTGGCGTGTAATAAGCTTACTCTTTGAATATTTCAAATTTTAGGACAAACAAGCAAGTATTTGTTTTTTATTTAATATTTTCCTATTAAGTCAGGTTGGCCATTCATCTTGAATGTTAGTTGAAACTATTTTTCTATTTATATGTTCACCTTAAAATCACTATGAAAATTTCACTTTCAAAATGACATAAACAAAACCATGAACAAAAACGTATTACTTAAATACCAAACAATAACTGCATAACAGATGCAATGTCTTTATTTCTTTCTTTTTGATATTATGGCTAATATTCTTCGAGGTTTTTCTTTGGAGGGGTCAACGCGTTCGAGGTTAAAAGGGGGATCCACTATCAATGTAGTTTACAAAAATCCCACTGAAACCCTCTTGGCTGAGTTTTATAAAGCGCCACGTGTTAATACATTCATATCGATCACCGTCAAGGAATAAAGACATCAAAATAAACTAAAGCTTGCAAGGAAAATTTTAGAAAAGAAAAAAAAACAGCTAAGTTCTTCATTTTTTAACTGTCTTTATCTTTAATAATTACATATAATTACGTTGCTACGTCTAGTTAAAGAATATTCCTTTTTTCGCAGATTTTCCTTTCTTTTTTCTTTGTTGTCCACGACACTTTATATGTCTTTCTTCATGTTCTTGCTTATATTCTGCGAGTTTTCTTTCTTTGGAGGGGTCAACGCGTTCGGGGTTAAAAGGGGGATAGGGGCCCACTATCAATGGAGTTTACAAAAAATAGTGAAAGTCCCACTGAAACCCTCTTGGCTGAGTATTGTAAAGAGCCACGTGTTGATAAATTTATATCGACCACCGTCAAGAAATGAAAACCTCAAATAAAACTAAAGCTTACAGGCTAAATTTTAGAAAAGAAAAAAACAGCTAAGTTCTTAATTTCTTATTTCTGAACTGCCTTTATCTTAAATAGTTTCATATATTTACGTTGCTATGACTAGTTAAAAAATATTTTTCCACATAGTGCAACCACAAAATTACCTTTTATAATGTAAGGTCATAGCTAAAGTGCCTCTTTGTTGGACCTACTCCATAGTAGATTAAACCCTCCCACACACCATAATGGCCGGTTAAATGTCTCTACAACACATTTTGCTGACAATAGTGTGAGGGAAATTTATCTTTAGTCCTTCATTATATTTCGAAACCGGTTACTAGACTTATTCTGCTACATATATAAATGGATATATATTTTTATGGATGTGTGCATATGGGATTAGAAAAAAAGAAATAATAATTAAAAAATAAAAATTTACCAGCGGGGGCTCGGAAATACCCGACTAGTAGACGAGCGTAGGCTATCCTCTATCGGAGTGTTGGACTCGTCGACCTTTCAGGTCATCCATCTAAGAGAAGGAAACTACTGACAATAAAAGCTTGCTACCAACCATATACGTCTTGGCATAAAACTGTTGGGGAAGGAGACCTCCTTAGCCTTGATTGACAACCTTCCTAGAGCTGGAGTCTCGAACAAAGTATCCGGTTTGCAAACCTATAATTGCTTAAGGAGTAGATGGGCTCTGCCTATCGCCCGGCCTTCGCACTCCTTCTTTTTCTATTAGCCAGGCGTAGAGGTACAAGCACTTAGACACCTCTAAAGACGCCTGGTACTTTGCCTTGTTTCCTGACTAGAGCAATGAACGCTGTCTCTCTATCTCTCTATCCCTCTATCCGGGCAACTTGGGGAAAGTAACTAAGTCTTACATGACTAGTCTAGGTCGCTCTCTTGTTCCGACAGGTTTAGGGTACAGGTTAGACAGCTTGTCTCGCTGCTGTTTCCGACTGGTAGTAAGGAGCCCTACCTCTTAGGTAGCGCTAAGAACGGCTGCTCTGTCAACAGTTGCATAACATCGTGGGTAACTGTACGTGCCAGGTCGCGCAGGGAAAGGACTCTAGAGTTATCCCCGATGCGCTTTCCCGAGGCCACAAACCCCAAGGACCAAGTCACGACTAATAGACTGGTTGTGTGAGCTTATTGGCACCAAACAAGCACCTACTTTGGCCTCCTTACTCTAACGCAAAACAAACATGAATTTACAAAATAAAAAAAATAAAACCTAAACTAGACACCCAACAAAAAACATCTTCGCCTCCTCCCTTGAGGCTCGCATTCACTAATATCTGGGGACTTAGAACCAACATTAACGACGTAGAAACTTTTCTCTTGACAAATTCCCCGGATATCCCAGCTGTAAGTGAAACGAACTTTCAATCCCCAATTCCCTCTCACCAATTTGACATGACTGATTACCTTCCACTCTACTGTAAGGACTCTGACAAACATATGCATGGACTAGGAGTTTGTTTTCGGAACACCCTCCCCTTGACTAGAGAACATACGTTAGAATCAGATGACCAAGCCTACATGTGCTTTAGATTGACCTTACATCACAGAGTTAGTTACATACATTTCTTATATCGTTCTCCTTCGACCCAGGACTGTTCACTACTTGACCCTGTCTCTGAAAGCTTAGATAGAGCACTCTCACTCGACTCGAATGCCCAAATACATGTATTTGGGGATTTTAATGCACACCACTGTGACTGGTTGGGATTCTCCAGCGTTACTGATGCGGCTGGGAACTCTACATTTAATTACTCCTCAGCTCACGACCCCTCACAGGCTGTCATTTCCGACCCGCTTTCCGAATCACGCGGACCAGCAAGCCTCACTTCTCGTCCTGTTCTTGCCCTCACTATCTGAGGCTTGTGTGGCGAATTCCGATAGCCCGCTGGGAAACTCTGATCCCGTTGTGTTAATGATACATATCACTTTAAAAGCTCGTCAAAAAGCTGAAGAGCCGTTGCTTAAAACGACAGGAAACTATGAGCAGGCTGATTTTTAATCCCTCAGGGATCACATCAGCGCCCCATGGAGTGTAACCTTCTCACTCCCCCCCTGATCAGTGTGCAAATGAGCTTACTGAATGGGTCAAAGCAGGCATTGATTCTTATGTCCCCAAGAGAAAATTGTTCAGCACACCCCACTCTCCACAATGGTTCACCTCAGAATGTGCAGCTGCTATTGCTGAGAGGCAGAAGGCATTCCGAGAATTCGGCCGCCATAAGTCAACTGCGAACAGGCAAAAATTTGTAGAGGCAAGAAATGATTGCAAAGTAGTGATAGATAAAGCAAAGAGAAGGTATACAGCAAAACACGCATTCAGTCACAGAAACCAGGTACTCGTGATTTCTGGAAAATGTATAATAGTGTGATGAACAATGGACAATCAACAATTCCCCCGCTATCTAATCACAACGATGTTGTATGCACGGCAACTGATAAGGATGACCTATTTGCCACGAATTTCACCTTAAACTCCACTCTGTACTCGGAAAACCACCCACTCCCTGAATTCCCAATTGCAGATTGAAGCCACACTATAGAACCTGGTTATCCCCCCATCTTAAGTGAGAGACATCATAAAAAACCATGACACCTCCAAAGCATGTGGGCCTGATCTTATACCAGTAATACTAATAAAGAAATGCTTTGCTGAGCTGGCCCCTGAACACTCCAAACTATACAACAAATGCCTTGCCGAATCTTGTTTCCCTGATAGTTAGAAAATTGCCTCTGTAGTACCAGTCTTCAAAAATTTTGGAGATAGAACGGACCTTCTAAACTACCCCCCAATCAGTCTACTCCCGATCTTTGCTAAAATCTTTGAATCATTAATCCATCTAGCGATAGTCATGCACCTAGTTAATACTGAACTTCTTTTTGATCATCAATCCGGATCTAGACAAGCACGATCTACTGCAGATATCCTAACGGTCATCTCTGAACGCATATACCATACACTGGACAAGGCAGGTGAAGCTAGGGCGGTAGCGCTTGATATATTCAAGGCCTTTGACAAGGTCTCACATGTAGGGCTTCTCATAAAACTGCACTCATATTGTATTACTGTACCAATATTTAATATAATTAAATCCTTCCTAACAAAGCGAAAGATCCAGGTTGTACTCGATAGCCGTTCTTCTAAGCAATATGCCATAAATGCTGGTGTACCCAGGAATCTATTCTTGGACCTCTATTGTTCCTGATTTTCATAAATGACCTCTTTGATTCCATTACGACTGAGATAGGAATATTTGCTGACGACACCACGCTCTACTCTCGTCATGTGGGCAAAAACGACACGCAGATATCAGAGGCAATGGCTAAATCCTTAGAAAATGACCTTCAGTCTGTAGTGGAATGGGGTCAAAAATGGATGGTAACTTTTAATGCCGCAAAGACAAAGCTACTTTCCTTCAATAACTACAAGAAACCTCTACAACCAACGATTGTCATGTTAAACAGCACACTGCCTGACAGTTCATCATTCAAACTCCTCGGCCTAACTTTCACAGATAACATGAATTGGAATAAATACATCGAAAACATTGCCAAGGCTGCTACAAAGAAGGTGGGTTTACTCTACCGTGCCAGTAAACTTCTCACACCTTGCATTATCCTATATCTCTACACAGTCACCATCCTCCCATGCATTGAGTATTGTTGCTACATCTGGGTTGGTGCATCATCCGCTAGTCTCACCCTCTTATACAAGGTCAAAAAAAGAGTTGCTAACTTGATAGGTCCTTCACTATCCACCAAGCTCCAGCCTCTGTCCCATCGCCGCTATGTTGCATCCTTGTGCCTGTTTTACAAGTACTTCAATGAATTGTGCTTTGATGAGCGTGCTGCTCTGGTACCTCCACGACGTAAATTCATTAGACCAACCCGACAATCTGCCAAATCCAATCCATACACTGTGGAGGTCCCCAGATGCCGAAGAGCTTTCTACTCCAAAAGCTTCTTTCCTCGTGCTGCTGGACTCTTGAACTCCCTCCCTTCTACCTGCTTATCTGACGTTACTGACATGCAGAAATTTAAAACTAATGTAAACAGACATCTCGCTGCGCAGCTCCTAATTTAGGTTGAACCCCCCTTTTTTTCTCAGTAGCCCCTTACATCTACAGTGGCGGCCTGCCTTGTTTGGGGTGAACTATGATAAAAAAATAAAAAAACATAAAAACTAAAAAATATCAACTCTAAGCAAATCAATCATTCGTAGTGTCTACTAATTTCCCTAGGATTAATTACTCCCTCCATGCAATACTGAAACCCTAAAACACGGCATAACATAGTTATCCATTTATTATATATATTATCATATCATATATTATATTATCGTCGGAATGATTATTACATTTACTTATTCTATTATTATTATTATTATTATTATTATTATTATTATTATTATTATTATTATTATTATTATTATTATTATCATTATTATTATTATTATTATTATTATTATTACTATTATTACTATTATTACTATTATTACTATTACTATTACTATTATTATTATTATTATTATTATTAGTATCATAATTTCAATACATCATTTTTTGGTTATTAATACTATTAATATTATTATTAATATCATTATTATTATTATAATGATCATTATAATTATCATTATTATTATTATTATTATTATTATTATTATTATTATTATTATTATTATTATTATTATCATAATTTCAATACATTATTTTTTGGTTATTAATACTATTAATATTATTATTAATATTATTATTATAATGATCATTCTAATTATCAATATCATTATTGTTATTAATATTATTATAAGTAGTAGTAGTAGTAGTCGTATTAGTATCATTATTATTATCATAATTACAATACATAATTTATTTGGTAATTAATACCATTAATATTATTATTATAATGATCATTATCATTATTATAATTATAATAATAATAATAATAATAATAATAATAATAATAATAATAATAGTAATAATAATAATAATTATTATTATTATTATTTTTATTACTATTACTATTACTATTATTATTATTTATATTATTATTATTATTATTATTAGTATCATAATTTCAATACATCATTTTTTGGTTATTAATACTATTAATATTATTATTAATATCATTATTATTATAATGATCATTATAATTATCATTATTATTATTATTATTATAATTATTATTATTATTATTATTATTATTATTATTATTATTATTATTATTATCATAATTTCAATACATTATTTTTTGGTTATTAATACTATTAATATTATTATTAATATTATTATTATAATGATCATTATAATTATCAATATCATTATTGTTATTATTATTATTATAAGTAGTAGTAGTAGTAGTAGTAGTAGTAGTATAATTATTATTATTATTATCATAATTACAAAACATAATTTATTTGGTAATTGATACTATTAATATTATTATTATAATGATCATTATCATTATTATCATTATAATAATAATAATAATAATAATAATAATAATAATAATAATAATAATAATAATAATTATTATTATTATTATTATTATTATGATTATTATTATTATTATCATTATTATTATTATTATTATCACTCAGACTTTTAATATTATTATTATAATGATCATTATCATTATTATCATTATAATAATAATAATAATAATAATAATAATAATAATAATAATAATAATAATAATAATTATTATTATTATTATTATTATTATTATTATTATTATTATTATTATTATTATTATTATTATTGCCGCTACTGTCATTTTTATTATTAAGTGTGTCACCTCTTCATGTGCACCTTTATTCTAACATGATTTTCTTATCACAATTATAATCGTATCCTCATTTCCGTATGATTATAGTATTACTATTACTATGACCATAACTATTTATTATTATTATTATTATTATTATTATTATTATTATTATTATTATTATTATTATTATTATTATTATTATTATTATCGTTATTATCGTTATTATAATTATTATTATAAATATTATTGTTATTTTAATCATTATTATTATTATCATATGTATGCTACTACCATCTTAATATTATGTCAGTTAACTTAGTACACTTTTAGTTTATTTAGTTAATTTTACTTCATATGTTCTAATGTTTTCATAATTCTTATTTTATTGCCGTCAAATTAATCAATCCATATACAAAAAAAGTTGATTTCCCCCCTTCGACCGAATTAGAATCGACTATTAAACTAATGCATCAAACGCATCGAAAATCAACAGCACCTATACACCCTTATCTCGACGTCTTTTCAGCAAGTTACACACATTTTAAACATCATTAATTCCTATTATTTATCCAATACGAATAACTTTCTTAAATTAATGCTCTAAAGAAAGGGTAGCACGCTAATTTTTCTCTATGAAGTATTACTCTTACGCTCTTCAGATAAAGTTTCGCGATTATTTCACGAGGACAAACGATACACCTTCACCGCTTCAGAATTTAAAAAATAGCAATTAGCGCTCATCTTAAATAGGCATGAGATTAATTTTATCCCGACTGGGTCTTAAAAAAGCTGATATTGTACATAAATAAATTACGCCAAAATAATACTTCGATAAAATTCGACAGTAATTTGCCGACCGCGTTTTCAACGCTTCTACCGTACATAAAGGAATCAGGCCAAAATAACATGTCGATAAAATTTGACAGTAATTCAACAGTAAGTATTTTTCCTTTTTTCAGCAAACCTTGATCGTGGCGACATTCACACCCGATAAATACGACCAGTGGATTAACACAGAAATGAAAATTGCATCAGTCTACATGCACAGAAACGATGAAGCGTACTGCATATTGACTTAAAAACATTGATTTCAGAGAGAGCAGAAATATTTATTCATTTACATTTTCTTCAAAATACAGTGTGCCAAAATAGGTGCTTATCGAACAAAAATAAATAACAACACTTATTCTCCATTTTCTGTACTCGACAAAAGATGAAACAGATCATGTCAAAACAACCACTGCATCTACACATTTTGAACAAAGAACGTGGGAAAAACAACTTCGATCGAACTTAACCATAGGGTATGCTTAGTTTACGGTAACCGTAAACTCGAACTCACAGACATTGCAGACATCTCTCAGAAAATCCGGCAATATGTGACATATTTACGTTCTGTTAACTGTTTAATTAATTCTTTAAAATTACTGCCGAGCAGCGAGTTCACGCTAGTAAAATATAAAATTAAAAATAGAATAAAGAATTAAAAAATGTAAAAAAAACTTAAATAAATAAAAAAATTAAAAAGAAAAATCAACATGATTAGATCTAAATAACTTAACTCCCTCCACACGTCACCGAAAATCAAAACTAGAGTGCAGACAGTGTCTTTCTTCCCACTCCCGCATCGTGTAAAATATTAACACGCTGAAATAACTCTTAACATATATCCTGACATTAAACTGCCGTTAAAATGTGCCACAGAAATTTGCCACCTTTTCTTTTTTCCATGACTTTATATTATATTTGATTTTCGACGGTTACAAATTGGCCTCACAATCTTAAATTTGGAATTTCGTTTTCTTTCTATTCTTTTCATTTTATCTTTCCAATTTCGTTCTGTTAAAATATGACCAAAGGGAAATATCAGATTTTCATTCTGCCTGATGTGATATCCGTTTCTAACAGCTGCAGATCGATAACATCGACAGGTTAGTGTCGCAGATTATATACATGTCTGTATAAATCAAACAAATTATATATATATATATATATATATATATATATATATATATATATATATATATATCTGCATGTATGTATGTGTGTAGCCCTATACATTAACAACTGCAGCTCAACATCTACAAAATATCATTTAATACTGCCACTCTAGCGCTATTCGTCTTCCATAATTTATATGAAATCCAAATTTAAAACCAGAACAAAAACACTATACATAGATAACAGAAACATCAGACACAACCCCTGATGACAATCCCGAGATTGGAAACGCTTGAGTGATGGCCAAAGAAACAACACTCGGCACCATAATATTCAAACTTCCATCCAAAACCGGAAAACTCGCGTGCCGCGCCGAGAACATAGTACAACACATAATAAAAAGAGAAAACTCCGTAGTATACTATGAAGCCTGCAATATATATATATATATATATATATATATATATAATTTTATGTGGATACATGAAATAGTAATATATATATATATATATATATATATATATATATATATATATGTGTATAAAAATTAATGAAACAAGAGAGATAAAGATGTACGAATAACAAATCTATTTCAACTTCGATTGTCGAATGCAAGGTGTACTCGGTAAAACATGTTTATTTGCCCCAAAAATCACGTTGTGAGTCTTCTTTGTACCTATGTTTTTTTCCATTTCTTCAATAAATTAAAAATCATATTTTTCTGAATACGTCCGTTGATCTGAACGAAACCCGGTAACACTCTCATTTTTATGATTTATTCTTTTGTTTATTTTATTTTCGTTTTGTCTATTTTAACACATCCTGTCTGTGTGGCATTTATTTTATGATATATCGTGTATTATATCCTCATATATATATATATATATATATATATATATATATATATATATATATATATATATATATATATATATGTGTGTGTGTGTGTACTTATTTTTCATATGTGTATATGTGTATCCTACTTCATATATATTGATGCAGTTTCTATATTCAGGTTACTCCTTTAAGGAAACGTTGTTGATTCGCTAAATTTATCCCTTTAATTACAGAAAAATACTACGCTAATTGCCCTGCATCGACACACATTAATACATAATGATTTACTCATTAGCGCAATAATTATTTCCTGTCCAATCTTCCAATTTATACATGCAAGGACACATGCAAATATATAGATATGTGTATAGAGGGTGTACGCGCGTGTGTCTATATGTGCGTACATACACATTTATATACTTATAAGTTCTAATTACTCAGAAAGAACATTCTCACCATCGTCTCATGTGGGATATTTTGTTTTTCTAAAGTTGTTTCACGACTCACGCTGTTTTAACCCAAAGACTGTACGCTCAATGCTCTCAATCAACGTGAGTGTGTGTTCTCTACTGCATCTTATTGAAAAAACATGTGTGGGTGGAAGTGTATTTGTTATGACGAAATCTGATTGCTGCGCGTATGTAGTTTTGTTCAAGGAAATAATTTTACTCGTGTATGAGTTGACCGCGAACAACAACGTCAGAGTAAATATGTCATGAATACAATGGAAAGATTTAATATGGAGAAGTACAAGGGGAGCGCCATGGTGCGCCATTAGAGAAAAATGGAAGAAAAGAGAAGAGAAATGGAAAAAAGGGAAAACAAAAGAAATCGAAGAAAAAGTGGCGGCAATGACACATAGAGCCAAAATAGACGAATACACGAGCAATGTTTATTACTTTTATTTTGCCCACTCATCGGAAAAGAATCGTGGATGACATATTAATCAGAGAAGTAATGTAACGATAGAGAAATTATATTAAAATAAAAAATCATATTAGACGAAATGATGAAATGTCTTAATTCAGCAAATACAAAATGTGATCTCATACAACAAAAACTTGGAATGTCAACTGTAAAGAAAATACATAAAATATCTCAAACGGAATCTATATCCAAAACGCAGCCGTAAATAGTTTGCAGTCAACAGGGGAACGCCTCATGTAGAGAGGATAAAAAGTGAAACAGCGGAGAGACATAATAATGACAACAACAATAATACTAGCAATAACAACTTGAGTTACCCGCGTCCCGGCATTGCACAAAGAAATCGAGAAACCCTAAAAACTCTCACTCCCATCCGTCAATACCCACATTACGCTACATTTTTATTAATGGTTATGTAAAGGTCAGTGCTAACGTTACGCTTCTGCGCGATAAGCAACGAGTGCTAATTTTACACTGGACTTAGTTCTAGAATAATAATCAATAAAGTTCGAATAAAAGTCAAAGTTTAGTTTGTGCCTTCCACAATCGTTGTTTTGTCAGCTATGATATTCTGTAAATATGTCTGCGTAGGAAGGAGATATAGCCATCAAAGAAGTCGGTATTCATATTTGAAAATATTGTAGATATATTATATTGTAAGCTGAATTAATTAATGAAATACAGTGGTTTGTAATGTGGAACTTTATTTTTTTTTACAAAATATATTATTTAGATGGGCTGATAAATGATAACTGTATCAATACTTAAAAGAACAATGAACTGAACTGCGTACCATAAGCGAAAGAAAGTCTTTATTTCTTTAATGAGTATGCTATGCAGCGTGTATTTCGTGAATGAATTCACTATTTCTTAAGTTCATACCATAAGTAATTACGACTAATACTTTTTACAGTATGTGCTTAAAGTCAAATAAAGTTTTAAATTTGTATTCAAATGTACAAATAGGTTAATTATTTTATTTATATAAATTTGATATATGGATTTTCCGTGAAACTGCAGTAAATTGTACGAACAAGTAAAATATGTATTGTTTTATTCATATTTAGCTTAATCTAACAGTTCATCAAGACTATGTGGTGTGCAAAGTATGTTGTTTTGAGTATTACACTTCTATATTAAAATAGAGTTCTTAAGCAAACCTGTCGCATGAATCTAAACAAAAAAGACATAAGCGTTGACATTTCTTTTACTATTTGAAAAATAAAAAACGTAGCGTAAATGTCAGAAAATTAACTGCTTTTCACATTTGGTTTTTAATCTCAGCATGGAAACATTTTTTCCGTCTAGACACATTAAAGAAACACGAGACAGCGAAAAAGCGGCCTGTAGATGTTCAAATAAATATATATATGCTCACCACTTAGTGGATCAGCTATCTGGTTGGGGAAATAAAGATTTCCACTTAGGAGAAAACATTACTCTCTATGTAGAATTGAGTCTCTTATGTGACTGGTAGTTGAATGTAAACAAAAATACACGAGCGCAATATCAGGCAATAGCCACAAGTCAGATCTATTATAAGGCGTAACAGTTGTCTGCGGATATCCAAACACACACACACCCACACATATACATATATATATATATAGTCATCCGCAAGGAAATATTTTGCCCTATCATGGATATTCCCTGTGACTATTGCCCAGATTTTGCGCTCATGTCTTTTAGTTTACAATCAATTACCAGTCAAATCAGGTACTCAATTCTACATAGAGAGTAACGTTTTATAATGATGACTACATATATGCATACATAAATGTATATATATATATAATTATCATTTTAATAATTAATATTAACATAGTGTCTACACACGTATTCATTTCATCCTTGTGGAATCATCAGTGTTAAGATAACCCTTTAAGAAATAAATTATAATAGCAAAGCTGAAAATGTGAGTTTCTATCGAATGACCCTAAAATATCAAAATATAGATACTTTTTGTTTTAATCCAACGATTGGGTAGAAATGTTAAGCACTTTAATTTACTTAATCTTTTGCACCCAGTATTTACTATATACTATCTCATTAATATCTTTATTTATTTTACTTAAACAGTTTTACTTTAATTAACAATCTATTCAGTTACTTAAGAACACAATCGATGAAGTCATTAATAATAGTAATATTTCATACCAAATTTATATTTGTAATGCGACAAAAATCTTATCATAAAATTCTCGGCCATTTATTTAGATATATATTCTTTCTATGATTACCTTTTCAAAATAAAAGCGAGCGTTTGGTATTTCAATTTTTATATTTATTTTCGAAATTATATTTCTCCGGTTTTATATATTACACTTCGTAAAATATCCTTAACAATAGTTGTAGCTTTAATAATATGACTTAACTGTTTCGTTGCCGGGTTTGTCCTTGTGTTTGATCTTCTATCTGACGATCTCTGATTTTCCTCTGGATGTTCCCCTGGATTAGCTACATACTTGTCGCGTTGTCGTATTTCTGAGATAGCAGTACGATTATAACATCATGGATTACCCGTGATTGCTCCTGACATTTCCAGAAATATATGGACATGTTTTGTGGTTCCGAAATTGTCATTAAATCATATAAGTATATATCTTGATTTAATACTTTGTATATATATATATATATATATATATATATATATATATATATATATATATATATATATATATATATATATATATTATGAAGAGTCTGAATGCAAGACGCGATGAACGCCATTTTAAAAATCACGAAACTGTGCTTACAAATAGGGTTGCATTTCAACACTCGACGACACCCCAAAAGTATGTGTTACATAATATGATACCGAAATAATCTATCTTTTTCCGATTAAAATCAGCTTTTGTTCAAATTCTAGATTTAATATATTCGTGTTTTTATTGTTTACGCTCTTAATTAAAACGAATTGGATTTATCGCGTTTTGCGGTCGAACTCTGCATATATATATATATATATATATATATATATATATATATATATATATATATATATATATATAGTGTGTGTGTTTGTAATCTTATAAAGGGAATAACAATATTTGAACAAACTTTCTTAATAAAAAGATTGAAGATTTTCACATATATATATGGAATTCTTGTCACTGATTGATACCTTTGAAACAGCTAATAATTGATTATTCTCATCTCAACATGTTGGCACCAGTGGTTATGTCCTGTTTAACGATTTGCTTATTTCATTCATTGATAACTAGGCTTATTTTTTCCCCGAGAAATTTAAGATTGTTGCGACTGTTTTTTTATTCTATTCTATTAAAGGAGTTTTTTCGAGGTTTTATATATTTTACTTTAAGCAATTATGAAATGTGTGAAGCCTTTTTTTATATAACCTACAAGCATCTGCTTCTCCATGAGATAGTCGACTTTTTATGATCCTTTCTTAATTTCTATCGTATAATCCGTTTATTAGATTTAATATTCAACCATTTTTATTATTCTGGGTTTTATTAAATAGTTTATACACTATTTCTGTATATTTCTTATAAGAGCATGCTTATCAATAATTGGTACTTATGCGGTTTACGAACCGCATTTTCATCGGCACCTTCCGTCAAGGTTTCTTAAACCGCCGGGAGGTGCCGATTGAAAACTTCGTTTTTTTGTGTCGAAAACGTCAACCAGTGTAAACACGCTACAAACAGCCATCGCGTGTTAATTTCAGCGAAAGAATTTCAATGAAAAATTTAAAAGAAAAATGTAAATTTGTAAGAAACTTTAAAAATGTAGGAAAGATTCAAATCAAGAAACAAAGAACACATCGGATGTGGTAAGTTTCATGAATAAATATTTATTTTTATTTGGTGAAGAAAATATGGTGCAATATGATGGCATACATTTTATTTCCTGTCGATTCTTTTTAAATCTTACCGACTTAGTTAAGGTAAGGTGCTGTTACTTTTAGCAAATTTTCTGTAGACTTAAGCACAAACGATAGAACAGTAGAAAAAGAAGGGTTAGAGGACGTTTAATGAACTCTGCTCGACAATTCACACTTCGGCAATGCGCTATAATATGGATACGAACAGATTGTTTCTGAATTTCTGTCTCCAAATAAATTTACGCAGGTAGCTGTCGAGTAGATCTCTGCAATATTTTCATCACGTTTTCTGATTGTCGGCTGCTGCGAATTTCATTGGCTAAGACTAAGTTCTTACAATTGTCGGCTGCAGCAATTTTCGTCAGCTAAGCGTTTCGGCACCTTCCGGTAGTTTGCGTAACCTATCGGAATGTGCCGCTAGAAACGCGATTCGTAAACTGCATAAGCACCAAATATTTTGTTTCGTCTGTTAACGCTGATTATTACTCTTTGAGGTTGTAAATATTTTACATACATATCAAGGCTGGATTTTTATCAAATAATATTGATTCTCTCTTTTAGTTGATTATGTATATTGCTTTTTTGCTGTGGGTTCATTTCCCATATCAATTACTTTATTCAATATATTTTCCGTATATAGATGGATATATTATTGTTTAATGTTTTACTTGATAAGCTCACATTTATTTTTATTTTTATTATTTTTGATGATTTCATAAGTTGCATTTTTTTTCACGGATTTAATTACAATTAATCGCTTAATGTTTAAACTATATAATCACATATTTTCTGTCTTTATTTTGCCGATTTCTGTTTCAATTCACTTTTCAACGACTCTTTCATTTCTGTGTGTTGCCTTTCAAAATTAAATCAGCCATTCTGGCATATTTTCCAATCTCTGTTTCACATAAACTTAAGTATGCATATTTCTTTACATATTATGATATACATTATTCACTACTAAACTATGAATTGTAAAACAGAGCTGCTAGGTGTAAGTGTAGGTAATGTGGGCTATATTCTGTTTAATTTAGTTTCATGCAAACGGGCCAAAGCGGCAGTGAAAGCTCTTTTTGAGAATTTAGATACCTCCAATTTTTATGCAATTAAGAAAATAAGAATTATAATCAATAATTCAATTAATCAGATGATTCTATTGTTGGCATTGGTTTCCCCGATATCTTTCCAGTTAGAATTCTTTCTAGAAAGACATCAAGTACTTACAAAAGAGACCACGTGAAGGTTGCCAACCTCCTAAGTGAAAGTGTTTCTGTGAAACGAACTGGAGGTGGAGGGAGGTGACGGTGGTAAAGTGCATAACAACACGGACTGACCACCTGGGTTTGCTAGGTAATAATCCAATCGATTCCATAATACCACTTTCACTTAGGGATTTTAGCAACCATTACAAAGTCTCACCTGCAAGAATACCGACAACACAATCAAACCGCCAACAAAGTTGTACCATTCTGATTCATACAAATTTACTTTTAGTAATAAATAAATACTCCCTAACTTTTACTTGGAGTATTTCAAAGTAATAGTGATGGGGCCAAGCTCTTGATTATAAAATCTAAATATTTCAGATTTGCATTCAATTTTATCTATAGTCATAGTATGTGTATATTTTTAAAACCTCTTAATCTTAAACCTAACATTTCAGATACTTTCTAGAATCAAGATCATTAAACAGATGATTAGAATAAAGATTCTAAACATAAGTTTTTATATCATTAAATACTGACCATACTATTCATAAAGAGGCATACCAGCAGTTCAAAACTGTTCTATTCAAGGAATACTTGTATCCATCATGCGACTGTTATTCTATTCACTTAATATAATATTTAGTAAAAGACTAGTCAATAAGTATTCTGATAAATACCAACTTATTAATTACACTTGTCTGCGTTTCAAAACATTTTTTTTTTAAGTCAAGGGTTTTCGAACTGATTTATGACTCTTTTTGGATGCTGAATTAAAAAAACAGTCTAATTTTCTGGATCCGGTCTGGTTTCTAAGATGTAGTCTATTTTTTCCAGCATATTTTTACTAAAATATAGAAATTCAAGCGTTTATGGGCTTTGATTTTGCAAGACCGGGTCGTTGGTAACCTATAATAATTATTTTTATTTTACTTTTCAGCTCAGGAAAAATGGATCGGAAGTGTATAACCCATCCTAATAGGTTCTCTTACATTTACGAACATGTGATTCTACCAGACCGTAAAGCAAAAATCACGGATTTTTTACAGAATTCTATCAAGCTTATTTTGGAGTCAAACTAGGACACTGGGATAAGCTATTCGTTCCCCGTATGTTATGCAAAACATGTGGAGAGAACTTACGTGATTGAAGGAAAAAAAGAACACGAAGAGTATGGCATTTGGTGCCCCAATAGTGTGGTGATAATGAAAAGATCACATTACAGACTGCTACTTTTCCATTACAAATCTAAACGGCATTAATCGCAAGAAAATGCACCATGTTATATACACTGATGTTCATTCTGTCATATAACTAGTCCGACATGGCTCCGATATTCATGCCCTGAGCCAAATGCCACCATGGAATCTAGTTCCGATACAGAATCTAGTGGCATTATTGATACAGCTAAGTGTGGTAAATACAGGTCAGACATGAACGACAAATAGGTGCCTTCGACCCAAGACAAACGTAATGGCCTGATACGAGATCTGAACCTTACGAAAGAGTCTGCCCAGCTACTGTGTTATCGTCTTGAAGAGAAACGTCTACTGGTACCAAGAAAAACATTCTATTGGTATCGAGAATGCAAGAGAGAATTTAGAAAATGATTCATGTTTGATGGAGCATCTACACTGGTCTACTGTAGCAATATTGCTGACATGATGGAATTACGTGGATTGAAGTATGATGCTATAAAATAGAGACCTTTCATTGACTCATATAACAGAAGTTTCAAAGCACTTTTTTCTGAATATCGGAAGCAAATTTTCATCTATCATCTTTTGGAACTCAGTTGAAATGAAGGTACGCCACATGTAACGCTTGTTGTCTTCTCTAAACTACTTGAAACATAAATTACTGATCTCGTTAGATCTCAAAGTTGTTGGACTCATAAAGACAAAGATTAAAACCGGGATCAAACAATGTTTTCTCCACCCTCCTGTGCCTCAACCGAACAGAATATAGCTTTCACCCCTCCTTATCAAGCTCAGTCTCATAAATAACTTTGTAACCCATTGGACACATAAGGTGGTTGATCCATCAGAAGTGTAAATGTAAAAGCATGGAGAAAATGTAGACAGATATATTTAAATGGCCCTCAAATTAAGGAATTCATCACGAATACTAGTTTTGATGATGGACTAGAGTCATTGCAAAATTCCTTTGTAACAACTGCAGTTCCACAGTATCAGAAGGTGGTTGATCAGTGAATGGAGAATTTCCGCCAACTGGGTGTGTGCATATCAGTGAAAATGGACTTCGCCCTTTCTTATTTGGACTATTTTCTAGAGAATTGTGGAAACTTCAATGACGAACAGGGTGATCACTTTCACAAATATATCAGTGTTATGGAGGAACGCTATCAAGGCTAACGCAGTATGCACTTTCTGGCCGACAACAGCTAATGCATGAATAAAGATGCGCGGTTTGCGAAAAACACATTAATCCCTGAGTAGCTTCCTTAGTTCATTATGCTTTTCTTGGTATATATTCAAAAATATTTTGTAAGTCTTCTGTGAATTAATACGTTTACTATGTTCAATTTCTTACAAATAGATCAGAATGTAGGTATATTTAATGTGCTTATACTTCATTAACCTTATCTGATTGGGTAAAACGAGCATGACTTTTACATCCAGTGCCGAAAACTTGCCTAAAATCATGTAATATATGTTCAATCTTGAAAACATCGCAAACGAATGTTATTATTGAATGTTGCTAAAAATTTAGTGCAGTGGATGTATCTGAATATAGTAAACGATTCTATGCATTAATCGTCAGCTTTGATTTATTTAATCCAGCAGTTTACAATTAAGCATGCGTAACTGATTTGAATTCAAATTAATGATGTGCCCTCTTTAGATCGATAGACAAAAGACAATTTAATATAATTTAAAACGATGAATTAATTGCAGATCATTTCGTAAATCTGAAATTGGAGGTTACTATTTATAGTAAATAGTGTCACCTACCCAATTAAAATTCCGTAAAATAAATCAGTTCCTTTAAAACGAGGATTAACATGCATATAATTATTTTAATTTTATATTGAAAATATTTAAATGTTTGGGGAAATTGCTGTTTGCTTGATATAAACATTGTTTAGTCTGTTACAACTCAATTACACGTTTATCTATGATAAATTGTAATCAAATTATATTTCAACATGTAAAAGATAGTTCAATATGATTTGATTCAAGTGTTAATAAGACTTATTTTTTGTCAAAAACAAAGTAAAATATTTGTTATTATTACTTTTATTATTAGCTATGATCCAAAATGTTGCATATGCACATCTATGAAGCCATGCGTGTTTAGATGAATAACATATGTGTCATATATAGTGTACCTTTACGAACAGACTATATAAATAATCTGAAAATAAAGAATAACTCCTGCGTTAAATTCTTACAGGGGCATTATGAACTATTAGAGAGTGATGGAATCAAAACACAGTTAATGAGGGCGAAATACATAGATAGCTAAGTAAGATATCGGTTACATGTGCAGTTAATTACAATTTATGGCTAATTACAAGACCTTAAATATTATATATTTCAAATAGTAATCAAGTCGAATACTAAGGAACATTTACCATATATGTTGTGGCATTACAGTATGTAGAAAAAAGCTTTTTTGATTTACACAGATTTAGTATAATATATAAAGATATATATATATATATACATATATATAGTGAGAGAGAGAGAAAGAAAGAGAGACACACACAAATATATATATATATATATACATATTTATATATATATATATATATATATATATATATATATATATATATATATATATATATGAGTGATTAGAAATTGTTTTGGCCATGTTTAATAGAAATATGGCATATTTTGTAATGAAATGATCTTCATGTTTGATGAAATTTCTGGGAAGTGTATGGGTTAAAACACCTGGTATGCATTACTGAAAAATAATTCCGCATAAAACAATTTTCCTGACAAATCTTACTCAGAGAAAGGAATATTAGGAGTATATGTATTTTACTATGTTTTGTAGTTACCAAGATTTTACTTATATAAAGTATACTAGAACATTTATGTACGCTTTTATCTCCCTTTATGAAGATTACATCAAGCTATCATGATACTAAACCTCATTTCAAGAATCTTAATTTTAATTTTTAATTTTGATCAAAATACATTACATCATTTTTCTTCTTCTTCATGGCTTAATCTATAAGGGTATTATAAATCAATTAAAATTCAGGGAATCTTACTCCATTTGTGTCTCATGACACTTTATCAGATTTAATGCAAATCTGATATATTTGAATTTTCAAGTGGGAGATTGCGCTCATATTTTCCCCTCAAACCCATTTAAAATACCTGAAAGAAAATGTAAATTTGTGAAATATTTTTCAGTAATGTGTAATACCTATTGTTGAAATTTAACAAACATCAGCGATGGGTATCCACTCCATTTTAACAGCTTTGCCCAAAAAATAAAGTAAAGCAAGTTTAGTCCACATTTTGACTGCTTACGCCTTTTTTATAATGATAGAAGTAATAATATATTTTCTTAATTCATCCTTTTTTTAATATAATTACTGATATGGTGTGAACGCAACGTGCTATCAGAACGCAGCACAAAAATGTCAGAAACATTTACCATATTGAAAATACATTCGCATAAAGAAGAGTGTGAGAATTGCATGGATCGCTTTTGTTTCGACCTGATCCACCACAGTTTTTAGTGTCATAATATGAATTTTCCGATCTTGAATACATTGCATTAAAATAGACGAAGAAACGTCATCGTCAAATAAAAAATATAGTCAAAATCAAGAAATTATAATATTTTAAGTAAATTTGAAGTCTATTAATAAATGTATTTAATCCGCGTGTTTTTATTTTGCAATTAAAGACTTTAAGGTGATTTAGTTCTAATGTTTCCTTATTTTATTATATTAATATTATGAATTACTTCATCTTCACAATACAATTTCCGTAGGATTAGAACTCTCCTTATATGATAAATTACTATAAATATCTACTTAAATTATATTTTAATTGAAATATACTTTTTGGAGAAAAACAATGTGACTTTCTCGTTAATTAAAACACATTTTAGCTTATTATAAAGTTGCTGGTAATTATTAATTAATATGTCCTTATTCTGGAACAGCTTTTATAAATCGCTATATGCTTTTTTGGTGACATAGTTCAGATTTTAGGCATGTCGATGATTTTGAAAGATTAGACTATTAATCCCATTGTGGGGTTTGAAAGGCTGAACTTATTCATTTTCTCAAGATTTGATGACTTTTATTTGATTCACATTTTATTAAAATATCTCTATTCAAAAATAAAAGAAACGAAATTAAAAATCTTGTCATTTAAACCCTTAATTTCAAACCGTACTCAATTATCATCATCATTTTTTCTTAATAGTAGTTACTATCACCACAACATCCGTTGATACACATACAAAGTTTCTTTACGCTTAATTATGGATTTTATATAATCGTTCATCAACGTACGTTTTAAATTCATCTCACATAGTTAATTATAGAATGGTAAGTTTTCGTTAGTCCAGTGTACTGCTGAAAAACCAGAAGTTTGTCTGCTACATGACAATATAAATAAAAGAAGGGATAAGCAACATAACAAAAATATATGAGTAAAACCGAGTGGAAAAAGAAAACAATTGGGTTGAGACAACTATAATGGTTAGTAAAACTTATTTATTTTATTCATCTACTTCGAGATGAATTTAAAACGTGGATAATGAACGATTATACGAATTCATAATGAAACGTAAAGGAACTGTATATGTCTACCAGCAGGCGTCGTGGTGATAGTAACTGCTCTAAAAAATGATGATGATAATTGAGTATTGTTTGTAAATAAGACTTTATCTGCCATAGTTTTTCATTGACTTTTCTTTATATTTTTGTATACGAAACTGACGATAATATACTATGGAATAGGTCCGCGGTAATTTTAAGAGTATTTTATGAATATTTTATCATTTCGTAGTATCAGCCTAATCAATTGTATGTCGAAAGTAATGAAAACAATTTTCTGAGATGTGGATTTGTCATTTCTTGCATTTTGTTGTTGTTTTAAACTAAATTTTTAAATTTTATATATATATATATATATATATATATATATATATATATATATATATATATATATATATATATATAATGAGGAAGCAAGTCATTGTTTAGTTAAAGGGTACGGAGATCTTTCTTTTTGCAATATTTCTTATTAATCTCTCGACGCGGCGAGCAATTTAGCGGTTCTCGGTTGTTAATTAGAGAGACCGAAAGCGTTTGAGTGTCACATGATACCAATTAACAGCTGAGAACCGAAACATTCCTGCGTCGATAAATTAACAAAAAACGATTGCAAAACGAGAGAGCTCTGTAATCTTTAACGAAACTAGTATAATGTATATATATATATATATATATATATATATATATATATATATATATATATATATATATATATATATATATATATGAAATGATTTTCGGTTCATGGCAATACGGATTAGAATTTTCACGCTTCTTGTTAGCCGTTTATTAATTTCCAGTATAAACTCCGGATTCTATCTTTAGAATCAGTCAAGATTAATGGATACCATTTCATTTTATCGCCCTCACAATAAATACAATTTTATGAAGCAAATACTTTGTTCATTCATATAAACATTTGTAAACAGTTCAGTTTCACGGTGAAGATTTTCTAAAGTAAAAGATCCATTTACCTACCGATATCCATTTCATTTTTATTACTTGTTTGCGGCTATCATACATTTTTATGTAGTAAAAATCTATTTACGTGTTAAAACATTATGTAGTTAATGCTAAAAAGTAACGCGTGTTTATTTTGAAGTAAGTACTACTATGTTTATTTTTAAATAATTTAACCTAGCAGTGCTACCCGCCGTTTCCTGGAGGAGTAGTAATACATTCAGTTTCATCAGTAACAATTGATTACATACTTTTGCCACACGTGATGTAAATCTTACTAAAAAACTGAAACAGCCGATCAAAGTTTAACTCGCAAAAAACAAATACGCGAGTTAAATCAGT
This sequence comes from Sepiola atlantica, assembly GCA_963556195.1. Taxonomy (NCBI): domain Eukaryota; kingdom Metazoa; phylum Mollusca; class Cephalopoda; order Sepiida; family Sepiolidae; genus Sepiola; species Sepiola atlantica. The sequence continues at coordinate 113,388,795 of OY744517.1, read as the reverse complement.
TTTTCAAGAATTAATAGGCGAGTAAAATCTTACCAAATAAAAACAAAAAAATACGATATAACTTTTACTTAAAAAGAAACATACATTCTTTCTGTGAAATCTGTAAAGCAAACATCTATGTGACTGTAGATTAATTCCTATTTTAGTCATAAAAATATTAAGAACAGGGAAATATATTTACTGTCTATTAAAAGAGAAATAAATAATTTCCTTTATTTTTCTCATTAGTTATTAAGATTAAACCTCTGTTATTTACATATAAAATAAAATTTGTATACATGATTATACTTTTCTTACTTTTTATCATTATCAGTTATTATTAAGATTAAGATTAATCCTGCCTTATTTAGCCATGAAAATACATTCCTATACAGTATTATTGAAGCGATCATGACCCACATGCGTTCATACTTTTTATATAGATTATTAACAAGAGGAACTTTAACACGTATTACAATATGATATAAAACTGTATTTTTTCAATTGACGTGCATAATAATAAATATTGAGAAACCCGCAGTAGATATGTACGTCAACTAGTTCAGATATATAGGTTACCATTTTTTTTCTTATATCTATCTCATTGTTATTCGTTCATTTTCTAAGATACAATGGGATTAAAAATATTCCGTAACCAGAAACACGCGACACATCGAAAAAGAAGTCTACAGAATAATGAGTACGACTCACCTTAGAAAATCGACAGAAAATGTGAGATGTGGTTCTTTTTGGTGAACAACGCTGTAGATGTAGTTTCTGTCTACACTGAATCAATACGTACTTCTTGCGGCATTTCCCCTGTCAATGAGTGTGTTCTTATAGAAAGTCATCTGTGTTATTTAAAAACAATGTGTGTCTATTTGCTTGGAGTAAGTAAATGTATATTCTTTCACGACAATCTCATACCATTTACAATAGAGTAACATTTGATACACAGTATATTTTGGAAAAATTGATGTTCTATTATACTTATTCTCTTTCCGTGAAAAAGATACATTCACGTATATTTTATAGTTTTCAATTGATCACTTACTCCATGATGTTAAATTACGTAGAAACACGTACCATGCCTGGATCGCCTGATCGTTAATGTCACGTTCGATTAAATCCGTTATGTGGAATCCAGATCTTAGTTTATCTAGTATATCCAGTTATGGTATTGATAAAATAGCAAGTTATTTTCAATAAATTGTATACGATGAATCGTTCACAATAAGTCTTAGTTTCGGCATTAAATCATATGAAGGAGTTGATATGCCGTAAACCACATACACCAAACCATGAATAATGATGTATAAAATTAATTTAATTAGTATTTAAACGCAAACAATCCTCCACTCTATAAACAAGACCAATGTGTATTTATGTGTGTATATATAAATATCCATCTCGCCCGCACAAGTCATAGGATACAAAAGTGCTATATCGTAATAACATTGAATACCATTTCAAGTGTTTAGGGAAAGGGAGGAAGCAAACACAAAGTCAGACAACTCCTTTGATGTCTGAAAGGAATTCAGCAAGTAATCCCTTACTATATCTTCATAATAAGCCGTGCACTTTATTTTGTGCTGTCGTTCTTCTATACCGATTGAAAAGATCCTTTTCTTTTTCTTTTTTAAACTTTCCGGGTTGAGACGTTTTCATTGTTTCTATCTTTAACATTTCTTTGTTTTTAACTTCACCGATTGAGACGTTAGTTTATGAATAGGAATATTAGCTCGAACACTGGCCATGCATACATTTTTCCGCCATTGCTGACAAATAATATACATTCGTAGTGAAATAAAGTCTGTTTTCTGACTATATTTTAACACAAAATAGTATTTTCAAACAATCCACACGAAATAGTTTCCATTTTATTTTAACCTAATGCTAAATCATTAACCTGTAAATTAATAAGTTTATGACCAAGTAACAATGGGAAAATTGTAGTAAATTTCTTATTTATAAAAAGTAATGAACTATTTTATGAAACTTAAAATAAGCTTAATTATCAAAGAATAAGATATAATATCTTCATTGCTAACTAGTGTATGGATGATTATGTTGAAAATACTTGAAGTAACCACATTTATCAAATGTAAAGCTTGTTTAGATGTATTTTGTGAATATGTCTTTACATATTCTCTTTATTTAATGATTCCAAATTGCATTTCATTTGCTTGATGTGATAAAACATCTTCATTAATAATTAACGAAGAGGGCAGGTTAAATTAAAATTTGACAACACAATCAATTCATTTTTATATAAATTATTTCGACTCTGTTTCCTTTTTTTGGAAAACAGAGCAGGTTACTCTAGTGATGTAAAATGTTGCAATCGTATATATTTAGAAGAAAAAGATGTTAGTAATAAGTCTTTAAAAAAGAACTAAAATTTGTCTGAAAACATTTTGACTACCAATTACTCAATACTTTTAAGTATGTAAAACATGTTGCTTGGAGATGTTTTTTTAATATTATTTTGCTGACTTAAATGATACTTTAGCGAGACGAAATGTTAATTTGCAAATTATATTTGCTAAACCTTTAGGAAATATTCTTACTTCAAAAAGAATAAAGTTTCAAAAGAATATTATTTTCTGTGATAATTATGATGGTTGGTTGATTTTCGCTTTCCAGAAGATTGAAAGTTGGTAATGCGGATTACATGATTGCTTATATATAATATTAATGGTGAGAATGTCTGAAAAATTGCAAAATTAATGAAGAAGACAAACTGTTCGAGGTGCAAATGATAACGGGAAGTCATAGATTTAAATCCCTACTAAACAATACATAATTACTGATGTTTGACGGATAAACATTTATGAACCATTATCAGCGGACGACTCAGACTAAGCTACATTCTTTCAATATTCATATTCCCACGTATAAATCATGATGCTGAACTTCGTATTGTTGTTTCATTCTTATAAATATCGTATAGGACTCTGGATGAATTGATAATAAGGAACTACATAAACTATTTTCAAATATTAATTCAAACTGTAGCAAATTAGAAGAGTGCGTGTAAACTTAATGTTAGAGTAGTGCGCAATTCTATTTCAAGTTAATAAACTAGAAGTAGAAAGATGTTGAAGAAAATGCGATAATAGGAGGAAATATCTGACAGAGAAGCGAGAATGAGCCTGCCTTATAAAAGGTATTTGACAACGGATATTTCTTGTGATAATTGTTTTGTTTCTGGAGTATTTTGTAATTTATTTTTACATTACTGTTGATTTAATTTTTTATCTCACACTCACTAAAATGTTGTTCTGAATATTGTCTTGTATTTTCAAAATAGGTTTTATTGAATGACTTAAAATAAACACTGATTTGAGACAGCTGTAAACATTTATAATTATATTTGTAACAAAGTGACGTGATCAAATGGAAATTCTCGAGAGATTAATATGGTATATATATTAGAGGACATGTGCCGAGTGTGGTAAGAAAAAGTTGACACTTGTACTGGTGAAAATATTGTTTTAAGATAAGGTTGTCTGATTTTGAAGATGTAACGGCCGAGCGTAAAGTCAAAGTTCATCCCTATCAGCGAATTGTCCTTATTTGAAAGATATCAAACCGATATGTTCGGGCAGAGCCGATCTGAGACAAAGCAACGGTGAGAACACGGGGAGATATACCCCAACGGAACACGACCTGAGTTACGGCAGTGAAATAATAACGAAGGTCGCAAGTCACTGTTAACCTCCAAAGCAGCTCTTACTGCTCGACACGTGCACTCGCTTCGCACACTCCGTTTTTTCTGAGACGGTACGAGACTCGCTTTTTATAATATCCAGTCACACCTAATTTCCATACGTGCAGCGAAACTTTGCGAGATTTTGCGTGAACTGTATGTAATAAACATTCAGGGACGCCATGTTGGATTTCTTTCCTTCTTTCTTTCTTTCACTCGCAGCGCACAGGACAAGCAAACCCGAGGACGTTTCGCAAGTAAGCCCTCTTCATGTTCATGTTCCCTACACTCCCCCCTGATCTCATGATCAGAGAGATGGCAGGGAGGCCTAGATCGCCTTCGCCGGTTGCTTCTTCGGAGGGGGACAACGCAAGCCTCATCTTCGCTTGTGCTCTCGTCCGCGGTCTGAGGGTCGAGAAACATCGCGTCCGCTGGGATACTGCTGATATCCGAGTCACTGTCCGATGGGGCTGCTGCAAGCCAGAGCGATGCCTCACTGCTCTCTGACTCCGACTCGCTCTTGTCGTTCAGTGATGATTGCGTTGCTAACCGTAGGTCCCTAATGTGACGGGGCATACCGTCGACTCGCACCGCCTGTGGGCTGATTACCTCGGTGATGCGTCCAACTCCGTATTTCGTCGTACACTTGCCGCGCGGGTTCTTAATCCAGACGACATCCCCTTTTTTCAGTTTCTCTTTGGTTACTTCCAGTTCGGGCAGCGGGTTAGTCTCTATGCCTTTCACCCTGACGTGATACCTGTGCAAGGTGTCAGCCGGCGCTGTAGAGGGTGAAACATTATCCTTTGGGGTTACGTTATACAGGTAGACTGCCTCAAATACCGTGCAGCCCGTCCTGGCCGCAATGGTTTTGACGGTTCTGTGATTCCGCTCGATGACCCCATTTCCACTCGGTACGTGGGCGCATCGAAACCTCAGGTGTACTCCCCAGCCATCAGCAAACTTTCTGAACTGGTCACTAGTGAATGCAGCGCCATTGTCGGTTAATATCTCCGTTGGGGGGCCACGTTCAAGAAAAATATTGTTTAACTGACGGATGATGCTGGCTGCATCCTGCCGGCGCAGCGTGCGCCATATCGCAAACCTGGATGGACCGCAATCAATGAGAGTCAAGAAATCCTCACCGTTGTGGTGAGTAATATCCATCGCCAGCCGGTTCCAATGGCTTTCCACTACCAGCTTTCCTTTCTCCCAGCGAACGGGTGCTGGATCAATGGATTGGCATGCTATACAATCTTTGACCACTTTCCTGACGTCTGCCTTTTGTACTCCTGGTTCAACCAACTTAGCGAAATATAGGGTCCGCTTGACCCCAGGGTGCCCGGTTTGTTGGTGGACTTCTTTGATGGTATTAGATCGAACGGGGCTCATGGAAGCGGCGCAGGCGGGCTGCATGGGTTCAATACTCTTTCTTATGGCATCAAGCCATCTTTGAGGTACTCTCGTCAAACAATCTGCTTTGTTCAGGCTGGATTTGACCAGGGACACCTCTATTGACAGCGCATATTCGTTCACCAGCTTCATGATCGTGTCGAGCCGCCGTCGGATGAGCATTTCGCTCGTGGCTTTGGTTCGTATTCTGGCCCTCCCGGTGAGAGTATCTGAAATCCACTTATGGACGCAAGCAGAATCCGTGAATAGTCGCAGGGTGGTCGTCTTCCAAAGGATTGCCAAGTTTATCCCCTTGATAACCGCATCAAGTTCTGCCAGGTTTATGTGCTGGGAGTCCTTTTCTGGGCGTAACCAGCAAGCGTCTTCCACCACCATTCCATCATGGACCACCGATACACCAATGGCGAGAGAGCTTGCATCAACCCACACACTAAGGTTCTGGCTGTCGACGCACCATCTGCCTCGTGTTGGGTCTTCCTTGTGCACCCTGGTGAGGACTTCTTTGAGCATTGTATTGAGAGGGACGTCATGAGTTTCGTCATCCCATCCAGTGGTGACGTCGGAGGCTCTTCGCTTAATAAATGCCACCGCAACACGAAGCCAGCCGCCGACAGGAAGGTGTCCAACTAACTTTCCGCATAAGGAAAACACGTTTCGTCGTGTAACAATACAAGGCATGTCCGGGGTTTCATTTCCTCGTTTCCAATACAGAACGTCATCTTCCTCCCAGACCTGCAAACCAAGTACCCGTGCGCTATCTCGTAGCCTTTCCGGTTCCTTGCTGAGAAGGCCAAAGTTGTAGAGATGCTCCCTCACGCGCGCCGCAGATACAATTTCCTCGTCCACGTACACGTCATCAATATATGCAGACGTTGCCCGCTGAATGCGCTCATCTTTAGTCAGAATGGTGTCAACAATCATTTGCATAATTGATGGCGCAACATTAAGTCCAAATCCCATGCGGGTTAGGCAATACCTTTTCCCCTTGATGAGCACCGTTTGATAGGGCCATAGTGATTTGTGTACACGCACTTGAAGGTATGCTTTGTGAAGATCCAGTACAGATACATTAGATCCCACTTGCCGCCATTCACTCAACTTTTCAGTGCATACGTCCGCGCGAGCTGTAAAAGGGTCCACGTGCTCATTCAATTCTCGATAGTCGAGCACCGGCCTCACCTTCTGCTTATTCTGTTGGATAACCGCCATTAACGGGATCAGGCACTTTGGAGGACCCAATTCCTTCTCTGAATACGGAACTAGCCATCCATTACTAATCCAAGTTTGTAGTTCCTTGTCGTATTCTGCACGAGCTCCGGGGGGAATTTTGTATTCTGGCACCTTATTGCATAATTTCTCGGGTGGCTGCTCCTCCGACCACTTCCAGGAGGCTGTCCAGGATTTTGTGCGCTGGTCGAATTCCGCACAAAAATCAGGCTGTTCCAGCTTCATAGCTGCACTCAGAGCAAGGCCCGCTTTTGCAAAATGTGCCCTACCCTCACCATCAATGCGTACACCTCCCAATTCCTTGATGACGTCCATTCCCAGGAGTAGGTCGTAACCGAGCAGGTCACCGTTTATAACCAAGGCTCGTGCGGTTACTGTAGGCCCATCGCCGACACCTGCGCGAATGATGCTAACGCCACAAGAGGCAATCGAGCCACCGCCAACTGTCAATACCGGGATCCTTTCCTTATCCCATGCGTCACAGCATGCTTTGCGCATGAGGGTCTGCGTGCACCCGGTGTCTACGAGCGCGAAGCGCTCACGCCCGTTTACGCGCACGCTCACTGTGGGTAGCGCCTTATTTGGCGACGATCTGGGGAGAAGACTGGCGCTATAGCTTACTCCCCTTGCCCGTTTCCCGGACAACCTCTTGCCACGTGACCCAGCTTGTTGCACCGGTAACAACGCACGCGTTTTAACGTTCCTCGATCGGGCGCGTCCTTTGCACCGCTTCGGCTACGGCAGTCTTTTGAAAAATGATTCGGCCCGCCACATTTGTAGCATCTCACGTCTTCTGTTGGTGGTGAAGACGCTTCCGCAGCTGCCGAAACCGGCTCTGTGTCCTCTTTCAAAATGTTTCGGGCTCTGGCCAACAACTCGTCAAGCCCAATCTCACTGAGTCTGGACGATGCTCGCAGCAGTCTGCTGGCGCCGTCTGGGAGTCCAGTCAGAAAAGCGCATCCCAGTATTCGCTCGCTTGTTCCACCAAACGGCGCGGCTAGCCTCCTCAAATCGGCCAGGTAGACGTCCACAGTCTCATCTAGCCCAAGCCGCCGTTCGGTGAACTGCCTCCAGGCGACGAAAGGGTCCACAGCAAAGGCTGCGTATAGCGCCTGCCTAATTTCCTCCAGGCCTGGTTCGTCTCCGAGCTGCTGATACACCGAATATGCTCCTTTGGTCAGCCTCAGCGGGATGACCAGTGCAGGATCCTTTATATTGCAAAGTCTGCAGACGCGCTCGGCTTTCTCCCACCACTCGACTACAGAGGGTCCGGAGGGGGAGCCGTCGAACTCGGGTATTAACCTCAAGTCGAATTTGTCCATCGCCGAGATAGCTTGAAATAATAACGAAGGTCGCAAGTCACTGTTAACCTCCAAAGCAGCTCTTACTGCTCGACACGTGCACTCGCTTCGCACACTCCGTTTTTTCTGAGACGGTACGAGACTCGCTTTTTATAATATCCAGTCACACCTAATTTCCATACGTGCAGCGAGACTTTGCGAGATTTTGCGTGAACTGTATGTAATAAACATTCAGGGACGCCATGTTGGATTTCTTTCCTTCTTTCTTTCTTTCACTCGCAGCGCACAGGACAAGCAAACCCGAGGACGTTTCGCAAGTAAGCCCTCTTCATGTTCATGTTCCCTACAGGCAGATCCATATAGAGAGGGATACAAGTAGGTGACTGGGAAAGTCCAGCCTGTGAGTAATGGGATCGTGTACTGGATGACGTAGGTAGAATTTGGTTCGACAATGCCAAGTTTTGTTGTCGGATGTATAAGATGTGACAATCGTAAATTTATTACGTTTTGAGTTCGAAGTTGACCAGTTTGGAAAACTGCCCCTTCCATCCTTTTAGATAACTTTTTTTTGCACGAAGAAGAAATGCTGTTCACACCGTCTATTAAATTAGCGAATCAATGTGGTAACCCATAACTTCGTCCAGAGGAAGAGATATTAACTCACTAAGCAGCGAAATACTTTTTGAACTGTTACTGGAAGTTTCGAGGAGATATATGTTCTTATATTTATTTCAAATTTAGAATACTTGTCAAGTTGTCGACATTTTGAATGTCTGTTTTATTTTCAAATATAATTATCATACCTCAGTTAACGATCCCTTCATGAAGTGACCGTTGACCTTACATCTCGATCAATCAACAGAACGTGGAGGGGTACTTATCGGTCAAAAAAGACGTTTCGACCACACCAGTCTTCTTCAATAAATAGAAACTTGGTTAGTGCTGGCGTCTCGTGAAGACGGCCCACAGTCGGCAGCACCACACAAACCAACGCCAAATTGAATTAACCCGAGACACGAGTAGACGTGAACGAGTGTGAAAGCTGCATTATTTAGCTGCTGCAAGGGAGCGAGCGGGTTACATCTATTTTTACTTGAAATTTGATTTGAAAAATGATTTCAAACGTCAAAATTCAATTTATTTATTCTTATAATTTGTCATGAAGTCATCTATCACCTCAGCGTATAACATGTTACTATCAGGTAAAAGTAATTGAATTTCATTTTAAAACAAAGCGTGTTTTTTTGTATTCTTTTATTGCCGCCCTGTTAAATCTTCATTTTCATCAGTGGAGGTACCAACATATTTTTTATCGGATAGAGCTAGCAAAGAAAACGTGTTCAAATGTAAATAGCATGAGACTTTTAAAAATCAAAAGAGTCCAAATCACAGACATCCACTTCTTAGAATGGACATAACATATTGCCATAACCAGCTGTCGTCAAGAAACGTGTGAAATGAGTGAAACGTTCAGTTCTATTGGGGTTTACTGTCTGCATTTGAATACTCAAGACAGATTCTGTTTTGAATAATGCGCACTCAATAATTCCACCGTGTTTTATCTTTTTAGCTTTATTCCACTCAGCGTTTTGGGAATGAAAGAATCTTCATGACGTCCTGCCCTCTTTTCATTTGCGCATTTGTTTCCCCATTCATCGTTTGCTTTCAGAAATCGCCAATGAATCCGACTTCAGTAAATCGACATATTTTGAAAAATGCAAGTCTAATCTGAAACAACACTCATTTCTTCTCGTCTTGTTTCAGTTCTTTCTCACCAACTTTCTTGTTCTCATTCTGACCCCTTTAACTGTAACTTTTTCAATAGGCACACAGACAAACACTTCTAAAACCGTATATACATATACTGACATTTACTCACATTATGATATAACTTTGATTTGTAACTCTCTCTCTCTCTCTCTCTCTCTCTCTCTCTATATATATATATATATATATATATATATAGAGAGAGAGAGAGAGAGAGAGAGAGAGAGATTGTGTGTGTGTGTGTGTTCATTACTTAGTTTATATCTGTGATGTGGTAAAAATACGCTGATGAAGAAAATATTTAAATACAAAATTAAAAAAAAGAATAAAAAATTAAAGAGTTAAACATTCTTAATCGTCTTATTAACGGTCATACGCCACATCTTTGTTGATCTTGAATTTTTTAAACTGATATAAATAACGCTATAGATTTATCTGTCTCAACTTGCTCCACTGTGGTTCTGTGGGATCTGTTCAATTATTCAGTTTATTCAAGTATCTGCTGTATTTTGAGTTAGAATGTCATGAATTTGACAACTTTATTATCATGTGAAGTTTAATTATTCTATTGTTCATCTGTACTCTGCTCAAGTCTTCACATTCGACTAATTTATTTATATATATATATATATATATATATATATATATATATATATATATATATATATATATATACATATATGTTTATATGTTTATATACATTAATGCAAGTTTAATTGGATAGAAATGAATAGTTTTTCTAATTCTTTTCGTATTTCTCCTGGAGTACAATGCCTGCTGTATCTATAATTGGGAATAATGTCAGGTTTCTGCCTTTCAAGCAGCATTATATTGTGTTAATTGGGATTAAAGTTATGCGAAAATTCGCTAATATTAATAATGATGGATTCAACCTTACAACGAGTTCTGATACAGCAACTTGAAAACATTATTAAAAAGTCACCCTGAGAGAATATGTGTTATTTAAATCGCAACACGTTTCAATATATCTACTTTTACTCGTGCCTGCGTGACAAATTAGTTACAGTCATTATATATTACATACAATTAAGTTTTCTTTTTATATATTCAGTTGCAATTTACCTTTAAACAACTTTCAGTTAAAAACTTGATACACAACTTAATACTATTGAAATTAAAATGCTCGATTCAGTTACCGTGTATTTGTTCACAAATCCTGATTTAGTATTTTGTTCTCATGCACTTTTCGACCCTACTAGTAATTTTACTATATCAATATTTGTTTATTTAAATCAACTATAAAAGCTAAATAACTTACATTTTATATAATCACTTAATAAAATGACATGTATATTTGATTTAAATTGGTAATTTCCTTTCCAAGTTGACGAATATTATTTGTTATTGCCACAAATGCGAAAACAAATCTGAATTTAGAAAAAAAGATGCAATAAAAAGGAACATTTTTTATTTTGTTTTACAGAAAAGACAACGGATGTTAACTGTTAGCGCCGAAGAACATGTCACATTCAGAATCGTAACTTTCTATTGTATGATTTAATGTGTTCATGTTTTATGATATGTTTTTATTCATTTTCTCTCGTGTTTTGGTGTTTGGTAATTTATTTTTTCCATAACATATTTATGTTATTCTATCACATGTGACAGTGTAAACGTTTTCTTTGTATCTTATTCGTCTTAATCGTTTTGTATTTACTTGTAGAAATATTGACATTGGAAATCAGTTAACGCTTTGAAATTAGAACCTCTTAACTTTAAGCATGCGTTCCGGAGGTTTCCCAGCACATACTTCTAGCATAATGGGGAACGCCAACAGGTGACAGTTCCAACTACCATACAGGTGGGAAGACAAAGTAAAATAAAATGCAAGAATTCTTTCTTAAAAGAAACATCGTTTCCATAAAAATGAATAATCTGCATAAGTGTTTATTCGACTTGACGGTTTACAATTCTTTCTTTTCACCAGCCATTCCGCTGTTCGCGTCGACCCCAACGGCGGCATATGCAACGCTTTATACGTTGTCTCTGTGAATGAGAGAGACGGGTGAAGGCGTCGACCGAAAATATTTGTCAGTTCGTCATGCCTTTTGATTACGGTCAACAGGATATATTTATTGATTTTGAAGTGAATCTATAAATATAAGGTAATATTTTAGAGGGATGAAAAGAATGGAGTTAAAGTAATAATGAACTTAAGTTGACCGAATTAAATGCTTCTGTTTTAATTCCGATCTGCAGGAATTCGAATTCAAGCATAAAATCTGTTTAAATAAAATGCTTATGATGGTTTTAGTAAAACTCCAACCTCTACTCCAGCCACAAAAAAGTAGTACTCCCGCTACAAAAATATAGACAAAATGAGGAATGTATTAAAAACATTTCATTACTTAGGAGATTGTATCCATCTCTATCATTGAGTATTAGAAACTGTACGTTTCTCATGTATTTTACTACTACATAAACCCAAACAGTGAGTGGTGGCTATTTCTAACCTTAACACTGACGCTAACCTAATCCTAACTCTAAGCTATTTCAAATACTATCGCTATCTCTAAACATAACATGACACATGTCTTGGCAGGACAACAAGGAATGTAAAACTTATATCTTCATTAGTGGCGGTACTTTTCTACAAAAGACACATTGCTTCTAATGAAATATTAAGCAATGATATTAATAAACAAATTGGAATTCCAGGGGAATTTTTCAAAGAAGTGACTTAAAATCTATTGACGATACTGTTAATAAAAGATTGCGAACGGGTCTGTCGTGGGTTGGATACTGTGTACGTGACTGCGATTCGCTTTGTTCATATCACGTGTAGCCCCACGCTCTTCCGTCCTTCAACTAACGTTCGTGATACTTTCGTCTACATCTCTCGTAAAGAATATACAAAAGCGAGACTCTTTGTCTTGTTGTCAATGAACGTTCTTATGTTGCTCCTAGACACCCATATTCTGTTAAAGTGCCCACCCAACACCAACCAAAAACCTATCTCATTCTTTGTAAAACGACCTATCTCTTTTCAATTATTTCTTCTACCATATTTACTAGCCCTGGCTGAAACTTTTCGTAGAAAAACTTTCTTTCGTTATTTTTAATCTACGAAAATATAATAAGCATACATCGGAGACAAAATTTGTTTTGCTAAATCAAAACATTATCTAGTTTTATAAATAATACCACAAATTAAATAAATAATCTATTTTTATTTCATATATAAAACTATCTTGTCAGATTTACAAAATTTGGCATCGATAGCAATGAATATGATGAAGCAATATATTATTTTGCCAAGCCAATTTTTATTGGACGATCGTTTTTTTTTCAAATGTATTTTGCTTTAGTTACTTTCTCTGTGCTCTTAAAGTTCCGTCGATTGAACGTTAAACTACAGAACGTAAGCCGGGTGAGTGACATCCGATTCTTTTTACTTTTTACTTTTATTATTATTAGACGCATATTTATCGAATTTACCATTGAAACAGCATGTTATAAAATGAGTTTAATATGAATGCAATACCATATTCACAGTCAGTTATTATAGTATATATGCGTAGAATTACCTGAACGTGAATTTATTATTCATCAATTATTTATTTTGTCATATTACACCACCATATACATTTCCGTTTATTCTAAAACTATTAAGAATGTTGTATATTATCCAACTACCTGAGTAAAACACGGATTTAACTGTGATCATAAGAAATTAATTTGGGAGCCTTTTTACTATATATGCAAACTCCCCCTTAAATAAAGTACTAGTAAAGTCAACGAGTTAATAATTAATATTTTTTAACATAACTTAGAACATTAACGCAAAGTAATACATTGTAAAATTGTTGCATTAAAAATATTTTTTAGAAATTATCAACAAACGAAAAATAGTGGATTTTATAATAATCTTTGTGCTCTGAAGAATAGACTTAACTAAAGAAAACAATATTTGTTATGTTCGGCTTCAAGCTATTTTGAATCTAATCAGCTTTGGAGGTTCGCATCTTCTTTCAGTTGGTATGTCATCCATGACGTAAAGCTATGTCACTCTTTTCTCTTTGTTATTGTTGTCTTAAACATAAATATCTCATCATCAGACATATATATATATATTTTGATGGAATAAGAATCTGTCCAAAATGTCGATGTACACTTCACCATTCATTACTGATGTATTGATTGCCATGGCTCCTGGACTTTTATTCATATACAAGCCCGAGTCATAAATTACGTAGTTAATGTTATTGTTTTCACTAGGGATATCGTCATATATTTTGTTGAAACGACACAAAAGCATGTTGACTGCAAAAGAATCCATAGTGTTTCACGCGTTTCATATTAGGTTTACTTATAGGAAGAGTTTTATAATTTTCTTCGGTATTTCAAATGCAATAGTTCTGATGGCATCCATTTTGTAGAACATAAGCGTTAATTGGACAACTCTCCTGTACTGACTGGACACAACACAACTTATTCAACTTTTGAAAAAAACCTGTCCGTTTAATTTATTAAGCTCTACATTAATAAACCTCTGTAAATAACGCACGCGACAAGTATAATACCATGACATGGTGTGATTCTTGTTGGTAAAACCAATATGATTCCAAATTTAACCATTCCATAATGTGTTTATCTTACATTGATTATTCATGAAACACATAACTTTAATTTATTTTTTATTATTTGGCCACTGGGACCAAGAGTTCAGCTACTAAATGAAATGGTTTCCGTCTCAGATTTGTGCTTGATTTAGGCATATAGATTTTACATAATGGACGAAATGTTTTCTAAGAATAGTGAATGTATATTTTCAGCCACCTATGGCATATTAATTATACTTTTCTCAATACGACATATTTCACTATTTAACTTACATGCTGTACAATATATTTGATGATACTGTCTTTCGTACTTGTACATATGATTACATAGAAGAGATTTCTTACCCATTCTTGGTTGGTAACATTAACAGCCTGTGTGAATTTCGTTTGCATATATTTCTATGATTTTCCGTTTTCCTGTTTCTTTTCCAGAATTTATAACATTTTATCCTGACTTACATCGCATGGTTTCACTAAACTATTTAATTTTTTTTAACGGTACTACTAAATTTCTATTGCAGTCTTTTTTTTTACAATTTCTTATAATCCTGTACTAATTTTTGTTATCTTGGTGTTATACATTTTTCATCTGAAACCGCTACTGCCTTGAAAAAAAAACATTGAAGTTTTTAAATTCTTATTTGGACATCTTATTTCAATCAATGATTTCATTACTTCAAATTCTAATATACATATATGCATACATACATACATATATATGATAACTGCCAGTTATCAACACACATTTAATGATCGGCTGTAATACTATCGAATTGCCAAAAAATGTTAAAGCTAAGTAAAGTTCATCATCTACTAGATGGCTTTGATAGCTCGCTATCGCTTTAGAACTTTCGCTACTTGAAATACTTGCAACAGAAACTTTAAAAAATAAACATTTTATTTATTTATCTGTTGTACACTCTAAAAAAAACCTTTATCATTTGTTTACGTGGAAATTCGATCAAAATTATTTATCTTTTTAATTTAACCGTAATTAATAAAAATAAGAAAAAGGGATATAAATTTTGTATTTCACTTTTAATTTAGAAATAGATCGCAACTAGATGATCTGGCTGTACTTGCTTGAATCCAAGGCGCACACACACATATGATTTAATTTGCTAGAATTTGAATATAAATACTTACACTAACCTATTGGTTCCAGCAGATAGGAATAATAACTTTTATTTCATAACATATGACTAATATAAAACAATTATACGTAAAGAACTCCATAAAATTATACATCCACTCAAAAACTAACCAACAGTAACATGAATTTGGAGGCTTAGTCATTACTCTGTACGCTTATGATACAGAAGGACACTGAAATAGTAGCTCCAAGCACCGCTAGATTCACTTTAAAAAAACATAAACCTGATTTTAATAACAATATACTCTGCGATCTCATAAAAAACTTTAGATTAAAAACATCTTTTGATATTAACAAGAAAGTGGTAACCTTCCTCGATTGAACTCAAAACATTTTGACTAAAACATATCCACGATTACCACAAACCTAACGAAATATTATATTACGTCTATAAAATCCAACACTCCTTGACCTATTATTAATTATATAATACCAAATGCAGCCACAAGAATTTTCAGTATCACATCAAATGAACACATAATTGAAACAAACCCCACATTCTATAACGGTACCTTGAAGAATTCAGGTTATTACAGAAGAATGAAATATTTTAGATCTTCTAATAACCTCCCTAATAATCATGATAATTAACAACTAGAAGCAATGATTTTAATATAATCACTGATAACATGGCAATAAATTGTAAAATCGATACCCACCCCGTCTTGTGAAAATATAAATAAGCAAGCAAATCATTATATCACTAATTACTATGCTAATAGAAATCTTGGGCAGCTATCAATATCTGAAACGAGTACTTGTAAAAATTGACGACGCTCCTGATTATTTTCAACCCGGCTTTCAGTAAAAATTTACAAACTAATAGTCCTAAAATATGTTTAAATTATTCAAGACAATTTTAAAGCTCAGAACAAATATAGTAAACTTGTCAATAGAAACAATATTAAAATTTTCTTCTCTACTGTTCCAAACTTGGAACAAAGAATAATAGGTACTTACATTGTGAAAATAAATCCAACCCTCCAAAACCTGCTTTGTAACTGTACTGAGCAATGCATTTCCGTCGAATGGGGCCTGTAATCATAGAGTGTGATTTATAAATGCAAAGTAATACAGAACAATATTCTCGTATCAATTGTATTTTCCATAATACTAATCAATGTGTTACTAATAATAATGATAATACTGTCTCGGACATAAATTAAATAAACAGCAACAACAACAGACTTACCACTAATGTTTATATAGGTTATACGACAGGCTGACTGAATGATAGAATTTTTAGACATATGTATTTTGTTAATAAAAGTCACTTCTCAGAATACACTCTCCAGTTACTCATATCTGGTATCTAAAATATAAATATATTAGCTTTCATTCAAAGTGTAATTGATTACAAATATAAGATCGTATAAACCATTAGATATATATTGTTCTCTATGCTGACATGAATCTATTTTAATCTGAAACATAACTGTCCTTTACAAAATAAACACGATGAAATATTATCTAATTGCTTATATAGAACTGTGAACAAGTACAGCAATTTTAAAGTTCCGTAATTATTATTGGTAATATATATATATAGTGTACTGCTAGTTATTAAAGTCACTCAAGAGTGCCCGGCCTTTGTTTGAGGGGGCTTATACTAGTATTTATAAATAAATATTAATTATTTTAATACTTACAGATATCGATGTTTCATGCTAACGCAATCCTCAGTTCAGGAAGCTAATTCTCAACGGTCGGCGGGCGCGAACCCCGATCACAAATCGCCACTGATTTGTATATATATATAAATAGTTTTACAATTTTCTAATTTTTACAATTTTTTTAGTTTTACAATTTTTTTATTTTTATTTATGTTAAGCTCGATTTTTTTTATCATACTTCAAAATGTTCTTACCAGGTTGGAGTTGGACTTAATTACGTTTCGCTTTATATAGATAATATTTGTGTACTACCTACATACATGTAGTGTTAGTTTATGTTTTTTCTATGTATCTCTTGGCCTCTATTTACATTTTTTTTTCTTGTGTTTTTTATTTATTTATATTAAAGTTGGGTTACAAAAATGCATATTTAAACTTCGAAAAAGTGTATGGGATATTTTGTTTGATATGTTATTGTATTTTATTTAAAAGATTTTCTACACTTAGAATGTTTTTAATAACCTCCTCTACAAGAACTGACAAATTATTAATAAACTTATCTTTGTCAAATTTCTGTTAACTCATTCATGAAAAGTGTCATCACTAATTAAACCGATAATTATAATCAAAATTGTTCTGGCATTTTAATAATTATATCCTTAATAGTGATTCGACTCATTTTCAAAAAATAAACTCATCTACCCCTCGCCTTGATCAATTGGATCCAGTAAAATTATGTCGGTAATTTTGAACTGCTAACCTATGTATTCTTCCAATTGCTTTAAACATGATTTTAGTATTATACATTTTGAGACTCATGCTATACCTTTATGTGATCTACATTCCTTTCGTTTTAATCAATCCAGTCGTTTATTTATCTATATGTAGTAATGCATACCTGCATACTAAAATTTTATATATAAATTCGAATTTAGATTTAAATATTTTAATATGGAATGTTAGTCTAATTTTACTTTCTTTTTTGATTTAATTAATCTTCTGTTTTAGATAAACATTGATATTTATTGTACAGGGTGTTTCAAAAGTCTTGGGAACATAACGATTTTTAATAACTCAAAAACTATTAGGAGTTGAAAAATGAAATTGGTACCGTTGGAAAGGTTAAAGTTTCAAGTTTTGTGGGGAATCTTCAAAGTTGCTCAATATGAGCACCATTCGTCACACGGCAGACATCTAGTCGATAGTCCATTTCCTGCCAAACGCGTTCCAGCATCTTGACGTCAATGGTTCCCACAACTGCCGTTACTCGAGCCTTTAGTTCGTCAATATCTCTTGGAAGGGGCGGCACATAGACTTGTTGCTTGACAAAGCCCCAAAGGAAAAAGTCACACGGGGTAAGATCTGGAGACCTAGGAGGCCAGGGCATGAGAACGTCATCACCTCGCCCAGATCTCCCAATCCATCTACCAGGCAGCCTTGTGTTAAGAAACTGCCTTACTCTAAGACTCCAGTGTGGTGGTGCACCATCTTGTTGAAAAATGAAGTCATCAGATTCTGCTTGTTCCAACTGAGCCATTAACCAGTCTTCCAGCATGTTGAGATAGGATTCACCAGTGATAGTTGCCTCTTCAAAGAAGAACGGTCCATAGACACCTTTCTTGGAAATTGCACAAAACACGTTCACTTTTGGTGAATCTCGCTCGTGCTCAAGAAGTTCATGAGGATTCTCAGTACCCCATATGCGAGTGTTATGCTTGTTAACTTTGCCATTCAGATGGAAGGTCGCCTCATCGCTAAAAACAAGCCGGTCATCAAAGCTGTTATCTTCCAACTTCTCTTGCATTGCAATGCAAAAGTCACGGCGAAGTGGCTTATCAGTGTCCTTCAACTTTTGGACCAACTTGAGCTTGTAAGGTACCATTTGTAGTCGTTTCCTTAAGACACGCCAGACAGTTGCTGGAGCAAGCTGAAGTTCCCTGCTGGCTCTTCTCACTGATTTACGGGGGCTCCGCTGAAAGGCTGTCCGAACTTGCTCAACTGCATCTTCTGAAGTTGAAGGGCGACCTGTTCGCTTACTTGGGCACAAACACCCATCTTTCACAAATTTAGCATGCCATCTGACAATGGATTTCCTTTCAGGGGCTTCTTTTTTAAATTTCCTGCGAAATGCACGCTGAACACATGTCCACGATTCAGTCTTTGCAAATTGGAGGACGCAAAATGGACATGTGTTCAGCGTTAATTTCGCAGGAAATTTAAAAAAGAAGCCCCTGAAAGGAAATCCATTGTCAGATGGCATGCTAAATTTGTGAAAGATGGGTGTTTGTGCCCAAGTAAGCGAACAGGTCGCCCTTCAACTTCAGAAGATGCAGTTGAGCAAGTTCGGACAGCCTTTCAGCGGAGCCCCGTAAATCAGTGAGAAGAGCCAGCAGGGAACTTCAGCTTGCTCCAGCAACTGTCTGGCATGTCTTAAGGAAACGACTGCAAATGGTACCTTACAAGCTCAAGTTGGTCCAAAAGTTGAAGGACACTGATAAGCCACTTCGCCGTGACTTTTGCATTGCAATGCAAGAGAAGTTGGAAGATAACGGCTTTGATGACCGGCTTGTTTTTAGTGATGAGGCGACCTTCCATCTGAATGGCAAAGTTAACAAGCATAACACTCGCATATGGGGTAATGAGAATCCTCATGAACTTCTTGAGCACGAACGAGATTCACCAAAAGTGAACGTGTTTTGTGCAATTTCCAAGAAAGGTGTCTATGGACCGTTCTTCTTTGAAGAGGCAACTATCACTGGTGAATCCTATCTCAACATGCTGGAAGACTGGTTAATGGCTCAGTTGGAACAAGCAGAATCTGATGACTTCATTTTTTAACAAGATGGTGCACCACCACACTGGAGTCTTAGAGTAAGGCAGTTTCTTAACACAAGGCTGCCTGGTAGATGGATTGGGAGATCTGGGCGAGGTAATGACGTTCTCATGCCCTGGCCTCCTAGGTCTCCAGATCTTACCCCGTGTGACTTTTTCCTTTGGGGCTTTGTCAAGCAACAAGTCTATGTGCCGCCCCTTCCAAGAGATATTGACGAACTAAAGGCTCGAGTAACGGCAGTTGTGGGAACCATTGACGTCAAGATGCTGGAACGCGTTTGGCAGGAAATGGACTATCGACTAGATGTCTGCCGTGTGTCGAATGGTGCTCATATTGAGCAACTTTGAAGATTCCCCACAAAACTTGAAACTTTAACCTTTCCAACGGTACCAATTTCATTTTTCAACTCCTAATAGTTTTTGAGTTATTAAAAATCGTTATGTTCCCAAGACTTTTGAAACACCCTGTATATCTAATCTTCAATTTAATTTTATTGTTTTTAAATTCACGATTTGTTCTATATGTTTTTACATTCTAATGTTTTCGAATTGATTTCAATTAGAATACTTCCATTTAGTAATGTTCCGTTGGATTATAAATAGTGTAATTTAGTATATTCGAGTGTATTATATTTACTAACTTGTATCGACTGATTTTAAAACTCTTGGGCCCTCTTTCGATTTAACATTCCAAGATATACAATATGGGACGTCTTTCGGTTTGTAAACTTTGCCATATATATAATAGCTTTATCTCATATAAAGACTGTACTGTTGATTTTGGAATTACTTTCTCCGCTAACATTAACTTCCATTAGCGAAATATTTATTATTAATCTATGTTTTAAGAGATTTTAATCTAAAAATAGGCTGTTTTCCACTTAGTTTTTTAATTTTCAAAATTTATTTCTAATAGTATTCTCTATTTTTACATCGATGTGTTGTATTTTTATTTTATTTGACAAATTGATTTTTTTTCTAAGTCAAGGCGCTTTTGATTTATATATATATATATATATATATATATATATATATATGCATGTATATATAACTATGCATCTATGCAGATACATGTATAAGGTTTATATATATATATATATATATATATATATATGCATGTATATATATATAACTATGCATCTATGCAGATACATGTATAAGGTTTATATATATATATATATATATATATATATATGCATGTATATATATATAACTATGCATCTCTGTAGATACATGTATAAGGTTTATATATATATATATATATATATATATATATATATATATATATATATATATATAAAAATAATCATATATATATATGAGTATGTGTTGATTAACCTAGATGTATGTAATGTTTTGTAAGGTTTTGTCTAATACTTTCTAATTATCGTAATATTTATGATTATTTATTTTATTTATGATTTTTTGTTTCTATTTTCTCTTTCTCTTTGTTTGATTTAATTAATTTTTTCTTGGAATTTTTTCTTTTGGCGGATTTTTCGCCATAGTTTGATTCTTATACAACTCTTTATTATATTACGTACTTTTCTTATCATTGTATATATTATTATTATGATTATAATTATATTTCTAAATTGTATTTTTATTTCTTTGTATATATATGCTTTATTATCGACTTTTGACAATAAACCGACTTTTGACCATAAACCGACTTTTGACTAGAAATTTAATTTTAGCTAACATTTTAAAAAGTTGAAAATGTATTTTATTAAAACGCTTTGTCCTGAAATTATTAATTGAAGTAAACTGTTAAAAAATTATAACGAATGGTCTTAAGATAATGTCTTATTAAAATGTAATTATTCAATGCGTTATTATTGAAGGTAAACGGGATTTCTCATGAAAACGCGTACACATATTTAATTGACAGTTTGAAGGGGAATGTAACTTGCAATCGCTGCCTTATCCCATGTCTGCAGTTACATTAATACTGTGATAATGAAAAAATAAATGTAAAAACAGTCACTTGTCTTCAAGTATATTTTTCATCTACAATCGTATCGTATTTACCCACAAAACATTATTCCTTTAACTTTTATTATATATATATATATATATATATATATATATATATATATATATATGTATATATATAAACAATTTAGAAATGATAGTTCTACGCGTAATTAGGTTAAATAACGTTCAGTTCTGTCATTTTGAAATAGGCAGCTTTTCATTAACTCTATACAAATTAGCTAATCACAACGCTTGGAATATGAATTACTGTAAATAAATCGCTAAATTATTCACTTATTAAATTATGTGAAGAACATTTCCTTTTGTGATAGAAAAGCTCCTCTTCCTTTATAATACATATTAGTAATAAAAAAATAAAATATCGATAAGATAACATATGTAATAGGTAAAAACGATGAGAAATAATTTGTTACCTTAGTTATATATAGAGACACGGAATTAATAGTTAAGTTTTTATTACAAACGTTAGAAAGCGTTTTCATATGCCAACTTCTACTGTATATTAGAGCTTATATAGCTAACCCTATTTGCATAAATAACTACGTAAAAGAACATGTTTTTTCTAGCTTTTTTAAAATAAAATACTTATAAATTAACAAAAAGAATATACACAGGCTATCCCTGCAATATGATGGAGCTAAAACAATTACGGACATTCCGATTGATTTGCTAAACATCGCTGTGCTTTAATTGGGAATGCTCCCTTCGAAAAAAATAATAAACTGTTAAAATTCGAGAAAATAGGACGAGCTCTTGCCTGTTTATTATGTATAATAAATATATTTCAGATTCGATGACACTATCAAAGTCTAATCGCTTCGTATGTAAAATGTGTCCCATCATTATTGGACGCATTATATTTACACCTTTTATTTAAATACACTTAGTGCTATGTGTAATTCGAGTGAATGAGTAAAAGATCTATCCGCGTAATAAACAACCGATTTTATTTATATATAATCGAACTTTGTTCTTTGATGCAAAATGAAAAATATCGCTATCTTCGTTCACTAAGTACGGTTATAAGACGCATACATCATTTTTGGTGACACCTCATACATAACATAGACTTTTTGGACTTTACATCATATTTGTAAACTATATATTATTTCGATTTAGGAGCAATCACTTTCTCAATATTTATGGTAAGTTAATCCGGCGATATATGTGTAAGTATTTTGCAATACCAACATTTACACGTAATACAATATATCTCAAAGCAGATTTATTCTTCATGTGAATTTCCAAACAAGTGCTCTTTAATAAATAAATTAAAATTGATAAGTTTAACATTAATTAAACAAATAATTAAAATTAAAACGTTGCGAAAAATGTCTGTGTACCTGAAAAATATTTGAAATAGTAAAAGAAGCATTATCAGAAAAATTTCCCCAAACAAATATTGTTATATCTTCTTTAATAGATAATAGAATTTGGTTTTGTTCTATGATATAACCAAATTTACGAACACTGATGAAATATGTTATATTTTAAGTTTTTTGGAGAAAATAAAAAGAAGCATTCAAATTGCATTCTTGTTTTTACCTTGTAACCAAGAGTCTTCCACACCTGTTCATTTAATTTTCTCCTGTGCAGTACATATTCTGTAGATATTACCAATTTCTTTTATCTCAATAACAAACAACATTTTAAATAGCATAAAACAAACATGCTAAAATTATCTAAAGTGTTCACTGGTGGTATAATTTATACAAAATATAGGGAACATTCTTCTGAGACACCCTGCAAAATCCGACTAAAAACGCACTACTAACATATGAATAACGTATGTTGCTCTATTGGAGAACTATAATGCAGGAACGTTGGTGAGGGAAGCGTTCTCTGCAAACAGCGCTTCAGAAGTCAGCCACTTGTTCTCACGCAGACGCGTTGGAGTTAGAATGTGGAATGTTAAATGTAATGTTAATAGAGACGTACGACAGGCACAGGCTGCTTTGTTTGATGAGAACATCTCTTACTGTCTTTACATGTCTCAGATTTGTATATTGACATTGGCGGTGTACACAGTTATTTTGTGAGTGTATACTGTATGCGGCTAATAGTAAAATAGAGAATAAGCTTTATCGTGTCAAGCTGCTAGAAGATTCATCTATGTCTCTCAAACCTTTAGTGTTCTTATATCTTCTAGGTGGCAATTAATGTCTTATTCCATCACGTGTATTTAAACTTTCAACAATCCCTTTAGCCCTTAGATAAACACTGGACTTCTAAATCCGAAATTCCAAGGCTGATCACGGTGTTTACTTTGATTGCAAACATGTTAAATCTCACCTGCAGCAGTATTTCGACTCCATAGAATAGGGAAATATTTGCTAATCATGACGTATTTGGACCGAATTGTCCAATGAATGAAAATGATTGCACAGGACTAATTAATAATCTAGCCTGAAACTACCTGCATCGAACACCGGTAATGAATATGATGATGTTTACCGGGTTTCAGTAATTGAATACAATCGGAAATATGGAAGTCACTCAACCATGGAATAAATAAAATAGGCAATAAATTGCATTAATACATCTGTGATTATGTGAGTGACACAACTAAAGTGAAAATACGTGTTAGACTGTGATAAACGTTAACACCAAACCACAATACAAATAATTAGACACACAAACACACACACACACACACACACACACACATATATATATATATATATATACACAATCACGTTGACACACCGGTTCTCGTTAGATCACCGGAGTTAAGCGGCGTCGAGCCTGGCCAGTACTAAATGGGTGACTATTTAGGAATACCAGGTGCTGGATGTGCTCTCTGCTTATCTCAGCATTGTTTCCAGTCGTCTTGTATTACTACTTGCCATTGGAATCAAGCAATGCCGACTCAGGAGAGCGGTTGTTGGGATTGCGCAACCCTTGCAATTACAAATCCACGCGCGGGCATCCCCAGGCGGGGCACTCATACGTCGAAATAGACGGGAGAGTCCATCCATCATACATAATATATATATATATATATATATATATATATATATATATATATAGAGAGAGAGAGAGAGAGAGAGAGAGAGACAGCGGTTTCATCACTGTGGCTAGACATTGCAAGTGTGTTCACGCTGTGATTCGGAACACGAACGGCCGGTCACGTACATATGCGATCAGCTATATGAATATAATTATAAACAAAAACGAAAATTTTCAAATGTAACATATTCTTTTATTTCTTATATAGCCTACGTTTCTATCAATTGGATCTATCTCATGACACAGTGTAGTGTGACATTTATGTGAATAGTGTGAAAATCATGTGTCTTTTTAATTACGTGATTATTCTTTTGTACGTTGTTACAAATGAAAGATAGTTGAATCAAAATTGGCAAAATAATAAAATGTATTTCATAAATATTAACTAAACGCCAGCCAAACGTATCCTATCATGTGTCTTTCATATTTGTCGTTTGAACCCAAGCAAGTCATAACAGTAAAATGTAGCATTTGGTTGGACCGACGTCGTCAAGCATCCCCTTTTATTTTACTCATGAGAAGCGAATCGTGTGTTGAATTAGCGACACCACGCCCCGTCCTGAACATAACCGAGAGGAAATCAAACGACGCAAATGGGCGGCTCTCGTTTCTTTAAACATTGTCGAACTCATTGACCTCCTATGAAAGTGCCAAGTATTATTGTATATTAACTTTTATTTCCGATCAGCAACATCCTCTTTCCCTATCCTAAACCGTTAGACGAAGAGAAGTCAAACGTCTTCCAAACATATGGTGTTATCTCTAAATGTACACGAGTACCGTGACCCAATTCAGTGCAAATTTATCGTAGCCTGGCAACTCAACGAAATCCTACACACCCTACTCACGCATTTCGCTGGAGAAGATAAAAAAGCGAGTCAGCGAATCAGACAGAAAGTTCCTGTCAGTCGAAAAGCGAGACGCCGGTAGAGAAACCCGTCACCACCAGCGTATTTGCTATGAACTATGAAAAGGAAGAAGAAAAGAACAAAGATAAAGACGTCTGACCTCGTAACCGGGCTGATTGTACCGGGATTTTCATTTTACGCCAGCTGTTTATCTAACGAAAACAAAGATATTTTGAAATTACATCACCCAACTTGCCGTTGATTGTAACTATATCACGTTACCCCCGAGATAACGGATAGATACCCTATGTTAATATTGCATAGCGCCTATTTGAGACTTTCTACGCTTACATCCATTTTATTTATCTACCTCCCACAAGGTAAGATGTGACACAAGGTCGGGAAAGTGGGATTAGATAAGCCAGCGCTCGAGAGGTGAGCATTGTGGCCATTTAAAAATTGCCTAGGCAGCCCCGTCGGCATTCCCCGGTAAAGGCGCCTCAGACAGTAAGCAATAAACTTACTCCTCCCGAAAGAGGGGAGGCAAAGCCTGGGAGGGTGCACCTCCTAGAACTGCACAGGACCGGCAACCCCCAATAGAACGGCGTAAATTCAGACCCAAAGGCCCGCCCGATACCGGTTTATTACGCTTACATCCCTATATACAAGATTTTTTAACACATGTA
Source organism: Sepiola atlantica (assembly GCA_963556195.1). Classification (NCBI taxonomy): domain Eukaryota; kingdom Metazoa; phylum Mollusca; class Cephalopoda; order Sepiida; family Sepiolidae; genus Sepiola; species Sepiola atlantica. The sequence continues at coordinate 113,362,677 of OY744517.1, read as the reverse complement.
TCTTGATATCTGCTGATCACTTTTCAATCCAAAGATCAGTGTGAATCCTGAATGGATATAACTTGTGACATTCCTGGATTATTGTACATTTCAACTTTCGTGGGGGTCTTGCAACAACCGTCCACATTCTGTGAGTAAGAAACCCTTTTTCCGTGATTTGTTTGGGGCACTATTTTGTTCACAGCTTTTGCCTGACGTTAGTTAAGGTTAAACAATATTCCTTCTCCAATAAACTACTACTTTTTTCCTTGTTATCCTTTATATGTTTATCCATCCTCGAATTGTTTCATGAATAAATATGTTTTAGTCTAAACAGATGTTTTAGTCGTCTTTGACTTGCTCGTTATTATTCTGTGTTTTCTATGTGATGTCTTGAATTAGAGAATGCCCTTCCTACTTTTGTGTTAATAATATTGGGACCTAGGGACATACACACCACTACCGGGCACTTTTACCCTCTTATTATATTCATCATTGTCACGCGCTCGCCGCAGTGATCCCGACGAAGGTTGTGTGTGACAATGTTCACTAATATTTTAATGTTATGTAATAATTCTGTGCTTTAAAAGTTTTGTTTTACTCCAAACAAGCCATATTGCCACTGTTACGTAAGGGGCTACTAGGATTAGGGACCAAATTGATAGGGGCATATAAGTGGGAAGTCATTTAATAAGTTATTTTCCACATTACATTTAAATTTATGTATGTTGATGCAGTCAGGAAAATAGGGAACAGAGAGAGTATTCCAAAGTAAAGCGGTGCGAGTAATATGTTTTCCGGTATTTAATGACCTCTATCCCCTATTTGCCAGCTATCCAAGAACTATAAATGTATATTACAGTGATACTATCCTGACCACATACATTTGAAGTGTCAAGATATTTTATAATATACAGGACATGGGAAAGGGTGATGATCATATCATAAAATGTTGTTTCCATCCATGAAAGGGAGATTATGGAGGGGTGGTTTGTAAAGTCTAAGGTGGAGTTTAAAGCGAACCGTTGGGCAAGCAGTTCAACCTGATACGTTCCGTGTAAGCGATATCATGGTGGTAGGATAGTTGGATAATTGTCGATTGTTCATTGTTTAGCATACTATTATAGATTTCTCAAAAATCACGAGCTCATAATTTCGGTGACTCAGTGCGTTTGCTGTTCATCTCCATTTACCGACTCTTCACTGTGGCTGTTACACCGTAAAGTGTTTTTTCCATGTAATAATTTCGAATCTATTTCTTGTTTGCTTATGGCAGTTGAAACGTTGAAATTCCTGCTCTCTCTGCGCAATAGTAGCTGAACAGGTTGATGAAACCCTTGCAGGAGGCGGCTGGCATACTATGGAATTTCCGCGTAGGGATAAAATCTTTTATGTATGCTTTGGTCCATTACGTTTTCCTCCTTTGTGCACTTTTTTGCAGGGAGAAGAAAAATATTCCATGGTACATCTCTGATTACACCTCTGAGAGAGTCAAAGTAAGCACGTTGGTAATACCTCATTCTTTTAGGAAACAGCGCTTCGGTTTAGAGTCGGAATTTTATTACTAGATTATCAGAATTCCCCAGTTACCGTTTGACATCTATCACACAAGCCTTGGACTCGTTTTACTGTTTGTTCTTATTTTCATTAATATTTTTTTAGATTGAGTGGGTTTTATAAAATGGTTATCTGTTTAATGTCAGACGACAAAGTTGACGCAAGTAGCTTATCAACCGAGTCTATATCTATAGTGTGGTGGCTTCGGGAAAGCCCACCGGATATAAATGCAAGACCCCTTCTCCCGCGCGACATGCCACTTCAGTTATCCTGATATTATGACACCGTTTATAGAGCAGTCGTTCTTAGAGCTACTTAAGAGTTTCTGCTCCTGTACTACCAGTCAAAACAGCACTCAGTCAAACAGACAAATTTGTACATTCCACGTGTGAGAATTAAAGCAGCCATGTGAAGCTAAGCGACGATCAAATGTCTCCAAGTTGCCCAGATAAAGTGAAATATACATTGTTGAACGCCGTAAATTTTTCGAGTCAGAAAATAGCACTGGGTGTGTTTGATGTGTCCCTGTGATTGTAGAGCCTATCTAAGTTTTTCTAATAATAAGCAAAATACCTTTAATACTTAATTCCAATGGTAATTAATAATATTTAAAAATTCTACCATACATACGAACGAATATTTAAATAATTTGTGAGTTAGAAATTTACTTCTTTATTTGAACAGTTGAATGCCCCTAAATGCAGCTGACTAAAAATCAAAGAATTTTCATTGTGTAAGAATTTACAGAAACTAAAAGTAATGAACAAGTTCACCGAAAAGTCTCCTTAGAGAAAATCCCCTGATATTAACAGTTTATCAAACAGTGAAGAAATTTAATAAATAAATAAAGTATTTTAAACACAAAGGAAATTCAGGAAGAAGAATAACACAAAGAACTGGAGGTTATCTGTTGAATGTCAGACAACAAAGTTGACGCAAGTAGTTTATTAACCGAGTCTATATGTACAGCGTTGTAGCTTCGGGAAAGCCGAATTGAAGGATGATCGAGCAATTATTTGGAAACCCGGTTGCGCTATGGTCAATCGAAATAATGTTTTTTTTAAGAAAGACGGCTATCATGTTGAACGGTCCTAAGTATTGAGTGGTATTTCATTTATTAAAGATCATGTACAGTTTTATTGTTAGAAAGTAATTTTGTTTTGAAAGCTGGGAATAAAAAAATGTCTATAATTATATTTCAATTATTCGTTTGTCACAGAATATGTTCGACCCCTGTTCATGCCACATTCTACTGTGAAGTAGATACTCCGTAGATATACACACTTTTATCATAATAAAAATAAATAACATGAAATAAACAGACTCAAAATCTCTCAATTAAAACTGGCGGTATAATTTATACAAAAACAGTGTATATGTTTCAAGTAAGTAATTTTTAGCGTTGTTTAAAATCATGATAAGCATTACCTATGTATATAGGTAATAATAGTCGTATGATGTTATCTTGTCACAGGTCACATTTTTATCTGTACATGAATGTAAAGGTGGTAGTATGACAGGAAAATAAATTGAATAATAGGTAAATCATGAGAAAATTAAGTGAAAAATAGATTTGACTTAAACAATAAGCAGGGGGAGAAGTGGAAAAGAAGAGAGAACGGCGAAATACTAAGGAAATAGGTGTGGAGTAGGAAAAGAGGATGAAGCTAAATAGAGAGAAAGAGAGTGCATCTGTTATGACATCACAAGAGAGTTTCATAAATAGTTTGTTGTAAAGTCATAGTAACAGGTGTAACTGCAAACTGCTGTTTATATTCATGTTGTTAAGTGTATGTGGACATGTATGTGTATTCGAAATTGTAAAAATAGTTTAAATATTTCGAATTTCAAAATATTTTATCTCTATAATAAAGTAAAGTCGATTTTCCCACTGCATTCAGACATAATAGGAAAATAACAAACCGACAAATGCTAATGCGTCTCGAAATCTAATTAGCTAAACCACCTATGCGCCTTTCCAGTAATTATGTATTTTTTCTTCTTTTTTCAATATTTCCTCATGGTAGAACAGCCAATCGACATTTAACTTGTAATTATCTTTAACAATCGATGCGGATTCAATTTGCGTAAGAGAAACAGGATAAGATTCATCTAAAGTTTTACAAAATTTACCTTGACTTTTTGGGATGGATGTACAATAGCACATACAAAACACATTCAAAACTATAGATATAACATTGCGTGGTCTAAAGAGACGTAATGTTGGCATCACACTTTTATGATCAGGTGATTTTTGACAAACATCCTATTGTTCCAGGTAGAACTCTCGCTGATAATCTCAATGTTTGCATTTAATTGTAATATTTGTAAACATTACATCAATACAGTAACATTATCTTGCGTTTGCATCGCAATAGTGACTCCATGGCTTATGATTGTGCGCCCCTAGATACAAAAATGTTGATGGCAAGATTGCAACAACCAACTACGGCACGATTGTTACGACTCCATGTATTGCATCAATTGTTTCGTCACTTACAATAGTTAATAAGAAATGAAGAGAGCAATTCAAGCCCCTAACAATTACATGGTACACGTCATAACTCAACAACTTCTTGAGAAATGTAAAAGAAAAGTAATCCAACAAAAGATAAAGCGTCAACTAATATCTTATAATTAGGAAAACATCCGGGTAAAAACTGAAGCTCAATATACTGGATAGATCATTAATATTATAATATTAAATGAAATGATAAAATAAGGTGTCAATCAAATTTTATTATAATTCAAAGTTCAAGCAAAGTATCTTAACGTCTTTAGTTCATGAGTTTTCAAAGATAATTCTTCTCCTCAGAGGACCATTACCGCAGTGGTATTACTACAGGTAAGAAAATTACACTTTGAAAATATATAAAGATATATACAAAAATACATAAAAATATATAACATCAAATATATCAATCCAAAAACATACTTTTTTGTTGAATCTATACAATCCATCCAAGTCATATAATTTAAAAAACATAATCAGGAAAGATATCCAGAAGGTTGACTGAAGATTGATCCAGGTAATTAGTGTCAGTCCAAATACGAGGAATTGAAAGAATTGAAAAAGTTGTCCAGTCGTGAGATGCGTCAGCGATCGATGGAGTGAAAAGTATCCAATGTTTAAGTTAATTATTACAACGATAAATAAATCAAATAAAATGATATAAAAAGTTCAATAAACTCACTCTAAATACCAAAAACTTGATCTGCGCAGTACAAATCAAAACAAAGTTTTCTTAAGTTTGTATTACTAGTTACAGGTGGGAATAACATGAATTAAAATTAAAATAATAAACATTAAAAATAATTATAATTGTAATAATGATACTGATTATAACAACGATAACAACGATAATAATAAGGATAATAAAAATAATAATAATAATAATAATAATTAATAATGGTTATAATAATAATGATTATAATAATAATAATGATAATATTAATGATCATAATGATAGCAATAATTCTGATAATGATAATGAGAATGATGAGAATAATACTGTTGATAAAATAATAATACTTATGATAATAATGATAATCATTATAAAAATCATAAAAAGAATAATGGTAATAATAAATATAGTAATGATAATAATTACTTATAATCCTACCTATAATAAAGATACTAATAACACTAATAAAGTTACCAATTCTCTGATTTATAACGGTGATGTTTCTAGTATTAAAATAGATGGGACTGATACATTAATAATACATAGTAGTACTAATAATGATGAAAACTAATAATAAAATAGTGTCCAATAATAATATTACTAATAATAGTAATACTAATACTAATAATATGTTTACTTATAATAATGGTAATATTGATAATCATAATCATAGTCGGAATAAAAGTGGTGGTAAAACTACTTCTGATATTGATAATAATAGTACTAATTCTAATACGAATAATGGTAATAGTACGACAACTACTCTTACCAGTAATAATAACTATTCATTGTGTGAGGGAAATGATTATATACGGGGAATGCCATCTCTAAAAGAATGGGTGATATAGATAATAGGTTAATAGATTAGATTAAACATTATAGTTAGCATTAACTTTTGTATATAGGGGTATATATATTCAAGAAGTTATATGTAAGTTATGAATAACTATGTCTGAAGTTAATCGAAATTTTACGTCTTTTATTCAGAGGATTCGCTCTTAATAGTAAATATGATTATCCCAAGCCTTTTGTTTTGGCAGAGATAACATGGATGTCTCATCGTTTTTCTAATCATATTTCATTTGACTACATGTTTTTATTTGTTGTGGTTAGCTCCCTGAGTTGTTGAAAATGCGATGTCTTATTCAAATAATATATATATATATATATATATATATGTGTATATATATATATATATATATATATATATATATATATATATATATATATATATATATATATTAGTAAAACAGTATTTAAGGTAGCTAAATCTTTTGTGAAGATACTTCTAGCGATGCCTATATAGAATTTATTTTAGGTTGGACTTTTCCCTCTTCTAAGAGTAGCTTGGTAAACTATAGAAGTGTGTAAATACTCGAACCCACTTCAAAGAGTCAGCCAAGACTCTGTATGCTACGCTCTATCCTCACGACCACATAAGAACTATCACGCGATTAGGGGAAATTAAAGTCTACATGTGCCTGGAAGCGGGCAGCAGACACTACACTTATCAAGTGGGTTCAACGCACGTATTCGGAACTTTGATTTACAGCTAAGTGATAATCTATTTTTAACATCTCTAGGAATTCTCGACTTCAATTTGTAAAATAGACTTCATAACACTATTTATAAATAAATATAAAATCATATATCACCGACAGACGCTAGCATTTCAAGGTTATTGCTTTCATCAGTGTAGGAAGCGACAATTTATGATTGGTGCTGTATGAAGCATAACAAAGATGTTGTTGTTTTTGTAATAATTATTTTCTATTTTAATATTTCGAGCAGTCTTCCTCTCTTTGTCAACAATGTGACGAATTAAATAAAATTAATAAAATTGAAACTATTAAGAAAACTGGAATTTTCAAGTCTGTTCAGTGTTGATTGTTTGACTTAACGCGCAAGTTACTTCACGCGAAATCTCTCTTCCGATTAGAAAAGAAAACTGTTGACTAAAAAAAAAATGAAATCGTATTCCTTCTGTCCCGTCATACATAACGATTGATCAATAAATATATAAGTTAAATAACACTGATTATTTTATTTAGGGGTGTTAATGAGAAACAAAATACAAAGGAATGTGAATCAATAGAAATATAGTAATATAAAGAACGATTATATTAGTAATAAGAAATAACAATCATAATAATAGTAATAATAATAATAAGAACCCAAAAGATAAGTAGACGTATATTTTAAATTCTTCTTTTTACTATGTGCATTTTGCTTAACAAAAAAAGTAAAAAAAAAAAAAGTGGTTTTAATATGTGCGTATCACTTTTAGAAGAAATTTGATGCCCAAACTTTTGGATAAAAATGGGCCTTTAATTAACAAAATTAAGTTTAAATTAATGAAGAATTCGTAGAAGCGGAAATCGACCCTATCACATCCTATAATGCCATACGAGCACTTAATTACACGAGGAACCCAAAAGATAAGTAGACGTATATTTTTAATTCTTTTTTTTTAATGTGCATTTTGCGTAAAAAAATAAAGTAAAAAAAAAAGTGGTTTTAATATGTGCGTATCACTTTTAGAAGAAATTTGATGCCCAAACTTTTGGAAAAAATAGACCCTTAATTAACAAAATTAAGTTTTAATTAATGAAGAATTCGTAGAAGCGGAAATCGACCCTATCACATCCCATAATGCTATACGAGCACTTAATTACACGAGGAACTCAAAAGATAAGTAGACGTATATTTTTAATTCTTCTTTTTTTAATGTGCATTTTGCTTTAAAAAAAAAAGTTAAAAAAAAGTGGTTTTAATATGTGCGTATCACTTTTAGAAGAAATTTGATTCCCAAACCTTTGGAGGAAAATAGGCCCTTAATTAACAAAATTAAGTTTTAATTAATGAAGAATTCGTAGAAGCGGAAATCGAACCCCGACATCCCCTAGCACTACAATCAAGAATACAAGCAGAAAAGTGGAGGGGAACCTATCGTCTCCCTGCATCTGCTATCATGGAGTAGCCAAGAAAACTTATATTTCCTTATATATATATATATATATATATATATATATATATATATATATATATATATACATATATATATGAATATATATATATATATTTTTGTTTGTTTGTTTCGTTGTTTTTTGTTTGGTTTTTTGTTTGTGTGTTTGTTTGTTTGTTTTGTGGTAGTGCACAATATCACTCATTAAAATGAATGAGATAATCACTATCCCTGTGACAGGACCACAGGCAGAATAAGCCTGGGCCTGGTGTGGCCACACACACAGAAATATGAATAATGCACAATAAAATCAATACAAGCCGTGGGACTCAGGAGAAAGACCTGAGTGTCATGATGGGCAGGTGCTCCCTCGTTAGCTAACATGGGGGACCCGGTCCGCATCCTGCAAATGTTGGCCCTTCTCATTTCAGAAACAAGACAACGGACAAGAACCAGGTAAGTAACCTCTCTGATTCCAGGTATGACAAGGACACAGACCAAAGACAGGAAAACCAGAGCGAAAACAGCAAACTGAAAAGATATAGAAAGAAATGGACCACGAAAGAGAACAGACTGGTGATGGAGTGCTATTATAAAAGCCGCTATCCTACAGAAAGAGGCTACCGAAACCGAATGAAACATCTCTGGGACATTGCTAGTGACTACCATACAACGGAACAAAGGATAGCAGATTAAGCAAGACAGATCCTCAAGCGAGGATTGTTCTCGGAGATTGAACTGACGGAAATCAGACAGAAGGTGAATGGCGAAACGGAGCCAAAAACACCACCGAAGGAGAAACCACAGGAAGAGGACGGGCAAAACATACACACTGAAACTGAAGAGAGTGAGGACTACGGGATCACAGAACCAGATGAGATGGAAGACTGCGGAACCACAGGACCTGCTGAGATAGAACTGAACGAATCAGAAGCAAGTGAAGTGGAGAACATTAGACGATACATGTTATAAAACAAAACAAAACTTCTATCTCTCAGGAATGAAGTAGCGAAGAGGTTAAAAGCAGAAACAGACGGAGTAAACAGACTCTTCACACACATCCCAACAGAAACTAATACGGACTTAAACAATCTGATATATGCAGGGGCAAAATCGGTAAGTATGAAACTAAGAAACGAAGAGAATGGACAAAGGGGAGGACAGACAAAACCTGGATGGGAAATCAGACTGGAAACCCAGATCACCAAACTTCGGAAAGAAGCTAAAACCGTGAACAGAAGGAAGGAGAACATGAAACGATTAAGAAGCAAAAATCAGAAACGCAAGGAAAAACTAAATGGGAAACGTGAACAAATAAAACAAAAGATTGCAGCAATAGAAGGAAGACTGAGACGATACAGGTAAAAATCAGAACAGAGCAAACAGAACAGGATCTTTGAAAACAATGAAAGCCAGTTTTCCAAAAACGTAAATGGAGAAAAAACAACAACAGAGCAACCGAACCCAACAGAAACAAAACAATTCTTGAGCAAGATATGGGAAGACCCAAAAAAGCACAACAAGAATGCCCAATGGTTGAAAAACATGAAAGACGAACCGCAGGAAATCGAACAAGGAACCGAAACAGAAATCAACAAAGAAACGATCAAGAAAATCCTGAGAAAAATGGCAAACTGGAGAGCACCAGGCCACAATGGAATACATGCATACTTGTTTAAAAGATTCACGATCCTGCATGAAAGACTAGCGCAGAAACTGAGTGGATGTATCCGCAAAACAGACGTACCAGAATGGATGACGGAAGGAAGAACAACATTAATACAAAAAGACCCCAAAAAGGGAACGACTCCCAGCAACTACAGACCGATAACATGTCTACCAATAATGTGGAAAATTCTCACAGCACAACTGAGAGAACAAATCTACCAATCCCTGGACAAACGTGGACTGCTCCCCGAGGAACAAAAAGGATGCCGGAAAGAACAAAGAGGGACACATGATCTACTATACATTGATCAAAAGACCCTGAAGGAGGTGAAGAGCAGACAAAAGATCATAACCATGGCATGGATTGACTAAAAGAAAGCCTAAGACAGAATCCCCCAAACGTGGATAATTGAATGCTTAAAAATATACAAGATACCAAACAGGATTATTAATCTCATCCAGAAAGCGATGGAAACATGGAGACTAAAACTGACAGCCGGAGGACAACACCTGTCTGAGATAAAAATACAGAGACGCATTTTTCAAGGAGACTCTCTATCACCACTATTGTTTATAATAGCCATGATGCCACTCTACTACATACACAGAAAGTGTGATGCCGGATACAGGTTTACGGATACAGAACAAAGAATAAACCACCTGATGTACATGGATGACCTTAAACTGTTTGCAAAAAAAAAGAACTGGAAAAGCTGATAAATACAACCAATATATTCAGCCAGGATATCCAAATGGAGTTTGGAATAGAAAAATGTGCACTACTAGAGATTAAAAGAGAATAACTGGAGACGACAGAAGGCATAGAACTCCCCAACCAAGAGGAGATGAAGGCGCTAGGAGAACAAGAGAGTTATAAATACCTGGGAGTTCTGGAAGCAGACATAATCAAATATACAGAAATGAAAGAGAAGATTGGAAAAGAATATCTACGAAGAACAAGGAAACTCTAAGAAACTAAACTATATAGCAGAAACCTTGTAAAAGGGATAAACACATGGGCTGTATCACTAATAAGATACTCTGGACCATTCATAGGCTGGACCAAAGAAGACTCAGGCACCTTGACCAGAGGACTAGAAAACTAATGACTATGCACAATGCATTGCACCCAAATGACGATACGGACAGACTCTACATGAAAAGAAATGAAGGAGGTAGAGGACTGGTAAGTATAGAGGACTGTGTGGAAGACACCAAAAAAAAGCTGGAGAAATATGTAACCCAGAACACGAAAAGACTGATCACCACAGCAAGAGACACCAGCCCAACAAACAACTCCGGAAGCACTGAAATCAGAAGCAAAAAGACAAAAAAAAAAAGTGGGAAGAAAAACAACTACATGGACGCTTTATAAGACTCACAAGTGATGAAACCAATGAAAATAGCTGGGCATGGCTAAGAAAAGGACACCTGAACAGAGAAACGGAATCTCTGCTGACGTCCGCACAGAACAATGCGATTAGGACAAACTTTATTAAAGCAAAGATAGATAAAACTCAGGAAAACAGCAAATGCCGATTATGTGGACAAAGAGACGAAACGATAAATCATATAATAAGTGAATGCAGCAAGCTAGCCCTAACAGAAATACAAGAACAGACATTGACAGCGTGGAGAAAGAAGTACACCGGGAAATGTGCAAACAACTGAATTTCGAATATGCAAAAAAACGGTACAGACACACACCAGAAACTGTACTAGAAAACGAAAAACACAAAATCATATGGTATATGAATGTACAAACAGACAATCTCATAACAGCAAGGAGACCGGATATGATAATAATCAACAAGAAAGAAAAATCCTGCAAAATCGTAGACTTTGCCGTATCAGCGGACCACAGAGTGAAGATCAAAGAGACGGAAAAGAGAAGCAAATATACTGAACTTGCCAGAGAACTGAAAGGAATATGGAACATGACGAAAGTCAGTATAACACTAATAATCATAGGAGCACTAGGAACAGTCCCAAAAAACATGGAGAAAAGACTAGGAGAAATAGGAATCAAAGGGATAACTGAGACCATAAAAAGGACAGTAATGATCAAAACAGCTACAATCCAGAGAAATGTCCTCGAATGCGGAAACCAACCCACATAAGCAACGAATGGAGAACAAACACATGGAAGCACAAGAAAACAGAACCGGGGAAAATACAACCACACAAGAGAGGCGCAAGCATAGGCTGACACCACGAAAATTATGGACAGAGGGTCGAGGAGGGAAAGCGCAAACCAGACCTCCATTGGAAGAGCGCGGACAGCTCTGGGACCTTGGGGAGGCTTGTTGCCACTCGGGCCCCAGAGGGGATCAATAGCCCTTATAAGCGAGAAATCGATGGTAGGTGGATGTTGCGATACCGCAAGGTCATCAGCGATGATGAACGAAAAGAAGTGGAGCATACTGGAAGTCTGAGGAGACTTATTGTCACTCAGACTCCAGGGAATACCACAGGTTGTTGGCAGTGGGCGATCACTGACGATGACATGTGTGATAACTCCTAGTGAGTAAATAATAATAATAATAATAATTGAATGTCTAAAATATACAAGATACCAAACAGGATAATTACCCTTATTACGAAAGCAATGGGAACATGGAGAATTGAACTGACAGCTGGAGGAAAACACTTGACTGAGATAAAAATACTATTTACCATAGCCATAGTGCCACTAAACTACACACTCAGAAAATGTTATGCCGGATACACATTTACAGACACCGAACAAAGAATAAACCACCTCATGTATATAGATGACCTGAAACTATGTGCAAAAAAAGAAAAAGAAACTAGAAAAGCTGATAAATACGAACACAATATTCAGCCAGGACATTCAAATGGAATTTGGAAATGAAATGTGTGCACTGCCAGAGATGAACAGTGAAAAAATGGAAACGATAGATGGTAGGAAACGACACAACCAAAAGGAGATGAACGATCTAGGCGAACAGGAGAGCTATACATATTTGGGAGTTCTTGAAGCAGACACCATCATATCTACACAGATGAAAGAGAAGATTCAAAAACGAATATTTGTGAATAACAAGAAGACTCTTAGAAACGAAATTATTAGCAGATATTTTGTAAAAGTAATAAACGCCTGGGCAGTATCACTTATAGATACTCTGCATCATTCATAGGCTAGACTAAAGAAAGACTCAAACACCTTTAATAACGGAGTAGAAAATTAATTACGATGCAAACGCATAACACCCAAACGACGATACGGATATACTCTATATTAAAAGAAACAAAGGGGAGCACCGAAAGCAGAAAAAAAACAAGAAAATGAAAGTGAGTCGAAAAACATGCACGATTCATAAAACTGACATGTTAATAATCCAACATAGACAATGACAGTAAAACAGCGAATCGGAATCTCTACTGAACAATGCAATTAAGACAAACTACATTTAAGCTAAAATAGATAAAACCCAAGAAAACAGTAAATTCAGACTGTGTGGGCAAATAAACGAAAGAGTAAACGATACAAATGAATGCTGAAAACTAGCCCAAAAATACAAGAAAATTCATGACTGTGAGGGGAAAGCAGTACACTGGGATATGGATGTACAGACAGAAGAAAAAATCATGTTACATCGTAGACATCGCCATTCAGTAGACCACATTTATAAGATCAAGGAGACGGGGAAACGAGACAAATACATGGAACCTGTCTGATAATTTAAAAGGGGCATGGAGCATGAATAAAGCCAACATAATACCGATAAACATAAGAGCACTAGCAAGAGTAAAAAATGGAAAGAAAACTGGAAGAAAATTGGAATCCAAGGAAACACTGAGGCCATACAAATGACGGCAATCATAAAAACAGCTGCAATCTTAAGGAAAATCCTTTAATGTAGAAACCAACCCGCATAAGCAACGGATGCTAACAAGTCGCATAGATGTAACAACAAGACGAAATCAAAACCACAGGACTGACACTACAAAATGAATCCAAAAACAAAAAAAAACACACAAAAATGAATAAACTCCTGCTCCCATCTAACAAGTTATGACACCAACCTCGGCTGACACCTCACAAAATAGTCATCAATGATCAATGAAGATAGGAATACCTAGCGGGAAGAGCACTAACCAGACTTCCACTGGAATGGTGCGAAGAGTACTAGGCCGTGTGAGACCTTTATTGTCACTCAAATCCCAGGGTAGACCAATAATCGTAACTAACGAGAAATCAATGGTAAGCGGCTTCTGCGATACCGCAAAATCAGTTGCAATGGTTATCAAAATGAGATAGAGACTACGAGACATATAGGTAGGGTTTTTGTCACCCAGACTCCAAAGAACACCAGCAATAAGTATTAGTAAGCAATCATTGTTTGCAGATAATAAAGAGTTATTTCAATAATAAAAGAATAGAAGAGATATATGTATATATATATATATATATATATAGAGAGAGAGAGAGAGAGAGAGATAGATAGATAGATAGATAGATAGATAGATAGATAGATAGATAGATAGATAGATAGATATAGATATATAGATAAATAGATAGATAAAGATATACAAATAGATAGATAGATAGATTGAAAGATAGATCAATAACAATATATAAATAGATACATAATGTAACTTAGGTACCTTAAATGAATATATACGTAAACAAAATTATATAAAAAAATATAAGAAATCGATTATTTAAATAGACATTTAACTATATGAAACAATCGATGTATAAATACATAAAAGATATTGATAAATTAATATGCTATACATTGGTAATAATAATGATGATACAAATAATAATAATAATAATGATAATAGTCATAATAAAATGTTATATGCGTAATGAAATAATGTAAAAATATAATCTTAATAGATAGATATATCAATAAAAATATATAAATAGATAAATTAAAAAGATAAATAACTGCGTACCTTAAAATGAATATATACGTTAGAAAATATGTAATAACCATTATATCACTAGACAAAAACATATATATATATATATATATATATATATATATATATATTTATATATATATATATATATATATATATATATATATATATGTATATATATATTAATAATTAAATACAAGTAATAGATGTAGGAAAAAAATAAAAACATATGTTTTCTGTCTTGACGGATTTTTTCATGTAATGTAGACCAGCAGTTTATGTGGACATTTTTCAATCTCTCAGGCTTAACTATTACAGTGATTTATAAAGGAAGTTTACCTTAGTATGCAGATGATGTTGCATTACTTGTATCCATATTAAAGCTTTACACAACATATATATATATATATATATATATATATATATAGGGCAGAAAGTTAAGATCAGTGTATGTGAATGTTATACTGCTAATGATAATATAATATATATATATATATATATATATATATATATATATATATATATATATATATAGGTGATAAGAACTTGATAAATAATATAAGAATGGTTATATATTATAAAATCATAAGATAAGAATATAAATGTAGATCTATTAATTAATGAATAGATTTATAAATAAATAAATAGAAATAAAAATAACTTATGTACCATAAGTAAATACATCATGTTATGCTGAATATAAATACATTGTTTTAGATGAGTATGCTATAATACTATAGTCGTTATTTGAGGGACTGTATAACTGTAGATAATATATGGTTATGGGAGTATCATGTAACGTGTTTTAATATCATTAACGTTTGTGGAAATATTATATGAGTTCAGAAGACCGAGGTCTGTAATAAGCCTTTTTGTGTGTGTGTGAAACTGAATAATCTATTGACTCTTCTTTGTTGGCGATTTTTGTTTAGGGGAAATTAGAGTCTATGAAGATCCATTTTATGTTGTCTAGTGCATAACCAAAAAGGTTGTGTTTCAACGTAGACCTTTGTCGAATTGATGTTTTATGTTGTTAAAAATAGATCTGAACGGCGTTTTTTAGCTTCCCAATATATATTTTGTTATAACAAATAACTAAATAGAGGAAGTAAATAATGTTGGAACTGTCACATGTCTGATGCGGGAGTTATGTTAGGTATGTTAAAGAGTAGTGTGATGTTTATTGGTGTGCATAAAATGAATTGCAGCTTATTACATTTGTAATCACCATGTTTTGTGTGTGTTTGTGTGAGCGGATGAGAATGGCTGCCAAATTGTGTGGTTTTCTGACTTCATTAATTGTAGTAGTAGTCATAGTAAGATTAGTTTGTAGAGTATAAACATGTTATTTAAGGTTAGTTGTGATTTTGTGAATGTGTTAGCAATGGTGGAAAACCATGACGGTGCGGTTGTTGTTTTTTGTTTATACTTCATAGTGTCAATCCTAGTGGTTTTGTTTATAGCTTCTTATGTATTTTCTAGTGTATTGCATAATATTTCTGATGTAGTACATGTACTTTTTTGGTCTCAGCATATGCGTTTTATTTTTATGCACTACCTGTAAATATTGTTTTGTCGAGTTAAAAGGGTGGTTGCTCTTGAATGTGTGGTAATTTGTAGGTTTAGTAGAGATAAAAGTATTTATTTTCTGTCATGGGTTTTAACTGTGACGTGTAAAAATCGAATTGAGTTATATGAGTGCTCCATGGTTAATCTGATGGTGGTATGGGAACCGTTGGTGTATTGATTAAAGTCTTTTAATTTGATAAGTCCCTGTGGCCAAATGAAGAAAATGTCGTCAATGTAGCGTCAGTAGTGAGCTTATATATATATATATATATATATATATATATATATATATATATATATATATATATATATATATATATATACATATATATACATATATATATATATATATATATATATATATATATATATATATATATATATATATAGGCAGCATCATCTCTTGCAGGCAAGTATTGTTGAATATAACAGAAAACTCATGTCTAGATATCCTTTGGTAGATCCTTCCAATAGTAATAATCAGGATCTTAGTTTCGGAGGGGAATTGGCTGATTAATTGGCCATAGTTTAAGTATGTCTCCCAATTACTTTTAGACCCATCCGGGTTCATCTTCCGGGGAATGAGGTTAATCATGTTCAGACAATGTGCTAGTAGTATAGAAGAAGCTAGAACTATAGTAGTATAGAAGGTTGTGGCGGGAATTATGTAAGTATGTTATTATTACATAATGAATTTCATGCCCAACTGCAATCTATTGAAATATTTACTGCTCATAAATATCCAGCGTGAAGTTAGACGCCACAGTCTTTATGTTAAAAGAGCAATCAGAAAAAAATATCGGGCGATATTTGTTTTTTCCTCGCTGAACCTGATATAAATATGTTTGTTTTAAATGTTTGCTATGTGTAAATATATACTATCAAGTTAAACAATTAAAGTATTGATGTTTATGAATGGCCGACCGAAAAGCAGATCGTCAGAATTTTCAACGTCCCCAAATCGGATGTCATAAGATGACACCGTACTTTTTCTCGCTGTTACTTATTATTCGTTGTAATATGTTCACATACACAATGTACTCATCTCTTAATCTGCCTGATTACTTTATTCTCAAGTATTTTATTTTAAAATAATAAAAACATTTTACTTTGTTAACATGCAGAAAATTTTAATTAAATACAAACATTGCTGGCGGTCATGTATTCATTTATGAGTTGTGTTTGTTTTCAGTATCACGACTTATATGCTAACGTTTTTCTATACAAATAATTGATGGGAAACTCATTTGGTCGGTTTAAGTTGTTAAACAGCTGACACCCTTGTTCATTTACAGACGTATTTTCTGTTAAGTTTTGGACCAACGATTATTATTGGGACTTAATATTTGTCATGGCGAAACATGATTTAACTAGGAGCTGAAGCCAAGTAAATTTAGTTGCAGAATCTGACGGAATAATGGGTATTCTGGGAAGGAATGTAAGTTCGTTCTTTTACCACACCAGTTAGTATAACATCTTCAATCACATAAAATTGCATGCGTTTAACAAACCGTCTTGTTTCATTGGAAATCATTGGATCATCAATACTACGAAGTAAGATAATTCGGCATCAAGCTAATTTGGTTCCTTGTCTGGTATTTTATAATACAGTTCTTGATTATGACATGTACCATGTCATTTTAATGAGCTAGAATTGCTCTCTTTGTTAGCCATTCAGGATTCACATAGTTTTAGCATCTATTTTTGGTAAACTTTGCTACAAAGTTCTGTGAGTGATATCACCATTGATGCAATACCTGAAATACTAACAATTTTCGTGCATTTTATTTTTGCAAAGTTGCCATCACCGGCTTTTAGAAGTAGGGATGCAAAATCCCGAGCCATTGGCTTACTAAATTGTATTTTTAATAAAAATAAAAAAATAACTTAAAAAGTTAAGTTTAATTGCGAGCAAATAAGACAGGCAATACATTACCATACGACTTATTATATTATAATATCTTATATGCTAACTTATTCTATAAAAACTTATTATATGATAACTTATATTACTAGGTAATTTACCGATTCGCAAAATTCCTTTTTGAAATTCAAGAAACAGTAAATATTTCATTTAGTACTATGTTGTTACCCGAAAAAAGTTTTCATTTATTTATATAAGTAGATAAAAAATGAGGTTTTGATAATTTCGATACACATATTTGTTTTTAGTTTTGGACGTGACGGGAAAGAATTGTTAAATTAATTTTAATTAAGCATTAGAAGCAAGGTATTCTTAAAGACCAACGTGGAGAAATCAACGCCAAAAGTTTTCAAAACAGACTTTACCGGCAAACCAATAATAAAAAAAACGCGTAAGGTGTGTTTTTTTTATAACGACGAAACCAACTTATTTGTCTCAAAATAGAAGGTCAGTAATTTATTTTTATCGCTATTCGGGCACTGTGTTACTTGTTAACAAGAAAATAATACATTATATTTTCTTTTTCTCTCTAAAAGCGAAACGGTTCAACTGCCGAAATAAAATAAAATTATGTTAACTAATTTGCAACTCGTAAATATCTTGTTACATGAGAAAATTATGAGAAAAAAGTAGTTTTTAGTCCACAAATAGGCTTTATACTTTGTTTCCCTTTTTTGCAACCAGTATTACGTTATCAGCGTAAAAGAAATAACTTCTAAAAGCCGTATTATAAGACACATTAAACATGGAAGATTTTAAACCATATGACATTTTCATGCAATTCCAAATGCAAAAACAATTGGGACAAAAGAAACGATTAAAGACAACAGTAAACTGAAGAACAATTTAAGAAACGTCTTTTGAAATAAACATAAAATGGTCAAAATATTGAATTTGTAATGTAAACAATATAGAATAAGGGTAAAATAACTGAGAACGAAATTTGTTTTCTAAAAATATTGTTGTAAGTTCAATTAACAAGTTCACTTATTCCCCAGACGAGGATCAAACCGTTGCTGCATATTTCAGAAGGTATAGCGAACTATAATAAATATGATGTAAAAACTGGGCATACTTTAAAAAGGTTCGCCTACTGCTTCGAAAATAAATCACCACCGAATATATACAAATTCATGTACTATATTGTAACCCGAAACAAAAACTAGCGATTTTAATCTTTCTGAAGCTGTTAAACTTTTACCATACTTATTCATCCCTAAATCTTCCCTAACGACAAACGGTGGAAGTGCATGAACTAACCCAGAAAAGACAACGAAGATTATTTGACTTCCGGGTCAATACTAATAAACACTGTGACGATGTAAAACTTCGCGCGGATTATTTTAAATGCTTAATATTCGTACACGGACTTTTATCAGCCAGAGACGTAGAAATCAGACGTAAAGTTCTAAACACTTTGGAAAGTGATACACATTTTACATTACAGAAATCGTTCGAAGACAGCTAGATCTTTGTGACTGTTAAACAATATTCTAAAGATATTTAAGAATCGGACATTGCACGCATGAGAAAGGTACTCAGATATCACATTTCAACTGTTTATCAAATACAATTCTAAAAAAAAAGAGGGATTATTTTCACGCCTCTACAAAAACAAGCCATCCTTATAAAAACAGGATAAATTACCGCTTATCCCCTGTTTCGGTTAGAGATCCCATAATTGGGTTATTTAAAAACCTGTCTGACTTTTAATAACATCGGACCAAGAGTTCACATAGCACCACGAATCCAGGAAATAAAAGTCGGCCGAAATCCAGAGAAACAAATCATAAATATAAGAAAATATGTACTAGTAAAAATCCTCAATAAAAACGTAATATTACAATCATATTCTGTTTCAGAAGTGTCGATAATCAACATGCATACATGGAAAAGATTGAATACACCGACCATGCTATAAACAAAATATAGCCAGAACTATGACTCGTGAAAAAAATTAAATTCGAAGTTGAATTTTCTACAAACGTTACTTTAAGCGGAACTACCAAAAAATGTTAAATGTTCATATGAAAAAATCGCAACAATTTTTTCTCACAGGCTTGATGAACTGTTACACCTATGAAAGTTTCAAACCAACACTTTTGCACGAAAATAAATAATCTAACGACGAAGTCAGAAAAACGATGCAAAGAATTGGTTTCAACTATTAAAATTGTATGAAATGGACACACAATAAATTGTCTGCTGAACTCACAGCACATAAGAACCCAGCATTCACGCTGCAATAGCTAACACCAAACTGAAAGAAATCAAGTTAAATTCTTTGGATCACCAGAGCTGGAATTGTAAAAGTTGCAGCATAAATATGTCTTAAAGAGCTGAAGACTGAAAGGTAGAGTAACCTGTATTGAAGATGAATGTCGAAGCAAAGAAGACACTTTTTCCAAGTTTAAAGATGTGTTCCAAAATAAAAAGTCTAGAATTAATGAACTCCGATCACGACTAAATTCGTTGGAGTATATCAAATCTTATTTTGATAAAGACCTTCACATCTCTCATAAGAGACACCTAATTCAAATTAGGAAACGACTGTCGGACGACACAAACAGCACTCCCAACGAATAAGTTATGGCTACCAAATACAACACTTTCGACATACATATACCCCAAGCAGACACAGAATAGCGTCAATACAAAAAAGAAACGAACTGTGACTCTTGAGGAGGTAAGGCCTGGGAGAGGGTGTCATGGTACATTACGTCACAGACGACATAAACTCTTCCGCATTATATAAATACTGGGAGAGCATGCCTCTTATTGCTGTAAACTACCCAGTCTAATACTAGCAGTCAAGATCGATGTATAACCACTCTTATCTGTTGTATTGTATTACTTCAATACACTTTTTTCTCTAACTCTGAGTACGTGCTTTATTTCCGGACCCTTTACAGGGTCACAACAGTTTTATAAATGTATTTTGTATAAAAGTAACATCTTAAGTGCGTACAAACTAAACCAAACCGAGCTGACCTCATATGTCATGGAATCGAAGGAAAAGTATGAATTTCAAATGTGAAACATCGATCGAGAAAGATTATGTAGAGTGCCATGTCAAAATCTGGCAGTGATGTGAATCTATTTATTGCTTTCAGGAACATCAATGAAGAACTCTTAGTAAGTGGAACATCTGAAGCGGAAAATGGAAATACATACGCATATTCATAAGTACAGCATTATGATGCATGCATGTGCGCCATGTACAAATTATGTAGTCATGTGAAATCTATGTCCAAAAACTAAGTGACAATACTGTTGCCTATGAAGTGTTCATATCGAAATTGAATAGAAGATTGATGGTGAATAGTCTAGAAAATAATATTTTACGGATAATAATTGAGAACAGACATGCAGCACAAAACGCTGACATATTGAGTAAACAATTTAATAAAACAATTGAGTAAAACAATTTAAGAGGTATAGACGAAATAAATATGCAAAAGCGAATAGTAAACATACCGAATATTTATATATTTGCTTAAGTACGTACCGTGTTTAAAAACATAATTATTAACACACGTTTATGAATATCATATCATTTGAATTTGATTTTCAAATTCACAAATATAAGAACATTTAATTCATTAGATTTATATTCGAAAACAAATTGTTGTGTTTGTTACGTATTGTTTTACACTTTTATGTAATGACTGTTATTCTACTAAAGCTTGTTTCCTACACATTTGAATCCTACAAAATACCTGCTAAATATTCCTTAGAAACGTTTGAACAAAGTCGTTTTAATTAATATCAGCTGTTATTCACGATTAACTCACTAAATGATCGAACAGTAACGAGTTTTGTTGTCTTTTACGCTGTATGTTTTACATCTCCTGAATGTATGTTATACACTGTGTATCACTATCCTATTGCCACTATCTTTTTTTTTCATTAACAAAAGTCTTAAAACTAACTGCAAATTATAAACAAAATGAAGATTTCAGCACAGTTATATTTTTCCGTTGAAACTGGGAATAAAAAGATAGAGATAGAGTAAAAAATGGAGATTCAGTTTTAATTTTGTCATTTTTTAATAATTTACCTGGATTTTAAAACGTACGCTTTTCGTAGTAAAAAAATCGACCATGAAACCGATCTGTAGTGTTTTAATTACTTTGGGGTTTTTTTTGTAATTATAGTCGCTTGGTAACCGATATTATTTGTAAGCGAGTTATTTTGTATGGGGAATAATACAATAACGATTTCATACTCGATCGTGAAGTTAATCAGCATCAGTATTATTTCTAGAGGGATCCTTGCACCGGTGTGGCCAAGGAAAATTAAACAAAAGGAAGAAACCTTTAATCCACCACTTTAACCCATATACGTATTTTATTAGATTGTTAACTTTCTATGGAAACTGACGAATTAGACTTTGTATTTGGTTGAACAGTACGGCGCCTTGGGAAAGTACACGCTTAGAGAAGTGACTGCTCCTATGATGAACATGCATCCTTCCTTTTCATACCATTGTACATTGTCATTAAAATAAGAAAAAGTTTCTAACTTGTAAAAAAATGTATATATTGTTGTTACTTTAGCTGTTGTAAGTGCATCCGTCTTTAAATTTATTTTGCTATATGCAAATATAAACCCTGGCATTAATTATACTAAAAACTGAAAAGCGCACTCGTAACAAATGGAAGCGAAATATAGTGTAGTATGTTTATGAAGTTTGAGTTTAAAACAAGAAATTTAGTAAAATGTTGCTATGTATGTTCTATGAACATCATGGGAAAGAAGATTATGAATGCTTTTGTATGAGTTGAAATCTGACAACGTAATTTTGGAAAATATTTATTATTAGCCGTGTTATTGTTGATAAGCTTATTGATTACAAGTGAGCGGAGAGACGGTGTAATACTAAATTCTAGCCTAATTATATGTCTACACTACGTTACGAGTTGAAGACTGAAGACTTAGTACTGAGTAGAGTTAAGTAGTCAGCCCCGCGTTCAAATTTGTAATCAAGCAGAAAACAGCTGAACTGGTAAAATATAAAATTCGATGAGGTCGAAGGAAACATTTCTTGAAAGCACGTAGAAATAATTAGCCTAAAACGCATATAAAACAGCTTTTATACATAATCTTTGCATGAAGTTATACCGGTAAATACTATAAGGATACATATACTTTATATAGCAATGTATATATATATATATATATATATATATATATATATATATATATATATATAATAAAGAACACAAAAATAATAGTATAATGTATACCTTTAAATTAAATCTTTAAATCTTTGAATCCTTAATCAGTCTAGCAATAGTACGGCATTTAGATAATGCTAAACTTCTATCTGACCACCAGTATGGATTTAGAAAAGCACGATCTACTGCGGACATCCTAACGGTAGTCTCTGAACGCATGCATCATACACTTTACAAGGAAGGAGAAGCTAGGGCAGTAGCGCTTGATATATCCACGGCCTTTGACAAGGTATAGCATAAAGGGCTTTTCCTGAAAATACGCTCATACGGTATTACTGAGAAATTACTTAATAAAATTAGATCCTTCCTAGACAAAAGAAAAATGCAGGTTGTCCTCGATGGACGTTCATCTAAGAAACATGACATGAATGCTGGTATACCCCAGGGATCTATCCTTGGACCTTTGTTGTTCCTGATCTATATACATGATCTCCCTGATGACATAGTGTCTGAGATTGGTTTATTTGCTGACGACACCACGCTTTACTCTCGCCACGTTGGCAAAATCCGACGTGATCATATCCGAGGCATTGGCTGAATCTTTAGAAAATGACCTCCAGGCTGTAGTCGATTGGGCTCATAAATGGTTGGTAACTTTTTATGCCGCTAAAACAAAGCGCCTTTCCTTCAATAACTACAAGGAACCTCTCCAACCACTGATTGTCATGGCAAATAACACCCTACCTGAGAGTTCATCATTCAAACTCCTCGGCCTAACCTTCACAGGTAACATGAATTGGAACAAATACATTGAAGACATTGCCAAGGCTGCTGCAAAGAAGGTTGGCTCCCGGTACTGTGCTAGTAAACTCCTCACACCTGCCATTATCCTTTATCTCTTCAAAGCCACCATCCGCCCATGCATGGAGTGCTGTTGTCACATCTGGGCTGGGGCATCATCTACTAGTCTCTCCCTCCTTGACAAGGTCCAAAAAAGAATCGCCAACCTAATAGGTCCCTCACTGTCAACCAAGCTCCAGTCCATGTCCCATCGCCGCAATGTAGCATCCTTGTCTTTGTTTTACAAATACCTCAATGGATTATGCTCCGATGAATTGGCTACTCTCGACGTAAATTCACTAGACAAATTCGATAATCAACTAAATCATATCCATTCACTGTGGAGGTCCCCAGATGTCGGAGAGCCTTCTACTCAAATAGCTTCCTTCCTCGTGCTGCTAGCCTCTGGAACTCCCTCCCTGCCTCCTGTTTCCTCGACAGTACAGACATGCAGAAGTTTAAAACAGACATCTCGCTGCGCAGATCCCAATTTAGGTTGCCCCCTCCAACCTTCTCTCCTCTTTTTTCTCAGTAGCCCCTTACGTCTACAGTGGCATCCTGCCTTGTTTGGGGGCGAACTATGTTAAAATATTTTTTTAAAATTAGAACATATCATGACAGAATTGATGTGCGATATACGAGATAGAGCAATTATATAGATCAGTAAAAAAAAATGAGAATAAAGATTGCAAAATTACAAAATCTATTACGTCATCAGTTTTTCAAAACAAAGTGTTTTCCAATACACGATATTTATTATTTCTCCTTAAGCCATGGCTTCGCAAAAGAATTAAATATAATCATCAGAGGAATACAGAGAGATAAGTTTGTAAGGATATTACCAAAACCTATTGCATTTAAATCTTTTAAAAACATGACTTTTGCTTATTCCACTACCAACTTATCTCTTTGTATTTCTCCGATAATAACATTCAATTCTTTGAAAATCCATCGCGAAGAAAGGAACAAGTTTTTCATTTTAAAACACCTTGTTTTGAACAACTGCGGACGTGATAGATTTTTTATTATTCAATTTTTATTCTCATCTTTTACTTCAGAAATACATGTTTTAGCAGCTGGCTCGGAACATATAAAAACCCTCACACTTCCTATTGATTGCATACTGTTACCGCTACTTACCACTACCACTATATATTTGTATCTGATATTTTGATTTTGATTTTTGCTAAAAACGACCGCAGCTTCCGAGCCAGCTGCCAAAATATTTGTATTTATGTTGTGTTTTCTTTAGAAAACACATCCTGAGGAAGTCTCATAATAAAAACGAAACGTTGAGGAATACATAAATAATATTTCTTAGTTTTCCTTTTTCAATTCCCATTACATCGGAATACTTTCGTCATTTCTTTATCATATATATATATATATATATATATATATATATATATTTCTCACTCTCTTTCCCCCCTCTCTCTCTCTCTCTATATATATATATATATATACATATATATATATATTTATATATATATATATATAATGTGACTTTTTATTAATTTATCGTTATGTTCTTTTTCAAAAAAAACATATTCTTATTTGTGTGTTATTCAACATCGTGGGATATATAGAAATAACGATGTATCAATGGAAGAAAATTTCCCATTTAATTTGAATTTGGTTTCAAAATAAAATAAAAATTGAATGTTGACGAAACTAAAAGAAAATGGGCATATCAAGAATGAAGTGAATAAAATAATAAAGTAAATTACCCCAGAGATAATTGCAAAATTAAAAACACATATTGGAAATTTGGAATCAGACAAAATGCACAAATTAAAAACCTCGGCGGACATAGAAAAATGTGGACAGAAAATAGCAGTAAATTAAGTCTAAAATACTACAAAATGCGAATTATTAAAATGGTATAAATATAACAAAATATTTGATGGAAAAAACATTCTTATTTTGAATATAAATGAAGAGAGAAAGAAAAAGAAACAACCATGGCATAGTACAGAAGGTCTGACAACACCAGTAGATCGATAATGGTAACATTAGACCATACTGATGCCACAAAACATCTACATCACAATAATTCTAGAAGACAAATACGTAAACGAAAATGTAAATCCTGGTTTGATAAGAAAGTAATGAGAAGCTACTTACGAACAAAGTAAAGAGACAAGATGAAGACGATATCATTATTAGTACTGCGTGCAAAAATGCAAAACAAAGCTTATTAGTGAAAAACAGAATAGACATTTAGATCAGAAAAGCACACAGAAAAACAGAGACCACTTAAACATGTCATAAACGAATTCGAACTCTTTAAACATAAAATGGTGAAATTAATGATAATTGCTTGCAAATAGAAAATAATGTCTATTGCATAGACGAATATCGAAGAGGAAGAAATGTGTATTTCTAATTCTAAATTTGTAACGAAAGATGCTATTTACACACACGATTCAATGTAATAATCTAGATTAAATTTGCTTAATTGAACTATCGGTTTATGTAATATATTTATATAGATATCAAAATTCAAATATAGAAGTAAATTTTAATATATAAGAATGTTCAAATAAAGTGTTATATAATGATGGACGTAACTTGTGGATTATAAAAACCTTTATGAGAATGTTGTATAATGATGGGCGTAACTTGTGGGATTACGTGTGGCGGAGAACGGGTGCGGGGTCGTTGGTTTGGCTGGTGCGACTTAAGTGCGTGATGCCGAGGGCATAGAGTGCGATGCTGTTTCCGGGAATCGAAACGTGACAAGTGACCAGACAATGTTTGACCCTGGGTCAAAAAGGTCATCCTGCACCTGTGTGGATCACGTGATATTACGTCACACTTTTTGATTGTGAGAAAATTGAAGTTTGAAAAATAGTTCGGACTTAGGAGGCGTAGAAGTCGGACGAAGGAATTAAGATGTAGCAAAGTCAGAACGGGCAATGTTTTCCCTAAGAAAGAATACTGGCGTACACAATGTCCTTCTCCCCCTGTCTCTTCAAATAACAAAGGACTGATTAGACAATAAGCTAAATAAGAATACCCCACAATATTCATAGGTCTCCCTCTCTCTCTCTCTTTCTCTCTCAACGATAGCAAAACATCTTCACGGGCAATAGAAACTGACGCCGAATAAAAAGTAATTAAAATGAAAAGATTGTTGTCTTATGAAGCGGGTAAGAAATGTCTTTAGTTACAGACACCTCACGGAGATGGCCACTACAGTGCCAAGGCGAATAAACTACTCAACCACTAGACGACAGAGCAAACCGAGAAGAAACGAAGGTATGAATTTTATGGGGCTATGCAACATGTCCCTTTTTGGTGTTACCAGTTGTTCGAGCATGAACATTTGATACGAATCGCGGTTACCATGGGTGAAAAAGAGAAAGGAAGACGAAAAAGAAAACAGAACGGAGAGAGAGCCGGGCGGAGATTGCGATAAAGGAACGTAAATACGTAAGTACGTTTAGTTTTAAAAATACAAAGAAAGATATTACGAAAGAACATTTACAATCTCAATGCATTTATTAACGTTAAAGAAAAGAGAAAAAGAAGGAAATACGCATATACAAAGTGAAAAAAACATGTAATAGACGATTTAAACATAATTATACGAAAAACAGTTTACTGAGGAAAAAAAGAAGACGAATCTAGAACGAAACGAACACACGCACACGCAAATCGAAATACATGAAAAAAAGAACATGTAATAGAAAGTTTGTAAAATAATTATATAAAAAACAGTTTGCAAAAAAGGAGAAAAAAATGTTCATACGGATTTTTACACACATGCACATACATACACACACATGCGTGAAAAAAAAAGAATGTGCACATTTGTGGTGACTTTTTTGTCCTTATTTAAAAATATAGCATGCTGTAGGGGGAGTCGGGGAGGAATTCTTGTATTGTTTCATGTTTTCAGATGGAATGTTTTGCTTAATTTGTTGTTGTCTATGATTTTTTTTAAATATAATTTTGCGTATTAAGAGAGAGACTCATTTGATTGATTTCCTTGTTTTTCGGTTTAGCCGGAAACATTGTTTTTTCCCCTCCTTGTATTAAAATAGTAGTATATAAAGAAAAAAGCAGTTACTAATTAGAATTATGAGATGGCCGGCCAGGTTATTCAAATAAAAAAAAGATAGAAAGAGATGGATGATAGATCCGATGCTGGGTTTACTTGTTTTTTTCCCTCTCTCGAAGAAGAGGGGGTGATCAGAGGGTGATTGCGGAGACCCGGACGGTTGGTCACATTGGTGAATTCTCGTGGTGTTCCATAGTATGGAACAGCTCTATGCAGCTAACGAGCTGTATTCTGTCCACCCAGTATGAAGCAGAGCTTGTTTGCGGGGAGCGAATTTGAAGGTTGATCGAGATCCCTTCACATACGGAAAGGCTGAGGGGAATAGTGATGACAGAGTTGTCATTGTTGTTTAGTGGGTCAGTGGGGCCCACGAGAGCACCACAGCGGCGTAACGGATCTGGATGATTGTGGAATTGGGTTGGTGTGATTTAACTTATTTTGGACCCGTGGCGGATTAACTTAGCGCCAGAGTAATTAACATGTCAGAATTAGTTAGGAAAATTGGTTGGGATCAATGTGGAATATATTGGGCCTCTTTAGAAGAAGTATATGAGAAAGGCGAGTCGCCGGCCCTGAAGTTATGGTGAGCCTCCTTGGAAGGGATAGACAAAGTGCAGTGTAGCCGGCTCAGACGAAATTAGATGGATCATCTTAGGTATTGAGCTAACGGGGTCGCTTTGGGGTCCGTGTTGAAAAGCGGACGCGGTCGAATGGTATGACAAGACATATCTTATAGAGAAATTAGATGGGTAACCAGAAAGGGAAAATAAGAATTTTTAAATAGGGGTTATCTGTTTTGCCCTGTATTCTGTTAGAGATCGAATGGAATGAGTGGAAAAGGAGGGACGTAGAAAAATACCTCCCTTGTATGTTTGAATGGTTGGTAAAGGAAGAATGTTATATAATGATGGACGTAACTTGTGGGATTATAAAAACCTTCATGAGAATGTTATATAATGATGGACGTCACTTGTGGGATTATAAAAACCTAAATATTTGACAATAAACAAATACACTAGCAGTATGGTAGTGCGTGTGTTTACTCATAGTAATTGTAATATGTTTTGTATATGTATATTAAATCAACAATTAGTTTTGATAGCAGGTGTCGATAAAAAAATGCGCAAACGTCAATCAGTTTTGTAGGACAACTCCATAAAATGATCAACGAAAATATCTTCTGATCACGAAGCAGTAAAACAACCAGGATGCGAACAAAATCAAGAGATTAATTAAGATAAGATTTAGAAAGATTGATAAGATTAAGAAGAACAAAGAAATTCATTAAATGAACTAATTTATTTTTATGTG
This sequence comes from Sepiola atlantica, assembly GCA_963556195.1. Taxonomy (NCBI): domain Eukaryota; kingdom Metazoa; phylum Mollusca; class Cephalopoda; order Sepiida; family Sepiolidae; genus Sepiola; species Sepiola atlantica. Next base: position 113,333,537 of record OY744517.1, on the reverse strand, counting down.
CCTGTTTCAAATATAAATATATTTATCAAACTATTTTACAAAAAAATCATTGCTTTTAATGCTACGTTATGTCTTCCTACAAAAATCAAGAATTCTAACTAGATGAGTTGCGATTTAGAAAGAAGTCTAGAATAGGCAAATTGTCCGGCTAAATTTTGGATAATCTAATCTTATGCGCTACAAACATTTCTACCCTTTTACTACAAATAATCGATGCATCGCTGATCGACCGTATCCAGGTGGTTTCCGTATTACAAGAAGATGAACTTACTGTTTGGGTTTTATTTTCAATATGTTTCGCTTCAGCATGATCTTGACTTTAAAAAAAAAGCTCGTTAAGACGTACTCACAAGACTGCATCTAAATATTTGACTATCTAAATTAATAAGCGCATATAGACACATGAAAACACATTAAAAACTATCTTCACTGTATATGACTATTAATAATCTCTCTCTCTCTCTCTCTATATATATATATATTTATACGTACATAAAAGTAATCCATGGACACGTGTTTCTGGCTCACAGCCGTCATCAGCATGGCTAACTTACACAGAGATCGAACCTTCGATGTTGATGTCTACAGCCAGCGTTCTACCACTGGTCCTAGACACTCTGTGTTGAAATATGTACGATTTTTATCACCCAAATATTTAGTTAGCCTCCAAAATCCAACGATTTCCAAAAGATACGCCCATTATCATAGGGCCATTATTCAACATATGAGTTTAGTTATGTTTACTTTTTTCGTGTCGTGTAAACATACACATGCTTAAACGTGACTAGTATTTCTTCGAATTTCTAAATACTTATTTTGAATTTTTAACGTTTTTTATCACATCATTGTAATTAATATTACTTCTACTACTAATAATAGCATTAATATGAAGAAAATGAATATATATACGAACACTGTAAAATGAAAATAGAAATGAATCGTGCAGACTATTAATTTATTGCAGATTGTTTATAAACTTATTATGCTAATGAAGAATCGAGATGAATGTGTTCATATAGTGTTCTCTTGATTATATATAATTTATTTAACATACATGAATAATTAGTTAAATAAGTAAAACATGTTTTGATATACATTGTGTGTGTTTTGAAACAGTCGTAGAAAACACAGACTATGCGATAAAATGTAGAAATTACTGCATTAAAGTTGAGATTTATAAGTATTAGTGACCATCCATCATCTCTATAGAAAACCAGCGTCAAAAGACTGAAAAATGTAGATTAGTTGGACAAATCATTTAACGAAAACAGTAAAACACAATATTGTGTAGGAAGTTAAAAAAATTATAAACATGAGTAGATAAGTAAATATATGTATTATAGGAAAATACCGTAAACATCGTTAGATTAGAAATACGAAAAAAAAGAAAGACAATTTATAAACGATTTTTAAATAATTTGCGAACGCTCTAGTAGATGCAGACTTTTGAAATCAACATTATCCTTGCTTTTCCAAAAGATAAATCAAATATATATATATATATATATATATATATATATATATTCATCGAACCAATGATAAGTAAAAAAAATTTTATAATATTTTCTGTTTGAAAATATGTATTTTAATATTTGACTTTCTAATTGTGAATGTTAATAAGACACAACATTAACTGGCACGTGTGTGTAAATACCAATACTTATATGGCTTATTTTAATTACAAAATCATATATTTAAGTGGTGTCTTTTAAAGAAGCAGCAGACGAAAATGAAACGAAATTTGTAAAAGTACTATATTTTCAGAAAAATTATGCAATAACATCAAAACAGGTGAATGTGTATCTGTTGTGAATTCTAGAACAATGAGTTTGGAGAGATTGGTTCTACGAGATGATAGTATACAATACAAACACATAGTCACAATCACATACATAGTAAACAACACAATTATACAAGGGTGTCTGAAAAAAAACAACAACGGATGAAAGAGTATGTGATGTAAAGTTCCCAAGATAAATAACATTAAAAGATACAAACTGTAGTTTTTTGTAGACATTTAGAACGCACGAATCTGCTTGGTTACAGATAAAATATGTAAAACACGAGCGGATATAAACTATAATGTCGCTAGACGAAGAGAGGAAACAATAATTGCATTGTAAATGGATGACGCCAGTTTCTGAGAAAAAAGTGATAGAGAGGGATGTTTCTGACAAAGAGGGAATAATTGCTGTTTTCTAAGTCAGAATCTATCCATCTAACACTTATCGTTGGCTAGTTTTTGACATTAAAATGGTAATTTATTTTAAGTCTTAACATCAAGTTGCTTCATACCTTGTCTGGAGCTATTTCCATTAAAATATATATATCGTTTGAATGTACGGCATAGATAATGACCTGAATGTTTTTTTTACAGATTAAGGATGTGATCATATACAAACTGTCATTTAATAATAACGGACGCGTTGATTTTACTTGAGAAAACCTTCACGCCAGACCTTATCAATGACCTTCGATATATTTATATCTGTTATAATCGGTGTTACATCAACGTAAGTGTTTTCTTTAATAAAAATCGTTTAACGACATAACTGAACCGACCTCCAAAACGATCGTTTTTACTTAAAACTGTAATAAGTATCGGTGTCCAAACAGACAATAATCAAAATATTGATTTTATTTTTTACGTTTATAGTTTTTTTTTAATAAATCGAATGAGAAAGAGAAATAAACGACTTTTCATTGGTTTTGTATGAATTCTTTCCTCTTTATTCCAATTCAAGATAGAGTAACGAATATCACTTACCTTGAAGCAACAAAAAAAAATTCTAACATATCCATCCATTAATTTTGACGTTTTTTTTTTACTAAAGACGCTATAACACAATAGACATTTAATAACTATAATTCTTGTCTCGATCAATAGTTTTCTTGTATTGGTTTTCGCTCGCCCAGCAAGTAAGTATTCATCGTTCCTTAGATGAAAACACTTGATCGGCAGTCATATAATTTGGCGCTTCACAACATAATGGTGTATAAGCGATGAAAATGGTTTTCTGCTGTTTAATATTTTGGATATTATTAAATTAGAAACGTTTCAAATTTAAAATCAAGGCATTATTACGTAGTAATAGTATAGAAGAAGACGTGCTCATACATATTTCGTTAAACACAGACCTGGAGGCTATTTTGTTGCTCTTCGGACTCCATTCTCACATTCTTGTACACATTTCAAGCGCGTTTTTCTTCTGATTACATGTGTAATCACTAGTAGATTTTTACTCGAAATGGTTCCCCATAGATAATTAATTACAAAAGCAACAATATAAAACGATTTCCACAGCCTATACACAACTTTTGTCGCATTATGTTGTGGGACGTCTACATATACGATTTCATTTTATCATGAATACTCCATCAAAATTAATGGATCGAAAAGTTTTATTCTTCCTTTTTTATTATTCAGGTTGGGTTATATTCATTAATTTATATAAAATTTAAAAAAACATTCGTACCAAACTAATGTCACCGTTTTATTTATATTTTTGTATTACATTTAAAAACAATAACCACAGCAAACCTCAATAAAAGAAAACACAGATACTAAGCTTAAACGTCAATATTCTGTGTGCTGTCTTTTTGAACACCAATACTTGTTAAAGCTAAAAGTATAAATGCTCTTCGTGGATATGTCGGTTGTTATGCCATTTTACCGATTTTCTTTAATAAACAAAACAATTCATCTAAGTTCCAACCACTTTACAAATCGTCGCAGTATTTTTAATACTTATTACAATTACTCCGCAATTATAATCGTATTTTTTTCTTTTTTTGTAATGTTAAAGACATTAATTTTTTTTTTATATAATGTTATAAATCACTTTGTCAACTACATTTGTTGTCCTTGCATCGGCGACTTTTACTACTAGAGCCAATTTCCCTACAACAGAGACAACAAAACGAAAGCGTCTTATTAAGTTTTAACATTCAATTTTCTTATTTAAATGAAAATAATTCTAATAAAAACTCATGATTCGTTTTTACATTTTACATCTTCGTAATGACAAATAATTTTGATTAATTTACAAACTGTCTAAATTACACATAAACCCCTTGTATATGACCCTTTCGTACAATAGAAACATTCTACTGATGACGGCCCACGACCACGAATTCCAAATAGCGCTGTGTTAGCCAGAACATTTAATATCTCCAATTCATACATCGCCTAATCTACAGGTTTGCAATATGTTGTATTATCACAACAATCGGAGTGAGAAGGGGGTCCATAATTAAAAGCGCGGACACTATTTATTATTCTACTCTACAATAATAACAGCACAGTAGAAAATATTAGGAAAGGAGTAATGTTTTACTTCTCAAATTTAGCTTGTTCATGCTTTAAAACTTATTTAATTAAACTACAGAAATAGGATGGGCATAATGGGTCAGTTTTTCAGATTTGGGGTGGGGGAGAAATGACAATGTCTTATAATATTTATGAAAGGGAAGTATTTGATTTGCAGTACATGTATAATCATTTCATTTTTTCTTGAAGATCTTTTTATTTTTAGCTACAACATATAACAAGTCTTTAACAGGAAAAATACAAAACATCCCAATAAAATAATAACTAGGCAAAATATAGAATAGCACATAAATATTACAAACACAACCTCTCGCAAGCAACATGTAGTTACACCTAGACAACCCTTCCTATTATTCCATATCCTCTGAATATAGCACACAAATCAAATTACTGAGTATTCCTAACAAGAAGATGCTAAATAAATGCCCCCTTAAATAAATATTTAGATAGCTCATTATGTCCTTGAAAGTAAGGGATTTGTATAACTCTGTCCGTAATGTATCAATGCAGAACTTTCTATAGTTGGTATAACAAGGAAGGAAAGCATAGGAAGACTTTCGAGTTATGAGAAAATACAAAAGGTTTTCGAATGACCCAGTAAGCAATTATGTCCCACCGCACCCTACAAATAGAAGTGAAACACGACAAAATAGAAACTACGAAACGTTTATACAGGTAGGAATAGCGTGTTGGTACACACGTAGGGAAACTCTGAATATCTGCTTTTAACATTGTGGGGTATGTGTTCGGGCTGGATTGTTCAAAGTTGAACGTGCGATTTTTGGAGTTAATCAGCGTTCGTGAAACGCTGGGACACGGGTCAGCTAGTAAGTATGTATATGCATATATATATATATATATATATATATATATATATATATATATATATATATATATATATATAGTTCTTTTTAAGGCTTGCTACCCACCAGATTATTATTATTTAAAACATATTTAAGATTAGTCAATTAAATGTTCATCTGAACACTAATTTACAAGTTAGACTCTCCAAATTATTAGCTCTAGAAAACGATGTATTTGAATTATTTAATGATCGATTGTGATATACTTTCCCTAAAAGTGAGAAAATGGCACGGTAATAAACATGTGAGTGGAAATATTCAGGTCAATAAGATAATACACTACAGTAAATCTAATGTGAGTACTTAATCAGTTTTTGTTTAAATAACTAATCAAATAACAGGAATGTTCTGAGGTAGATCCTAGCAGAAATCAGGAAATTGATCATTTATTTTAGAAGTTGGACGTAACAAACCATCTCTATAAAAAACTTTAAAAGTTAAAGAATTGTGCATAGACAATAGGCATATAAGTATAGGACATGATTTCGAATAATAAATGTAAGATTCGACAAGCCTAACCATACATACATGGAAGGAAGAATAATGCTCGCTATTGGTAAGGCACAGCATTGGGCACCTGAGATTATATAGTAGTCGCTTGAGTTGCTGTGAATTAGTGAGTGTGGTTGTACTAGTTCAGTTCGATTGTTGTTATTTGGTTTGAATGAAGCGAGTGAACTCGACAGATAAGTGGTGGACTTACCTTTGTCTATTATGTGTAAATTACATGAAGCACATCAGTGACCAATTATAGCTGTTTCTTGTAGGATCAAACAAAGTAGAACATTATCAATTATTCTCCAAGATACGACAGTAAATAAGAGTTGACATAACAGATTACTTACTATTACACAGGGCAAGACTGAAGGGTATCATAACTATGGATAATTTTAATGACATATTTGTATTTATAACCGGAGAACATTAATTACAATGGTGTCAAATTTTCAAAATGTTAGATTCAAGCACTAGTGGTTCTTTCTTCTATAACGGAAAGAAAGCAAAACTTTAGTTAGATACTACCAAATCTGTAAAGAAATACCAAATAGATCGAATGAGTATCGGGAAAAGGGGTAACATGGTATATTCAAACTGCGCATGGATGGACAATCTGATGTTTCTTTGTACCATAATCTACTGGTTGCCACTATAAAGTTGAAACTAACAGAGAAATGGACTAAGAGGCCAACGCAACTTGCGCGGTATGGCATCTCATATCTGAGGATTAAGGGCACGTAAAGTATATAATTACACAAGGAATTCATTTTGAGGCCCTACGTTAAATGTTGGATGAAAAAGAATCGATCTAAAATGGTTCAGTATAAATGAGTCAGTAAGAGCAATTTGCCTGGAATTGCCAGCACTATACGACAGATAATGGATATCAATGGAATCTTGGAAAAAGAGATATAGCGGTCAGATTAAGATGGCTACAGTAAAACAAGCTGTACAAGAGTCAGGATATTCGAAACTCCAAACTATGTTCAGAATAACGTAGTTTTATCGTAAAGTATACAATCCGACAAAACCTGCTATATAGAGCCACTAGCAAAGGAAACAAAGGAGACAACCCCGCACAGTAAGATGAGGAGAGTGTATGCACCAACAACAAACTATAAAATAAGTCCATCAAAGATAGCTATAGTAATAAAGTGTCAGATGTGGTATAAATTGAAAGACAGATGGATGAAGTCCTTGGAGTAGTTGCTGAATAAATCTACTCGAGAAAAAAACAATATGCATTAAGCCTGCTGGAAGTGTATTTTGATTATGGTGCACCTACTAGACACGAAATCCTAAACATAAGAATGAGAAGTCTGATAATGTTGAAAACTGAAAAACATCAAAATAAATCACACTTTTTTTATAAAATCTGGTAGTATTACCATGGGACGTGTATCTTATTGAGTTTACCAACAAGGCAACGTCAGTTCTATTCATAATATAGTGATCATGTCACTGTATATCGCAGACTAGATATTTTACAAGACCCTAAAAGCAATGTTAATCCAAAGTTGTTAGATCAACAATCCGGCTTCAGCAAAAATAGATCCTACAATGATGTAGATGGTAGATTTAAATAGGATTACTTATGAAAAAGATTTTATGAACGTATAGGAAAACGTCCCATAAAAGAATGAGTGTGTTTTGATCATTCTCGGAATAAAAGCGAAAGTATTTAAACATCGCCCCAGTGATAACAGACACAGACGCTGGTCAAAGGAACGTCGACTCGTCCTTTCTTGTTTTAGAAGTGTCGGTATAAAGAAACTAATTCATTTTGCACGATCATTGATATTAAAATATTCTTGGTTGCAAATTTAGTTATTTGAATGTCGTTTTGTAAGTTGAATGATAGAGATATATTTTCAATTGATTATCACTTTTTTATGTTGATGCTTTTAAGAATAACACTAAGAGACAGAGTGTATGTATAATAACGTTCCAGATATAACGTTTTTCTGTTATTTGTAAGTCGAGATTTCTTGTCTCAATATTCTTGCTAAACTTTAAGGAGATTTATTAAATGTTTTAGGGGCTCTTTATTTTATTGTGAGTTCGGTTTACGATCCTGTCGAACTTGGGGTGCAAGCCTTGCCTTCATTAATTATTCAACTTTAAAACATCATTCAATAGTGTAAGTATACAGACAATCAGGTAATTGTAAAAAAGTATGGAGTGCCAGATAGAAAACTTCTATAAACAAATATTCACAGTAATCTACGGAGTAAATGGCCAGAAATGCATTAATTCTTTTTTTATTGTACAAACTTAAGTAAGACCAGTATGCTTACTTTCACTTTTTGTTTTCGGGTTAGTCGTAAATTGTATCATTTACAACTTATATGATGAAATGTATAACGCGAGTACACTCTCGATTTAGATAAACATTTTCGTAGTGATATAGCACGGTCGATTAAATTGCTTTTTAATGCTAAAAAGTACTTATTCGAAACGATTATTTTCTAAATAAATCAATTAATAAAAAAATATTATTTTGAAATTTAAAAAATAGTGTCTTAATGCGTTTATCACAGCGTTAAAGCATAAATTAACAACATAATTCGCATAACACTTTGTGTAACGTGATAATGCTTTTAATATTTGCAATACACTTAGAAATATGGCTTGACTTTCATGTCAGTAGACATCAATATATAACAGTATACAGTGATATATATATATATATATATGAAATATATAAACATGGGCACGTATATATATTGAATAAACTACACCGAGTATATATATATATATATATATATATATATATATATATATATATATATATATATATATATATATATATATATATAATAACACGAAATTACATAATTATCGATGCAATAAGTTATTTCAACCTTTTGGTTTGCTCAATCATCTAATCCAGACAATTACATTTTTGAGACTGAAAGGAAATATTTGAATATTACCTTTCAGTCTCAAAAATGTAATTGTCTGGATTAGATGATTGAAAAAAACAAAAGTTTGAAATAACTTATTGCATCAATAATTATGTAATTTTGTGTTATTATATTTTATTATTGCTCAGTTTACCACATTGAGCTCTCATCCCCGGATTTCCTCCTGGATTTATTCCATTATAACACAAATATATATATATATATATATATATATATATATATATATATATATATATATATAATAATGATGGTAGAAAAGTGACACCCTGAGAAAATAATTTACTGACAGGAAAGTGTTTAACAATAATTCAGTAGAACGTAAATAGTTTTGTATTTTAATGACACATAACGTGAAATAAAATTACACGATTAGATAGAAAAGTGGTGCATATTATGAGGTAAATTCCCAAGGACATTATTATTATTTGAAGTCATTTACCCACAAAACGTGTTGGAATCGACATCAGTTTATACAACAGAACCTGATTGTGGAGAGTATGTTAGAATAGAAATACTAAAAGGGGTTTACACATCCTATGACTTGAAGAGTTTGGCGCTTTCAAACCTTACTAAGAATATCGTCACTCCAATTCCAGAGAACACAACTTACTGTTTTCAACGATAAATAACGAGTAAACGGCTAATAAGAGAAAGTTATTTTCATTTTTTATGTATCATTTTACTTCAGTCGAAGTTCTCAGAAATCATGAGCCCCCATCCCTGCGCTAACACTTGATCTCTATATGAGATATATGGATATCCAAATATTCCATAAAAGTTCTCCTTTAACTGTAAAACATTGAGTTAGTAAATAGTTGAAAACATTAATTTTCACCTCCCCAATTGACCAGTTACCTATATCATAGTATAGCTTTCTTGTTGTCTCTTGATCGTACCAGTTTCCAGGACAAACATTCATATAGTCTGGTGGCGTATCTAGCTAAGTGCTGTTACTGATGGTAACATTACTTGAAGAAAGTGCATCACTATTACTATAAGCCAGTGTTTAGCCGTGTCGAGGGGATTTTTTGGGGGCTTCGAATACTATGTTATTGTGAATATTAGTCAAGGTTTACTTGTAGCAGAGGGTATCCTCATGTCAGGTTTTCCTGACAAACCCTTGTACAGACAAAGATCGGAGACACTCGTAAATGGTGTCTAGTAGGTAATTCCAACTCTCCAAACTTTCAAATGTTTTTGGAATTGTGTGGACAGTAATAAAATACTGGTAAGAATTGCTGTTACTCAAGCTACAGGGAAAGCGACGAATCTTTTACCACATGGAGGTCACAGATAGTAAGTATACATTATTACTACTACTAATACTACTATTACTACTACTATTTGTACTACTAATACTTCTACTAATAATAATGATAATAACAATAATTATGTCGACATTACAAAAGGGAAACACGACACTATTGCAATACTCATCAAATTAAGTAACATACACGTATCAGAAAAGATACAAAATCCTACATAAGGATTACAATTACAAATACAAACGGTAAAACAGTGTGAATTTCGAAGCTGCATTGCAAGTATTGCTAACGGATATACAATCGGAAAATATCACAGAAGTAAGCCATGTAATATATTGGAACATATCTAGCAGTTCTCAAGAAAAACAATGTTAAAAATAAAGAAGAGATGAAAAAAATAATCGAAAACATTAAATCGCGAAATTGACGAAATAAGAAGTGAATAACCTATACTAATAGAAATGGAATTGAGATGTATAAACAAGAAAAAACTAAGAAAAGCAAAAAGAAACATGAAAATAAGAAAATAACTAAAACTCCGTCCATTAAAAAAAAAACTTATACACAGAAGTCAATTGAAAAAAATACTTTAACAAAAGTTTCTTAATAGACTTCCCGACTTCTAAAGGAAGTTTAAAAATTGGCACAGCAGGAAGTACAGACATTTTGCAAGAGAATCTGGAGCAAACTTTATGATAAGCAGAATGAATCGGAATGGAGTAAGAAATAATATAAATGATAATATACAACCCTGCTCAAATCACAGTTCGTTACTGATGTTATTAGACCTTTTCTTACAGAAGAGGATGAATATACCCCACTAAATACAAACCAATTGCGTGTCTCTCACACACATATCAACTAATCACATCCATAGTGACAGACAGTACTTACTCTTTACTGGATCGACGGAAAAAAACCTAGAAGTGAAAAATAATGACGATTTTCGTATCTTTGGAAGAATCTACTACTGATCAAAATGGTAATCTTAAAACTGAATCAAAATGAAAAACCCTAAGCACATCATAGGATCATAAATGTATTTCTGTACCGCCTTTGACTGTGTACAATACTTTTGAATTCATAGATTTCAAGAACTGAAAAACACTGCCAGTGATTGTACATTTCCTGAACCACATTATTCCCCAATCACAGCAAATTACTACCACTGTTAACCCGCTTAATGTACTAACTTTATATACGAACGACATTTACTGAAGACTATCTGTTTCCTCTACTGTTTGCGCACTCATGTTTTAATATTGAACATTAAAGAAGAGTAAACATTACGATAACATACTTAAAAGAAGAGTGCAGGTACCTATATAGCAAGGAGGGAGTTCAAATGAAGGAGAGAGCAATACAGATATGTTAAAGACGAGTGCATATGTTTCTGACAATAGTGCCATAAACAAAAAAATATATAAGCCATAGAAATATGGTTATCCTTGTGGTTTGGTACAATTTCACACTCCGTTATGGCAGTTTGATAAGGCAAAATAATATTTGAAATATGAATAAGAGAAATCAATATTTGAAATAGAAATGAAGAATTCGGAGAACTTCGGAAACGATTGAACTCGAAAGACTGAACAGCAATCTTTACATAAGAGAGGAATATAACTAATATTGTCTTCATAATCATCCTGACATTTTTACAAGCCGAATACACCTCACTCAGTAATCGTTGTACTAGAGATAATATTTAAATCAGACGTACTGTGACTGCCAAAATTCTAGAAGTAAATGATTACATTTTGAAGATAGTTAATTTATGGCATTTGATTAATTCTGACCAGTCATGAAAGTGGCAAATTTTGATAGAAAGTCGTCCTTAAAACTCAGATACATTAGTCTCGACATTTCTGGATCGGCTGGTTTCGAGAGCAGTGAATTATTGGCATCGATAATATTTTGGGAGAAATGTCTAATAAAACAAATAATTGTTAGACGTTGGGAACCTCGCCTATGTTTGCATATTTTCAAAGTAGGATTTTTGAAATCTACTAAGACAATCTCAGAGATCTTTTGAATGCCTATAATGGCCAATAATGAAGGATGCAGACCAATAGCAAATAGGAGTAAAAACTGATAAGCTCCTTCAGCATAGGAATGGTGCCAATAAGACAGACGCTTTGACAAATGAGAATTGGCTATTACGCAATTGTGTGAAGCGTTAATTAATGCCATTGGTGAAATTGTAAAACTACACACAATTCAAGATAAGCACATCTCACCCGATCCGTTGCTAGTTTGACGCGATTCCCATATAAGTAGGGATATTTAAACTCAACAGAGTCATACGTCTTTCGGACGTTTCCATTGCTCCTGGATCCTGTGTCCAGTCGCCCCAGCAGGAACTGATTTTTGTATAAAAAGGACTGTCAATGAGGAACTCATACCGTGTTCGTGAAGTATTCTTAAAATTTATTTTATCAAGGTTTTATGGACGTTGCGTGTATACACCTATCGATTATTATGTTCCAATCCTGTTTACGCTTTTCGCAATCTTTTTTCGTGGTAAAATCGAGAAAATCCCAGCAATAAACATGTAAAACAAAAGTAAGTAAGTGAAACTATAATGGAAAACCCTATGTAGACAAATAGTTTTGTAGGGCATTGTTAATGGGTCAATGTTGCTCTCAATAGATTATCAGAAAGGCAACTAACAAATGTGATGAATACATAGAAAACAATGATCATCTTATATTACCTTTCCTGATATTAGTATTCATCGAATATTAAACTCGATATGAGTTGTATGGTATCTGCATTGGAAAATAGCAAAAAACTGGTACATGAAAGCCATAATAATTCACGTGGTATATTAGGAGGAATGGATGTATTTATAAGAATATCAAATAATAAATTATATTTAATAATCCATATCGTAAATAAATATTAAGCTAAATAAATATTAGCTTGTTCTCGCAAGCACAGTCACACATTAAAAAAGGATTTGTCCATGTAGACACATAATTTGCGTCTGTACGTTTGAAGCATTGTGTTGTGTAAATAATTTTTTCTTAGGCTTTCTGGAACAGACCCGAAGTAAATGAGTATACTGCAGATGTCAAATTAAATTATAATAACACTAAACAAATAATCATCTAAATCTGAAACTCTACGTTAAAAAGGAAATACTTATGAAACGAGCTCGTAGCTATAATGATTGCTTAGACAACGCAATTGCTGAATTAGAGAAATAGATACGACAAAATAGTCAGGTGCTAATTACCGTCACCAAAGACACAACGAAGCAAACAATACCGACAACAGTTAAAACAGAAATGAAAGTAATAAAGCAAAACACTGTAAGCATTCTGCATAAGAAGGCCAAATAAATTGTATATGAGAAAACGTGTACATGGCTGCGAAATTGAGACTTGGAAAGAGAAATTGGATTGTCGCTCACAGCTGCACAAAAGAAAGTGATTAGCATCAACCAATTAACATTTATGATAGACAATACCAGGAAACAACTTAAGATTTTAAATAAGAATACATTTTCGCCCTCGCTACCGGTTCCAACGTCCGATGAACACAAATGTGAAACAGCTGACATATTGCTTTATTCCTCTCAATTGTCTATTTTGATCTCATCTAATTTCAGACATATATCAAGTCTAGACATTTTCTTGAATGTTTAAAAAGCCATCTCCTATTTTTGTTTCACCCTTTTCTTTTCTCTCCGTGTGTTTTACTGATTGAGATATTATGACTATCTTGCTTTCCCAAATGTATTTCCTTAATGTATATATATATATATATATATATATATATATATATATGTAATGTTTTTAGATAAACCAACATCTAATAACATAGATCAAAACGATGATAAACTATACAATACCATAACTCACTAATATGGTGAGTTTTTTTTTATTTCGTATTCATTATTAAAATACATCATTAAAATCGGTGAAAATGTAGTGAAAAATTTTGTTTTAAATTAAAAATAGATGAAAGATACGGGGTAAGAAAAACAAGTAAAGAAAAGGAGAAAGTGTGTGTTATTATAGAATTTACAAATGGAACATAGAAATCTTGGGAGAAATGTAGGAACGAATAATACAGAATAAAAAGGGGAAATATAAAAATAGAATCTCATGTGTAATAGTACAAATTTCTGCTGCGAATAGAAAATTCTGACAGGATTAAGGAATATATGAATTTTTAACTTGTTATTTATTCAGAAAATAAGCGAAAATAAAAATGTATAGAAAAACAAGATATTTTGAAGCTTACGAACGGACCAAATAATTCAATGTGTAGTCAAGGATTTGTTTCATCCCAATAGTTGGTGAGTCGCTCTAATATACAATAATGGAACTCATCACGCACACATTCCGCGAAATTCAGCTAAGTCTGTTGCATGTTTAAATTTCTACTTGTGTTTTTATTTTCATTTTTATTCCTGTCTTTTATTTATTCGTATATGTAAATTGTATATTCTTGGTTTTTGCTTTTCTGAGAGTAACACGTGCCCATCCAAAACTGTTAGTTAGTATTTCAAACATTTCCTTCCACTTCCTTAAAAGAGAAATAATCTTCAATGTTTCCGAAAGTAACTTCTAAAACTTTATTTAAGTGGATCGTCAATATCTGTTGTATGTTTGCCTAAGCGAATGCATGGAAACTAGACGCTGGATTACCATTTCGATGAGATAGATCCATAGATTTTGGCAGACCATCAATCTAAGAAAATAGAAAACTCTGATGTTGAACCTGTGCACTAACTCCAAAGACTTAGCAACGAGTCACTCGAAAAGAGAGGCCTCCTTAGACATGATATACAACCTTTCTAGAGCTGGAGACTCGAAGAAAACTATCCGGTTCGCAAACGATTAGATAGGCTCTGATTATCGCTCAGCTTTAGTAATATTTCTTTGTCTACTAGGTACACTCACAGGAATACTTCAAAGACTCCCAGTTCTTGGCCTTGTTTCCTGACTAGGACAATAGGTGCCGCCACACCATCTCTCAATTTGGGAAACTTCCAGATACTTGCTTTTCACAGTTTCACATGCTTAGCCTGGGCCGCTGTTTTTTTTATGACAAGTGGATGGTACAGGTTTGACAGCTTGTGTGGCTGCTGTTTCCGACTGCTAATACAGGACTCCATACGTTTAGGTTTCGTAAAGAGGGGCTATTTTATCAACAATTGTATACTATTGGGATAACTTTAGTTTCTATAGTCCCTATAGAAATGAGCCTTTCACTTATCTCATGTGGGATTTCTCGAGAACACAACCCGTTAGATGAAGACCTAGAAAAAAATTGTCTTGTGTGAAGTTTGTTTTCTGAGATTTATAAAACACCCATTTTGTCCAACCTACAATATCTAAAGACAATATAAATGACAATGACAAGAAACAGAAAAAGAATCATATTGCCACTCTCAAAAAACAACCACATTTTATATCAACTGTAGGCTCTCTTACACAGATATCCCAATCTTAAAACTAACCGCGATGATTTCGAATTAGTTCTCCTTGTAAACTCCCCAGATATCTTAGCACCAAAGGAAACTAATCTATAACCCTCAATCACCGTATCAGTTTTACATACCAGATTACCTACTACTCTACTGTACAGTCTCAGCAATCCTATACACAGGCTATGCAGTTATATCTGTAACACACTCACCTTGCTTAGAGAACTTAGATAATCAGGCCTACATGTACTTTCGATTAACATTATAATCAAGCGTTAGCTATCTATGATGTTATCCTTCGATTCAAGATTCTACCCTAATCGACTACGTTAGCGATAGTGTAGATGCAGCACTTTCCTTTGCTCAACATTTTCTAGGTGTCTCCTTATGTAGGCGTGGTCTGCGGTGATATTTAATTGACTAGCCTTGTCTAGAGACCAGCTGCCGAATTCTGGTGTCACGGCACAGTCACACGAGATCGACCATCTCATAACCGCCGCCTGAGTGAAGTTACGAGCTGACGGTTTTAATCGTTCCAGGCTTGCTCCCGCTACCCAGTCGCCACAAGATATTTTAGTGTGGGTGAAGGAAAACGATTGGTAGAGAAAACGACGAAATGCCAGTCGCTGTTTTGTTTTGAGTGATCATGGCTGCGTGACGGCTACGCACACTTACTAAATGATGAGACAGGCAATCTCTACGATGTTAGTTGTTAGTTGCATCTGGTATTTGCCTGAATAGGATTACACTACGAGGCAGAGGGGGGTGGGTGAATTTTTAGGTTTTTTTTCTCTTCTTTTGCCCTTTTCTCCAGTCGCTCGGTAGCTCTGTCGTTAAGGTCTTGTTCGGTTCTATTTTGTAGATTCCTTATAGCTTTGCCAGAAAAGGCATTCTCGACAAGGCAGCAGGGATGGGATTCAGAATAAACTGTCGTTCCGCTCGGTAACTTGCATGCATTCTGTGAAAAAAACAGCAATAAACATGTAAAACAAAAGTAAGTAAGTGAAACTATAATGGAAAACCCTATGTAGACAAATTGTTTTGTAGGGCATTGTTAATGGGTCAATGTTGCTCTCAATAGATTATCAGAAAAGCAACTAACAAATGTGATGAATACATAGAAAACAATGATCATCTTATATTAGCTTTCCTGATATTAGTATTCATCGAATATTAAACCCGATATGAGTTGTATGGTATCTGCATTGGAAAATAGCAAAAAACTGGTACATGAAAGCCATAATAATTCACGTGGTATATTATGAGGAATGGATGTATTTATAAGAATATCAAATAATAAATTATATTTAATAATCCATATCGTAAATAAATATTAAGCTAAATAAATATTAAGCTTGTTCTCGCAAGCACAGTCACACATTAAAAAAGGATTTGTCCATGTAGACACATAATTTGCGTCTGTACGTTTGAAGCATTGTGTTGTGTAAATAATTTTTTCTTAGGCTTTCTGGAACAGACCCGAAGTAAATGAGTATACTGCAGATGTCAAATTAAATTATAATAACACTAAACAAATAATCATCTAAATCTGAAACTCTACGTTAAAAAGGAAATACTTATGAAACGAGCTCGTAGCTATAATGATTGCTTAGACAACGCAATTGCTGAATTAGAGAAATAGATACGACGAAATAGTCAGGTGCTAATTACCGTCACCAAAGACACAACGAAGCAAACAATACCGACAACAGTGAAAAGAGAAATGAAAGTAATAGAGCAAAACACTGTAAGCATTCTGCATAAGAAGGCCAAATAAATTGTATATGAGAAAACGTGTACATGGCTGCGAAATTGAGACTTGGAAAGAGAAATTGGATTGTCGCTCACAGCTGCACAAAAGAATGTGATTAGCATCAACCAATTAACATTTATGATAGACAATACCAGGAAACAACTTAAGATTTTAAATAAGAATACATTTTCGCCCTCACTACCGGTTCCAACGTCCGATGAACACAAATGTGAAACAGTTGACATATTGCTTTATTCCTCTCAATTGTCTATTTTGATCTCATCTAATTTCAGACATATATCAAGTCTAGACATTTTCTTGAATGTTTAAAAAGCCATCTCCTATTTTTGTTTCACCCTTTTCTTTTCTCTCCGTGTGTTTTACTGATTGAGATATTATGACTATCTTGCTTTCCCAAATGTATTTCCTTAATGTATATATATATATATATATATATATATATATATATATATATATATATATGTAATGTTTTTAGATAAACCAACATCTAATAACATAGATCAAAACGATGATAAACTATACAATACCATAACTCACTAATATGGTGAGTTTTTTTTTATTTCGTATCTATTATTAAAATACATCATTAAAATCGGTGAAAATGTAGTGAAAAATTTTGTTTTAAATTAAAAATACATGAAAGATACGGGGTAAGAAAAACAAGTAAAGAAAAGGAGAAAGTGTGTGTTATTATAGAATTTACGAATGGAACATAGAAATCTTGGGAGAAATGTAGGAACGAATAATACAGAATCAAAAGGGGAAATATAAAAATAGAATCTCATGTGTAATAGTACAAATTTCTGCTGCGAATAAAAAATTCTGACAGGATTAAGGAATATATGAATTTTTAACTTGTTATTTATTCAGAAAATAAGCGAAAATAAAAATGTATAGAAAAACAAGATATTTTGAAGCTTACGAACGGACCAAATAATTCAATGTGTAGTCAAGGATTTGTTTCATCCCAATAGTTGGTGAGTCGCTCTAATATACAATAATGGAACTCATCACGCACACATTCCGCGAAATTCAGCTAAGTCTGTTGCATGTTTAAATTTCTACTTGTGTTTTTATTTTCATTTTTATTCTAGTCTTTTATTTATTCGTATATGTAAATTGTATATTCTTGGTGTTTGCTTTTCTGAGAGTAACACGTGCCCATCCAAAACTTGTAAGTTAGTATTTCAAACATTTCCTTCCACTTCCTTAAAAGAGAAATAATCTTCAATGTTTCCGAAAGTAACTTCTAAAACTTTATTTAAGTGGATAGTCAATATCTGTTGTATATTTGCCTAAGCGAATGCATGGAAACTAGACGCGGGATTACCCATTTCGATGAGATAGATCCGTAGATCTTGACAGACCATAAATCTAAGAAAATAGAAAACTCTGATGTTGAACCTGTGCACTAACTCCAAAGACTTAGCAACGAGTCACTCGAAAAGAGAGGCCTCCTTAGACATGATATACAACCTTTCTAGAGCTGGAGACTCGAAGAAAACTATCCGGTTCGCAAACGATTAGATAGTCTCTGATTATCGCTCAGCTTTAGTAATATTTCTTTGTCTACTAGGTACACTCACAGGAATACTTCAATAACTCCCAGTTCTTGGCCTTGTTTCCTGACTAGGACAATAGGTGCCGCCACACCATCTCTCAATTTGGGAAACTTCCAGATACTTACTTTTCACAGTTTCACATGCTTAGCCTGGGCCGCTGTTTTTTTATGACAGGTGGATGGTACAGGTTTGACAGCTTGTGTGGCTGCTGTTTCCGACTGCTAGTACAGGACTCCATACGTTTAGGTTGCGTAAAGAGGGGCTATTTTATCAACAATTGTATACTATTGGGATAACTTTAGTTTCTATAGTCCCTATAGAAATGAGCCTTTCACTTATCTCATGTGGGATTTCTCGAGACCACAACATGTTAGATGAAGACCTAGAAAAAATTGTCTTGTGTGAAGTTTGTTTTCTGAGATTTATAAAATACCCATTTTGTCCAACCTACATTATCTAAAGACAATGTAAATGACAATGACAAGAAACAGAAAAAGAATCATATTGCCACTCTCAAAAAACAACCACATTTTATATCCACTGTAGGCTCTCTTACACAGATATCCCAATCTTAAAACTAACCGCGATGATTTCGAATTAGTTCTCCTTGTAAACTCCCCAGATATCTAAGCACCAAAGGAAACTAATCTACAACCCTCAATCACCGTATTATTTTTACATACCAGATTACCTACTACTCTACTGTACAGTCTCAGCAATCCTATACACAGGCTATGCAGTTATATCTGTAACACACTCACCTTGCCTAGAGAACTTAGATAATCAGGCCTACATGTACTTTCGATTAACATTATAATCAAGCGTTAGCTATCTATGATGTTATCCTTCGACTCAAGATTCTACCCTAATCGACTACGTTAGCGATAGTGTAGATGCAGCACTTTCCTTTGCTCAACATTTTCTAGGTGTCTCCTTATGTAGGCGTGGTCTGCGGTGATATTTAATAGACTAGCCTTGTCTAGAGACCAGCTGCCGAATTCTGGTGTCACGGCACAGTCACACGAGATCGACCATCTCATAACCGCCGCCTGAGTGAAGTTACGAGCTGACGGTTTTAATCGTTCCAGCTTGCTGCCGCTACCCAGTCGCCACAAGATATTTTAGTGTGGGTGAAGGAAAACGATTGGTAGAGAAAACGACGAAATGCCAGTCGCTGTTTTGTTTCGAGTGATCATGGCTGCGTGACGGCTACGCACACTTACTAAATGATGAGACAGGCAATCTCTACGATGTTAGTTGTTAGTTGCATCTGGTATTTGCCTGAATAGGATTACACTACAAGGCAGAGGGGGGGGTGAATTTTTAGGGTTTTTTTTCTCTTCTTTTGCCCTTTTCTCCAGACGCTGGGTAGCTCTGTCGTTAAGGTCTTGTTCGGTTCTATTTTGTAGATTCCTTATAGCTTTGCCAGAAAAGGCATTCTCGACAAGGCAGCAGGGATGGGGTTCAGAATAAACTGTCGTTCCGCTCGGTAACTTGCATGCATTCTGTGAAAAAAACAGGGGACCGCGGGAGGTAGCATGCAAGCAGCCAGGAGGCATAGGCTGTAAGGGGCTAAAAGACTAGCTTAGCCTAGACGTATGTAAACATAGGTAATGTTAGTTTATCGAAGAAAAATAATTACTTCCATTTTTCAGAGGACAACAGACAAACAAATAGTTTTCTCATAGTTGTGATTACTTTAAAGTAATTAACAGTAGATATTTACTTTAATAGTGAGGAATAGGCAATCAACAATTCCCCCACTATCCACCAACCATGATGTCGTCTGCACGACAACGGATAAGGCCAGCGGATCACCTTCGACTCCAGTTTGTTCTCCGCCAAAAACTCCTCGTCGAATTTCCTGTATCGACAGGAACCACACATGTCTTGGACATTATAAAAACCTTGACATCTCCAAAGCATATGTACTTGAACAAATCCCTTCTATAGTAATAAAAATGATTTGCTCAGCCCCCCCCCGCTCTCTCCAAAGCAAACACCTTGCCGAGTCTTCCTTCCGTGATAACTAAAAAATGCGTCTTTGATACACATTTTCAAGAACTCTGATGACAAAAACTGAGCCACAAATGTATCGCCTCATTAGTCTTCTCACAGTGTTCCCTTAAATCTTAGAATGGTTAATCAATTTAGCGACAGTCCAACAATTCGGAAAAGCTGAATCTTTTTCTGAATAATAGTATTGATTTAAAAAATTTCGTTTTACTTCTGATATCAACACGCCCATCTACGAACGCATACATCTAAAAGTGGATAGACAAGTGAAGCTAAGTAGATATAGCTTTATATTTCCGATGAAGCCCAGGCTTGAAGGTCGTCTCAAGAAAATCATTTCGTACGAGATTACTGGACGAATATCTGATATTAGTTGATCCTTATTAGCTAAGAGAAATATCCAGGTCGTCCTCGATGGACATATATCTAAACGACATCCAGAAATACGAATGTTCCCCAACGACCTTCCTGATGCAATCGTATCTGAGATGGGTATATTTGCTTATGACTGTACGTTCTATTCTTGACCCAATTGTCCAAGGCAATGGCTAAATCTTTAGAAAATGAACTTCAGTATGTAGTGGAATGAGGTCATAAGTATATGGTTACATTTAATGGTACCAAGGAAAATGTTTTTTCTTTAAGAATTATAAGAAACCTGAACAACTAGCGATGCCCATGGCTAATAGAGTCCAACATTCACACTCTTGGGCCCAACATTCACAAGTAACATTAATTGGAATACATACATAGAAGATATTTGCAAGTCTGCTGCAAAGATGGTGAGCTATCTCTACGGTTTAAAATAAAAAACATTTGCCAATGTATCGAGTATTGTTGTCACATCTGGGGCAGTAACTATAACATAATAGGCTCACCATTGTCTGCTCAGCTGCAACGCTTGTCCCATTGCTGTAATGTTTCCACCCTATGCTCGTTTTACAAGTACCTCAGCAGAACGTGCCTCGATAAACTTTCTGCACTTGTAGAGCTTCAACGTAAATACCTTCGAATAACCGGACAATCAGTAAAATCACACCACTTCAATGTGGAAGTTCCTAGACACCGGAAACTTTTTCTACCCGAATAGCGTATTTCCTAAGAACACTTGACTTTGGAAAACTTGTCCTTCTCTTTTCTCCTCGACTGTACACCATGCATACATTTAAATGTATTGTAAACAAGAGTGTCAATGCAAAGCTCCTCACTTGGGGTGCCCCCATTAATTTGATCACTTATTCACAGTACCTCCTTACGTCTCAGTGGTTGTGTGCCTTGTTTTGGTTTAATTGAAGTGAATACATTTATTATTTTCTCGAAGTATTATTTAACTGTGATGTTGTAAATACCCACTCGTTTAATAATGATTTTTTTTTAATTATAGAAACTAGACATGCGCTAGTATAGAGGTGAAGGCATTTATAACGCATGTTTGTTTTTAGGTTAACTAGAATAAAACTAAATTCGTGCTTGAAATCTATCCTATGAAAAATGACATTTTAGTTATCATTTTAATGAATATTATGTACTCGTATGATATGTTATCCTTGCGTTTCACGAATGTAGATTATTTAGATTAAGCAGAATATATACCATTTTTATTATGTATAAAGTTTGTTCAATTAGTGTTGTAAACGATAGTCTTAGTAGTGGGTGGTTTGTGATATGGGTTTGGATTTGCCTTGGAGAGGTTGTCTATATTTGTAGATAAAATCACGAGTCTGTGTGTAGCATACTCACAAAGTATACTTCTTTTTGTTGTTAAACTGTGCGTATATTAAATTCTTATATTGTGTATTCGCTGTGACGAATGTTGATACTTAATAGTTTCGAGAACATTTTCGATTTGTTTATATATCTAATCGACTTGTATGGAGGTAAATATCCCGGGAAAATGTAAGTTTAAACCAATTATTAAAATCGTTTTATGCGTTGTTCTGTTGCCAAGGAAATATTTATATCATTGTTGTTTGTTTGTATAGCGTCCATCTTGAATGTTATTTGACTTACTTATGCACATTTGAAGCAATGGTTTAGCGTTATTTAATATTTTGTCACATATAAAGTTGATTGGCTATTCAGATCTATCTGGTTTTCATGGCGATGTTTTCTATTTTTATATTTTGTGAGAGAAAAATTAAGCATGTCGTCAATTTGCTCTTTTCATATTTTCTTTCTGGTTTCTTCTCCCCTCCACAATTTCAACATAGATTTACTAAAGTTAAGATTTCCCCTAACGCCATTTCTTTATTTTGTCTTCTCTCGCTTTTTTCTCTTTTCTCCAACTCGCTTTCATATCTATGACATATTTAAAGATTTGTAACATTTTCCCTGATTTTAATGAAGTATGTTTCTAATTAAAGCAACGCATAAAACTCCATGAGTAATCTACAATGCCTCTGGACGAACTACACTTTTGGTTTATATATCTTTACACAATAATTAACCGTGATAAAGACTCTTGAGGATCCAGCATATATGCAGCTATCCAAAAATACGGGGGAGTGGATATCTAGGGCTTTAATGACATTTCACTTGTAATATATATTATACGATTAGTAATCTATCTGAAACTGTCTAAATCCGTTTCGTGATCTAAAACATATTTATTATTAAATCTGTTGACATGGACGTAGAATGATGAAATTATTATCATTATATATTTTAAAACAAACGTTAATGAAAGAAAACAGAAGCAAATATCAACGTTTATCATTTATTTTAATGAAAACTGATGTCATAGGAAATTACATTAAAATGTATAATATTACTAGTTGCCCCGGACTCTACCTTCCTCTGCAAGAAAAACTGTAACAATATCTCTCTTCCCCGTTGGCCCGGGGCAAAAGCTTTGCCATCCACGGCACCTGAACTAAGTCGCCATTTCCCTCGGCCACTGTCTTACCACTCGCTCTCCCTATCTCCTACCCTCACTCTAGCCCGAGGCAAAAGTAAGTAATAACTCTGGCTTCCAGGACATCTCCCTCTCCTCTTCGATGTATATTTAGGTTACCGTTGGAAAAAAAACCTTTCGGAGTCGGTGAGGATCGAACCATCAACCTCTAGGAATGTGTCGTTCGTCGTTACTAAATGCGCCAAACTAACACTGTACAAAAGCTGGCGAAAAATGGACCTGCATCACACGTTTAGGGTCTGTTCTATATGAAGACATTTTTTTTCTAATTTTACGATATTTCTCGTCCGAAAGATGGACAATTCAGAAAACGTAAACTTTACGAAGTCTGTCAAGTGTCTCGGGATCTTTTTGCAAACATACAAACATACAAAAATACGAACACACATACGTTTTCTCTTTATGTTATAGATATGTACTTACTAGGAATTCTAACACAGGTCACCATCACTGATTGTTCCCTGATAATCACTGGTGGTTTTCCCTGGAGTTTGAGTGATAACAAGTCTACCCAGGTTTCCGGTAATCTCAATTTTTTCGATAACTATTGTAAATGAAGTTGCGTTATAACAACAGAGGCTTACCATCGATCTCTCGATGACAACGACCATTGGTCTGCACTAAACTTTGGGTGGCAACAAGCCTCTCTAAAGTCTCAGTACTATCTGCGCTTTTGTAGTTGAGATCTGGTCAGTGTTCCCCCTTGGTGCCTCTATCCTCGTTGACACTTCACGACTATTTTGTGTGATGTCAGACTAATTTCTAACAGTTTCCTTTTCTTTGGTCTTAGTGGTGGTGTTCTTTCTGTGTACTTCGTAGCTTATGTGGGTTAGTTTCCGCATTCAAGGATTTTCGTTAAAGTGTCAGCAGTTTTATCATTGCCGTAAATTATATCGGCTAAGTCTTCCCTTTTATTCCAATACATTCCAGCTTTTTTTCAAGATTATTCGGGACTGTTCCTCTTGCTTCTACTATTATTGGTATTATATTGACTTTTTCATACTCTAAATTCATTTTCAATTATCTGCAAAGTTATGTGTATTTGCTTCGTTTTTCTGTCTCTTTGCCTGTTGTGTTGTTATTATTATTATTATTATTATTATTATTATTATTATTATTATTATTATTATTATTATTATTATTATTATTATTATTATTATTATCATCATCATCATCATCATAATAATTATTATTATTAGATTATAGATAATTCAAGTGATAGAATATAAACAAGTTAACAAGTCTAATATAGAAAACTCTTAAAAATAACGAGATAGAAAATCATGTTGGTAGAGGGATAGAAAATAACGAGAACCATAGTGTGCTCAAGGTGAGTGTATGTAAGAGGTAGAGATTCAAGTGAATTGGAGTGGAATTACTGGTAATATGTTCACCCATTAGAAGAGGGTTGAAATACGTTCTTAAAAATGTTAAATACCTGATTGTTAAAAGTTTATGAGAATAATATTGAGGGATTAATTGTTAGATTAATAAATTTACTAAACCTCCAGACCCAAGAAGCCACCCACCATATTTGTGTCAATATCCACATAAGCGAGAGAAACCACCCTTTTAGACAGACTTATCTACAGACAATCTTAAAAGAAGCTCTCCCCCGACCAAAAACCAACTCGCTACTCCGAAAACTGACACTTTGCCAAACGAAAACGAATTAGTCGTTTTGTTTATGAAATTGGATCGACGCTCCGTACATTCCGTGATCAACTGCTACATTATAATGGTGCCGATAATTTTACTTATAATTATTTGTGTATGTCCAACAACCAAGCCTCCGGAGTATCGTTCTCAGACTTGCAGACTTCCGTGATCTAAGAAAAAAAGTGGGGCGGGGACAAAATTCCATAAATTATCGACCTAACCAAATATGAAACAAAGACGAAAACTTGCGGTGTGGTTCGAAAGGTTACAAAAATAGAAAATGTTTAGGTCTTCGAAAATCAATTTTCGGCTCTCTGATTTGCTTCATATATTTCCTGTATACAAATAACTACATCCTTTGTTAACTTCTTTAGTTAATAATAATAAAGTTATGTTCGAATTTAGATACAAAATTATCAATGCACGCAATGTGTAATTTCATTAAAAATGTACGTCACGTTACCAACCCTAAATTCTGAACTTCACCTTTGAACATTTACACATTTATAATTAGGACTATTTTCTAAACCGGTCAATCAGATATATTTGCTTAATTAAAGTAAAATAATTTAATTTTTATCAAGAATATAGGGCAATCTCATTATTATTATTATTATTATTATTATTATTATTATTCAAAGTCCCTCTTGGAAACAAAATTATATATCAGCAACTTAGTAAAAAGAATTAAACACCTATGCAGTATAATAAGACACTCTGGACCATTCATTGGATGGACTAAAGATGAACTTATGCACATTGTCAAGAAGACTAGAAAATTAATGACCATGCACAAGGCACTACACCCAAAAGAGGATACAAACAGACACTACATGACAAGAAACAAATGAGGGAGATGAATGGTAACAACAGGAGACTATGGAAGACACACACCACGAGCTGGAGACATAGATAACCCAAAACAGAAAAGCGTTGATCACCACAGTAAGAGACACCGCCCCAATGAACAACTCGAAAAAAAAAACAGAAACCAGAAACAAAATGAAAAAAAAAAGTGTGAAGATAAAAAAGTACATGGACGTTTTATAAGAATGTCCAGAGAAGAGGCCAACCAACATTCCTGGGCATGGTTAAAAAAGGACAGCTGATCTAAGAACAGACTCATTATCGACAGCTGCGCAGAACAATGCGATTAGGACTAACTACATTAAAGCTAAAAGAAATAAAACAGTGGAAAACAGTAAATGCAGATTGTGTCGACAAAGAGACGCAACAGTAAATCACATAATAAATAAATGTAAAAAGCTAGCCCGAAAAGAACACAAGAAGAGTAACAACTGCATGGGGAAAGCGGTACACTGAGAACTATCCACACGACTCCATTTGGAACACGCAGACAAATGGTACAAACACACCCAGAGACAGTACTGGAAAATGAAAATAACAACGTCCTCTTGGATATGAAGGTGCAAACAGATGCACATATACAAACAAGGAGACTGGATGTCATAATAGTCAACAAGAAGGACAAAATCCTAACAAATCGTAGATTTGTCTGTTTCAGCAAACCACGTAGTGGCCATCAAGGAGACTGAAAAACGAAGCAAATACACGAAACTTGACAGAAAATTAAAAGGAATATAGAGCATGAGAAAAGTCATTATAATGCCAAGAGGGTTGTTGCCACCTACATCCCAGAGGAGACAAATGGACGTTACTAGCGGAAAACCAATGGTAGACAGCTGTTGTGACACTGCAATATCATTTGCAGTGATTAACGAAAGGAGGTGGAGAGTACTGGTAATCTTGGCAGACTTGTTGTCACTCAGACTCCAGGGAACACCACTTTTTTTGTCGGTGAGCAATCGCGACGATGACTAGTGTTATAACACCTAGTGAGTACATGATAATAATCTAATTCTAAACTATTTTAACACTCCTATTAAACTATTGCTGGGACAACTAAAATAACCTTTTTGAACTATCCAAGAAAACATACGTTGCCTTCCTCGTACTGAATTGCTTGCCAAGATTGACTTGAACACTTTTTCCTCTACTGCAGCTGTTTATTTTTTCTGGTAGTGTTTAATAAAATCTTCCAGAACACCAGACTAAGGAAAAAACCTGAATTGTGTGGCTAAACACATTTGAGAAATAATCCAGATCCCGGTCTGGAACATCTTTTTTATTCACGTTATAACTAAGTCTGAAATGGTGTCATGTAATTACGATCGCTATATTATATATATTTTTATAAACAAAACTAACTAAAGAAACAAAAAAGAATACATCAATGATCCTGTCGGTTATTTTTTTTGTTTAAAAACATGATTATACAAGTTCAATTCAAAATAAATTCTCCCACCTATTTTAATCTGATTATTCGCGGGCAAAACGTACGGTTTCTCTATAGTATTTGTGATTATTAGTCAACTCAAGTTTCTATTATTTTTCGTTCATACCACAAAACATGCAGCTCACAGTCGTTTTCAAGTGGTTTCCCGGTGACATTTACACGAACTTTATGGGGAATAATTCCCGTCAAATTGTTTAGTACTCTCCGAAAATTTTCAGTCAACGTTCGGATGGTGTACTCCTTTATCGCTTTCATAACCTTACGGACCCTCTAGAATCATTGTATGTGGTACTTACGGATATTAGTACCATGGTGTGTTCATTAGAATAAAATGATAGTATTTGTCTGTTTTTTATATACTAATAGGTTACCACTGATCAAACCCGAAGGCCACTCGATGATAAGGGTTACTGAGACTGCCAATTGGATGTAAAACAATGCTACGAGATAAACAATGGATGAAAAGATCAAGCTTTGATCACTACAAAGGGCAGCTTGACAAGTATTTATTAACATTGAACTTGAAGGCAACAATGAAGTAGTCAACAGGGAAGCAGTCTCGTTGCAGTTTCTTTGAAATAAGCTCTATTCCAGGAAGTTCCGTTTGGGTTGCAATGGCAGAAGCTAAACTGTTATTTGCTGTTAAGTTTGTACATGGGAAAGCCAGATATTGTAGCTACGTTGAACACCTACAAGGAAAATAACGACAGAATAGGAAAAGATTCGCAACGTCGTTTATCTTAGAAGGGGACTACACTCCGTTTTCTGAGAGAAGCGACGTTATCACACTATAGGTTACTAAGTAGTTTTTGAATTATGTCAAGTAAAGAATGTTCTGGCCGACCTTACACCAGATATGGTATCAGTACCCTAACTTATGAACTATCTGACTCTTATACAAGTAGACTATTGCGCCAAGAGTGAGGTATACCTTTTCCACGATCTTAGCAACATATTTTATGTAAGAGTTCCATTTCAGGTCCTTTACTTTATCTATATAAGCCACCTCAGTTCGGTTAGTTATGAAGTTATTCTTTGTCCATTGCATGTCTATTGTTCCTCGTTAGCTATTCCCCCATTTTATCAGTGATTGCTCACTGGCAATGACAAGTGAAGTTCTCTAGTGTCTGGTATAAACGAAGTTTCCTGATATTTCCAAACTTCTCAGCTTCTTCCAATAACCGGTGAAAATTACTTTGCGTCATCCCAACAGTCGTGTACTACTGATTTTGTTATAACGATTCCTGGCTTTATCTAGAATTTCAGTGTAAATAAACCTTACCGGGATTTTTGTCATTCCGGGCCTTTACGCTAAAAGTCTAAATGTTGATATTACTCCCCTGTCTGTCCATCCTTTCTGACAGTTTACAACATTTTAGTGTGGTATCAGCGGAGAGTAGTGTTATCACATTGTTGTTGGGAGCAGAATATTGGGTTTTTAGAGGTTTTAGTTTCATTGATTGTTCTTTCATGTTTCCTACTATTTCTATTTTAACTTTCTTGTGATTGATCGGTGTTAACTTCTTATGTGTGTTGGATTCCACTCTCGATGATCTTACTTAACATTTCCTTTTTGTTTTGAACTGTTCCTAGTGCTCTTACAATAATTCATTTTCTTCATATTCCACATTCCCTCAGCTGCCAAGCAATCTCCATGAATTTGCTAAGTTTGTGTGCCTCCTGGAATTTGACACTGTAACCAGTTGGAACGGTAACATTTTATATTCTTCTTCTTCTTCTTTTTCTTCTTCTTCTTCTTCTTCTTCTTCTTCTTCTTATTTTTCTTCTTTTGTTATTTGTTGTTGTTATTATTATTATTTTTATCATCATTATTATTATCAACTGACTAGGAGTTGTCACACAGATCATAAGTGTTTGCTCACTGACAATAACCTGTGGTCTTCCCTTGAGTCTGAGTGACAAAGTCTCCCCAGATGTTTAGTAATCTCCACTAATATCGATCATCATTGCAAATGAATTATCGTTATAGAAAGAGCTGCTTAACTCTGAAAAATCGCTAGCAACGACCATTAGTCTTCTCTAAGGCTCGGGAGGCGATAAGCTCCACACAAGGCCCTAGTACTCACCGCACGTTTCCAGTATAGATCTGGTTAGTGCTCCCCCACCTCTGTGGTTCACTCTACTTTGATCTTTCATGACTATGTTGTAGTATCAGCCGAACCTAGTGACATCACATTGTTTTGTCTTTTTATTGGGAGGTGGGCAGCTTTTGAGATTTCTGTCAATTTCAGTTCTATCAGGTTGACGAGGTGTTCCTTCCATGTCGCTTGTATTATTTCTATTGCAACTTCCATATGGCTGGTTAGGTTCCTTCATTTTGTTGACAGGTTTCTGCATTCCAGTGATTTCCGCAGCTGTTTCATCATTATTGTCTATTGTATAGTCTTAGTTTTCTCTTTGGTTCCAGTTTCTTCCATTCATGTTTTTTTTTTTAAATATTTCTAGTTCTCCTACGATTATTGGTATTATATTGACTCTCCTCGTGTTCCATATTCGTTTCAATTCTTTGGCAAGTCGTGTTGATTTTCTTTGTTTTTCCATCTGTTTAATATTACCCTCTGAACTGCTGGGGCTAAAATATCTCCAGTTTGGCAGTTTCTATTTTCTTGTAAACTATTATGACATCTGATCTCCGTGCTTGAATCAGTTTATCTGTTTGTACCTTCATGTCCCGGAGGAGTTGATGTTTTTTTTCTAGTACTGTCTTAGGCATTTGTTTGTAATACTTGTTTTCATATTCAAAATATAGTCGTTTGCATAGTTCCCAGTGTACCGCTTTCCACGTGCAGTCGACTCTGTTTGTGTATTCTTTTTAGTCTTGTTTGCTGTATTCATCCATGTGTCTCTTTGCTCACATAGTCTACATTTATTGTTTTCCTGGAATGTATCTATTTAGGTTTTCGGTTGTTAATTCTACTCGCATTGTTCATGCAGCTGTCAGTAGCAATTTGTTTCTCTGTTGAAGCGTTTATTTTTGTTGCAATGTTCAGGCGTTTTTGTGAGTCTCTTTTGTTATTCTGTAATATACCCACTTTTATTTTGTCGACTTTTTGTTTCTGGTTTCGTTACTTCGTGTATTGTTCATTTTAACGGTGTATCTTGGTGCAGCGATCGGTCTTTCTGTGTTGTGGGTTATGTATTTTTCCAATCCTTTTTTGTGTCTTACACACGATCTTCTATAATTACTAGTACTCTTCTCCCTTCTTTTCCGTTGTTTACGTAGAGTCGATCAATATAATGTAGTGCATTTTTTATGGTCATAAGTTTCCTAGTTTTTTGGTCAAGATGCCTACGTTATTTTGGTGTATGTGTTAATTCTTTTTACTAGATTTCTACTATATAAATTGCAAAACTTTTTCTTGTTCGCCTTTAGTATTCTTTTCGAATCTTCTCTTACATTTCTGTTGATTTGATGTGTTCTGCTTCCAGACGTCCCAAATATTTATAGGTATCGTATGTTTGCCAAGTTTGCTTATCTTCTCTTTGTTTGACAGTAACATTCCCTCCGTTCTCTTTAGTCTTCCCTTTTCCCTTCTAGCAGTGCATATTTTTTCCATTCTGAATTTAATTTTAATGGCTTGTCTGCATGTTCTGGGCGTTTTCATCAGCGTTTCCAATCTCCGTTTACTTATTGCAAATAGCTTCAGGTAGTACATATACATTAACTGGTTTATAATTTGGTCTGTAGCTGTAAAGTTGCATACAACATTAGATTTCCTGAATATATTGTCGAGTGCCATAATAAATATGATAAACAGCACTTCTCACAAACATTCCCTTTGGAATACACTTCTCTGTTATCTTACATCAGTCAGATTTTGTTCTCCAGCTGTCAATTGTTGTCCCCATGTTACCATGACTTTCTTAACAAAGTGTATAATCTTGTTGGATGATTTGCACATCATTAAGCATTCAATTATCTATGTGTGTTCGATTATGTCGTAGGTTTTCTTTTAGTAGATGCATGCAATGCTATCTTCTTGTTTCTGCATTTTACCTTCTTTCGTAATCTTGTTTTTATTATTATTATTATTATTATTATTATTATTATTATTATTATTATCATAATTAATGTTGTTTTCTTTTTTAAAAGTTCATAGACGATTACGAATAATCGCTCACTGGTACAATAGGTAGTGGTACGAGTGATAACATATTTATCAGATTTCCAGTTTTCTTCGCTTATTTTTATCACTATTCGCAATTAACTATATGTTTGCGTCCTTGCACCAGAAGTTTACATGGGTGTGCTCGCTGATTGGCTAATATCTTTCTTCAGAATTTGAATGACAATAAGCTTTCTTAGGATCCCGGTAATTACTATTACCTTCTAGTACATGCATAAATGAGTCAATTGATATGTGGTCTGTCAATCTCTTCTAACCCACCACGGCCATTTTCTGTGGTACCACAGAGGTTGGTGATAGTCGAACAATTTTGGGACGAGGGCGTCAGATTATAGCATGTACATGTATTTCATACATTAAATCAATTAATCTTTTATTTTCTCGTGAAGTTGGTTATTTCTATCGCTCCTAGCACATCCTCACACATGAGGCTAATCTCTACTATCAGACCATTATGGAGTACTGTTGTAATATTTTGACTGGTGAATCGCTGTCTCATTTGAGGGTTCTTGATAAGGTGCAGAAACCGATCTGTAATTTGATTGGCCACCACTTTTATTTTTCTCTGCACCATTTCTCTCACAGACGTGATGATTCAAGTCTCATTTTTTTCTATAAATACTATTATGCACTATTTTCTTTAGAATCATGTGATCCATTCCCCGCTTATTTTGTTTCAGCTCGTTTGACTCGTTGGTCTACTGATTTATATCAATTCACAGTTTTGATAGCTCATAGTAATACAGCTTCCTTTTTCAGTAGCTTATATCAAAGAACTGCTTATGTTACTCTCTTTCTGCTGACTGTTTTTCTCCTGAAGCCTTTATTTCAGGATTGCGGGTTATATGCATCTCATATTTTTGCGATAATCATATTTCGTTCTTGTTAGCTCTCTACATCAAGTGGATTCATGCCTTTTCTGTGGCGATTTCAATAAATACATACATATATATATATATATATATATATATATATATATATATATATATATATATATATTATGTCGACCCTGATGGTAACCGTTCACTTTGTTGCGTCTTAAAATGTTCCATTAATATTTACAGTTGCATTTAGGAAGTACGATTTTATTTTCGTATCGCGCTAGTTTTGTTCATGTTCAATATTCATTTCACTTCTCTGGTAAGTTCCATGTATATAGTTTTCCGTCTCTTTCTTTTTTACGTTACGATAGCAAATCCTACTATCTGGCTTTTTCATTCTTGTTTAGATACGTTTACACATTTTTACTTTTTCATTTTCCAATATTGCTCATTATAATTTTTTAAAATTTATTTATAATAATAATAATAATAATAATAATAATGATAATAATAATAATAATAATAATAATAATGATAATAATAATAATAATGATAATAATGATGATAATAATAATAATAATAATAATAATAATAATAATAATGATAATAATAATAATAATCATAATAATAATAATAATAATAATAATAATAATAATAATAATAATACAGAAAAGAAGAAGAAGCAGTGTTTTTGAATGTATACTATTATTTGTTTGAACATATTTGTGTTTAAGATTTAAATTAAAACTTTCTATAGAAACTTTTTTCCGTATATGAAAGTGACAAAGATATATTAAAACTCTAGATAGCATATTAGTTTTACGAAGATATTGTTTAAAATGATTATTTCTTGTTTTACTTTTTATCGTTGGAATCAGTTTCTAAGTACAATTTCTGCAAATTAAAAAATAGTTTTATTCATTTGGAGTTACTACTATTTGTATATAGTTCTTTAATATGTATTCCTTGTCAATTTCAAACCGAAAAGCAATAAGATTGGACGAGCGATGGTTATAAACACAGACGAAGACGTCTCATTTCAAAACCCTGTAATGAGAAATCAAAAATCATGATAATAAAATATTCGATTAAATTATATAAAACGTAATTCAGAGAAATTTGGAAACGCACCTGTTTATATCGACGTCTCCTAAATCCGTTAAACAATAAATAATGGAATAAATGAATCACGCAAATAGTTTTCTAAGTGTGCCGAATAACTTAAGTCAAATAATATAGTTTCAAGAATTGAATTGAAAAGTTGACGTAATTGATTGTTATATAAACACGTGAAAAATATGATGCAGTTAGACTGGATCTCAGAGTCAGAGACACACACAGACAGGAGCCTTGGAGAAGCAAGACAATAAATTATAAAAAAAAAAATTAAAAAAAACAAAATCGTTTACTTACATTTGAAATCTTATAAAGTAGACAAATCTTTGAATTATATTATCTTGCAAAATTTGTTATTGAGATACTGTCGTCTGAAAAGAAAATATCACATTACAACCCTATTATTGCTAGCAAGAGATTGGCCTGACAAATCAGTGTTAACGATATAAAGTGTGTCTGTGTTCCATTAAAAACAAATGGACATATTCAGTATTAAATTCAATTTTCAAGACGTATGTTAAATTACAAATTTTACACACATTTGGATTTATTTAGCAATATAGTTTTTGTGTAAGTAACAACATCTGTATGAATTAACTTCAATTATAAGTTATATTGTTTAAAATGTTATTTATTTTATAAAATTTCCGGATTATAGAGAAAAGCTATAGACGACATTATACAGATTTAAGGAGAATTACGTACGCACTAAATGTTCAAAATGTGTTTAAGATGAATCAAACGCAATCTTTTTAATAAAACATTGCTTTTACTAGACTTGATGCATGCCAATACTCCAAGGAGCTTTGTCACATTGTTTAAAACATTATTCCGCCACTTATAACGGTCGGGGGCCGATCATCCAGTCGTTAGAAGCGACATTCCGGTCGACCCATTTCTTTTATGGTCTTCCTTTTGATCCATTTCTTATTTAGTCGTCGAATGATTTCTTTATATATATGTAGTTTAGTAGCTGAATAAGATGTGTACACCACGTTAATCCCTTTTTTCTAATTATGTCATTAAAGGAACTGTTACCTGAACTTATTTCTGATATCTACATTACTTCGTCTATCTCGCAAAGGATATTTCTTTTTTTTATTTATTTTCATTCATATATATATATTTGTTTTTTTGCTCAGTTAATCGGAAAAAGAAAACAAAATATGATTACTCACGCTAATAATGAAGAAATATGTAATATCGGCCACTAAACAGACAGTTATCCTTCAACGAACGGGTAACTTTCAACGAACGGATAACGTTCAATGAACGAGTAACCTTTACCGAACGGATAACCTTCAAAGAACGGCCAAATTTCATCAATCACCTAATCTTCACTGAACGTTAGACGCGACGTGTTAAGCGATTCGCAGACTGACTGCCTCAAATCTTCGGTGTTCGCTTCATAGGGACCACTGGAGAACGATTGATTTATTCGACAGTCGATTCGACATTTGCATTAACCGCTACTTGCAAAGTTTCATACGGCGACAGTACACACGCATGAGTCACTGGCGTTTTCCTGTTTTCGCGGGCCTTGGCGGGACATAAAAAATGCTTTACTGAAACTCGCTACAATTCAGTTTTTTGGAAAACATGTTCACGTAAACCTTTAATATCTTATAGTAGTGCGAATTATTATATGGGAAATACACCTCTGAAAATCGGAACCGAACCGAAGTTAGACAACAGATTTTGAATAACTTAACGATTCAATATTTATTTACTCCTCGCCAGGAGTTAGGCACAAGGCCAGTTTTATCTTACTCCCACAAGTAAGATGTGACCCAAGATCGGGTCGAGAAAGTGGGGTTTTAAAAGCCAGCGCCCGAGAAGTGAGCACTCTGGCCATTTAAAAATTGCCTGGGAAGCTCCGTCGGCATTCCCCGGTAGGGGCTCTTCAGCCAGTAAGCAATGAACTTACTCCTCCCCAAAGGGGGAGGCAAAGCCTGGGAGGGTGGACCTCCTAGAACTGCACAGGACAGGCGTGCAGTATCCATCGGAACAGATACTACACTTGAGCCGAGAACGATTCAATATTCGTTTGGATAAAGCTGGATTAATAATAAGTAGCTTCAACACTTGACTGCAGTTTAGTCCAACTGATATTAAAAGAATGCTCAATTGATGCATGTCTGAGACATTTCTGATAACAGGTTATACCGTAAAATTGTTTGAAAATGTTGAGGTAATTTTATCATCACTAGTATTAATATGGCTCTCCCCCATCAGATAACCAATGACTGATATTAAGTCTAGATATAAATGTGTGTCGTTGTAATCGTTTAGTTATTTTTTTGTTTCTAGACGATAATACAAGCTTATGAATGTCATATACGGCAATAAACTTCCTCACTTACTGAGAGATTTACCTCTCTAAAATGCTTGTAGGTTTGAATCTTGCCATAGTAAGAAACGCTGCTTATATGTAAATAAAGCGAAACACGTATATGTTGATAATTATATATATATATATATATATATATATATATATATACATATATATATTTATATGTATATATATATATATATATATATATGTATATATATATAATCACTATTATTATAATATTAGCTATGTATATATGTTTATAAATCTATACGTACAGAATTCAATCCTAAACTAATAAATTCATTATTATGAATTTTGTAAAACAGCGGCGTTTACGTATACTATATTTAGTTTAATTTAGTTTTTCGCAAAGGGGGCAAAAAAGACGTGGGCGTTCCTAATGGAAATACAGGTTATTCCGAGTTTTGTGAAATTTAAATAATAGATAATAGGCCCTAGTCAAGAAACATTCCTTCATTTTTTGTTTTTCTGAGCATTTTAAAGATTTTTTAGGAGCCACGATACCCAACACAAACTGCGATTTAACAGTTGAAATATTTCAAATATTAAATAAATTCGATCACCATTGATTAGACAACAACTAAGCAATATTCCCTCAATTTAAATTTCTTCTAAAGATACCTTAAGCTTTAAATTTTAGATATTTTAGATAATCAACATTATGCAATGGCGTTTTATCAAAATTGTAATAAGCATGCTCCACTTTGGATTCCACAAGCAACTCCTGTCTAATTTCCCACTACGAACGAATTATAATCTGATACTTTCCATATCCTGATCTTATATCTACTATATTAATTAATAAATGCTCTGAAGAATTGACTAATTTCCTCTTCCAACTCTGTAACAAATGACTTACCGAATATTGTTCCACGATAGCTGAAAATTTTCTTTCTGCTGTACAAGTTTTAAAAAGTTTCAGAGAAGAACTGCCCCGCAACATTATCATGCTTTTGCCAAAAATCTCAGAATGAGTAATCAATCAGGCGATAATTCATCACTTCAAACATGCAACACTTCTTTATACCCAACAGTGTAAATTCAGGCAATCCCATTCTACAGCGGATAATCTAACAGTACATTTTAAAACGCATATACCATATGGATAAGGCATGTAAAGCAATATATTCTAAGCCTTTGGCAAGGTCTGGAATAAAGATCTTCTCAAGAAAATTACTCCGTACGGTATTATTGAACGAATAGTATATAAAATCAGACTCTGCTGAGCTAGAAGAAAGATCAAGGCCGTGCATCCAAACAATACCACGTTAATTCACGTATGCCCCAGAGGTCAAACATTGTAACTTTATTACCTCTTATTTTTATAAACGACCTCCTTGATGCAGTTCAGTACGAGACGAGTTTATTTGCTAACGACACTATGCTCTGTTCTTGGAATGCAAATCAAACGCACACACATGAAAATTAATTGCTGAATCCTTACAAATTGACTTCTAGTCGACAAATGGATGTTAACATTTCATGCTTCCGAGACAAAGTTTGTTTCTTTTTCCTTGAACACTTATAATAAACTTTTCCTAAACTTAAATTCTACGGATGATAGTGCCTACCATGAATTGGAATAATTACATGTAAAATACTGCCAAATGTTCTCTCTATCGTGTCAGAAAACTGTTCACACATAACAGTATTTTATCTATAACTAA
The DNA here is from genome assembly GCA_963556195.1 of Sepiola atlantica. Classification (NCBI taxonomy): domain Eukaryota; kingdom Metazoa; phylum Mollusca; class Cephalopoda; order Sepiida; family Sepiolidae; genus Sepiola; species Sepiola atlantica. Next base: position 113,295,864 of record OY744517.1, on the reverse strand, counting down.
ATACACTGTAAGCCCATGCATCGAGTATTATTTTCACATCTGGGCTAGTGAAAACACCACTTGTCTCTCCCTTTTGAACAGGGTGGACATAATCTTATCTAACCTAATATATACCGCACTGTCTACCAAGCTCACGTCCATGCCCCATTGCCGCAATGTTACATACTTGTGATCGTTTTACCTTGACTGCACCAACATGCTAAAAGATCTTTCAGCAATACTCCCTCCCCACTTGAGATGCCCGTATAAATTTGGTATTTAATTCACTGTACGTGTAATTTTGGGGGTTAATAAAAGTAAAGGCAAGAAGGTTGCCTCGAGACAAGAGTATATATATATATATATATATATATATATATATATTATATTACTATTTCATGTATCCACATAACATTCTATAAGGAGAGATACTTTTTATGTATAAATTTCCAGTATTTACTTCAACAGTGCTCGATATGTAAGTAGAGCTAAGTAGTAAGCTATGAAAATATATTTATGGCAATTATCTAGCAACACAAAGACTTCCACATTTCATCCCCGGGTGGAATCTTCAGGCTAAAATACATGCAGTTAGTTTTGCCGGGTCTTTTTATATACATGACTAGCTAGTTAACCAATCAGATTCTTTGTTGTTCTCTTAGGTCCGGTAAGTTTTACTTCCTATACCCTGTTCTATTGTTTTGTTTTCTATATAAGTGGCCTATATCCTGTTGCTTTATTGTGTCAATATAATAGGTGAACTTATTTTCTCACGTGGTTGCTTGTATTTCTATTTTAGGTTTTAGTTTGTAATTGTTAAATTTTCGTTTAGTTTAGTTTTTTTACTGATTTGTTTGTTTATGTATTTATTTATTTATGTATTGTTAGCCTAAGGTAAATTTTATTCTGTGCACGCAGCTGTTTGCTATCTCACTTCTACAGTTTAATACTCTGCTGTACTCTTTAAGTATTTTGTTATTGTGTGACTTAATTATTATTTCTAGGTTTTCGCAGCAGCTGTAGGATAGTTTTAGGTTATTTTATTGAATATTGTATGCAGGAGATTTGTTACCGAGAAGAGTTTTTCAATCAGATTTAGGAATTTTTTTTATCCCACGTTAGTTTTTAGCATCCGGTCATAGGGCGGTGTATAGTATATTATATTTCTTATATTCCTTCTGTAGAAGTACTGGCTAACATGAAAACAACTAACTTTCTCGATGTCACGTTAAACTTAAAGAAAAAATACTTACGAACCATACCTAAAAGATAACGCCAATCCAATATACGTAAACCCAAAGTCTAATCACCCCCATCGATCATATTACGAATTCTACCGAACGTAGGCTTATCAACAATTCTAGCAACAAAAGTGTTTTTAAAAAATCAAGCAACATTATCAATACAGCTCTAAAATATAGTGGTTACCATAATACCGAAATTAAATATAAGCAACAAGACATTGATTATAACAATAAAATAAAAAAAAAAAGAAAAAGAAATATAATCTACTATACACCGCCCTATAATCATATGCTTAAAACTTAACTAGGCAAATAATTCCTAAATCTGATTGAAAAACAAGCTACGTATCTAGCGAAATGATTAGTAAAAAGATCAAAGTAAAAACGAAAAAAACATCTGTTCTAATTTGATTTTATTAGAAAATATCGCATCTAAACATCCTCTGAAGGCTTTTAGCCTCAGTTATTATATATATATATATATATATATATATATATATATGAAACTGAAATGAATAATGTGTACATTTAATTCATCTCAATTTACTCTGTCTCTCTCTTTTTGTCTCTCTCCTTGTCTCTGTCAGTCTGCATGTCTCTCTCTATCTTTATATATATATATATATATATATATATATATATATATATAGAGAGAGAGAGAGAGAGAGAGAGATAGATAGATAGATAGATAGATAGATAGATAGATAGATAGATTTGATAGATAGATAGATAGATATATAGATAGATAGATAGATAGATGTGTTTGTGTGTGTTATAGATCAGAACAACATCGATACCGTCGGTACCGACGTATATATCAACAAATTCCAACGGTAGCAATGCTGAATTATTAAAAACATAACAAAAATAAAAGTAGACATAGGACAGAACAATCGTTAAAAAGTTACACAATGAGCGACCGGCCATTTTCTGGAGATACAGAAATAAACAGAGGCTGAGGAATCCCCGGCATAAGAGACCGACTATAAGTCCCATTTGTTTGAATTTAGAACCGACGGTACTGATGTAGGTCTGCTCTTCTGTAATACATATATATATATATATATATATATATATATATATATATATATATACATTGCGTTTTTTTTTAAATATCAATTATCGAGCACTCTGCCTGGGTTCTCTCTTACTATCTTAACATAAAAATACTAGAGGGATACCTGTCATAGAATTGATAACATTTATCCCCGAGCAGAACAGTTTTAAGCAATTTGTATGCCCCCTTACGATAATTCAAAAAAAGACATTAAACATTATGTTTAGATTCTTTATTTCAATGTTGATAAAAATCTATGACATAGTTTCGATTCTTGAAAATCTGAAGTTAAATGTATATTTAGAAGAAATTGAAATTCAGGAATCATGTACCATTGGTGTCTAAAGAATATGGATTAAATTCAATTCACATCTGAAATATTTTGAATTTGCAAATTAGAATGTGTTCATCTGTTTAAACCACTAAAAAACCGTTAAAATATTCCGAAGAAACTAATATTTGAGGAATATTTATTAATTGATGTCTCTACCTATTTTTGGTAACTTTATATGACGAAGGGCTTTTGTGAGTATCAGAAATATTTCAAAAAATCAGTCATGTGCAGAATTGCTTCCCTTTTACGATGTATTTGATTCTTTTTAAATTGCCTCCTGTTAGCCTAATTTCGTTTACTTTATCCCGGTTCGTTTTCGTTGGCTGTTGTTATTGTTCCGCTTTGTAAGCGTTTACTTCCGTTTGTAAGTCCCTGCTTACCGGTTATCTTTTAGCACTACATGTACATATTGTTACCTTTTATGTAGTGCATGGGGAAGCGGTAGCGCATTCTGAAATATTTAATATTTTCATTTCACTATACTATTTCTCATGGTAGATATACAATGAGGACTTTATTTTTACTTTACATCTGAAATATTTAAAAAGTGGAACGTGAACCGTACATTAAAAACTATACATATAAAAGAAAACGCTAGTGCACGGATAACGAAAAAAGCTATCTTAAAAACACTTTCAAAATCTTTTTATATAATATTTCAATTAATGATTTAAATCATATTTGAAACATCTTTAAATATAACATTTGGTATGTCAAAAGATGTATTTCTGACAAGAACAAGATTTAAGGTATGATAAAAAGTTCAGTAGAACATATAAGAGAAAATAAACAATTAATATGCTCAATTGTGTATGATATTTTTGTTTGTTTTCTATATACACTCTTTATTTACCCAAATTTATCAATGCTTTATTTAAAATATTAAGCATCTACTATCGCATTGAGGACTTATTATAATATCCTTGGATATAATCAATTCCAGTATCTTTGCAAACTACACTGTGACCAGCGATAATGGCTTTCTAACAAAAATATTTATTTCTCAATTATCCATGACTCAATTTCGGAAACCTCTTAACAGGTAATCAAGCACTCGGTTAATGGTTATAGCTTTCCAATCAAAACCACGAAAACAACGTTTATTAGTGAAAATAAAGAATAAATTAATACAATAAAGACAAATGATGACTATATTTCACAATTAATTGATATAATTAAATATATAATAATATATAGTTCACTACATATAATTAAGAAATACGTTATTTACCCACATAACAATCATAGACCTTTATTACTTCAAGCTGGCTTTGTATTGATTGAATCAGTCAATTTTTGAATATTGACTCTTGCCATTGTCCTCGCTGCAGTACTAATGAATTCACATCAGTCCGTTCTACACGAAAGTTGACGTTCAAATCGAAATCAATAATTGCTTCATTAAAAAAGATAGAATGTGCTATTTCCCCTGTTTGTCTTCGGTGAATCGTTTGCCTTGTAGTGCATTCTGACTCAAAGGGGTGAACATTAGTCTGGTGCGATCAAAGGAATAGCATAGCTGGAGTATAACAGACCAGCTGCGTAGCAACTTCGTTCTCACGTCATTTTTGCAGCATGTGGGTTAGCCTTACTATGGAGTATAACCTTCCAAGCGAAATGGAACTTTGTTAACTAATTTTAACTTGTAAATCTGCTTGATATATTGGCCGTATATGCTGCATATTTTTCTCGCTGTGTCTCTTTTTTAAACTACCACAACATCATATATCGAATATACAGCTTCATTAATTCTATATTAAATGTTATAAATTTACAATGCTACTGCACCACACGTGATAGAACAGCTCTAAAAAATAGAAAGAGATGTTTAATAAATATTTAGACTAGTGAACCAAACTTTGAGTTGTTTAACAAGACAAAAATATGCTTTTAAATCATATCGACAAAATCAGAAGTTATTTACGAATCGACCTGATCGTTGATATGCTTAAAAGCTAAACTCCGTGCAGTGTGGGTTGTTACACGTTCATGCCAATAATAATTGCAAATATAATAAGATACAAAAGTTGGTATAGCAGCATATTCTTTTTTTCTTATTTTCCTACACTGGTTATTCTTTCTTATACTATACATGAGTGATAAATTCTTCATTTACACCGCGATCAACACATACTCGTTACGTGATTATTGATATTTTCTATAATTTTCATGTTAGCATTTCAAATACCATTACTTAACTGGTTGAAATTTGCGATTAAACAAACATAATTAAACTTCTTTGCTAAATGATTTAATTTTAAACCTCTGTTGTTGCTCTTTTACGGTTGAACTGTTATCTTAGATATCAAAACTTTACGAAAGTTTTAACTTTAATCTATGTTTTTTCATGCTGACTTGTTATTGTTTGTATAGTTTTTCAATTAACTCATTACAATTATCATGCACACCTGTTATTTCATTAGCAAATCATTATAAAGAATATGTTAATTTACATAATTACGGAAGACACCTTTTCACACTTTATTATTTAGGTGATCAGAAAATGATAGCTCATCATATTTGTATGCTTTTGGGTATTTATACGTATATATTACTATAGTAAGTTGGTAGATAAAATAATTTTAGTATTTAAATTTGTCAATTAAATATCAAATAAATACTTATTTCAATATGTAGGTGTAATATATAATTTAAATTGCTTATTTTTCTGTTATAATTGCGTATAGTTATAAATTACATTGAAGGCATGAGACATCAAAAGACATTCGCAAACGAACAAACAGATAAATTACAATGCAACGTTGATTTTAAGATTTCTTCATAGAGATGACATTCCTAAAAAATAAACAACGGTATCCGTGTCTGCTTGCAGTTGACAACAATCCGTTAGTCGAAATTATCTGAAAGTGGATACATTAAAATAACCGACTTGTTGGTTAGATTGTTATGGATCGTCGAAACATTTAGCAAAATATAGAATAATTAAAAAAGGGATACATTTATTGGTATATATCAGGGAGTATCCATCTTGACTCCTTAATTCTGGGAAAATAAATACAGCGAAATTGTTGTTAGCAGAGAGACAAAACTCGTCAAAAGATACCAACACATTTAGTGCATTTGTATATCATTGGTTAACAGAAAAAGACCAAAATTAACGGAAATGCTCAATATTACGCCTCATATAGTATGCTCGCTTCCTGCTTGGCCTGCAAAGGGAATACTCAAAGTACTCATGTTTCCTTTACTTATGGGACAGCATGATGATCATTACAAGAACGTTAATTAGCCCCCACAAATGAAACTGCAGCCAGGAATAGAAAAATGTTCTCAGACAACTGCTAGTAGATTACGACAAAGTCTTATTACCCCACTTCATATTAAACTAGGATTGGTATAACAGTTTGTGAAGGCCTTAGATTTCGGAGGAGAAGCTGTTAAAGTAATTTGTCTCATGTTTCTAAAGCTATCAGAGGATAAGGTCAAAAATGGCATAATTGTTGTACCCCAAAGTAAATGCAATGTTGAAGTCGGAGAAACTGGAAAGAGCGATGACAAAAGTTGAAAAAGAAGCTTGGTTCTCATTACGTGATGTAGTTCGTGGATTCTTAAGACATCACAAGGATCCTAATTAAAAACGACTGGTATCCAAACTTATTGAGAACTTCAGGAAACTGGGTTGTCGGATGTACTTAAAGGTTCATTTTTTGCATTCTCATTTAGATTTTTTGCCCGAAAACTTGGGTGATGTCAGTGAAGAACATGGTGAGAGATTTCATCAGGACATCGTAACAATCGAAAGAAGATATCAAAGACGATGGAATACTGCTATGATGGGAGATTATATATCGTGTCTTTTCAGAAAAGATGAAAGTGTGCACTTTAGAAAATCTCGATCATCAAAGCACTTCTAATCTTAAGAAAAGAGTTATCAAAGCATTTACACTGCAGAATTGTATGGTTTGTTTTGTTCTAAATAACATTGTCTTTACTAAATGCCATTCAATATATGAAAAAAGTACTGAATTCTGTCTAATTATCTAAGCAACATACTGATGTAGAGAAAGGTTGTGTATAAAACGTGAAAATATTTAATTAAGAAAAACTAAAAAAACTATCGATGTTATGCCAAAACGAATGTGATTTTTGAATTCAGTAGCAAAAAATACATATAAAAACATAAAAAATACGAATAAATAAAATATGTGTTTCATTGTGTTATCCGTTAATACTTGATGCGTGTAGATTATGAAATTCCGTCACAGAATTATTTCTATTTCATCCGTGGCTAGCTTTTTAAAACCCACATAAAGACACACACACATATATACATATATACACATATAGATAAATGCGTATATGGGTGTGTTAATATATATCAAATATTCCGAACGTTAGAAAAATATATTTGTAACTCTGTAAACATTTTATTTCATCCGTTTTTACTTCAGACGTCATTTATTATCATTTTATTGATAGATGTTAATCAGAATTTATACAACTCATAATATTTGCAAGAACAACTTTGACTGTCTAAAAATATATATCTAAATATATATAGATATACGAGGCTAATTTTTAAAACATCTTTAGACTCATCTATAAATTATAGCAAGAACTTAACATTATAGGTGTGGCAAGACATAACCACTTGTAAGAATAGAATAACCCGTAATTATTATTCATGCAAATGTTACTGTGATGGTCATACATGTGACTGTGTGCAATCTTAAAATGAAAAAAGAGACTCAAGTGTTCGTAAGTATTTGTAAAAAGTATTGGCGATTGAGGAAATCCATGAAGATATAGTACCAATATATTATGATGACTCCCCATTGCATGCAATTGCAAAGAAGTGGGCTATAGAATTCAAGTGTGCCAGGGACAGAAAAGTCTACCAATATTTATGGTTTTGTGTACAAATATGTCCCAAACATATTGACGTCAGAGCACAGGATTAAACATTTTGATATTTTCAGGCTAACTCATATTATCTCGAACAGCAATAACGACACTACTCTGATTGTGAATCAAAGGTTCAAAGAAATACGTTGAAAAACTCGAGTTATTTACCTTTCAAGAAGTGTATGCTGCACAAACATGACTACTTCCTTGTTTTATTCTAAAAGCGCAATCATGATTCGCTACCTTTAAAAGTGAAAATACTATTAATGCACATGAATAATGATAACTGGAAAATAAACAACAAATTCTAAATTAGAAGCTAAGACAGGTGTGCTATTGATCCAGGATAACGCAACCGTTCGAATTAGTGTAGTTGCATGAACCCATTCTGTTTTTTATTGCTACCCTACTCTCCTTACTCAACATACGTTGTTTCGTCTGACGTATTGCTGTTTCATACAATCAAATTACAACTGCTCTGCCTCCATTTAATAAAACAATGATAATGTATTAGGTGATATGGGAAAGTACAAACACGTATTCCCCACTAGTGATAGAGTTTACATTCTTTAACATCGCCGAACTAAGTAATTTTCTTATACAGAAATTATGAGGCTATATTGAAACAGTGTAAATCTGTCTATATTCTTAGATATTTAGTGGGTGATGCTTATAATTATTTGAACAATTAGCGCGCTCACACACAAATCTTTCTCTCTCTCATTATAGATATATAATGTATCAGTGGTCCACATTTTATTCTGTCATTTCCCCCTGCACCTAAATGAACCATACAGATTCGCTTATTCATGTGTATAAGAGAAAGAACAATTAAAGAACACTCGGTCTATTTACTAATTTACTTTTCTAAACACACACACACAGCTAACATTAAATTGTATCGAATAAGAACACTAACATTAACACAGTATTTTAGAGTGACTTCTGCCATTGTTTGCCGTTCACAAGTCCTATGTCTGAGGCAGTTATGGAAGGCGCACAGCGAAGATCAGCCTCCACCTTCATCTTGTTGCGTGCCTTTGTTTTGAGGTGTATCCGTGCAAAAATTCTGTCTCACACAGGTAGGTGAAAAAAAACCTGGACCAATATCCGCAAAGCATTAGTCGCAAGTTCTTCGGACTTGGGTCCAAAACTTTTCCAGTTCTATAATGTGGAAGGCATCAGTCGCTGCGGCACTCTATCTGTCACGCTTCTAACATATGATCTATGTCCCCCTGAAATGGGTCCATTATAAGCTTGTTCTCCTTGCTCTCGTTTGTGATTACCGGGAAATAATACTTGAATTATTCATCCGAGCCTTCGAGGTGTTGTATGATATCCTCGGATATTTGATCAGGCATACCATCTTCCCTATCCCCAACACATTCGTTTCGAGTGAGGAATGAGGAACAACTTCCACTCCCTCGCAATTTTCTTCCACAATTCCAGTTTAGCCACGAAAGCACTGATCTTGTCCGACTGAAAAAGAATGTTGGTCCCTTTGCCCTGCAGTTTCCTGTTGAGCTAGTTCAATGCACTTAAAATATCGGACAAGTAAGACAGCCTCACATGGTAAAACTCAACGTTTTCACGCCCCCAGAAGCATACCATTCTCCTGGGTCTGAAGGAATGGTACCACGTATCAAACAATTCAAGGACTCGCTGAAACATGTTTCCCTTCGAGAGACACCTCTCCTAAGTATGAAACAGCAACGATTCATGGTCGGCGTCCATGCCGCCATAGAGCCGACGGAACAGTCGAGAGTTCAGAGCAGAACCCTTGGTAAAGTTGACGGCTTTTATAAGTCTCAAGATGCTGCTTGAAGATCTTGGAAAGAGTTGCCGAAGCAATCGCCTCTTTGTGAATAAGACAGTGTCTCGATTCCACTGCTGGAATCTTTAACTTGACGAGCGTGACGAACCCTGATCGAAAGCCAAGCATGGCTGGGCAACCATCAGTGCACACCCCAACCAGACACTCCCAGCTCATGCTGCTGTCTTCGAAAAATTAATTTATAAGGTCCATCACATCCTGAGATTTGGTCGGGATTTGGAGAGGTTTGCAGAAGAAAACTTCTTCTGCAATTGCTTTGTCATTGGTATAACGAAGAAAAACCAATAGCTGGGACAGATTCGCAACAGCTGTCGATTAATCGAGTTGAATCAAAAAAAGTTGTGACTCTCAAACCTTCTGAACAACGTGGCCTTTGATATACTCAGCCATATAATTGATCGTGATCGAATGGTGTTTTTGAAAATGAATTCTGAGTCATCTTGTTGTGGGAAGCCTTATCAAAGACAAACTTAACGCACTGCAGCATACAGGTGTTTACCAATGTTTCAGCAATTGTGTGTGGTTTGTTCTCCCTCACAATCTTGTACGAGACTTCGTATGACGCTTTCACAATATCGTCAGTTTGCTGACGAAACGTTCTAGTTTAACCTAGTTTTATCTTATTCAGATAATATTGTTTCAGCTTGAACTATTCAAGATCCTTGTTCAGCGGTCTGGGATGGAATCCTTGAAGGTGATGCTTCAGCTGGAATAGATTTATGCTACCATTCTCCAAGGTTTTTGTGCAGAGATGTCCCCCTGTTATTCACAACGAACGTAAACCCGAAGTCTAGATATGTTTCCGAATATATCCGTTTTATCTACATGATCACTTGCGGATCTGAAAAGAATAAGAAATATCATATTAAGAATACTAGAACTTTCACCCTGAAACACCGTAATATATATATATATATATATATATATATATATATATATATATATATATATATATATATATATATATATATATATATATGAGTGTTTAAGCAATTGCAGAAGAAGTTTTCTTCTGCAAACCTCTCCAAATCCCGACCAAATCTCAGGTGGAACGGTGTTACGGTGGAATTTGATTGCATAACCCATTCTATAAAATATTAGTTTAATTATATTTTTAATATTTTCAATTTAGAATGCATTAGGCATGAGACACAAGGATTATAACTTATGGACCTTTTAGAGATATATTCAATCATTACCTAAACATCTACAAAGTATTTAAATAAAAACTGTTGAAAACATTTTATTGCACACTATATAAAGGAATGTGTTCTATTTAGTATATTATACAACAAATATATTTAATATCTAGATAAACATGTTTAACTTGCAATATTTTAATAATATTAAAAATTGTATATTGGATTACCGAAAATTTCCATTCGTTCAGTATTTTAAATGTGCCAAGTATAGTATCATAAATAAACTACTGAATGAATTCCATTTACACGAGCATAAATGTAATGGATGAATATAAAAAGGATGTAGGCGCCATTCACCTTTTCTGGTATCAACTAATGAGCTCACATTTTAGTGAAATGGGAAAATTCATGGGGTTTCTTATTATCTGTAAGTTTCTAATAGATTTTTACCTCAATGCGCTTCGTTGCAACTTTTTAATATACACAGTCAAATCATAAAGAAATTAAACAAAATAAAATTCTATCTCTGTGTAATAATTCACATGGAAAATGGAAGTAAAACCTTGTAAAGGTAGAAAATATACGTGAGAAAACCTATTCCCTTCACCCTGTCTATAAAATGAATTATTTTATCTGAATGTCTATCCCTTTTGTTATTTATTTTTTATTTACTTCTGTTAAATAGTAGTAATACGTGGTATGACCTCTGTAGATTTTAAAACCAGATATTATGACCACAAAAGCACATTCAAAAACAGAGAACGTGGATATATAACAAGACTAGCAAACCACTATTGGGAGTTTAAAGAAAATGAATGCTCACCAATAACTGGATTGAAAATCATACGACAGGCCAGTACATATAGCAATTTAAACGACCCGTGTAGATTATGCCTGAATGAGTAATTTTAAATCATAAACTTTAAAGACGCCCAGCATCTATTAAACTGTAGAAGTGAAATAGCAAACAGTTGACTGCACAGAATAAAATTTACATTAGGCTAACAATATATTAATAAATAAGTAAATCAACAAATAAGTAAAAAAAAAACTAAACTAAACTAAAACCTAACAACTAAAGAAATAAAACATAGAATAGAAATACAAAGAACCACGTGTTAAAATAAGTTCACCCATTATATTGACACCACAAAGAAACAGGATATAGTCCACTTATATAGAAAACAGAATGATATAACAAGACATAAGAAGTAAAACTAACGGGATATTTGTTCGTGAGACGCCCAAGAATTTGCTAAGAGAAACACAAAGAATATGAGTAGTTAATTAGCTAGCCATGTATATCAAAACACCCGGCAAAACAAACTCCATGCATTTTAGCCTGAAGATTCCCCCGGGGATGAAACGCAGGGGCCTCTGTGTAGCTACATAATTGCCATAAATATATTTTCATAACTTACTACTTAGCTCTACTTACGTATATAGCACTGTTGGAGTAAATACTGAAAACTGATACATAAAAAAGTATATCTCCTTATAAAGTTTTATGTCGATACATGAAATAGTAACATATATATATATATATATATATATATATATATATATATATATATATATATATATATATGTATGTATATTTGTTGTTGGCTCCATCGATCTCGGGAGATCATGGGGGATGCGCGTCGTGGTCTTGGTCAGAATTGTACCCAGGGCTGCAACAGGCTGTGTAGTCTGTTTTTTCTCATCTTTCTGTTTTTTATCAGTGAGCATGTGATGGGGCGACTCTTGTCTTTTGCGCCCTGCGTGATCGCTTCTCCCTCCATCGGGTGTTTCTCCTCTCCTCAGCTCCACTGATGATGTTCCGGATGACGGTTCGCCAACCTAGGCAGTGGTCTCAAGCTGAGAGGGGTTGAGCTCGCCTGCTTTAAGATCCCGCTTGCAGACGTCCTTGTAGCGGAGTGCGGGGCGTCCAGTACGCCTTGTGCCAGTGGCAAGCTCTCCAAATAGCATGTCTTTGGGGATGCGGCCGTCGTTCATGCGGAGCACGTGGCCCAACCAGCGGAGGCGTCTAGCTCGCAGCATAGCATACATGCTGGGCAATCCTGCTTTGGCCAGGACGTCGCTGTTGGTGACTCGATCTTGCCAGGTGATGCCGAGAAGTCTGCGGAGGCAACGAAAATGGAAGGCGTTCAGTCTGCGCTCCTGATGAGAGTAGAGTGCCCATGCCTCACTACCATAGAGGAGGGTGCTCAGCACAACTGCCCGGTATACTTGCATCTTTGTGTTGGTAGTCAGCATACCATTTTCCCAAACACGTTTGGTCAGGCGGGCCATTGCAGTTGCTGCCTTGCCGATCCTTGTGTTAAGCTCAGAGTCAAGGGAAAGGCTTCCTACGATTTTCGAGCCGAGGTAGGTGAACTCGTCCACAACCATGAGGGTGTGTTCACCAATGGATATGCTTGGAGCATCACTAACGTTCTGACACATGGCCTCTGTTTTCTTTAGACTGATGGACAGTCCAAACTCGTTGCATGCAGCTGCAAATCAGTCAACAAGACGCTGCATGACCTCCTCTGAGTGTGCAGCAAGAGCAGCATCATCTGCAAAAAGGAGATCTCTGATGAGAACTTTCTGAACCCTCGTTTTGGCTCGCAGGCGTGCGATGTTGAATAATCCACCGTTGCTCCTGGTGTGAATGAACACGCCGTCAACAGACTCATCAAATGCGTACGAGAGGAGCAAGGAAAAGAAAATTCCGAAGAGCGTAGGGGCAAGAACGCATCCCTGTTTGACACCGTTTTTGATCGGGAACGGTTCAGAGTTCGATCCATCAAATTGGACGGTCCCTTTCATGTCTTCATGAAAGGACACGATTAGGCTCAGAAGCTTGGGCGGGCATCCAATCCGCTGAAGGAGGGCAAAGAGCCCATCTCGGCTGACCAAGTCAAAAGCTTTGGTCAGGTCGATGAAAGCCGGATAGAGAGGCTGCCTCTGCTCGCGACATTTCTCCTGGAGTTGTCTTATGGAAACAAACATGTCTATGGTTGATCTGGCGGGTCTAAAGCCATACTGTGCCTCTGGGTAGACGCGATCAGCGAGAATTTGGAGTCTGTTGAGGAGCAACGCGTGCGTAGGCCTTGCCGACAATGCTGAGCAGTGATATGCTACGGTAATTGTTGCAGTCGCTTCTTTCTCCTTTGTTCTTGTACAACGTGATGATTTTAGCGTGGCGCATGTCTTTAGGCACAGTTCCTTCCTCCCATCAGTTCAGCAAGAGTCCATATATGTGCTCCAGGAGGGAGCTATCCGTTGCCAACTTTAATACCTCAGGTGGGATGTTATCGCTGCCTGAGGCCTTGCCGCTGGCTAGGGAGTCGATGGCTTTGCTGAGCTCTTCTATGGTGGGTGGGGTGTCCAGCTCGTCCATTCTGGGAAGTGATTTGGTTTTCGCGAGTTCTGAGTCAGTGACAGTGGTCTCTATCGAGTAAAGTTCCTGATAGTACTCAACCCACCTTTTCATCTGTTTGCATCGGTCAGTAATGACCAGGCCTTCAGCTGACTTGAGTGGGGCGGTCTTGATGACGTTTGGACCGAAAGCCTTTTTCATCCCCTCATACATTACACGCACGTTTCCCAGATCGGCAGAAATCTGGATGTTCTGGCAGAGATGGAGCCAGTAATCATTTGCACAGCGTCTGGCAATCCTCTGTGCATCGCTACGAGCAGTACGGAGTGCCGAAAACGTCCTAGTGGATGGATCTCTCTTGTAGGCGAGGAGGGCATCACGCTTTGCAGCTATGGCAGGTTTGATCTCAGCAGCTCCCGCCTCAAACCAGTCTTCTTGCCTCCTTTCTTTCCTGCCGAAAGTATCGAGAGCAGTTTGAAACATAGCCTCTCGGATGTGGTTCGACCTCAGCGTGACACTGTTTTCTAGTCTTCTAGGGCTTTGTCCATGGCCCTGGCGAAGCGTTCACGCAGCTCAGGCATAGCAGTTCCGACTGTATTGATATGAGGCAGGGGCTTCTGCTTTGATTGGTGGGCACGTTTGGGGAGGAGGCGTATCTTGCTAGCGACCAGAGAATGGTCTGTGTCACAGTCGACGCTGTGAAAGCTGCGCGTAACCAGTACTTGATCTAGGAGCGACCTACGAGTAATGACGTAGTCTAGTTGATGCCAGTGGCGAGACCTGGGATGTCTTCACGACACCCTGTGATGGGGCTTAGTCGGAAAGAAGGTATTGGTGATGCAGAGGTCGCAGTAAGAGCAGAGCTCAAGGAGACGCTGTCCGTTTTCATTTAACTTGCCGACACCGAAGTGGCCCAAAGGACGGGGCCAAGAGGCGTAGTCTGCTCCCGCCGGGCGTTAAAGTCACCGAGTAGGAATATTTGCTCCATTGCAGAGATCTGCTGTATCTTTGCCTCAAGTTCCTGGTAGAACAGGTCCTTTGCCTCTGTTGCAGAACAGAGTGTGGGAGCATACACGGTAAGAATAGTCGCTGGTCCAGACGAGGTGTTGAGACGGAGGGAGAGGATTCTTGGTGTGTCTGAGGAGGGTGCTTCTATGGCTTGTAGAAGGGAGTTTCGGACGGCAAATCCAACCTCGTAGAGTCGATGTTCATGTGGTTTCTGCCCCTGCCAGAAGAAAGTTTAGTCTCTCTGTTTTAGGCTACCATCGCCAGGGAGTCGTGTCTCCTGCAGTCCTGCTATGTCTATGTTCAGTCTCTTTAGTTCCCCATTTATGAATGCAGTTTTCCTGGAGTCATCAATTTTTTGGAGGTCGTCAGATAGGCCAGGACACATTGTTCTGACGTTCCATGTTGCCAGTTTAAGCACTGGTTGCTTTAGTTTTGGTTTCGCTGGTTCAAGGTTTCAGTCCGTCTTTCGGCTTTTTGGCCTACACTCCAGGCACCCACTGAAGTAGACGGACAGTGGCGGGCCAGCACCTTATTGACTGGGGGCTGCCCAGCTTAAGGTGGGCGGTACCTGGCCAGATGGAATTCGAAGATTCCTCCCACCGACAGAAGACAACCTAAAGCGTCCCAGCTGACGCCAATTTGCCAGGACGTTTTAACCGGTAACTGCTGTCTCCCCGTGTTGTGTTTCCGCAATGCGGCACTGGAGTGACCTCTCCAGGACGCGAGCCTGGGCAAAAGATATGGAGGACCTGGGAATGCCCAGTCGTCAGGACCCCCCTCTCCAACCTTGCTGGCGGGATACAACGGAAAGGCGAGCCGATACAGTTGACGTCAGCTTGGCTGCAGGAGTTGCCGGGAGGTCTTGCAGTGCGTGGACCAGCCGTCTTCGGGGCTCCACTCCGGATTTTCTGTCGGGGTTTACTCCCTTAGCCTCACCCGTGTACCGGTAATCCACAAGGAAGTGGAGGTTTCAAATCAGGGTTTTCCGTCCCAGGTTAACGAGCCCCATCTGCCCGAAGCAACTTGTTTTAAGGTGCCAGAGACCCGCCTTCGTCATTTTCTCTTATTAGTAAAAGCAGTTCCGCCACGTGCAGGCTAAGAGTTTGACTTTCGTTGTCAGAGGCTATTAGAGACGCACGCCATATGGAGCATTTTACAGGTATTGAGAGCTTATCCCCAACACCACCCAAGGCTGTGACAGCTTCTGTGGAACTATATGTATATATATATATATATATATATATATGAAGTTAGGTATGTTATATTTTAACATGAACCTCTGTACAAAATAACACCCTAAACTAATAAACCGTTAGTTATGAATTTTGTAACATAGCTGCACGGCATAAAGGATTCTAATATTGACTATATATAGTTTAATTTCGTTTCATGAAAAAGGGGTAACAAATTAGGTTAATCCTTTCATGCAAATTAAGACGACTCCGATTTTCATTAAATTAAAAGAAGATATATTAGCTATCAATTAAAAATATTTCCAAAATTTCAGTTTCTTGGGGATATTTTGGAAACTTGTTGTTGAATAACATGGAACAAACCCCCGATTTGAACATTCAAATATATCATATTTGATTCATACCCATTAGATACTTATATAGCCATATTCCTCTGAATTTCAATTTATTATTAAGAGAACTTAAGCTTAAGCCTTAAATTTCAGAGATTTCTAGAATTAAAATAATGTAATAGATTTTTATCAAAATTGGGTCGGAGTATTTCGAAAAGTACGAAAGGTAGGGCAATCTTCGTCCACACTGGTGATTCGCGAAAAAAAATCAAACACATGTGCATGTGAATAAAAAATCAATAATATTTATCGTAATATTGATTATATATATGTATATATGTATATTAATATGTGTATATATATATATATGTATACATAAATATATAATAAATTACAATAGCTCACATTATAAGCCATGCATATACGGATGGCATTCTCATGAATATGTCATCAGAGGGACTAAAACTACCCTTTTAAATTCGGTTTTTCTATTTTATTATTAAAATCTTTTATGCTAGTCTCCTTTTATCAGGTAACTTTTCCCATTCGGTTGTATTTTATTTCTTTTATAATTTTCCATTGATAAATAATTAATATGTTGTGATAGTTTCATAAAGTTGTTTATTTGGAGTTTGATCAATTATTTCATTACGTACTATTGTAGCATACGCAATCACATTTGAACGTTTAACATTAGGTGTTCAGTAACTCAATTATGAACGAACCCCATATTCGCGACTATTATTTAGAAAATTTAATTTTTATTTATGATTGCAAGTTCAAGTTTGGAGTCAATTTCGAAGCGAATGGTGAACTGTCTCAAAGTGTCAGTCATTTATCATTATATGGGATAATATTTTTTTATTCATCATTAGATTTGTGACGTTATTTAAGATACAGTTCTACTATTATATCGTTTTTCTACCGGCTTATGTGGTTCTGAATGAGTCTCTACGGGTTACTGAAGTGTCGAATGACAACTTGCAACCACGCTGCTGTTCAACATGGAGATTTAACTCTCGTAAAGGAAATGCTTTAAAATCAACGCTACGTATTTTTTTCTGGACTTGTGTCAAGTCTCAGTGCGCTGTTAATAGATTTTCTTTGGCACAATAGCCACACGTGAACGCGTTGTGAATAACAAAACGAAAACTATGTGTGATTTTTTTTATCTCAGTAAGTAAAAAATACATTTATAGATTAAAACAATCCAGAAAGTTAAAAAATATAATATATAACTTCACACAAGTTTACTGAAAAAATTAAAATATCTAAAAAAACAACGCTAAAAACAATGATTATTTAACTATTTTCGATTGATAAACGAACATTTTTTTGTTTCACAGTGTGTCTTATTTGCCTAATCAATACTGTCGTAGACTATGAAATATACAATGCTGAGTTCAAATTTAGTGTGATTTATTGTGCGTATTTTCACATTATTGATGTTAAGAAACTATGAGCCAACTATTCCGACAGCTAAAATAGCAACTTATAGTCAATTAATTATACACAATGTACGGTGTATTACAGTTATTGTGGTTTGGCATAAAATATTGCAAGACAAGTGTTTTCTTTATAAAACCAAACCAACAAAACTATTACATAATTATGTTCGTCTCTATTGTCTGTCTATTTTCTCTCTTCTACTTTCTTCTGAAACATATTGTAAGCATATGAGTACAACAATTGTTATCTTATCTTTCTATAACTTTTTCTATTTGGCTAAAACAAACCCACAATGTTTCATCAACATGTATTTAATACCCTTATGGACTTTTATCAAGTTATTACAAAAGAAACCTTGAAGAATACAAAAGGTTGCTCTTAACATATCTTGGTGGCTACACCCCACTAAGGAGCATCACTATGGTCACTTTGTTTTTAAATCTGAGCCTTCATCAGAGAAAGATTAACCAGAGTTGCTAGTCAGCGTTAGATCGATGAGGATGCAATTGCTATGCGAGGTTTTCTTTTGGTGTGAAAAAGGGTGTGATTCAGTGGGGGAACTGCACAAAATTACGCCAAGCCACTACAGAGAATACACCACGCATCTGCGAAGAGCTACATGCTGTGCTAGAGAACGAAATATAATATCGTGACACTAGAACAACTGGATGATGATGATAATGATGAGGATGATGATGATGATGATGATGATGATGATGATGATGATGATGATGATGATGATGATGACGACGACGACGACGACGACGACGACGACGACGATGACGACGGTTCAAAATGGGATATGCGGTGCTATGGGAAAGATTACAGATCCGCTATAAAAACATTCTTATTCACATCACCGTTGTGATATTGTTCAACATCGGTTCTCATTGGTGAGTTTACAAGCTGTTACCCTATTAATCTTCTTCAAAGAGAATAATAAAATAATTTATAATTAACATAACCTCATCCAATTACTTTCTCACTACTTAATTCTAACACGTCTGCATGTTATCCTTTAAAAACTCAAAATTTAAAACGATTTATTTTTGTTTTGCGTTACATAGTTTGTTATGTACATACATTTTACTACATCAAACAGTCTAACTATATCTATATTTGAATTAAAAAGCATATGATCGAATTTTTTATTTTTGTATTTGGCGGGCTTTTTTCATGTTATATAGGGTATTGCCAACTCTCTCTTCCATTTTAACAGTCTCATTTATAGAGATATTGTTATTAATATGAGTCGTAGTATTTTTAAGATGGTTATGTAGTCCGCTTAGAATTGATCAGACCTAATGCATTCATTAATGGATTTGAATTTATCGTACGTTTATTGTTTGATATCGCATCCATGCGAATTGGGTGCGTGTTTGATCAGTAAATAAGCCATGAAATATAAATCTACCATGGCTAGCTCATTTGGTTGGTATATTAAAAATTATGTGTATATTTTAGTTTAGTAATCACAATATATAAATATATATATATGCGTGTGTGTGTGTTTGTATGTATATATATCTAATATATAAAGTTAAGACTATTTTGATATGCTTGTATATTTTTGAAGAATGGGAAAATAACCACATGCATCACAGGCAACTAAACTAACTAAGATACTACGCTTATTCACTCGAGCGGGTTTTAGTAAATTTGTTATTTTTTTCTACAGCTCACATTAAATTTTAATTTTTGGTCCACCATCTCCGACTCTCCACAAAACATACTTCATATAAGTGGTAGCCAACACTTTTTTCCTAAATCTTTAGTACTGACACTCCCTCTATCGACACGGGGAACTTATAAACAACGTCTACTTTAGAAATAAGTGTCCGGTAATATTTACTATTTGTCTGCTATTAATTTAGTACATAATACAAAACATTACGCACACATTTAATAGATGCTCACGCTAATTCCGTTGATTTTCGAGAATATCGGATTACCTTCGTTATTCGTATTACGTATAGATTTATACTCTTTCCGTTTTTTAGAGTATGGAATTAACGAACATAGTTCGTTGCAGTATGTTATCATTACACGTGACGGCTAAAATTTCTGCAGTGACTCGACTTCCGAATTAAATCAATATACGCTAATATATCCGACATCCCCTAAAAGTTGATATTCTCTTAATCCTACATCTTTCACACGCATCATATCCAAAAAAATTTTTTTTTAAATACTCGATGTCTCCATATGGAAATGCCTTAAAACGTGTGACTTGTAGTCCTAGATTTACTCGCCTTCTAGCGGATCGTAAAATTAAACACACGCTGGATTAAAGGGTTCGTTTAAGTGACTTATTTGTCAAGAGTTTTTACTTGCCTAAGTGGCCCAAGTGGTTATGAACATATATTCAAGATCGAGAGGTTGAGCGTTCTATACCACTCGACTCACACAACTTTTTTTATATATTGTTTAAATTTCGCAACCCCGGGATGGGGAACTATGTACTTTTTTAATTTAAATTTAAAGTTATTATGTAGATATTTAAACCGAAATTAATGTAATACGTAGTACTTTAACTATTGTGAATATCACCATTTCTATTTGAAGACACATGGCTTATTGGTGATCTGCACGACACCTTATATTTGTGTATTCCAGTAGTGCTCATTTTTCTTTTTTCTTTCATCACAAAAAAGGGAATTTCTATACTAAGATAACAAGAAGAATCAGTTTTAATAGGGCGCTGTAGGTCCCTTTAATTTTAAATGTGGCCATTATTATAGATAGAGCAGATCTTTAATCAAAAATAAAAATTCTTGTGAAATACCAGTACAATTAAATGGGCATGTAGACTCCTACAACCGCTTTTTTTTTCGTTCGTTCATTTCTTCATATATCCAATTCTTCAGACTATCCCTATCCCTATTCAACAATTCCGAACCGAACATTGCAATTGTCCGATGTGACCTATCGCCGTTCTGTTGGATCTTGACAAATTTAAATTTATTGTTTCATATTTCTCTAGGGTAACGCCGAGAGATGGGTCTCGCAAATATATATATATATATATATATATATATATATATATATATATATATATATATATATATATATATATATATAAGATATTATCCGACCTAAAACAACAGGACCTTATTAAAGAATTGCGACAGTTGCATCAATATTCCATACAGATGTAGAATTTATATAGACAAAGCCTGAGTTTTATGAAAAAATGATAATTAGATAAAAATAAAAGTGTCTAAATAATTGACGAAAACGTTGATATTCTAACAAAAAAGCACTAGACCTTGTGGTCTAGTGCTTTTTTGTTAGAAATGTATAACTGCTCTGGAATTAAATATTAGTATTGGTAATACTTCTTATACTAATTGAAGTTTACATTTCAGTTTGCCTACTTGACAAAATTATATACATAATATATATATATATATATATATATATATATATATATATATATTCTAAAAGAGATAGACAGATAAATGGAGAGAAAGAGAAAAAGAAGAGATCAATATTAACGTCTAAAGCATTGTTCTCCTATGTTGAAATGCGTGGCGTTTTCATTTTGGAGGCATGTTATTTTGATAATCTCATAGGAATGGATTTGACCTAAGACCTGGAACAGAATACTTACATCAAATTATTTGCTAAGGTCGCTGCAAAAATGATTGGATCATTCTACCATTCAGAATGCACCTGCTTTCTGCAGCGATGCTCTTCCTGCATAAGAGTCAGCTACGTCTTAAAATGAAGCACTACTACCACATCCATCTAGTGATATGTTTGATGGTCTCTTCAACTCCTTAATACACCTTTTACACAAATGAGACGTTACCAGTTTTTCTCTACTATAGTGTTATTTTCATGGAAAATGCTTGAATGAGCTCTTATATCCGTTTTTGTCATGTAAAAGGTTCACAGTAAAAAGTAGTCACGCTATTACCACTCCAAAAACTTCTCTTTTTTCTAGTGTGTACCACCATTCTAAATAAACAAAACTTACAATCTGTGAAATGTATTGCCACTGATATGCATCCCTACAGACTTAAACATGGTCAGCGTCAAGTTCAAGGTCAATAAATACTTTTCGAGCCGTCCTCTTAGTTATTCAAGTTTAGTCCATTAATCGTTTTACATACTTTGATAATATAGCTTATCATCCAATTAAACATCCAATTAACTTATCCACGAATGACGTAATAAAGGATGATTTCACTAAAGTTAATTGAAATCCATAAAAACAGAGAAAGACATAATTATGTATAGTGTATGATATCAGATACTAATGAGGTCATCGATCAACTTAGGGAGAGGAGCAAGAGATTCTTTTTAAATCACGGGTCGTCCCTGGGGTCTAGTATGATTCTTAAACTATGTGTGTCTTGTTATTATGTCAGTTTCTTCTCGTGCATACTGGGTCGCGTCATTGTCGTGTGACTCCATGCATAAAACAGATGTATTATTAATTGATGTCTAATAGATATTATTAAAATTTCACAAAACCAAGTGTATCCTTTCACCACCATTTTACCGTCTTTGTAAAAACTAAATATAGCTCACATTTAGACCCATAACACCTAAGAGCTGTCTTTCGAAAACAATGATTTGTTAATTTGTTTAGAAGTGAATATGTAAATATATAAACATATCTACCGTAATAAAGCGATATATATATATATGTATATAATTATATTTATGTTTTTATTTATCTTAATATACAATCATTTAGCGACTTCTTTTAGATAATTGCATTACACTTGAAGTATAATCTATAACCAATATTCTAATTACATGTGATGATGAATAGATACATTTTGACATAATAGACGTTCATTCTATTTATTCGTTTGACTTGATATTAATTAATTTCATTAAAGGGTATTTCTCATGAATATTGAACAGCTATTGATCTGCTATTTTGTAAATGTGATTCAATCGAAACACATAACGTTTGTAAATATTTGATAGGTCCTCTTAAGAGACAGTCATGTTTGGTATTCCAAACAAAGTTACCGAATTGCACTTCTCTAGATTTTCACATTAACATTGTATGAATGGGATTTCATTGTATATGCAAAGCATTTCATATTTATTCTACGTCCACTTGATTATTAGATATCAGTCGGCTTGTATGGCAGTCAACTCTTTGAAGCGCACGGTTATACATTTAGATCAAACATTCTACGAATAATTTGAAAGAAAATAATCACTGAAATGTCAGAATGGCCACAAAGCGTATACCGTCAATGTAAGTAAAAGAACTTATATCATCATATGTTGAAGGCTATTTACGAATAGCAAACAAAATTACGATCTTTAGCGCTGATATTTAGATAATCACATTAAATTTAGTAATATGAAAACGGAATTACGTACTTGTATGAGTAAGTTTTTTGTTTGTTTCCCTTTGAGGTTTCTGCGGCTTATACTTTTCTGGCATCCTGTAAAAAACGGCAGAATTCTAAAGAACATGAAGTGGAAGTTAAATCTAACCCGAGAAAACATAACTGATTTTGTTACTGTTCCCGGTAACCTTCTTTATAACATTAAAGCAGAAGCTTTTTTTTGGGGGGGGGGGAAATAACAAATAAATTGTGAATCCTACGTCGATTGTTACGATAATACTATTTACCAACCCCTTCATGGAGTGTTCAAATAGTTTTATTTAATATCAGGATAAAAGAACGCTATGGTTTAAATACATCTTTTGTAAAAACTATAGGGCATTAAATCAACTCTACGGCTGCATAGTTAAAATGTATTAAAGCAAATACGAACCCAACCAAAATCTAAACCGGAATTCTTAGAAGTTGTATTTTTTACAAAATAGTTTCCTAATATAGTGAGTAATAGCTAGTCTCCAAGTTCCCATCTTACCATTTTTAACGATAATCTCAGTTTGTTCTAAATATGTTTTAAACCCATTAATGGGGTTATCAATCGATTTGATTGCCACATTTGATGCCATATATCAGTAACATTTACTATTATTAAAAACCATTCTGAAACCTTGACTATAACAAATACTATAGGAAGGCTCGGCATTTAAATATTCAAAGGTTGCCATTGATTTAAAAAAGCAGTGTGTATCTTTAGGAATTTTTCAACATTATTACTAACTAACAGAAAAATGATCATTTCTTTAGAAGTTCTTTCTGGGATAAATGTAGATGCTGCTAGAAGAAACTTGCAATAACAAACAGAACGTATAGTTTTCTAAATAAAGCCTTAACGCCTATATCGGTATCTTCGGTTCATTTACATGTTCTAAAAAAGCTATTCCTTCTCACGCATTCCAGAATAAGAATGTCTTGCTGGATCAGTTCTCTCTATTCTGTCTTAGTGAATATTATTCACGGTGTGGGTCTTTTTGATACAACAAGGGGCACTCGTATTACGATCAAACATCGATTATGACAGCGGACGCCTTCAACTTTCTAACAACTATGTATCAAAGCCGATGGAGCCAACTTATAGTTATGGACAAAATGTGCGGATAATCTGTGACTACCCCTTTTAGTCAATATTATTTTTAGTTTTCGGGATGTAAATTTTCTATGACGTATCTTTTTTATTTTCAAAGATGGTTAGATGATTTGAATGTTTTTGGCATATTTTTAACAAATCGTATCCAGAATAACAAACACTTTTTTTTATTTCACGACAAATATATTTCTTCAATCTTCAATGTGTTGTGTATTTTTGACGAATAGTTCTTCATGCATTTATATATCTAGTCCTTAAATATTTCAGTTTATATATTTTAGAGTGAATCTCTTCAAGCATATTATCGGAGGGGGGAATATAACCAAATGTTTGTGAAATATTATAAATAAAACATTAGCCATTATAGAAGTAATTGATGAATGAATAAGTAGAGATAATCGAAGTGGAATCGAATAATGCTTTGATCTTTGGTAACTGAGACCCCTTGTTTATACAGTGTATACTTCAAATTGGCCGCCGTGGGTTGAATTACATTTCAAATACAGCAATGGCATTTATAATAGTTTTTTTTATCTTATAAACGTTATATCTTTGAAAATATTGTAAAACGATGACTCAAAGGTAGTGGATTTCTTTTGGATCGGTCCATAACGGCTTAGAGGTGTTTCTACTCACGGCCATAATAACAAGTAACGCAGGTGCGTATGTTTTATTCAATGTGGTTCTTACAAGTATACACATTCTGAGAGTAGTTACAGCATTAGTATAATCAGATTAGCGCATTTGATCGATATGATTTGAACGAACGAAATCGACTTTGATAAGATAAAATATAAATAATAATGTAAAGTGAAAGAAGTAACGAGGACGACAACAAATAATTTAGATGCCACTTATTTTAAAATAGACAACGTAGAGAATTTAAGCATATTAAAAACATTTTTTCATATGTATGAATCAGAAAATTATACGATTTTAATAATATGTATGAGGAACCAGAATGGTGGGAAAAATAATTCCTCGAACGGAACATTTTTTTAAATTAAATTCACCCTACCACTGAGATGTAAGAGGCTACTGTAAATTGGAGGAAATATGTATAAAGTAAAGAGTTGTGCGACGAGATGCTTATTTACATTACATTTAAATATCTGCGTTTAGTACAATCGGAGAAACGGGAAGTAGGTATTGGAAATCACAAAGCTAGCGGTTCTGGGTAAGAAGCTTTTTGAGTAGAAAGGCTTCAGGCATTCAGCAGTGCGGCGATGGGACATATACAGGAGCTTGGTAGGCAATGTGTGTTCCATTAGGTTAGAGATACGTTTTAGGACCCTGTTCAAGATGTAGGCAAGTAGTTGATACACCGGCCAAAATGTGGCAGCAATAACCCATGCATGGGCGGATGGTGGCTTTGTAAAGATATAGGAAACTGTCGGCTGTGAGAAATTAACTAAAGGTAGCCTACCGTGTTTGCAGCACACTTGGAAGTATCTTCCATGTATTTATTCTAATTCATATTGCCTGTGAATGTTAGGCTGAGAAGTTTAAATGTTGAACTCTGGGTAAGGATGCTAGCAGCCATTGCAATCGGTGGTTGTTAAAGTGTGTTATAATTGTTAAAGGAAAGGGGCTTTGTCGTTGTAGCATTGAATATAACCATCCATGTTTAACTCAATTCCACTAGAGATTGGATGTGACCTTCTAAGGATTCAACCATTACCTTGGATAAGTATACGATCGATTTCCCTTCATGTCGAGAATAGAGTTTTGTGTTATCAGTAAAAATATCCATCTCGAACGCTATTCTATCAAAATCAGGAATATGAGGTCCAAAGTTCGATCCCTGGAGAACTCCACCATTACTATGATGTTCCACTATCGAGACGAACCTAGATCTTTATTTTAGAGAACAAACATCTGATTATTAAATATTTATCTAGTATTACCGTGAGAATTACCTTTTTCCTAGAAGTTTTTCATACCAAACTTTAGATATATTAAGCGCTACCGCCCTTGCTTCACCTGCTGTATCCAGTGTATGCGTATATGCTTTCAGAGGATATGAAGATATCCACAGTAGAATAAAATTGCATACATCCAAATTGTTGGTCAGAAAGAAGTTTTGCATTTTCTAAGTGGCGGACTATCGGTAGATTGATTAGTTATCTAACAATTTTAACGAAGAGTGGGAGGAAAATTATGGAGGTCCTCATTTTGCAGGTCAATTCTTTCTTGAAAACTTAAACGACAGCATCAATTGTCCAGCCATTAGGGAATAAAGATTCGGCAAGGCATTTGTTATAGTTTGGTCAGAACGGAGCCATCTTAGCAGAGCATTTCTGTATTACTATAGCAAGGATAAGATCAGGTCTGCTTACTTTGAAGGTGTCAGTGTTTATGTATGATACCAAAAACATGGGAAATAGTAGCACCAGTTTTTCAGATTTACCATCATCCTGAGTGTGAAAAGAATAAATGTTTTCTATGATGTTAATTTGGTCATGATATTGGCGTTTTTATTAAAAAAAATACGTTGTTATTGTTATAACATATTTTCTAACAACATCAAAGGTGAAAAAGATGAATTAAGAGATGCCCCCTGATTACTGATGAAACATTGCTTTATCATTTCGCATATTTGCTTCCTTCATTTTTCTAATAGTAAGTTAAGCCTGATATAGAATGACCCAGTTCGAAGTTTGAGTTAACTAGAGATAATTCCGGGGTTAAATTCCTGACAAAATGTACTGGAAAGTTCGAGGAAAGGCAGTGCAGATCGAAGCGATTGAAATAGCGATCAGCAGAAAAACAGGAGAATATGAGAAAAGATAGACAAATATGTATATCAAAGTGCTCAATTAATAAAGAACTAAAATTAAGAGTGTAATATTTATTTATTGTTTGGTACAGAAAGATTATTAAGACATTAGTTAGAGTGATAACATAAGCTGAAGAGAGCCGGAGGGTTAAGTCATTCTGAGCTTGTAACAGACGGTACTAATGTTGTACTTATTTTTCTGTACCAAAAAGTATATATATATATATATATATATATATATATGTATATATATATATATATATATATATATATATGTGTGTGTGTGTGTGTGTGTGTGTGTGTGAAACATGACAAACGGAAAACATGTTAAAATGTAGGAGAAAAACAAAAACAAAAGATTTGACCGGTTTCGTCTGTGTAAGCGAACGTGTTCAGAGACACGAACGAAACCTGTCAAATCTCTTGTTTTTGTTTTTCTCCTGCATTTTAACCTGTTTTCTATTTGTCATTTTTCACACATTTTGTCTACCACGGCATTTCATTTTCATGACTTATCGTGTACCTTACAACATATATATATATATATATATATATATATATATATATATATATATATATATATATATATATATATATGAGAAGAGAGCGAGAGAGAGAGAGCGAGAGAGAGATGGGAAGAGAGAGACATGGAGAAATAGTGAGTAAAATAGAAATTTGAGAATGAAAAAACTCTATCTCATGTAGTGGATGTAGAATAAAAGATAGAATAACATTAATCAAGAAAAAAATTACAAAGACATAAACACTTGACTACTCTACTCACCATCCAACAAAACAGAGTCCTTACATGTTTAATAACAATGAAAGAGTGAATAAAAGAGAGACGAGAAAAAATAATTGTATAGCACACAGTGAAGCACTAAAAGTAAATGAGAAATGTTAAAACCGGAGAAAAAAGATAGTAACACTGAAAAAAGTAAAGTTGAAGCGAATAAATAAAATTAAGACAGAAAGAAATGTTGCTGAAAACAAATGAAAACATACTAACTATAATATATCTATATGCATATATGTGTATATATACACATTATACATAACTATATATATATATATATATATATATATAAATATACATAGAAACATATATATATATATATATATATATATATATATGTATATATAATACATATATATATGAAAAAAATATGCATATATATATATACATATACATATATATACACACATATATACATATATGTATATACATATACACGTATGTGGACACGTATATGCACATATATACATATTTACATATATGTACGCATATAAAAATTATATATAAATAAATATTTATATATATATATATATATTTGCATATAGAAATGCGAACATATATAGAGAGGTACAAACGAAAACATGCATATATATACACACAACATATATATATATATATATATATATATATATATATATATATATATATATATATATATGTGTGTGTATATATATATATACATCAAAATGAATATATATATATATATATATTCTTATTATTATTTCATGTATGTACATTTAATTATATAAGGCTGTATACTATTTTATGTATCGATGTTCAGTATTCATATCAACTATGCTACGTGAAGAGAGCTAGGTAGTGCGATATGCAAATATATTTATGTCAATTAAGCTACACGGAGGCTTCCGCGTATCATCCCCGTAGGGAATCGCCTGGAGATTCCCTCCGAGGATGAAACGCGGAAGCATCTGTTAAGCTTAATAACTTTGAATGTATATACAGCTATATACATATATGCACACATATCAAAACATATATGCATTTTTATACGTATATACATACTGATACACATATATTAATATATTAATATACGTATAAGCATATATAGTCGTACATACATGAATATGCATACATATATACACAAATATGTGGACATATATATATATATTTATATATACATATATACATATAACAATATATATAATATGCATATATATATATATATATGCATATATATATATGTATATATATATATACATCTACACATATATGCACACATATATACATATACGCATGCACATAAATAAGCATATATATACATATACGCACGTACACACACATATATGTATATAAATGTATGTCTATACACATATGCGCATACATATATATATATATATATATATA
Organism: Sepiola atlantica; assembly: GCA_963556195.1. Taxonomy (NCBI): domain Eukaryota; kingdom Metazoa; phylum Mollusca; class Cephalopoda; order Sepiida; family Sepiolidae; genus Sepiola; species Sepiola atlantica. The sequence goes on along the minus strand of OY744517.1, from coordinate 113,266,654 downwards.
TATATATATATAGAGAGAGAGAGAGAGAGAGAGAGAGAGAGAGACAGTGGGAGAGAGATACATTGAGAGAGAGAATTGTTTATTTAGCCTTTTTTATCATCAATTCGTTCAAAACAGTATTCTTAGTTTAGATAATCGTTCTTTATTTATTGGTTGTTTATCCATCTATCTATCTATTTATATATATATATATATATATATATATATATATATATATATATAGATATATATATACATCTTTATATATAAGTATTTGTCTAATATAGTTTATAGATTTTTACTATATGTATATGTCCACTGAAAGCTGTATACTTTCAAGTAAAAAGAAACCTGCTAGCTAACACCCCGTCATTATGTGAGCCGACTTGCATACACAAGCGATCTACTATCTCAAGCAAAGTTGACGCCGGTAAAATGAAAGTGTTTCATTCCCCATGTGTTTCACGTACATAGAACGCGTCTGCTTGCATACACACGTATTGGGCTCTTCTTTAACTTCTAAAGATGCGGCCCGAGGTATTATCGCTGCTTCTTAGGTCGAGCCGACTACCAGTACTGCCACCGCTACTACTACTGTTGCGGCAGCAGGCTTCGCAACTTATAAGATTGTGTCATAGCATTCGGCGAATGCTCCGATAACGAGGTGCGCTCACATTTCGATCAATTCGGAAAATCTTCTATCTTTCGTGTCCACGATAAGGAATCACTCCCTCGTCGCAAGTGGATGAATGTATGAGTCGCATGATATCCGATTTCGGCCCTTGGAATTACGGATACAGATTTCTTTATAACAGATATATTACAGGAGACGGAAAAGGGATATACTGACTCACGATAAACTTTTTATTTTGATTTAAAAAAAAAACTGCCCAAAAAAAAAGAGAAATATTTTCATCCCAATATATTCTTCTTTACAACTACAGCGGATGCGTTTTAACGGATAAACTCTTAAAGAAAATATGGAATGTGTATATTTAAGGTAAACACATCGTAAAAGAAGTAACATTGAGAACATAAGTTTAGATAAAGTAAAAAAATGTATAAACATTGATACAAATATTTTCAGCGGAACTCTCAAAAATACTTTATTATCAGCCAAAAGTTGTTTTCTACTGAACAAAGGTTCATACTTTGGCGATCGAGTCATTATTATTATTAATAATATTATTATTATTATATTATTGCTATATTAATATTAATTGTATTATTACTTATTTCTCCGTCATTAGTTTTTAGTTATTACAGAAGAACAGCCAAGCGTAAAACATGAACTCATCACAACTAGTGGAAGTTAAGAGTTTCGTCATATATTAGTAAAACTATGTGAAGTTTTCACTAGTCGATGTTAAATAATGTACCTGGCTGGTAGGATCGCTACAGTCGCGCATATTTCACATTGTTTGTTTACCACATATGTATACTGTCACTCCTATTGATTATCAAAACAAACATACAGAAAATGTTGAAAAATTATATTTACAGAAATTCAAAAGGAAGGTAAAAAAATATTACCTTAATGTAACACGGGTTATTTTGATTTAAATCATATTTGCTGAATGGACATTTTCGAATATGTTTCATCAATTTTTGAAAAACATTTATTTTAACTAATTATTACAAATTCTGATAAATGACTTTAATGGGTAGATCAATTTGAGTGTTAACTACTGTTTTGTCTCTCACCTGATATACGCGTATATTGTTTTATTCCACATGACATTTGTCGTCAAACAGCTGGATATATGAACGTACTATTCTGAACACGTGGAAAGAGATTTCAGGAAATAAATCGATTTGTTCCTTTCTGCGTGATGTCTTGCCCGTCTTCTTTTATTTTCGAATAAACATCGACTTTCAAAAGACATTTTGATAAAGTAAACGAAGTCCGATTTTAAGCGTATAAGAACAAATAACTCCGTAAAACTTCGTTTAGTATTCAATTATTTATTACAACGGTTGGATACATCCACGATCAGTCGGTAATTCTCCGTAATAAAAATGTATTAAACAATCGTTCAGAGAAAACAAAAAATAAATGCAACAAAAAACATATATTGCAATTCAGACGATTACTTCAATACTATTTAAACAGAAAGTTTAAAGTGTTATCACTGCTACAAGGAAAACTTTCACTGGCGACTAACATCATTTGTGTTCAGCAATAACACACCTGGAAAATACATATTTACGAAGGAGAAAAAACAAACAAATGGACTAACGATTCAATCAAGGTATGTTTTGGGTTGTTCAGAAAGAATAGATGTAAAAAAAAACACTGTCACTTGCATTCAATAGAAAGACGAAAAACATCCGTATTCGGACTAACATTTTTTTGGATTTTATTGACTGATAGCACGTCATGCAGACAGGTTGCTTTCTATGTCTGGTAAAAAAGAAGAACGCCTGTAGCAAGTCAATCTGTTCAGAAAAAAACAAACCTTTTTCTATTTTCGTTTGATGCATTGTATAGTCCCTTTTATTTATTCATCACATTCTCTTTTCTTAGATATTGGTCAAATATATTTTTCTATCGTGTATTATCTTACATGTTAAACTCTATGTTGATGTTTAACTTCACTTACATCAATGCATACAGTTCTTTTATTATTATCATTATATATGCATTGATATGTACAGGTGTTGCATTTTTATTAGATCAACGTGTTCGATTCCCCACATCGTTATAATTAGTTTATTTTTCCAGTAATCTTATAAAATCTAGTGACGAAAACATGTAACATGCAAAGACAAATGTAAACTTCATTATTATTCGTCATTAATTAGAATAAACATATGCATAATTATATAAACATGATTTTCTAAGGATTTGAACACTGTTCCCTTACAGTAAATGCAATTAAATCAGACGCTAACTATCGATACTAATTTGCAATTGAAATATTTTATTTGTTGAATATTAGAAATTGACTATTGTTCTTTGTAATATAAATGTATGAAATATATACTATGTGAAGTTACTTCTTTATAGTATATAAGACTTCTACAACAAAACATATACCATAAAGCAGATCACTATCTGCATAATAAAATAAAACTTTTTTTTTAATCGTTTTGGGCTAATAACTGTTTCCCTTTTCGCTCTTGTGTTTATGGTTATTAAAGTACGGTTCATTTCCCAACCGTTTCCAACATGGCGCAAATAGTTTCAACAATTGACAATTACAACATCATAAACACAACTAATCAGCCATGGTTTTCATTGACGTCAACTTTTAATCAAAGTGTTGAAGGTCCATCTGCCTTGGCTGTTTACACCGGTGGCTTTATCATGCTTGTTACAATGTTAGTTGGGTTGGCCGGAAGTATAATCATATTAGCGGCTATCCTGCACAAAAAAGACATGACAAATATCATCAATATATTCATCGCAAGTCTTTGTATTAATGACGTAATTAACTTAAGTCTAAATAATGCGATGGTGATAATTTCTTATTTCGTACGATGTTGGCCAAGTAACCATCTTCATTGCGAACTGGGAGCACATTTTACCGTGTTGCTCATGGGTTCATCTCTCTGGCACACGGGCTTAATTGCTATTCACAGGTTCATCGTTGTTGTGTGCAATCAATTCTATATGACCATCTCAAAAAATTGCTACACAGTTTTCGTCCTGGTGTTTGCTCGAGCTGTGCCGCTTTTATTCCTGATAAATCCTGATCTTGGGAATATGGTATATTACGAACCAAAACTTCTACGGTGTTTGGTAAAGAAGGAATTTGCCCTCTTCAAAAGTCTAGTGAGTATCGTTCTCATGATAGTTCCATCTCTCATTGTTGTTATATGCTACATAGCCATTTTCATTAAAGTATACGTAGCGTCGGCTGCACTCCGAGCTAATCACAACAGTGAATGGCTGAGACGGGAGATTCAGATTACGAAAATGTTCGGCATGGTCTTCCTTATGATACTTATTGGTTACATTCCGTACGGGATCGTACGCAGTATAGACCGACAGTTAAATTACAGTGCTAATGTCTATGTAGTGTTCACTGTGTTGTATGCAGTAGCGAACAGTGGGAATCCGATTATTTATGGGGCTATGGACAGGCGAATTAACGAAGCTTGTCGACAGATGTTGTGCTCTTTCAAACGGAAATATCCAAGAAATAGCCTCGTCTCAGTTGCACCAAACGACAGATTAGCCGGTAACAAATCATTGGAAAATTGTAAAGAGGTTCCTACAGAAGTGGTTCCTCTTCAACCGAGATGAATCTCATATTGACACAGCTATTAATCGTATCTTTTGATCATCTATTTATTTTCTCTTTTCTATTTTCTTCACAATTTAGTTTTTATACATTCTGATGGGACTGTAAAACCATTTTCTCAATGAACAGTGATATATCGCGCTTTTGCATACTGATCTCCGTAGAAATGTGGCTAGGAGATGGTTAACTTACAAAAAGAAGGAGTTTAACTTCCGTGCAACTGAACTATCGTGTATGATTTGTAATGCTGTAGTCAATCCATATCAGCTCTCAACTTTCTGACTGAATTAATTTTTGCTTTGAAACACATTTTTAAACGAAAATATTTATTTCTAATAATTTTAAGTAGATTATTTAACTTAACATTCATTAACATAATGTGTATAAACAATTTTGTAAATTTACGAATGTCTTTCAAAACTTTTTCTGGTAAATGTTTCATTCTTTTTACCTAATAAGGTTTGATAACGACCTGTAATTCTATGATTATTTTTGTTTGTTTCTTTGAATTCGATTCTTAAACTCTATGTAATTGTAGTTACTAATGTTACTGATAATAGCAACAATCTTTATGCAAAGCAATCGTGTCTCATACTTACAGATCATTCGATCCGGAATGTTTGTTTAATAAATTGCAGCTTTCGTCGCATTTGTTGTTATTGATTTGTAGTGTGTCTTCCAAATCAATACTTGATTCTAAAATTAATTTATTCTCTAAATGAAAATGGTTTAACTGCGATTTATTTTACAATTTACCTAATAGCCAAACAAGTAAAACGCATATTTTATAATTGTTAAATGTCAAAGTCTTTAGATAAAAACTCAGTATAAGTCATTCTTGACTCGTCTGTTTCGTAGGAACGCAGCAGGAAGATTAATATCAGAAATGAACAACTTGGAAATATGCGATATTAAAAAATAAATAATTTATATTTACACATTGTCATACAATCTGAAAAATTCGTTTACTAAACAATATTTACATGTAAAGTTGTATAGTATCATAAATGGGGTTTATGTCAACAATTGTCATCACATATCTTTAACATTTATTGCTTCGGTATATTTCAGTGCGATTTACTTTTGATTCCTATTATCAACAAACTTTTATTTTATAATTATTTATGCTATTTCCCCTTCTTTTTCTAAATACACATTTTAATAATTTGTTAACTTCCAACACAAAATTAAAAGATATAGAAGGAAATACGTAATTCATTTATAAAATGTTATAAGATAAATATCACCGACGTTGATGGTAGTGTCTGATATTCAATAATCTATCCTTCATAAATGGCAAATTATTATTTGACGTAATATTTAAGCACGTTTGTTAATGAAAATATATATAATTTGCAAGGCAGTGCATAAAGAGTTTTATAGGATCTAAGGCATTTTACAATGTTATGGTGTGTGTATCTATTTTGTAGCGTCAACGCAATCGCCCCAAAATATATTATTAGATCAGAATCTTGGCAGTGTCAGTGTCATTTTTATGCAATATTTCCAACTCCACAGTCCACAGTATTCAGCACTTTTAAATTCAATGCATACTATTTATTAAATTTACCACACATCATTAAACTTTTGGTAGTGCACTTCATTATATATTTACATATAGATATGTATATATATATATATATATATATATATATATATATGTGTATATATATATATATATATATATACACACATATATGTACATATATATATATATATATATATATATATATATATATATATATATATATATATATATATATATATATATATATGGTTACCTTTCCATGAATCACAAACCTAATTCGAAATACGGATAATATGAGATTAGTTTATATCATGAATTTATCACAGGTGAACATGTTTAGTTAAATAGTCTGTGGCGTCTGACTTGTTCTGAAATTATAAAGCATTATATATGAGAGGACATGACTCAGACTCAATTTCTTATTACGATCAGCAACAGTGTATACCTTTGTACACACTTTGTCAATTCGATGAATTTTCTGCCACAAGGCTATTTACTATTCTCTATCATTTTTCAAAAGGATTAAGATATAAAGATGTTTTTCACGCCAAGTTAGTATTGTCAATTCACTGGAGATAATATACTTTGCACCTAATTTATTCAGTAGAACCAAGGACGTCTAGTTGAACGTGGACTGTGTTTTCTCCTGGCGGAAAATCATAAATGTATTGCTTATTTAATGCCGAATAAGATTACTTCATTTTTATGGATACTAAAAAAGTATTTCTGGAATTTGCGTTCATTTTTAGTTCTGCACGAGATAATGTTGTTTCTGCAATAGTCAATATGGCCACCTAACTTTCAGAGAGAAATGTTCTTTAAATGCTGGATAAACATTTCTATCGATCGTGCTGATATAAACCTGAATTTAAGCAATGCCTTCGAGTGGTAGGGATAAACAGCATATATCTCGCTATCATCCGGCACCTTGGTGGAACATTGTACATACATTTTGATAAATAGGTTGTTAATGCAATGCCGCATAAACCAAGAATGCTTTATATTGTTTCAAATTTTGAAGAAAGATATATAAACACCATGAAAAGTGAATATATAATCTTTTAAAATAAGAGTCACCCACTATTGTAAATGATCCAAGGTGTCGCTTAATTAAATAAACGTTGCGATTTTACCTTTGGCTGAGGATACATTTGGGGTTCATACCGTTCCCAACACTATTAGTGCGTAAATGATCAAAATAGATGAGCGGCATAGCCGATTCCATAGTTTGCAACGCTATGTATTAGGCTAATCATACTATTGCCCAGCGTTAAATTGTACACGTATGTACATGTAAGTGTTTTCAGTTTCTCGTGCACAATTCGAACATGGAATCATTAATTAGTATTCCTTAAAGATAAAAAATGAAAATTTTTCATATAAAACCAAAACATAACTTGGATGATTGAATGCTTCATGAGTAGAATTGTATGCGTTTTAATAAATATTTCGTCAGGGAGCTTTCACATGTTTTTATCCTGAAAATGTTTGGTGAATTGATCTAATTAAGACTCTGAGCTAAAAGGTTGTTTAGTACAAGTTCTTAAAAATGTCAGTCGTCTGTATTTCACATGATTAATAGTACGTTGTTTTATAGCTGATGTTAATCCATTAAGTTTAATATTTGTACATTTTTAAAGCATAGTTATACGTATTTTTTTATACAAACATTATCGCTGATCTATTGTAGTCATGCACTCACTAATCATGTTAGTAAAATGGTATGAATCCACAGTTCCTAAACAGCTATATGTGACGTATTAAATTGTGTGCAATTAAACGTGTACAATAAAGTGTTTATAAATGAATCGGCCTTTGGCATACAATCTAGACATACCAATACTCTAAAAATTAAAATTCCACAAGATATTTTCATACAATTTATAGCAATTGGAATAATGGAATGGTTATATTTCTAACCGATTTTGATTCGCACGGATATCCTTCCGTGTCTCTTATAGTACCAGCACTAATATAGGCAATACAGTTAGCCGAGCAATTTTACATGAGCATACGACCAGGCTTATAGCCTATTCGGAAAAGCCATTATTACGTAAAGCGAATATTTCAATCATTTATATTTAAGAATAAGAGCAGTCGTTCACCGATTTTCTGAAGTTTACACTCGAAATATTATCTATTGAAAAACGTTGACTAAAATCAAGAATGATGTAAGAATAAAGAGTCAGTAGATCATGATAACACATAGAAGACGATGCAGTTAAAATGGCAGGAAAATGTCCTTTCAGAGTATTATAGAATTGTATTTTCAATACTTTCTTCCTGGTGCTGTGACATGAATTAAATAAATGACGTATTGGAAGTATTTATATAAGTATATTTAAACCTTTTCGGAATGTTTTCATTGAAAATGGAAATCTTTATATTCCAATCATTTCAATCCAATAATTATCATATAAAGATATTATTTAAAATTAAACCTTTTAATATTGAATATTGAACATTTCTAAAATGTACCTACAAAGCGTAATATAATATACACACACACACACAGACACACACATATATATATATATATATATATATATATATATATATATATATGTATATATATATATATATATATATATATATATATATATATATATATATATATATATATATATGTATATGTCCCAGAGTGTTTTTATTATGTGTGTAAGGTGATACACGTTATCTTTATACCAATGTAAATCCTCATGGATTATCATGGTGTGCTATGGTTATTTAAGTGCTATTTTTTCATAAATAAGTTCATATCCGGATAATTTCCTTCAGAGAACTTTATAAATGATTTACTATTTGTTATATTGACTTCATTATTTTTCAGAAGTAACACCTTACAGAAATAAATGATTAATCTCATGTTTCTTTACCGTTTTATTTACACTTATTTTCTGCTTGTAACTTCTCTACCATTGATTTTCTCTTTTGTAAGAAAATGTACCTGTTTGTTTTTATGGAAACATTAACATGTGTTTACTGTGTATTTCGTATGTGCTTTTTAAAAAATAAATTGCTGATATGTTTTATTAACACACAATAAAACAAAATATATGAAGCAGCATGACTTTCCCTTTAATTCTGTAATATTTCGTAGCATACCATCACTAAAAAACTTTATTGATTTACTGTTTTGAAGCCAATGAACCATCAATCATTTAATAGTTATTCTTCAGAGAAACATTTAAAAATGTGATAAAATATATGAGTAAACATATCACAAGTCTATTAGGGAAACATTTTTATTACAGGCCTCTCTCTCTCTCTCTCTCTCTCTCTCTCTCTCTCTCTCTCTATATATATATATATATATATATATATATATATATATATATTATAAATAATAAAAATTTGCTTTGTTTATTATGTAAGTATGTAAACGTTTCGTCCTTTATAATCGGGACTCATCAGCATAGAGATATGACTATTCACTACTGGTCATGCGATTCGAAACCCCGGATTCCGAGAATTTTACAACTCAAATCCCGACATCTAGAACCACTCGGCCACCGCTGAATAGCTAAATAAACAGCGATAATTTTAACATTTTATTCGGCGGCTTTGACGTCGAGAGAGCGTTCTACTTAATGAAAGGAACGATGCACATATATCAGCATTTTTCAAAGACTACCTCACATATGTTACTTTTTCTAACATTATTTATATACAAGTATATACATATATACATATATATATATATATATATATATATATATATATATATATATATATATATATATATATACATGTGTATAAATAATGTTAGAAAAGGTCACATATGTGAGGTAGTCTTTGGAAAAATGCTGATAGAAATTTGAGGAAAACGTTAAAAATTAATAATTAATGTGATGGAACATTCATGAATCTAACTCATTGTACATTTTCCTATTTCTATAATCTTTAATTTCATTAATTTTCTCGCAATAGTCTGATTGATTTTCCTTCTATAAAATGTCTAGATTATCGCTACGATTACGGACACGTCACTTGAAATGTACAGACTGCTGCTGCTAACGGGCTAACCAAAATCGTGGTTTTGATATTTTTCTATATTCTCTCATCCAAAGCAATGCTGAAAATTGGACAATTTCTCGCAAATCAAAATTAATATCTGCATGATTGATCCGCATTGTTTCTTCATTCCGATGAAGTCATAAATAAAAGACGAAACGTAGATAGAATGCATAAATGATATAGTTTTTGACTTTCATTTCTCATTTTCCATTACGTCGTATAATTTTTTCCTCATTTTTGAATATATATGTATATATATATATATATATATATATATATATATATATATATATATATATATATATATATATATATATGATAATAATAACTAAAATCATACTCCTTGCAAGTCGGGTAAAACTAATTCCCCGAACAGGACAGTTTTGTACCAATTTTATGTCCCCTTACAAGATTAAAATGAACATATAATGCTACTGATCATTATATCAATAATCTTTATTCCAAGGTTGATAAAAATCGATTACATGATTTTGATTCCAGAAAATGTGTATAAATAAAGACTTACATAATATTCCTTAATTGGTGTCTCATGACTCGAGATCAAATTGAATGCAAATCAGAAATAATGTAGGTTTTGCCCATATTATGCACCCCAAAACCCTTCAAAAGTCTCCAAAGACACTAAAATTAAGGGAATATTCATTAATTTATGTTTAATACTATTTGTTAAAATTTCACAAAATTTGGACGAATCAGAAGTTTTACGACGGGCTTCCACCTTTTTTTCCCCAATTTTACAAAACTAAAATAAACTAAATATATCCTTCATTACCTAACTTTACGTCTAGAACCTGTTTTCCAATATTCATTATAATTGGTATGTTAGTTAATGAGTTAATCCTGTACATAGAAGTATATAGATATTTACACATACCTTACTTTAAATGAATACATATATTTATACCATATACATAATCAAATTTAGTAAGCATTACTTGTGATGTACATGTTTGCTTTATCTAATCATAACAATATTTTCTCAACTTGATCGGTGCTCATCTTATCAGTTTCTTTCACAAGTTTTCATCTGAAAAAGTTGCATTATTGTAAGTATGACATAGTTGATTTATGATTGTGTTAAATTTGATATCAAGATTAAATAAATTTAATGGAATCAATTATCGAAAACAGACTTGCATCACTTAAGAACTGTTCACTTATGAATCGGACTAAGCTTCATGGGGAATACATATTCTCTCTTTTTGTTTCATTTTACTTCAGTTGAAGTTCTCAGAAATCAAGGGACTACTTCCTTAGACTAACACTATGAGACACATAGATATTCGAGTGTTCCATTAAAGTTCTCCTTTACTTCTTAAGCATTGATTTTATAAAGAAGTTAAGAACATACATTTTCCTCTCCCCAATTGACCAGTGGATTATGTTATAGTATATATTTATTTTGGTCTCCTGGTTTTACCGGATTCCAGGACAAGAATTCATCTGGTCTGGTGAAGTATCCAGCTAGGTGCTGTTACGTGAGCTAACATCACTAGGAGAAAATGCACCAGTAGCCACATCAATGAGATACATATATGCGTCGATATGTCCAGCGGAATAAATCGTTTTGTGTGAACAAAAAATGAGGCTTTTGTATGCATGGTCGTGTGCGTATTCATGTGTGTCTTTTCAAATTATAACAATTGTAATCTAAGAAAAATGGTGGGTGATATGCAAGAAGAATGTATTATTTTCTCAGTATCGCATGCATTTAGAAAACTGATTAAAACACATGTTTTACTCTGGTTCGTCTGTTTTACGGGAGATCAACGCTTTGACTGCAATGTCAAAGCACAATACGAATTCTCTAGAATTAATCGTACAAAATTATTAACACAAGTCACCATATGTATACCTTTCGAGACAGTATTCGTGCGTAATTGTTCAGAATAGATTTGATAAGATTTGAACTTAACAATTTCGTGACATTGTCTGTTAGGCTTATCAACTATCACTTCTGATGTGATGGATACACTTCACATAAGTACTTAAAACTGTAATTTTTAAAACAATATTAATAATTGATATCGTTAAGATATAAAATCGTTTAGAATCTTCAAAGAAAGGACCCAGAGTAAGGCGAATAAACATATATATGAAAACATTTTAAGAGAAATACATTCTGAACTATAACATCTTCCAATTTTGATAGTATTCAGAATTTCTTTTGAAAGTAAAAAATGTGAATAAAATGTAGAGCAGTTTACTTATGCTATCAAGCACTTTTTTGTAAAAGTCTATTTGTGAGATAAAATTTTGTAATAATTAAAGACATATTTTAACTTTAATTGGTTTGATACAGTTGCTGGATTATAGCATTCATTTAGGCAGGAATATCGATGTTTCTACTGTTAATGAGTAATCGTCTAACCAAATCAATTCCTACAATTTGAATACTCATCATCAAAGTAAGGTGAACTTCTGAGAATATTGGCCGAATACCATTTCTAACACATTTCCAGATGTTCAACTTTTATTACGTCTTTCCCTCATCACTCGTTTATTATCGCTTTAAATATGTTTCCTCATGTGAATATATATATATATATATATATATATATATTTACATAAATTATACGCGTAACTGCGACCCATTTAATCATAACCACAACCACTATTCATTCTTCTTTGTTTTCCTTCGAAAATTTATAAACTGTGACATATCTGTTAAGCCATACTTCTCGCATAACTAAACAAAAAGTCTCTTTAATCTTACATTATTATTATTATTATTATTATTATTATTATTATTATTATTATTATTATTATTATTATTATTATTATTTACTCACTAGGAGTTATCACACTGGTCATCGTCAGTGGTCACCCACTGCCGACAACCTGTGGTATTCCCTGGAGTCTGAGTGAAAACAAGTCTCCTCAGGCCTCCAGTATGCTCCACCTCTTTTCGTTCATCACCGCTGATGACCTTGCGGTAATCGCAACAGCCACCTACCAACGATTTCCCGCTGATAAGGGCCATTGGTCCCCTCTGGGGCCCGAGTGGCAACAAGCCTTCCCAAGGTTCCAGATCTGTCAGCGCTCTTCCAGTGGAGGTCTGGTTTTGCGCTTTCCCTCCTCGACCCTCTGTCCATAATTTTCGCCTCTCTCGTGCGGTTGTATTTTCCCCGGTTCTGTTGTTTTGTGCTTCCATGTGTTTGTTCTCCATTCGTTGCTTATGTGGGTTGGTTTCCGCATTCGAGGACATTTCTCAGGATTGTAGCTGTTTTGATCATTACTGTCCTTTGTATGGTCTCAGTTATCCCTTTGATTCCTATTTCTCCTAGTCTTTTCTCCATGTTTTTGGGGACTGTTCCTAGTGCTCCTATGATTATTGGTGTTATACTGACTTTCTTCATGTTCCATATTCCTTTCAATTCTCTGGCAAGTTCAGTATATTTGCTTCTCTTTTCCGTCTCTTTGATCTTCACTCTGTGTCTGCTGGAACGGCAAAGTCCACGATTTTGCAGGATTTTTCTTTCTTGTTGATTATTATCATATCCGGTCTCCTTGCTGTTATGGGTTTGTCTGTTTGTACATTCATATCCCATATGATTTTGTGTTTTTCGTTTTCTAGTACAGTTTCTGGTTTGTGTTTGTACCGTTTTCTTGCATATTCGAAATTCAGTTGTTTGCACATTTCCCGGTGTACTTCTTTCCCCATGCTGTCATGTCTGTTCTTGTATTCCCTTTGTGCTAGCTTGCTGCATTCACTTATTATATGATTTATCGTTTCGTCTCTTTGTGCACACAATCTGCATTTGCTGTTTTCCTGGGTTTTAACTATCTTTGCTTTAATAAAGTTTGTCCTAATCGCATTGTTCTGTGCGGCCGTCAGCAGAGATTCCGTTTCTCTGTTCAGGTTTTCTTTTCTTAGCCATGCCCAGCTGTTTTCATTGGCTTCATCGCTTGTGAGTCTTATAAAGCGTCCATGTAGTTGTTTTTCTTCCCACTTTTCCTTTCTTGTCTTTTTGTTTCTGGGTTCAGTGCTTCCGGGGTTGTTTGTTGGGCTGGTGTCTCTTGCTGTGGTGATCAGTCTTTCCGTATTCTGGGTTACATATTTCTCCAGCTCTTTTTTGGTGTCTTCCACACAGTCTTCTATACTTACCAGTCCTCTACCTCCTTCATTTCTTTTCACGTAGAGTCTGTCCGTGTCGTCTTTTGGGTGCAGTGCATTGTGCATCGTCATTAGTTTTCTAGTTCTTTGGTCAAGGTGCCTGAGTTCTTCTTTGGTCCAGCCTATGAATGGTCCAGAGTATCTTATTAGTGATACAGCCAATGTGTTAATCCCTTTTACTAGGTTTCTGCTGTATAGTTTAGTTTCTAAAGTTTCCTTGTTCTTCGTAGATATTCTTTTCCAATCTTCTCTTTCATTTCTGTATATTTGATTGTGTCTGCTTCCAGAACTCCCAGGTATTTGTAACCTCTTGTTCTCCTAGCGCCATCATCTCTTCTTGGTTGGGGAGTTCTATACCTTCTGTCGTTTCCAGTTTTCCTCTTTTGATTTCTAGCAGTGCACATTTTTCTATTCCAAACTCCATTTGGATATCCTGGCTGAATATCCTGGTTGTGTTTATCAGCTTTTCCAGTTCTATTTTGTTTTTTGCAAACAGTTTAAGGGGATTCTGTCGTAGGCTTTCTTGTAGTCAATCCATGCCATGGTTATGTTCTTTTGTCTGCTCTTCACCTCCTTCAGAGTCTTTTGATCAATGTATAGTAGATCATGTACCCCTCTTTGTCCTTTCCGGCATCCTTTTTGTTCCTCGGGGAGCAGTCCACGTTTGTCCAGGGATTGGTAGATTTGTTCTCTCAGTTGTGCTGTGAGAATTTTCCACATTATTGGTAGACATGTTATCGGTCTGTAGTTGCTGGGGGTCGTTCCCTTTTTGGGGTCTTTTTGTATTAGTGTTGTTCTTCCTTCCGTCATCCATTCTGGTATGTCTGTTTTGCGGATACATCCGCTCAGTTTCTGCGCTATTCTTTCATGCAGGGTCGTGAATTTTTTAAACCAGTATGCATGTATTCCATCGTGGCCTGGTGCTCTCCAGTTTGCCATTTTTCTTAGGGTTTTCTTGATCGTTTCTTTGTTGATTTCTGTTTCGGTTCCTTCTTCGATTTCTTGCAGTTCATCTTTCATGTTTTTCAACCATTCGGCATTCTTTGTTGTGCTTTTTTGGGTATTCCCATATCTTGCTCCAGAATTGTTTTGTTTCTGTTGGGTTCGGTTGCTCTGTCGTTGTTTTTTCTCCATGTACGTTTTTGTAAAACTGGCTTTCATTGTTTTCAAAGGTCCTGTTCTGTTTGCTCTGTTCTGATTTGTACCTGTATCGTCTCAGTCTTCCTTTTATTGCTGCTATCCTTTGTTTTATTTCTTCATGTTTCTCATTTAGTTTTTCCTTGCGTTTCTGATTTTTGCTTCTTAATCGTTTCATGTCCTCCTTCCTTCTGTTCACGGTTTTAGCTTCTTTCCGAAGTTTGGTGATCTGGGTTTCCAGTCTGATTTCCTATCCAGGTTTTGTCGGTCCTCTCTTTTGTCCATTCTCTTCGTTTCTTAGTTTCATACTTACCGATTTTGCCCCTGCATATATCAGGTTGTTTAGGTCTGTAATAGTTTCTGTTGGGATGTGTGTGAGGAGTCTGTTTACTCTTTCTGTTTCTGCTTGTAACTTCTTCGCTACTTCATTCCTGAGAGATGGGAGTTTTGTTTTGTTTTCTAACATGTATCGTCTTATGTTCTCCACTTCACTTGCTTCTTTTTCGTTGAGTTCTATCTCAGCAGGTTCTGTGGTTCCGCAGTCTTCTATCTCCCCTGGTTTTGTGATTCCGTAGTCTTCAATCTCTTCAGTTTCAGTGTGTATGTTTTGCCTGTCCTCTTCCTGTGGTCTCTCCTTTGGTGGTGTTTCTTGCTCCGTTTCGCCATTAGCCTTCTGTCTGATTTCCGTCAGTTCCATCTCCGAGAACCATCCTCGCTTGAGGATCTGTCTTGCTTGATCTGCTATCCTTTGTTCCGTTGTATGTTGGTCACTACAATGTCCCAGAGATGTTTCATTCGTTTTCGGTAGCCTCTTTCTATAGGGTAGCGGCTTTTATAGTAGCACTCCATCACCAGTCTGTTCTCTTTCATGGTCCATTTCTTTCTATATCTTTCCTGTTTGCTGTTTTCGCTCTGGTTTACTTGTCTCTGGTCTGTGTCCTTGTCATACCTGGAATCAGAGAGGTAACTTACCTGGTTCTTGTCCGTTGTCTTGTTTCTGAAATGAGATTATTATTATTATTATTATTATTATTATTATTATTATTATTATTATTATTATTATTATTATTATTTATATTATTATTATTTACTGACGAAGAATTTCAACACAAATAATCATCAGTGTTTTGTCACTGCGAATACGCCGTAATGTTCCCTGGAGTCTGACTGACAACAAGTCTTCCCAGATTTCCAGTACTCTCCGCCTTTTTTGATAACCATTACAAATTGTTATGCCTTATTGAAACGGCGGCTTATAATCGACTTCTCGCTGGCAACGACCATAGGTCTTACCTGCTATTTTGGTGACAATAAGCTTCCTATGGTCGAGTGGAGATTTGGTTAGTGCATTCTCTTAAAAAAAAATGTTTTTATGATATTTCACCCCAAACAAGGCAGGACGCCACTGTAGACTAAGGGGCTATTGAGAATAAAAGAGTAGATTTAGTGTGTCTTTCTAAGTTGGGAGCTGTGCAGCGAGATGGCTGTTTACATTAGTTTTAATGTCGGTACTGTCGGGGAAACAGGGAGCAGGGAAGGAGTTCCAGAGGCCAGCAGCACGAGGAAAGAAGCTATTGGAGTAGAAGGTTATCCGGCATTTGGGGACCTCCACAGTGAATGGATGGGATTTAGCTGACTCTCGAGTTGGTCTAGTGAATTTACGTGGAGGGGGCACCAGAGTAGCCAGTTCATCGGAGCATAATCCATTGCGGTATTTCTAAAACAAGAACAAGGATGCTACATTGCGGCGATGGGACAGGGGCTAGAGCTTGATTGACAGTGATGGCCTTATTAAGTTGGCGACTCTTTTTTAAACCTTGTCAAAGAGGGAGAGACTAGTAGATGATGCACCAGCCAGATGTGGCAACAATGGGAGGACATGCCTTTGAAGAGATACAAAATAATGTCAGGTGTGAGAAGTTTACTAGCAAACTAGAAAGAGCCCACTTTCTTTGCTGCAGCCTTGTCAATGTCTTCAATGTATTTTTTCCAATTCATGTAAACTGTGAACGTTAAGCCGATGAGTTTGAATGTTGAACTCTTATTTGCCATGACAATCGGTGGTTGGAGAGGTTTCTTGTAGTTATTAAAGGAAAGTAGCTTTGTCTTTGCGGCATTAAAAGTTACCAACCGTTTATGACCCCAATCCACTACATACAGCTATTGGATAGCTGTATAGATAAGGATTCAGCTATTGCCTCGGATATGATCGCGTCTGTTTTGCCAACATTACGTGTGTAAAGCGTGGTGTCGTCAGCAAATAAACCAATCTCAAACTTTATGTCACCAGGGCGATCGTTTATGAAGATCAGAAATAATAAAGGTCCAAAGATAGATCCTTGGAGTACACCAGTATTTATGGCATGATGCTCAGATGAACGGACATCAAGGGCAACCTGGATCTTTCTTTGGGTTATGGAAGGATCTAATTATATTAAGTTATTGCCCAGTAATACCGTATGAGCGTATTTTCAGGAGAAACCCTTCATGACATACTTTGTCAAAGGCCTTGGATATATCAAGCGCTACTGCCCTAGCTTCACCTGCCTGTCGAGTGTATGATACATGCGTTCAGAGATGACCGTTAGTATGTCTGCAGTAGATCGTGCTTGTCTAAATCCATACTGGCGTTCAGAAAGAATTTTAGCATTAACTAAGTGTCGGACTATCGCTAGATTGATTAAGGATTCAAAGATTTTAGCAAAGATCGGGAGTAGACTGATTGGACGGTTGTTCTGAAGATCGGTTTTATCTCCACAATTCTTGTAGAGTGGTACCACAGAGGCAATTTTCCAGCTATCGGGGAAGCCAAATTCAGCTAGGCATTTATTGTATAATTTGGAGAGGACAGGGGCTAGTTCAGGAGAGCATTTCTTTATTAATATTACAAGCTTTTGAGGTATCAAGGTTTGTTAGTATGTCTCTGATCTGGGAGGGAGTGATGACTAAGTTATCAAGTTTGGCTTCGGTCCGCAATGAGAATTTAGGGAGGGGGTGGTTTTCTGAGTCCAAAATTGAGTTAGAGGCGAAACGCTGGGCAAGAAGTTCAGCCTTATGAGTTGCCGTACAAACGACATCATTGTGGTTTGATAGTGGGGAATCGTTGATTGATCATTCCGCCTTGACATTTTCCGACCTATTTGTGTAGTATAAACTGAAGAGGATGCCACCATTTTGTTGGAGAGAGTGGGTAAAAGATTTCTTGCAGTTTCCGTTCCATTGGATTCACGTGGTGTTCTTTCTATGTTTTTGTTTTTTATTCTTATTGCAACTTCCAAGTGACTGGTTCGTACTTTATGTGTGTTGGTTTTCCTGATTCAAGAATGTTCCTTAAGATTTCAGCTGTTTTCCTCATTTATATAGGAATATTATCATGTTTTATTATTCTTGCATAGACGTAAAGATAATTATTTATCCATCTAATTTAAATACATGTTTGTGTGTCATACATGGTATCAGTCTTACCTTTGATTCAAAATGTTTTTAACACTTCTTTCTGGAGTGTTCCTAAGATTATTAGTGTTAAATTGACATTATGTTGCATATTCTATTAAGTTTTCTATTTTATTTATATCCTTGATCTTCACACCGTGATTGTCTGCGACTGTCCCACTGTGATCTACGATTCCGTAGTTTTTTTTCCTCATTGTAATCTTCTATGGACCTCCAGAGGAGTTTGTGTTTTTCCTACTGTCTCTTATGAGTATCTGTACAATTTGTCTGCATGTTCAAAATGCAGTCGTTTGAATAGTTTCCAGTGTACTTATTTTCTCACACAGTTTCGCCTGTTTTTGCAGTCCTTTTGTTGGTATTTTGCTGCATTTACTTATTATGCGATTAACCATTTCGTCTCTTTGTCTACACAATCTACATTTACTTTTTTCCTGGGGTTTGTCTTTTTAAGCTTTGATCATGATCGAATTGTTCTATGTGAATGTAAGTAGCTATTCCTTTTCTTTGTTCTAGTGTCTTGAAAATGACAATATTTTTGGTGGTCTCTTCTCTTGCCATCCTTATGAATCGTTCATGTAGCTGTTTCTCTTCCCAAGTGTCTTTTCTTACTACTGTATTGTATATATTGACGGTGTTTATAGCTGTGTTTATCAGCCTTTCAGTGTTCTGGGTTGTATATTTTCTCACTTTTTTTGTGTCATTCACGTAGTCTTCTTTACTTACCAATCATTTATACTCTTCTCTCAATTTTTTGTAAAGTCAGTCAGCATACACCTTCGAGTGTAGTGCATTGTGCATTTTGCATTGTCATGCGTTTCATTGTCTACTGTTAACGATGCATAAGTTAATATTTTGTCCAGTCCATGATGGTCAATAATATAATACTAATGATACTGCCCAAGGGTTATTTCCTATCATACGATTTTTGCTAGATAATTTCGTTTCTAAGAGTATTTGTGTTCTTCTCAGATATTATTTTCTATTCTTCTCTTTCATTTCTGTTGATTTGATATTTCTTGTTCCCGAACTCTCAAATATTTATAGGTATCATGTTTACTAAGTAGTATCGTCTTCTCTTGGTTGGTAAGTTAGATGCCCTCCGTTGTCTCCAGTGTTCTACTTTGTAATCTCTTGCAGTAAACACTTTTTTGATAATTTTTATCAGTTTGTTTTGTGTTTTTTAAGTAGTTTCATGCCGTCTATATACATGGTAAAAGAGCCAGTGGGGATTGAAAGTATTTTATCTAAGTCAGGTGTCGTAATTTTGTCGCATATTCTATACATCCTTAAGCAGTCCAGTATCAATGCTTGCGAGATTCTTTTGTAGTGTTTCTTGTAGTTGATTCATGTCATGACTATGTTGTTTTGTGCTTTTCACTATCTTCAAGATCTTTTGGATTATTTTTATTATTATTATTATTGTTATTATCATTATTATTATTATTATTATAATCATTATTATGATCATATAGGAATATTATCATGTTTTATTATTCTTGCATAGACGTAAAGATAATTATTTATCCATCTAATTTAAATACATGTTTGTCGTGTGTACACACACACATATGAACATTAGATGCCAACGTTAAAGAGAGAATCACTTTTTCGCCAAATGCTCACAGAGACATGAAGAAATATTACAGCGTGGTTAATTTCTCTACAGTAACAGTGAGATAGCGAAATGCATAGATAGCAACGATAGAGATTCGTGTAGTTAATTATAATTTACGACAGATGCTGATAATTTAACCAATGTTGTTTTTCAAACATAACTCAATCTCAGAACTAAGTGATGTATTATGTGTGAGGGAAATATATGGTAAAAGAGCCATACTTTGTACTGCCATTTTTTTCGTTATCGCTATTATGTCAATAGTACTTTAACGTCTGTTGGCCTTTAATTTAATTCCTATAAATTTCCCCCGAAATATATTATAATAAAATAAGCATATTACAATAAGCTGTTTCATAAATCTGTTCAAAGAAGAACCACGTTCTTTTTATGGTACCTTAGAAAATAGCCCCCCTTGTAAGTAGGCATATTGTGTAGCAATATATGGTTTAGCGAAAACAACATATCATGAATATTATTTTGTAAAACATTACATACTCTCATCGTTGTTAAATGGTGGATATGGTGCGTTAACTCGGGCAAAAAAGGCATCTAGAGCATGTGTGTTACAAAATTATGTAGATTTTCCATACACAATAAGAATACATCTCAGCTGCGTCACGACTGCATCTAATGTATTCCTTTAGGTAATTCCATATTAGTAATGAACATTGATAGGCAGTAGAATTTCCGAGGAAATCTATAATCACTTTTTTGTTAAGAATTGTCTAAATTTATGGCATCCAGCAAGAAAAATGAGTCTCGATGCGCTTTTTAAAGAAAACTGACATGTTACGCCTCCAGCTCCATCACGGTAAGGATGTAACATTTTGAATGTCTTGCTTGTAGTTTCGCGACCAAAGACGGCTTTCAAATCTAATGACTGCGGCTATATCGCATATGCAACATGTATAACTTACCGACAACGATGACAAGTTTTACCCTTCTCTGCACACGTTACTAACATGCGCTTTAGCATTCATATACAGTTCATCTTAACGCAGATATAAATATACGTTTCGATATAGATTAAAACTATATGTACAAATATATTCTCATTAGTATCATCAACTGTAAGTAGAAATTATCGCTGGTGCTGAATAAAAACTGGACAGAGATTATCAGATTAAATTATTATTTCGTTTATAAGTAAACTAGGACTGTGATCGCTTATATTATAAAATACAGGGTGTTTCAAAACTCTTGGGAACATAACGATTTTTAATAACTCAAAAACTATTAAGAGTTGAAAAATGAAATTGGTACCGTTGGAAAGGTTAAAGTTTCAAGTTTCGTAGGGAATCTTCAAAGTTGCTCAATATGAGCACCATTCGTCACACGGCAGACATCTAGTCGATAGTCCATTTCCTGCCAAACGCGTTCCAGCATCTTAACGTCAATGGTTCCCACAACTGCCGTTACTCGAGCCTTTAGTTCGTCAATATCTCTTGGAAGGGCGGCACATAGACTTGTTGCTTGACAAAGCCCCAAAGGAAAAAGTCACACGGGGTAAGATCTGGAGACCTAGGAGGCCAGAGCATGAGAACGTCATCACCTCGCCCAGATCTCCCAATCCATCTACCAGGCAGCCTTGTGTCAAGAAACTGCCTTACTCTAAGACTCCAGTGTGGTGGTGCACCATCTTGTTGAAAAATGAAGTCATCAGATTCTGCTTGTTCCAACTGAGCCATCAACCAGTCTTCCAGTATGTTGAGATAGGATTCACCAGTGATAGTTGCCTCTTCAAAGAAGAACGGTCCATAGACACCTTTCTTGGAAATTGCACAAAACACGTTCACTTTTGGTGAATCTCGCTCGTGCTCAAGAAGTTCATGAGGATTCTCAGTACCCCATATGCGAGTGTTATGCTTGTTAACTTTGCCATTCAGATGGAAGGTCGCCTCATCGCTAAAAACAAGCCGGTCATCGAAGCCGTTATCTTCCAACTTCTCTTGCATTGCAATGCAAAAGTCACAGCGAAGTGGCTTATGAGTGTCCTTCAACTTTATGACCAACTTGAGCTTGTAAGGTACCATTTGCAGTCGTTTCCTTAAGACACGCCAGACAGTTGCTGGAGCAAGCTGAAGTTCCCTGCTGGCTCTTCTCACTGATTTACGGGGGCTCCGCTGAAAGGCTATCCGAACTTGCTCAACTGCATCTTCTGAAGTTGAAGGGCGACCTGTTCGCTTACTTGGGCACAAACACCCATCTTTCACAAATTTAGCATGCCATCTGACAATGGATTTCCTTTCAGGGGCTTCTTTTTTAAATTTCCTGCGAAATGCACGCTGAACACATGTCCACGATTCAGTCTTTGCAAATTGGAGGACGCAAAATGCCTTGTCTTGTTTAGAGAACGCCATTACTGCACCTGGAAAGATAACACGAAAATCATTAGTATGACCACAAACTTGATTAAGCAAGCTTTAAAATGGCACCAGTTTCATTTTTCTACCTGGAATAGTTCATGAGATATACGCATTTGTAATGTTCCCAAGACTTTTGAAACACCCTGTACATTACGTTTAAATTATATCTTGTATTACTTTTTAGATTTGTTAATTACAAGTTAAATTACGAAATATACTTATATATGCAAGTAGGCAGTTTAAATTTATACTTATTAGCAAATACATAGGGTAATTGTGACAACTAAAACATTCAGAATATAGATTTTTACTTTGGATGTCATTGATTTGTGCGGTGACAATATATACACAAAATACCATTGTTGGATTGTGATAGGCGATTCCTTTTTGCGAAATATGCACGTATAAGCTGCAATTGAAATTATAGTTGAGAACGGAAGAACATGCCCATTGCTCTAAATTATACCGAAAACAATGTTACATCGGTGTGTACGAAAAAGAGAAAGAGGGCGAGGCAATGAGAAGGTGTGTGTGTGTGAGAGAGAGAGAGACAGAGAGAGAGAGAGAGAGAGAGAGAGCTCGTGGTCATGGCAATATGGTATATGCGTCGAGTTGGCGGTATTGTCGCTCTTTCGGGTGTTGCCACATCCAACCGATAGATACTCAGTCACAACGAAGTTTACTGCACGCAGATTTCTCCGATTTTTGTCATTCCACCATTCATCTGAAGATAATAACTTCATATCATCTCATTTCATATTTTCCAACGTTATATGATTTTACTATTCAAACTTTTAAAACACATCTTTAAGAAAGCAAAATATTTTACTTTGTACACATAAACACAAATACAGATATAATTATTTTAAATGTATAAATTAAAATGTTTACCTATTAGTATATACACTCCATAAAAGCATTAACCTTGCTTTTTCCCACACTGTACAATGTAAGCATATGATTCTTACATAAGAATTAATCTCTCATAATATTGGTACACTATTACTTCATGATGGTATGTAAGCATTTCCGAATCTGTTGGCGTATTGAATATGTTAAATTACTTGGCAGAAGATAACGCTTATTTATCTTGTGTATCAGATAGAAAACTTCATAACTTCTCATTTGTTTATGAAGCAAAATAACAGAATTCCGAGAAAATAACGAAAGGTTTCGTCAATAAGTAAAGCGAATAGGTGATTAAATAAAACTGAAATCAGCGGAATATAAAAGTAGAAAAGTACATATACTTAATTCCATGTTATATATATATATATATATATATATATATATATATATATATATATATACATATATATATATATATATATTATGTATTTAGGCAGAATTTTCTCATTTATTCAAACATTGTTAAAAATAACAGAATTCGTCTGTTTAATTATAGCTTTTTATTATTTCTAATGATCTTTTTTGTATTAAAATGAAAAAATATTAATTAATGTCTTATAGATACCACGGATGTTTTCGATTCCTTGTCAAATCATCCTCAGAACAAAAAATGAACAAAAAAGCTAAATACATCTGATGATGATTTGATGATCACTCAAAAACGTTCATGATACCTATGGGATATTTATTGTTTCAGATTTTAATACAAACAGACCATGAGAAAAACTTAAAAAATAAAAATATATATCATTAAACAGACCAATCTTGTTATTTTAAACAATGTTTGATTATATATATATATATATATATATATACATTGGTGCAGAGCACATATTTTCGTCTTGTTATCAATTGAACGCCTAAACGACTTGTGAGTCTGACATGGGAAGCTTTTTCTGATTCTGATTTTTCATTTATACTATACTGCGTCTATCGGTAATAGCTTTTTACAAACAAAGTTATTTCTCTGTTTCCATAACTCAATTTCTGAATTCATAAGTTTTGCTAAAACATAATCAAAAACACATTGCAAGTATTTGGAGAATGACATATTTGTGTAAATCACTGAAAATGTATAGACTATTTATGAAAAAAAGGAATACATAAATAAAATAAAAGTGAATGACGGTGATGTTTTGCATAAACTGGTATTACTGAATATATAATAATATATAGTTCAATAGATATAATTAAACATACTTTATTAACCTACATAACCCCCATGGACCTTTATAACTTCAAAATGTCTTGGATTACTGACTAAGTCTATTTTTTCATGATGGCTGGTAGCACTGACATTGTTGCAGTATCAATGGCTTACCATAAGTCTGTTGTAGACGAGAATTAACGTCCATAGTCACGAACATCTCGTTTGATGACAGACTCAAAGTTTTCTATTTGATTTCAATCTGGGGACTATCGAGGTCAGATTATAAAACTTGTATATTTGATGCACTAAAATGGTAATAATGCTTAGGTGGCATGGACAGAGTGAAAAGGACCATTGTCGTGCATAAAAACAAAGTGCCTTACTAGAGCAACATTTATGTTCTCTATCCAAGGTACCGGAGATCCTCTCAAGAGATTGCAATAGGCGACATACGTAATTTTAAAATTTTTATGAACACTTTTCTTACCAACATGTATATCTCCAATGATATCTGCCTATAACAGGACTCTCAAACCCATTTATTGTTGTCTCAAACGATGGTGACTGTCATCTCAGAAATAAGCATATTCTTTTTACCAATATCTCAGGTCAATCAAGTATTGCCCGGGTCTCATGATTTAGAAGAACCATACCCATACCAATCTTCATGTATATCTTTTCCCATTTCATTCTCAATTTTTTGTTTTTTGATGTAAAAGAAGGCTTTGTAAGTGAATGTTTCACAGAAGCGATTGTTTGAGAAATTGCATTCTTTATTGCTTTTAGTATGTCAAGACACACAGTTGCTGTGGAGATTGATTGGCTAGATTGTAATGTTTTCTACGGGGTATACGGCCAATACTTCTCAAATCCTAACTTGTGACAATCTTGTATATTTAAGCGTCTGTCTGATCGTCTCTTCCTTGGATACGTATTTTTCAAAAGTATTTATATGACGACTTATTATTCGGGCAATAACACCAGGGGACGTCCTCAGCCGTTAGTGATTTAAAACGCCCCTTTTGTTGTTTAGAAGTAAAAAAAAAGCAACCATTTCTGGACATCTTAAAATAGAGCAACAACGTTAATGACTGTACAAACTATTCACAACAACATGTAAATCAATTAAATAATGTTAACATAATGTGCTAGCATCTCCGTAAAACAATTTATTAAATTAGTTAACAACATGATGAATCCCCGTTTAATATTTCACAATTTTAGTTAAGGTCCCATGTTTTTGTTTCACTGTTATATACGTGAATCCCCATTTGTATGTGTAAATTTTACAGCGGTAAGTCGGCTTATGTAAGTGCTAAGTCAGCGTCTAGGAATATAAACTACATTGTCTGTTTTTGTTTAACATGAATCTTAGCTTCTTCAGACTATATATATATATATATATATAGAGAGAGAGAGAGAGACAGACAGACAGAGAGAAGGAGAGAGATGTTAGATCTTCGAATTTAAGCGACGTGTAGCCTGGTCAGTACTAAATGAGTGACGATTTAGAAAGACAATGTGTGCTGAATATGCTCTCCATTTATTTCTGCATTGTTTCCTGTCGTCCTGAACTTCTCCTTGCAATTGGAATCAGGCATTGCTAGCTCAGTAGAGCAACCTTGACATTATCATTACAAATTTCGAGATTGAACGGAGGCTATTATATATATATATATATATATATATATATATATATATCGGTCTTCTTTTCAACGGAAATTTACCACCCGGACAATTTGCATATCCTTTTTATGGAACTTTTCTTTTCATTCACTGCGTTTTTTTTAACAAAAATTCTTTTAATAATAATTTTCATATTTTTCAAATATTTGAACTTTGTTTTTTTCGAAAGCCAACTTATCCATCTGTATTTCTCCTCTGATGATAAGATTTCGATCTTTGAAAAGCCTTGGCTTAAGGAAAGAATAATAAACACTAGTTTATTACTAAATACACAT
The DNA here is from genome assembly GCA_963556195.1 of Sepiola atlantica. Taxonomy (NCBI): domain Eukaryota; kingdom Metazoa; phylum Mollusca; class Cephalopoda; order Sepiida; family Sepiolidae; genus Sepiola; species Sepiola atlantica. Next base: position 113,240,148 of record OY744517.1, on the reverse strand, counting down.
TGCATTTAACAATTGAAATTTGAAATACATTTGGACAATCGTCGCATATTTATCACTCCTTTTTCTTCTATCTCTACAATTGCTTAATCTCGTATATTGAGCTAATCCTCTTTACAATAGGTTCAATCTACTAAAAGTTTTCACTTTGGTTTATATTTGATCCTACTTTAAGCTCCTACTAAGTTGAGCTTCTTTCTCTTATTTTGTGAAATGTTCAGCAAGGAATTTCTTCCACTCTCAGCTAAAAACATTCCCATCCCTTCAAATGAAGCCTACATTCGCAAACTCATACACTCCATAGAAAAAGTGTATTACAAACGTAAGATGGAGAGCCTTCCATTATTACTTAAACTCAAAAAATAAAAACCGGAAAAATGACGGAAATACCATCTCTTCTCCAGAACACAAAGGATTTACACTCCCCATGAACTCCTCCAGGGAAATAAAAAAATTGGGACGCCTAACTGCATCCAGGTACGGCCTAAAAACATCTCCTTTTCCCAAGCAAAATGATCTCCTCAATAACTTTGAAAATGATTTATTCAACTTCATTAGACGCATAAAATTCAAAAAGCACAATAAGCATCCTTACCCCTTCATCAAAAAAATCAACAATTTCACTAACAAGATAAAAAAGACTCCCTGACATTATAGTCCCAGCGGATAAAACTAAAAACTACTACAAATTGAAATATTCTGATTACAAAGATTTAATCTACAAAGAATTGAACAAATCATATAAAACTTCTTCTGGTAACATTTTAAATAGCATTAACAATGAGGCTAAATCCTTGTTAATTCTTTTAACATCCTGAATTACGCTGAAATCTTCACCCCTGCTACACCCAGATGTACTTTAAAAGACCACAAAATAAATTTTCATGAAAACCCTTCCATTAGACTAATCTGCCCATCCAAATCAGACATAGGCATTATAAGCAAAAATATCCTAGATAGAATCATCTCTACATTAAAAGCTAAAGTTACATACTCCCTCTGGCAATCATCTGGAGAGGTTTCCAACTGGTTCTTAAACCTCAAAGATAAATCTAATTCTAACTTGAACTTCATCACCTTTGACATTGACAATTATTATCAGTCCATTTCTCCTATCCTACTAAACAAAGCTCTTATTTTCGCTAAGAATAATTCAGATATCACAGACTCTGAAAAAAATCTAATAATTATAGCCAGGAGATCCCTTTTAGAATTTGACAATAAATTTTGGACTAGGAAGGATAGCCCCAACAACTTTGATATCACCATGGGAGCCTCAGACTCTGCCCAGGTTACTGACCTAGTAGGATTATATTTATTGAGACAATTAAAGCTTGAATTCGGACACTTACACGGTGGACTTTACAGAGACGATGCGCTCTTTATATCTAGGGAGAGACCCAGACAATACAACAACATAAAAAAAACCTACACACTTTCTTTAAAAACTTCGGATTAACCATAACTATAGAACCCGAGAAAAGAATATCAAATTCCTTGACCTAACACTAGACCTTAACTCCGAATCATTTAGCCCTTACCACAAACCTAATCTAACCCTATTTTACGTACATAAGCACTCTAACCACCCTAAATCCATCATTAACTCAATAGTCCCTTCAATTTCAAATAGAATTTCAAGACTTTCAGCTAATAAACCTATCTTCGAACAAAATTCTAGTTTTTATAATAACGCACTCCTTAACTCGGGATACACTGATAAAATTAAATATGAAAATAATCTCCCTCTCCAGGGGAATAAACCTTTAAATGTTATTACCTACAAAATGGCTACACAAGATAGACAACGAACTAGCACCACGATACCCAAGAAACCTAAGAAATATGTAAATAGACACATTAAAACTATTAATATAGTTAAAACGGCTAACCCTCAAGAACACAGTAAAAATAAAAATAAAAAAACTAGAAGAAAGGATAATATTTGGTTTAACCCACCCTATAATTGCAATGTAAAAACTAATATAGCTAAGGAATTTTTCAAAATTTTAGATAACTCGTTCAAGCACCCACATAAATACAGCACTATTTTAAATAAGAACATAATTAACATTTCTTACTCCACAATGCCCAATATAGCACAAACCATCATCACATCTAACAACAAAAAAATTAAATCTGCCCAACAAGCAGCACATACCATACACCCCACTAATAACTGCAACTGCCAAAAATCTAGAGAATGCCCATTAAACGGTGATTGCATACAAAGCAACGTTATATATTCCTGTACTGTTAAACAATACACCATTACACAAATTAATACCAATACACAAATTAATACCAATATGCAAAATAATGCCAACATACAATCTCCCCCTTTTCCCCTCAACCATCCCCATCAGCAACCCCCTCCACTAAATAACACCCTCCACACTGACCAACAACTACCACTAACTAATAATGGATCCGATCTCATCCCCCAAAACACCCCATTTTCCCCAACCAATAACCCTAACTTAAACTTCGACCAGAATCCGAGCATACAAACCGTAAGCATCCCCAATAATATAAACAACACAAATAATATAACAACAACCTCCCACAAAATTCATACCTATATTGGTGCTAGTGCTTTCCCCATAAAGACTCGAATCTCTAACCATATCTACTCTTTTAAACACAATAATAATAGTACCACTAGCACTTCTCTGTCCAACCTAATAAAAAGCTTTAACATCAAAAAGATTCCCTACTCCCTAAGTTGGTCTATATTAAAAAAGTCAAACTCATATACTCCTGGTTCTACTTTCTGCCAACTATGTACCTTGGAAACTTATATGATAGCTACTGCACCCAAGAACATAAATGTTATTAACTCTAAAAATGAACTTATTTCATATTGCAGACACAAACGTAAATTTAAATACATTAATTTCATTACTCCCTCTGACACTCCTCCTCTCAGCCAATAACTCCCCCCGTTTTTTAGCATTTAACAAATCTCTAAACTATATCCCAGGGTAACCTTGTAACTTCTATTCTTAACGCCCTTAATCTCACTAATTAACCCTTCCAATAAATGTTTGCCTCCCCATTGCACCTAACAACTATATCTACCCGTAACACCTTTAGTAGATTGAACTAACATTATTCCTCCTACTTCCCACCGATCATTAACATATCTAATATCTAGACATTTATACCTCATCTGCAATATAGCTTCTATTATCCTTTTACGTCAGCTCTACTCCTAACCTCTTATATCTATCACTTTTTTCTCCTGTCCGTAAACCCACCCACAAACTCTTTCATGGCCTCTCATTCTAACCCCCTTATTATCTCCCACACATCCACTATATCGTCCTTATATTGGACTCCTCCTAATTGCAACATCTTCCCCTGTAACTTTTTTTTGTCCGCCTTTTAACTACGATCTTTGAATTCCCCTCCAATTGGGTCCATTTATATTCCCCTGTAATTCTTATTAGATCTCTAACACACTAGCATCAAAATGTAAGTCTGCTTAATTTTTCAATCTAACCCTGGCCCATAACACCTATATTAATTCAACTGTTACTAGCATTTCTGTCCTATCTCCTTAATAGCCTCCATACCCCCCTTGAGAACATTTTTTTAACTAATTGATTGATTCAAGCTAGTTGCATAACTACTTATTTTGGCCTATTTTGAATAACCCTAATCCCTCTAACTACTCGCGAGCCATTTTCTATCGGTCTATTCTCCTTTTGCTCACCTTATCTTATCTTTGACCAATTTCACCCCCATCCCCTCAAATCATATTTTCATACTACTTGGAAACCCCTTGCAAGCTTCCCTTATATATCTAATTTAATTTTAAACTGTTATTGTTAATTGTTACCCTGTTACAACTCACTCACCATTTAAACTGTAGATTATAACACTGACACTGCACTCAAGTTTTGATTGAACCAACCCAATTCAACCCCCTATTACTTGTAATCGAAACAAATTGTTTCAAACAATCTATCCTTATCCCTTACACTGTTCCCCTCTCCTAAATTTCAAATAACCGAGTAGGACAGACTTGATCCTTAATTTCACTAACTCTTTTTCCATTAATTTATTTCCCCCTCTTGTCTCCTTGGTCATTTAATGTCCCTCCTAATTATTCATCAAACCCTTAATTTGGTTTTAAAATACATTTTTTTAAAATTAACTATTCCCAAGCTCCGTTTAAATTTAAATTTTTAATTTTTATTTTAATCATTCACTCTCTCACATTCCTCTATTTATTTTACCATGGTTTTAACTAGTTCTACTTTAACCCTTTTTAAACCCCCAGAAACCATAACTGGTAACTACAATTTAATTTGCTCTTAGCTGCCTGAAATGTTAGAAGCTCACTCATTTGAATTCTATTTTCAGAATCAGCAACCTCTATACCCACATCCTGCTTCAGATTAATCCTACCCTCCAAAACCTACATCCTACCGCCCGCCCACACCCTCAACCCCCCTGTCACTTTAACTGCATCCTCATACCAACCCTTCCCTCTTTTCCTTTTCCCTTCTTTTTTATTTCCCCTAACTCACAAAGCGGCTATTTAAACAATCCCGTACCTCATAAACCCTCCCCCTAACCCCAAATCTTTAACCATTTTGCCTTTTTAGTTTCATTTGGATCTAAACCTTGAATGAGATATCATCTGCCTTAGTTGGTCCTGGAAGTATATAAAAAAAATGGCCAGTTTTCTCTTTTTTCTCTTTTTCAATCCCCTTAAAGTGCGTCTGGACTTACCTATATTTTGAACACTTTCTCCACACTGCTCCCACGCAAAGAGTTTATCTTAACATTCTACAATTCATCGGACTTATTTTCAACGGAAATTTACCACCCAGACAATTTGCATATCTTTTTCACGGAACTTTTCTTTTCATTCACTGCGTTTTATTTAACAAAAATTCTTTTAATAATAATTTTCATATTTTTCAAATATTTGAACTTTGTTTTTTTCGAAAGCCAACTTATCCATCTGTATTTCTCCTCTGATGATAAGATTTCGATCTTTGAAAAGCCTTGGCTTAAGGAAAGAATAATAAACACTAGTTTATTACTGAATACACCTTGCATTTAACAATTGAAATTTGAAATAAATTTGGACAATCGTCGCATATTTATCACTCTTTTTTCTTCTCTCTCTCTCTCTCTCTCTCTCTCTCTCTATATATATATATATATATATATATATATATTAACACTGCATCTTAATCGAATCTACATTGACAGAGTTTAATCTTGTTGTCAAATAAAAATCGTCTACGTGAAATAATTCATTACATTTTTTTATATTTTAAGAATATTTAGAAACTGTGTTAATACTATTTCTGAATAATTTGTGTTGTGAAATAGCGATGTGCAAGTGTATACTATTTTCTAACAAAAGCAAAAATGGAGGAAATGTTTGAGTATGAACACAAAACTTTGGTGTTTGTTCAATCAGTTTCTATCTATGAAACAATACACATCAAATTTCGGACCATCAACATAAATCTAAAACTTGCTTATTGAATGTTATGATTTTGAAATACATTTCGCTATGGCTGTTTATTGTAAATCAATTATCGATTTAAACACCAGTATTAGTAACGTTTTATTGAACTAACACTTTTATTCTGTTTGCAGATACTTTCGTTGCGATGAGGTTAGTATTGCTGATTAGAGTTGGGATTTGTAGTCATGTGAATATAAATGATGCAATCACATTATATTTAAACAATTAATTTAACACATCGCATTGCAATGTCTTCCGGTCATTTACCGTGTTAGTTGTCAGTATTCTTAGTGCTTCTATCAATTATTTGTATTACCGTGCACTTCATATTTGATAGCTCATACAGCTATCTGATCAGTTCCACCATGTTTATTATTAATGACTCACTAGGTGTTTTCACACTGTTGCCATCAGTGATATTCCCGGGAGCCTGAGTTGCAATAAGTCTATCCTGATTTCCAGTACTCTGCATCTCTTTCGATAGTCATTTCAACTGACTTTTTTATTATTGAAACGGTTGCTTATCATTAATTTCTTGATTGCACTGACAATTGGTCTTCCTTAGGATTCGTATAATAATAAACCTCTGAGAGGTGCCATTACTCTCTGTACTTTTCCAGTTGAAGTATAGTTAGTGTACACTTTGTTCAGTCGCTTCATCCATCTTGAGTCTTCACGGATCTGTTTTGTAGTATCAACTGCATTTTCTAATTTCATTGCATTTATGTGGTGGTGTTCATGAGCGTGTTCTTGTTAGTACTATTTCCTTTTCTTTCTTCAGTTTGCTGAAGCTATTATTTGACTTTTTCAGCCATTCGGCCTTTCTGTATTGGTCTTGTCGCGTTCACAATATCTGGCTCTGTAGTGTTTTGTTTCTGTCAGGTCCCGTTGTTTTGTTCTCGTTCTTCCACCGTTTACGTTTTGAAAAAAAATGGCATCCATTGTTTTCAAAAGTCCTGTTTTGTTTGTATTGTTCCGATTTGTATGTTTATGATCTCAATCTTCTCTCTTTTGTTGGTATCTTTTGTTTTAGCTCTCTATGTTTCTTTTAAGTCTTTCCTTGTCAGTCATATATATCAATTTTGATAGTTTTCTGTTGTCATACATCTTATTTACAGCTTTGGCTTCTTTTAAACGTTTGTTGATCTGGGTTTCTAATCTGGTTTCCCATCAAGGCTTGATCGGCCCATTCTTTACGATGTTTTGTTAATACTTTTAATTTCATATTCAGTTTAGTTTGTGTCAGTGTATGTTGAGATGTATCGGAGGAGTCTATTCATTTTTTCTGTTTCTAATTTTCGTTCATTTGATTATTAGTTCCTTAAGGATAGGTACTTTTGATTTTTTTATTATTATTATTATTATTATTATTATTATTATTATTATTATTATTATTATTATTATTATTATTATTGTCGTTTTTATTACTATTACTGTTATTACTATTATTGTTATTATTGTTATTATTATTATTATTATTATTATTATTATATTATCATTATCGTTATTATTATTATTATTATTATTAGTAGTATAAACAATAATTCTAAGTATAATATAATTAAATAATACTAGCTGGTGACAATGTAATGTCTTCTTAAAACAAGGTTCATAGAAACAATGTATATTGAGAGAAGTTACACAATTGAAAGTTAATAATTAAAAAATTGTGGATTTCAATATATACTACGAGATATAAACATGATTAACATTTGCTACGATATTAGGAATCTTTCAAATTAAACCTGTTTTTTTTCTGTTTAAATAATATGGTTTTGCAGCATAATTATATCATTTTATTATATTATTTTTGACAAACAAATTAAAATATTCAAATAGAAAACGAACATGACCGAATAGTATAGCATTCATAGAATTAATGGGCTGATAAGATCTGAGATCGAAATAAGATTGCATTTATGTAACCATTTCATCTCCATTCATGTAATATTATATATATATATATATATATATATATATATATATATATAGAGAGAGAGAGAGAGAGAGAACGAGCGAGAGAGAGAGAAACAGACAGAGAGAGAGACATAGAGAGAGAGAGAGAAAGAGACAGTGATTAAAAGAAAGGAGAGAAGAACGACAGCCAGATAGAATAAACTGAAAGAAAATGAGATGCTCTGAAAATATAAGTCTATTTTAATATATATTTGAGAAACGTATATTCTTCAGCTCAGTTCACAACAATATAGGATACTTTTAATATAATTACTATATCGCTTTCAAAATAGAATTTTGAAATATTTTCGACAGAGATCTAAAATAGAAATCTCGTAAAGTGCTTGTTCTTTGGTCAATCGATGTGGGACAGAGCACACTATTAGTCTCATAAGAGTAAAAGTTGTCATGTGCACGCATGCCCTCCTTTTGACAATGTCACGATTGATAAATAAACAAAAGAGAAACTTCCAAATCCAACCATATTGCTTCAATGGTTTGGCGAATTTTATGTGACGTGTGACAACTCCTTTTACGAGCATTGCCTCCTGTGAGGGTTGGGACGTGATGTCATTCTTTTTGATAGCACAAATAGAGAACTGTTTCAGTTGATTATTCTCCGGCATCCGCATTGCGTCAGTCTGCTACCTTTGCTAGAGGGATGAGTGTCCGAATTGCTTTCTAACTCCTAGTAATCGAACTAGTGTTTCACTGAATTCTAATAGATGTGTTGTATAATATTAGTCTTTTTATCTAAGTCCAGATCGATATGTCATGATATCACTGGTAATAATTTTATTACCTATATTTAACATTCAGAACAGAAACATCTACATTGGAAATGCAGCAATTAAACTTTGTATTCTTTATATTAAATAAGAAAACAAGATTTCATTCATGCACAGTTTCCATTCATACGGAATACATTACTAATACGATTTTCTGTTGGTATAAATAAAATTATATATATATATATATATATATATATATATATATATATATATATATATATATATATATATATATATATATATATATATACAGAGGGAGAGAGAGAGTGAGAGAGTGAGAGAGAGAAAAATGTATTGATCTATAGATAAAAAAAAATTATTGATACTCATAAAGAAACAAAGTTATGGCTTAAAATAAATCGAATGTTTATCTAAGACGAGTCTAACAAAATTCTATACAGTATATGCATGTTAAAACGTTATTCATTTTTGAATGTTGTCTTTTCATTTCATGCATACAACACAGGTACTCCTGATGTGAAACATTTGTTAAGTGATTAGTAGCTAATATTTTACCAATTTTAATTTCTTAAGGGTCTCTATTTCACTGACAATCGGAACATCAACTTATAAAGGGCAGATATTCGCATACGATTTTTGTATATAACTAAATGTCGATTATGCAACTTATTATATGATAAGCGGATACATTCTACGCTTTCGGTAATAATAAGATGTGGGTTGATCAATCGTAAGTTATGAAATCGTTGTAAATATGACCAAAAATAATTATAAGTGATTGTATTCGTAGTACATGGAAAATACAGAATCTTTCCAACTTCATAAATGATGTGGTAAGTGCCAATATAGGCAGATAATAAATCAGACAATTTACTGCAGATACATCTTTGGATAAAAACTGTACATGGGCCGGAAATTTTAAATCTATGTGTATATGTTTCAGGTTGGTAAAGCATGATAGAAATTCTTGTAGACATAACATTCCCAAATTTCATAAAGCCGTGAAGGCAGAAATAAATTCCCAATTCGGTATGTGTTGAGTTTTTAATATTCTGTATAGATATTGAATGGGAACACAAATATATGAATTTTTATATTCGTTTTATTGACTTAGATTGATAGTTTCTATTTGAACATACATTTTACCGTAATATTTTTTTTAAAAATTGTTGTAATTTTGGATTTTACTCTTTTGCACTTATAAACGTTTTCAATTATTCCTCATTATTATACCCAACCACTTTTATTAAATCAGCAAACAGATTAAGTTATAACGAAAATGATTCACTTCTTGAAGAAACACAAAGGAACATCAATTGAATATTCCCCGTGAAGAGCTTAACTACATGATTAAGTACAGAACTATCGTCCAATAAGCGCGGTTGTATCGTTGTGTCAACACATTTGTGGATTAGCAGGTTATACTGAAGTAATTCATAATGAATTGCTTTCTTCCTGCATAGATGTTTCGCTGTCGTCCCATATATATCCCTGGTATTATCAAATGGTCATTAAGTTAATACTGTCAACGCTCAACGTTGCTTATTTAAAAGGATCTAACAATAACCTGGGTGGCAACATTGCATCACTTCTCAGTTATATTTATAATACGCTGGAATAAGTAATATATTTAATTTTATTCAAGTGTTGGTTGCATCTAAATTCACTGATGTAATATTACCAATTGCGTTCAATCCAATCGAAGTAGATCTACATCATGTAAGTGTACGTGAACTTTATAAAAGAGAATAGTCAAAGTATAGAAGGAAAATAACCCAAAAAACTTACGAAGTGGATTCTAAATGGCAGATGAGATAATATCGAAAGTTTAAAGGGCTACCCTCGCGGAGATTAGGGATTCAAACAATTTTATTTTGATTTATTTTATTTTACCCTAAAAATTTTTTTATTTAGTTGATCATACTTTTTAACTACTTGGAAGTCCTTTTAAGCTTTCCAGAAGATTTAACCTGATTACGCTAATCTTGGCCCGTTTTTACTACTTACTTACCATTTAAACTATAGATTCATATTCTTTGGATCCTTAATCTCCGAGATGGAAGCCCTTTAAAATCCACTTTAACTACGACCCCCTACCCTACTCTTCAAATTATATACACATCTTTTTTCACTTAATCTTCACATAAAGCTAACCTCACCCACATATTCCTTATTCTTTTCTTTCCTTTGCTTCTTATGCTCTCTAACTTTACCCATTCCTTATCTCCCCTTTTTATCCATTCAACCGACCCTGTACATGGTTCTTCCTACCGACAACATCACCTTCGTAGATTCCACGTATTTCACATTTAACTACGCTCCTTGGTTACTTCTTTAAGCCACGTATTACTGCAAAGAACAGGCTCTTCACTTAAGTTTCACTTGAATCTACCTAAACTCCGCCCCATATTACTTATAATAGAAACCAATTGTTACTAACAGCCTAACATTACCCCCGAACTGTTCCCCTATCCAAAATGTTAAAACAACTGAATTAGACAGGCTAGATGTATAACTATGCATTAAGCTAATCGTACTTATTTTTATTTAATTATTTAATTGTTTTTACCATTTAATTATTCACTTATTTTTTCATCTGGGCCTTATTTTAATAAATTATTTTAATTTTTCAATCATTTATTTATTTATTATTATATACCTTAACTTATTCTACTATACTTTTTATAAATTAGGGAGCCATTTTAATTTCTAAAAATTTCAGCTAGTCAACGTTTTTGCCGTCGCTCAAGTTTTGCTTATTACTTTTAAATTGCAGACTTCCTTTCATTAGAATTCTATTTTTAGCATCAGTAACCATCTTCAACTCTCGAATTCCATTTGTCCCCAACCTTAATCTAGGTTTTCTTTACGACCCTTCTTCCCATTTCTCTTTTTTCTCTTCAAATAATATTTTATATTTTACACTCAATGGCATATCTCTTAATCTTTTGACCAATCTCGCCCGCACCTACATACCAATCTTGTATCACTTGAACCCCTCCTCCCCCTTCCACCCCGCTTTTTCCTCCCAGCTGCTACTGTGGCTTTCTAAACTCACCCAACCACTATACTTCCTCATTTGTGCACTCTACCCCCTCCCCAATCCACCCCCTAATTTAGCATAGCGTTTTAACTTAGTTTTTTTCTTGGATTCGCTCGCTAGTATATCTGTTCAATTATTCCTCTCGCTTTTTTCCACCACAGCCCAGGAAGTGGCAAAAAATGCCCGGTTTTCTTACTTCAATTCCATTTAAGTACGCTCCATCTACGTTTTGATTTCAACATTTAACTTTTGGATTTATTGCTTTTTGAACTCCTTCTCCATACTACTCCTACGAAAAAAATTTTTTATTCGTCTTCTCAAAAATCTCCTCAAAGGACACTTTTTCCACGGACAATTACCATCTGGACAAACCACATATCCTTTTTACACGAACTTTTTTCACCCCATTTTTAATATTTTTTATATTTTTAAAATATTTGAACTGGGCTTTTTCTACAGCCAACTTATCTATCTGTATTTCTCCCCTGATGATAAGATTTCGATGTTTGAAACGCCTGTGCTTAAGGAAAGAATAATACACACTGGTTTATTACAGAATACACCTTGCATTGAACAATCGAAAATTGTAAATAAATTTGCACATTCGAACATGTTTATCACTCTTATTTCTTCTATCTTTATATATATATATATATATATATATATATATATATATATATATATATATATATATATATATATATATGTATATCCGATCTTTATTATATATATATATATGAATACTATATCTTGGTTTTTCCTTTTTCATTTCCGATATATATATATATATATATATATATATATATATATATATATATATATATATATATATATATATATATATATATATATATATATATATATAATACAAATCAGTTAGTATTGTGGTCTTGTAAGGTATCCGGAAAAAGACAGCTACTCGGCATTTAAGTAGAAACAAAGTATATTAAAGAATATATAAATACAACATCTAAAGAGAAATAATGACTGACACTATTAGACTTGAGTAGTTTCGAAACCAAGATGTATGTGAACTCTTGTGTCCTACTTAGACAGGATGTGAAACAGTATGGTCAATCAATAACTCTATGAAGGAATCTACAACGAAAACAGGGGTTGGTGGTATTTTTCCATTTTTTACTCGGGGGACTTGTTTTTGTAGGAACGTTAAAATAATATCTCATCTTGGTTCGACTTCTTTTTGAAGGACTGTTTAAATGTGTTGTCTGACGTATCTTTTTTATGTAAGCGATGACCGGCTCTTCAATATCTTAAAAATGTTGTTTAACACTTACACATCCATGGCAGTCTTTGGCTAATTTTTATAAGGCTAACTGTCGCTTACTTTCTAACTTGTTTAGGAATGTACGTCTTATCTCTTCGTCTTTAGCTGATACAAGTCCTTGCACGAATATTAGACATTTAAATCTAGCTGCGCTAAGTTACATTAATTTGAAATCGTCAGAGTTTTTATTAACGATTGACGCGATAATCTAGTAGTTCTCGCTGACTTTTTAGATTAAGTTCATGCGCTTAAACCTTTTGTAGAAGAGAGACGTGTTAAGGATAATAATGGTGTTAAAGATCTAACAGCTTCAGAAAAAGTCGCTGTTTTACCTGGGTAAAATATAGTCCACGATTATTGTATGTTTAGTGGTCTCTAATTTCCGGAGCAGTAGGCGAACTATTTTAAAGCCTGCCAAATTTTGATAATCTCATGTGTACATATCCTCATACTTTCTGAAATAAGAAGTGAAAGTTTTATTCTCGTCTGGGGAATAAGTGAAATTATCAATTGCACTCCAAACGGCATTTTGAGAAAAGCTTTTTTGTTCACGGTATTTTGACCCCTATTAGACATTGTTTGTAATAAAAAGTCTACAATTTTGTCGTCTTTCTTATATTTTTATATTTTGTTCCAGTAGTATTTCTTCAGTGTGTTTTGTTGCTCATGGAATTTTTGATCCTGTTCCAGTAGACTTTCTCCGGTTTACTGTTGAATTGTATTTTCTTTTGTTGTTGTTTTAGTAGTAGTTTTAAAATCCTTCTTCATTTAGAAAATCTGGAACACTTGCATTGTCTTCCACAGTACATTTTACATGAGAATACACTTTTAGAAAACTTTTCTTTTCATAATGAAACCACAAACATCACACACACACATACATTGAGTGTTATATATTTACATATATGTATATGTATAGAATGTTTATTCTAAGTGTGTATACCTGTATCGAATCATTATCTTATATGCATAGAAAATATATTCCATATGTATACAATAATTATGCTAATCTCAATGAAACTAATTGGATGATTTTGATTCTGTAAATATTTAAAATTCAACGATGAAACTGAAAGGATCTTAAGAATATATAGAGATACAGGGGTTCCTGTTAAATTGTGTCTAATAACTATGGATCAAGGATACTACAGATCTGGATATTGGAATGTTAAAATGGAAGGTTGTTCCCATATTTTGCCCTGTAAAAATCATTTAAAATATTCTAATGAAACTAAAATTCTGTGAATATTTATTAATGTATGTCTCATACATGTTGTTATTCTTTTAAATCGGAGGTATCTGGATTTTCAAGAAGATATTCTACCCCGTTTTGCTCCCTTTTACATTAAACTATATGAAATAAAATAAAGCACACATTCTCCACCATTACGTCTAGCAGCTATGTTACGATATTCATAATGATCGGTTAATTAGTTTCGGGGGTATATCCCATACATAAAAATATATGGACTTATACAAATCCTTAATTGGATATACATATATAAATATCTATTTAGATATATATCTAGACAAATATTGTGTTATGGGTAACTTAAATACAGCAATATAAACAAAACACACATGGTATGTGTATGCATGCCTTTGCTTATATGTGCGTGCGTGCGTGCGTTCGTGCGTGCGTGCGCGAGTGCTATTTGTTGCGAGATGTTTATATTTAATTGAATTTAACGTGAAACTATAAGAAGCATCATAATATATTCATCGGCGTTCTTTTGATTAGCAAAATTCAACTAGTTATTCAATTTACTTCACGGCCGAAGATTCTAACGGTAACAAATTACGTCAATAACAATTGAACATATCACTTTATTTACACTCTCTAAATTTTTAATGAAATGTATTTGTCGAATTTATTTGCAATTGAAGCTAATCATATTAAAACTTCTGCGTTTCAGCATTGCAACATGTTATGAATTTCGACGCCTTACTTAAAACTATATTTGAAAACGTACGGAATTCTTAGAAATAAAAAGTGTCCTTTGAAAAGTAAATAAAGGAAAATTTGGTTGCTTATAAAACGATGACTGTTTTACTTTTACATGCAGATAATCATAATGTAGCTTTAATTCAATTTTATTAATCATAAGAAAAACATACGATGAACACATATTTGATTCAAAGAAACAGATTCATCTTTCATTTGCATAACATTCTGACGCCCGTGACGCAACAAACTCTTAGGAGGAACTTTAGACGCTATCTTTATTTGATAGCATATTCTCTTCTCGATATTCTGAAAGTTATGTAAGTCGGCTGCTGAAAAGTCTAGCGAATACAGTGGGTGAGGGATAATTCTATGGCATAATCTGTTAAGTCTCGGCAAAGTGATAGGTCAGCCGTGTGGTGGACTAATATCTTGTAGCTGGATTGGTCTCTTTGTGTTTTACTCATACGTGCACGTAGACTACAGTTTCTGGTGCATAGGCAGAAAATACTTCTCTGTCGTCTAGGTTTCACTGTGATTCAAGAAGTTATAACAGACTGATCATTTTATATACAAGCAAAAAGTCATTGTCACCTTCTTCTAATTCTTCTTGTTCTTTCAGAAATGTTTCGACACATTTTATGAAACTACTAAGCGTATATCGCGCATTAGCTGTTGGTCACATGTAGCTATACTCTCGGGATATAAATGCTTTGTACCACCATGAAAAACGTGGCCGACATCTTTAATGGGTATGTTCGTTGACACCTATTTGAAAGTAGAGGAACATTCACACTTCAATATGTCTTATAACACTATAATATAAACATAAGCACTTATTAAAAAAAAAGAGTACCGTCGAATTTGAATAACACAATCTTTATAGTAACAATTATTATTGCAACGGCTGTGCTTGTTGCGTAGAAAATGACAATACACACTTATTATTTCAGAAATTATCTACAACTTATATAATTTCATCCAGATGGAAAATAATTCTCGCCTTTTTCAAAGACAATGCTAACAATTAAGGCTAGCTTTTGTTGGTTTGTACTGTGTATTATATAGCTTAGCGAACATAGATATACACATTGTACCCTACACACGCTTTACACCTACATATGTAAACATTGAATTCATTCTACTTAAATAAAACATATCTTTCATAAATGTTAGTGTCCAACTTGCCTAAAAAAGTATAATTATATTCCTTTATGTGTAATACTAGTACTTCAGTAAGCTGATATTGATGCTTCTATTCTCTTAAATATGTACATAAGAGAAGATTTAAATACGGCCAGCTTGTAACCCCAATAGACACCCCACCCCATACCACATAAATACATAACCTGACATTGTCGTGCCTCCAAGGTATCTATGTCATCCTCACTCTCCTATTAGAGTTAATTTTAACTCAATAGTAAAAGCATATATTTAATTACCCTACCATACGACTTCTTACCATCGATCTTCCACTACAGATAGACCCTATCGCCCCAACCCCTCCCCTCTCGAAAAAATACTAAAAGCTTACAGTTAGTCATGCCCCCTGACGACATACTATATATAACATCAACTTGTATCTTACATATGATGATCTGACTCTGTTGGCCAATAATTGGCACGCACACGTATTTGTGGGGGGATTTATACATTCGATCCCTTAAACGCGTTGGCCATATACATCTCCACTCTCGTCTGAGAAGTTTTGACTTATTAAATATATCCTCTATTTCTTTAAGCACATACACCTAAGGCCACTCTTCAATTCCACTAAAGTCAGATAATTTTATATAATGTAATATAATTTTATATAATATTAATGTAAGTACATACACCGAATTTCACCTTTTAATTTCACTAAAATCAGTAAACATAATTTAATATAATGTTAGTCTACGCAAAAATAAAAATACGATACCCTGCCTTGCTTTCAGAATGAAATAGTCACATTTATTTAATACATCTGCTCTGAAAATATACCTATACTCTTGTAATATTACTTCTTTTAATATTATTATCAATTGGCGCTATCTATACATCTCATTGACCATTGATTTTCTCTGTTCGTCAACCCCCCGCACCCAGAAAAGCTTTCTTTCACCTCAAAATATAATCAACTGAATTCCCCCACCCTACAGACACACCCAATAACCCCTTTCTCCACTACACGGCTTTAGCTGACAATTCAAAGTAAAACTTGAATTTATAGACTTTACCAACCCCAATCCCACCACTTCCCCAACCCCAACCCACTCCTTCACACATACCCTTAAGAAATTAGTGTAGGCATTATTCCAATTGCTTTCGTTGGATCCAGTTCTGTTCTCTTTAGTCGGCTGAGTTTCCTACTAAAAGCCGAATATGTATGACAACTTTTGAAACATCTCACTGCTCTGAGGCCAGGTGTTTGAAGGCATATATGTACCTTGCCACATAGCGTCTTTTTACAGATACTCTTCGCTTCGGATCCGCCGAACTTGATACTTACAATATTACTCCACGGACTTTTACTTGTAATTCTACGGAATTATACACAAAACGGAGACACGAATTCCTACGAACCAAGTGAGATGTTTTTGAACCCTCTGTCTTTTATTTGAAACCCTGTAAACATTTTTTTTTAATTTCTCCTAATCTAGAAACTTTTCTCCGAATCTACAAATTTTTTCTATTTTGCTATCTGCACCATAGTGTCCCCTTTTTGTCTTCGACAATGGCTACTCAATACTGCTACCATTATCCCTCTCGGCCATTTATTTCTTTATCCCCAACCTTTCCTGTTATTTCTTCTTCATTTTTGAAAGTGAATGGAACAGGTAATATTTATTTATTATAAATATCACATTACCGAATTTTATCCTCTGACGAGAAGAGTTTTATCTTTGAAAACCATGATTTAAGGATTAGTGTAACTCCTTGCATCTGAACTTTCGATGTAATAAAATGTGTATTAATTTTATATAATTTTATGTAATCTTATGCAATTTTTAATCTTCATTTTCCCTTCTTTAAATTGATTGCTCTACTGAACGTATTAAGTTTTACTTTATCACGATAGATCACTTTAACGATACTTCACTTATGGTTAATTCTATTATATATATATATATATATATATATATATATATATATATATATATATATATATATATATATGATGGACTCTCCCGTCGATTTCGACGTATGAGTGCCCCGCCAGAGGCTGCCCGCGCGTGAATTTGTAATTGCAAGGGTTGCGCAATCCCAACAACCGCTCTCCTGAGTCGGCATTGTTTGATTCCAATGGCAAGTAGTAATACAAGACGACTGGAAACAATGCCGAGATAAGCAGAGAGCATATACAGCACCTGGTATTCCCAAATAGTCACCCATTTAGTAATGGCCAGGCTCGACGCCGCTTAACTTCGGTGATCTAACGGTGTTTCAACGTGATTGTGCCGTATATATATATATATAGTGAATCCTTTTATTCAAACATGTACAAGGTCTGCTACACTGGCATGTCGATGTTATCGATCAACAGCTCTCAAGAGCTGAGGTCTCGTCAGGCAGAGAATTTTTTTATTATCCAACCTGGTCGTTGACTTCCAGGAAGAATGAAGTCAAGCAAAGAAGAAGAGGAGAAAAAAATAAAAGTCATGTGACCGATTTTTTAAACATATATTTGCCGTTAGAAATTCATATTTTCATTTTTTTATCTAACGCTGAGTTGGGGTAGAGGGGGCGAGTAAAAGAAAAAAAAAAGAAAAAGAAGTAAAAATATATTTGCCGTTAGAAAAGTTTAATTTAAAGCTATTTGTATTTGTATTTTTTATTTTTATCCAACGCTGAGCTAGGGTAGGGGGGGTTGAAGGAAAAGAAAAAGAAAGGGAAAGGGGAGAGGGGTAGAGAGGGGTTAGGGGTGGGTGTCTATAGCCATTTAGGATTTGTCGCGGGCTGAGAATGGTTAATGTAAGATTCGAGTAAAATTCATATTTTTATTTTTATCCAACGCTGGGCTGGAGAAGAGGAGGCGGGGGGAGATAAAACAAGAGAGAACGAGAAGATAAGGAAAGTAAAACACATATTACCAGAATCACTTTTTAAATAATTATATACTGCTCACTTTACTCAAAATTACTGGCCCCCACAATTTCTAATCCCCCCACTCATTGACTATAACTTGCGTTAACAACTTTAACTAGTACACCTTACCGCTAATATTACCTCTAATCTTATAACAGGTGTTAACCCCACCATTAGTAATACAATTACAACGAATAATAACATTTATTTATACTACTGACATTAATCCATATATGACTTCCATTAAAAATAAAAGCAATTACCAATATGTTTTATTAATTCATTACTAACTATTACTTATAATCGAAATACATTTATTTATACTCCAAAATAATTAAAACTAAATATAATAGTATAATCCATCAATATCAATGTCATAAACCTATATACGATCCTTACTAAGAATAACCCCCACTATATTTTAACCCATTATTATATAGAACTAAATCTACTAATACTACTGCCACTAATCCATATATGACTCTTACTAAACATAAAGGTAATTACCACTATGTTTTATTAATTAACTGCTAAATAATATTTAAAATAAATTTACCTATCCATCAAGATAATTAAAATTAAATGCCAATTGATCAAAATATAACAGCATAATTTATTAATACTAAGGTCATAAATTCATCACTAATAATAATTTAAACTAAATATCCCTGCAGGATATTTGTCGTGTAACTGTTATATGTCTGCACTGAAATAGATTAAAACAATGCCATGTACAGGAAGCAGACACATCAACCCACGCTAACTTTCTTAAATGGCTACAAACATACACTCTTGACACCTTCTTTCTCTCCATTTCTTTATCTTCTCTTTCTCTCTTGTTTCATATCGCCCGGCCCCCTCTTCTCCAGCCCAGCGTTGGATAAAAATAAAAATATGAATTTAACTCGAATCTTACATTAACCATTCTCAGCCCGCGACAAATCCTAAATGGTTATAGACACCCACCCCTAACCCCTCTCTACCCCTCTCCCCTTTCCCTTTTTTTTCTTTTCCTCCCCCCCCCCTAACCTAGCTTAGCGTTGGATAAAAATAAAAAAATAAAAATACAAATAGCTGTAAATTAAACTTTTCTAACGGCAAATATATTTTTTCCTTCTTTTCCTTTTCTTTTCCTCGCCCCCCCTCTACCCCAGCTCAGCGTTGGATAAAAAAATGAAAATATGAATTTCTAACGGCAAATATATTTTTTAAAAATCGGTCACATGACTTTTATTTTTTTCTCCTCTTCTACTTTGCTTGACTTCATTCTTCCTGGAATTCTGCCTGATGAAACCTCAGCTCTTGAGAGCTGTAGATCGATAACATCGACATGCCAGTGTAGCAGACCTTGTACATGTTTGAATAAAAGCATTCACAATACAGCTCTATATTTTTATTGAGCACTCTTTTATATCCCGGTATGATTCCCTTTGGATTTCTACCCTGTGGATTTTTACGCTACCTGGATTACTATATATATATATATATATATATATATATATATATATATATATATATATATATATATATATATATTGTGAGAGCGAGGTTGTAAGAGAGAGAGAGAGAGAGAAACAGAGAGAGTAAGAGAAATAACATATTCCAGCGACTGTATATTTATTCTCTGGTAAAGAAGATCCTTCTTACGGACGTTTCTCCATTTAATTCTAAAAAGATGTTCTAAAAGCAACTTCATTGTCGGTGTTTTTAAAACATTTTTTTAAGAGTTAGATAGAGGGAAACAAATGTGTTTTGGTTTCATCTGGTTAAATCAAATACTCGTTTGTTTTGGAATGATACACTTGTGCTTTAGCAAAAAATCACTCTAAAGGAATGTTTTCCAAGGTACTTTTCGTCTTCGTTGGAAAATTCTTTATGTCATGGCTAATCATTGCCCTAAAAGATCTAAGATATGCTTGAATACCATAGTGGTCTGTATAAATTGAGTAACGGCCCTGAAATAATCACTTTACTCGAAACTAAAGATATACTCGCTGAAATATGCGTGTTTATTGCTTCTTTATAAATACGCTGGAATTGTAAGTCAAAATCTATTTAACTTAACCAAGCAAGGCTTTACCACAAAAAATATGTATATATACGAAAATTAATCAGAAGTAAAACAAGAATTAATGAAGAAAATTTGCCTAACAATTAGACTTTGAATTCGTACTGGATATATCGGGCCTATTTTCAGTTAAGTATCGACTATCGCTCAAAATATAACTTTCGTGCGGGTAATTTGACAAATGAAAAATTGTGTGAAGTTTTATGACATTCTGTTTACTATCAGTGTACCCACACATCATATGTATGTGTAAATGGTATTTGTACGTTTTTATAAAATCTATAACCTGCTAAATAACATTTTCATCACTTCCATTAACCTTATTCACTTACCCAGCATGCTCACTCTCTATATAAAATATTTTTCTCTATATACACACGCTACGTTACTCCCATATCTCTCTTTCTCCCTCTTCTCCTCTCTCTCTCTCTCTCTCTCTCTATATATATATATATATATAAATATATATTTATATATATTTATATATATAATGTTTGTTTATATATATATATATATATATATATAATGAGAGAGATCAGACAAATAAGCATTTGACTCAAATTAGCTTGTTGGATTGCGAGAACAAACCACTCTTATTCTATACCCCCATTTCATTTGTGACACTTTTTCCCCTTGTTTATTAATAGTCAAGTGTAATAAAACTATTTTGAAAATAATAACGTTGGAATAACCTTCAAAAATCTAAATCTTAATTTTAGGGGGTTTTCAATGCTGTAACATTTTATTATAACTGTTTTACTTTCTTAATGTGCGTTTATGTGTATATTTGTGTGAATATATTTATGGTTATATTTGTGTATATTTGTGCGATTTTTTCACAGGTTTTTCAGAGTTTTTATTTGTGTCTGTGTGGTTACTCGGATGCATGTATGTGCCTATATATGTGAATATTCTATTTTTTATTTAATAGGTACACTTTTACTTTTACGTGTTAAAATATAACTTTTTGAATGCACTAAAGAGGAGTGTAATAATTTCATAGGTTTGATAAATATAATTCTAAATTCCTTATTAAATGCATGTATTATAAAGTAGTTAAATAAATAAATAAAAACGTAGTTAATAGTTACCAATACATCCCCAGGATATAATAGGAATATGAATTACATTAATTGTACTTTCATTATTATAAATACAACAGAAGCTAAATAAAGAAGTTAAGATTTCTGTGTTTTTAAAACTATGGTATTTTCTAATACTACATTATCTTATTTGGTTTAATCTTGATGACTGTGTTTTAAATGTATATATGTGTTAATATATATGTATGTTTATATATATATATATATATATATATATATATATATATGTGTGTGTGTGTGTGTGTGTGAACTGTTGTGTGTTTATATGTTCATGCATAGATTTCATGTACGTGTCTGCTGTTTGTGTTTATGTGGTTACTCGGATGCATTAGCGAATTAGGTATTCGAAATGTGTTCAGTTTAATAGATTAACCGTTGAATAATTTCACTGTATCGTAAGAATATAACTTTATTATATATTAAATATGGAGGAGAGTATGGTTTGATTAGAATATTTGTCAGGTATGGCACGTTTAGCGCCTACATATCACATTTAGATGTAACAGCGTAAAAGTAACTGTCTGGGTGAATTGACCGATTTATCGTCCAAGTTCTGCTGATTTTAGGAATTCCTTAGGGAGAAAACGATTCCCTCAGTTCTCTATTTTCGGTCTCTTTTCTGTCACTTATAAGATTTTTTTTTTCATTAACATCTTTCAACCCTGACGGAGCATATGCATTGCTGAAACGTAATTTCATTTTCGTAGGCCATTCTAAATGTTTATATACTGTAAAATTATAATCTTATCCATTGTATTCAGCATTTTTGAAAATATATAGTTTTACGGTAATTTTATCATTATATTAGAACTCTTTTAACTATATGTCTATATATTTTTGTATATATATATATATATATATATATATATATATGTGTGTATTTACTTCAACAGTGCTCAATACTTGAGTATAACTAAGTAGTAAATTATGAAAATATATATATAGCAATTAAGTTACACAGAAGCTGCCGCGTTTCATCTCTGTTGGGAATTGTGACGGAATCGTGGATGAAACGTGGAAGCATCTGTGTAGCGTAATTGCTATAAATCTATTTTCATAACTTACTATATATATATGTGTGTGTCTATGATTAACGCCAAAATAAATTAACCGATCCTTATAAAGAATCCCTATCCCATAGCGTGTTAAATTAATTCTCCGAACAAAAATTTTACAACAGTATTTATGTTCACTTACTAAGTTTAAAATCAACAAATAATGATACTAAACTTTGTGTATATATCGATATTCCACTTTGTGTCTAAACTCATTACATAATTTACATTCTAAAAAATGTTTAAAATGTTAATCTTAGGCTTAAGGAGCTCTAAGAAATTGAAATTCTATGAAACGTTTATAATTCGTGTCTAATAACTAGCGATAAATTTTGATACGAATCTGAAATATTTCAATATTCATACGTTGCGTAGTGCCAAATACTATGTATCTTACCTCTCTTGAAAATACTCCACAGAAAATAGAATTCAAGCAATATTTGTTAATTCATGTTTAAAAAGGTAAAATTTAACAAAAATTGGAGGCATAAAAATCATCACAAATGCTTCCATCCTCTCTTTAATTTAAATTAATAACATAAGAAAAACACGAAAAATAAATAATAAAAAATAAAAAAGTATAAAATTAATAACGCCCGTACATGTGAGTGTAGATGTGTGTACGTGCGTGTATACGCATATGCGTGCAGATGTTGTATATAGACATGCTTGTGGTTCCATGCACGTATGTGTATATAAGTTTATTTGCCGGTGCGCATGGAGGGAAGTACGCGCACGAGTGGAATAAAATAAAATAATCAGATAAAGAATTTAATAAATGTTCTGAAATACACTAAATATTAATATTATTAACACACCATCAATAAAATAAAAGTTAACAACCCCCACCCAGAGACTAAACTAATACCCCTCAAACGTAAATAACAGATAGCATTTATAATTTCGTTTATAACAAATTTTTGTTTTCAACACTACTGGTTATCAACGAAACACCGCTTTCCTCCCATTAAGATCAAGAAAATACGAAAACACAATTCAATAAACAAAAATAAACAAACACGTTAAGTCCATAAAAATAGTATTGCATCATCTTTTTCAGCACTATATTGAACAATTAATCCGATACATAAATATATTCCCAAAAACGACAACAAAAAAAAACACCCTAATTTCACAAAACCAAACGGCAAACTTCATAGCCGCCCCTTTCGTATTTTTTCAGACTAGGTAAAACAATAACATTACAAATCCAAAAAAGAACAGATAAATAAATAAATAAATAAAACTTGCTATCAGATAAATAAATAAATAAAACTTGCTAGGGAATGAAATGAAGCCCTTTAATAGACGAACTAACATCGATCTCCCTTAAGTCTTAGTTAATCACTATCCCACACCGGATATTTTCGGGGACTCCCTCAGAGATACACCGTTTCGTGTCATTGTTGACGCCATTCCCTATCGGGATGTGACTACAATCATTTCAGCTTGCCGATGATTCCACTGGGCACACAGATTCACTAAAGATGTCTAAATCTGCCCTTTTGGATGAAACCGCGGTACATTGCTGAAATATGTAATATACAGTATCTAAATAAATTATATTAGCTCTCTTATATGATCGAGCACTTTATTTAATTTCTTTTCATATACAACCTGACACACTATATATATATATATATATATATATATATATACATATATATATATATATATATATATATATATATATATATATTATTATAATTATTATTATAATTATTATTATTATTATCATTATTATTATTATTTCATGTATCAAAATATAATATTACAAGGAGATAGAATATATTATGTATCGAGTTTCAGTATTTACTGCAACGGTGCTCAATACGTGAGTAAAGCTAGGAAGTAATTTATGAAAAATAGTTATGCCACTTAATCTGATTAGTTAGTTAGCAACACACTCAATAACATGAATTTTATGCACTTTAGCCTAACGACTCTCTACGGGGATGAAACGCGGGCGCCTCTGTTTCGCTTAATCGCTATAAATATGTTTTCATAACCTACTATATATATATATATATATATATATATATATATATATATATATATATATATATATATATATTTGAACGAATGAACTGATCATTTTAAAGTACGAAATAAATATTCTAGGCAGCCAACACGATGAGAAATGTGAGTACATTATTTCTATTTTACTTTAACATTTAAGAGATGCGCCTCTAAAACTCGCCCCCGTCTCAAAACAATGTTTAAATAAACGAGATACAAAATATTTAGTAGAACAAAAATGCTCTACATCAAATTTTGAGTTATATTATGTAACATAAGTTTTACCGGATCTGTGCGCGCATATATATATATATATATATATATATATATATATATATATATATATATATATATATATATATATATATATATATGTTCTTGGTATATTCCTCAAATAGTAAACTTATCATTATGAATTATGGAATACGTATTCTGGGCAATAGGATGAGTAGCTTTCACCAATTGAGGGGTCTGAAACTGTATAAGTCTCGCATAAACAGAAAAAATCAATTTTAAATATATACTACTACTACTACTATTATTATTATTATTATTATTATTATTATTATTATTATTATTATTATTATTATTATGATTTATAATACACTTCCTAGGACGGATATTGTTATCGGGCTCTAATCACTTTAAAATGGCATCAGATAATTTGAATGTTATATCTCGATATATTCAACTCGTAATGGCTGCGTCTGTTTTACAGTCCACTCTTGTGTTTTTTTTTCGACTACCCGTTAATCGATGGCTAAATGCTGTATTTTACTAGTTATCATTCAGTCGTAGTAATTCTGACCGTACTCCTTGCTCGACAAATCACACAACAAGTTGGAGCCAAATAATGTGAATTATCTCTTGATCTGTAGGTTCAGGTTAGTATCTTTAAAGTGTTAGTTACAGATTTAGTCTCTGATTGTCTGCTATGTTTTGGTAAAATGTTGCGTTCTTACTGACAACGGTAAGCGGCTCTTTCTTTAAGTACTTATGCCGTGGAAAATCTTCGTCGAATATGGCTTAAGAAAAGTAAGCTGATCAGTTATTTAAAGAATGATAAACCCTCGTCTAGTTAAAAATGCTGAGTTTATTAACAATTAATTATAGATGGATCAGGATAGTTCAATAACATGTAATACCTTGTTTTGCGGAGGAGCAGAGGAATTGGACCACATATTTCTGTCTAAACCTTTATTCAGAAAATTAAATATCGTGAATTTTGGGATGCTGTGAATTCCGATCATTTTAATATGTTTATATTTCTTCTGTCTTGGATTTTTCCCCACCTGATTTAACAAAGTTGTTTATGAGAGTTATCTTTTTTCTTCTTTCCAACTGTCGTTTTGAGTGGAAATCAAGGTTGACGGACACTTCCTCTATAGCTCGAAACAAACAAAATGACCCCATTGGTGTACACTTTAATTTTCATCCCAAAGGCCAGCATATTCACAATAAAATTCACGACATTCTCCCGGTCTTGTTAGACCAGCATACACCAAAATAAACTTTCCGTCTGTAAATTGTGTTTTATCAAAACATGTGTTAATTGAAACCAGAGAAGTTATTTAAATGAAAAACTCATGATAGAATAACTTATTTGACATTTTGATCCCTATCGTTTTGGAACCCTTTTTCTATGAACTAAAAAAATACATTGCTACACTTTATTCAATAAGTCTGTAAAATGTGTGTATCTAGAGAGCAGATATTAGACAAACATAGGGCTGGATATCATATAAGATACAGTTATAGTAAGAAAACCATCTTCGTAATATAAAATGTATGATATACTAAAATACCGGTTAAATGTTCTCTAATTATATCTAAAATGTAAGGCATACTTCAATTAAAGTCTTTGCCTTTTTAACTATGTTATGTGTAATGAATTAAGATTTCTAATCACTTTTATTAAATACGATATATTTTGGGCTTTTGCGTATATGGTTTTACGCTAATGCTTTTATTCATTATACAATATTCTTATTCCACGCTATCCTTAAAAAGTCGTATTACCGAAGAACATAACAAAGATGGTTAAAAAACTAAATACTAATTTCATTGATATAATGGAATATACCCTCCCAGCATTGTACGACAGATAGACGAGTGTTTGTTCGGTGGTTAAAAATTTAGATAGTTGATGACTACGTCTATAGACTAACATCCGCCTATATATATATATATATATATATATATATATATATATATATATATATATATATATATTAGTAGTAAGTTTTTTGAAAGGCTGTGGGCAATGCAAGTTCCAATGCAATGCAAGTTCCGCAGGGAATGTAAATTAAATTTTATTTAAAGGTTATGTTACATATATGATTTGGTGTTCAAAAATATTTGCACCATACACTTAACCAACATTACACAAATATTTTTGAACACCAAATCATATATGTAACATAACCTTTAAATAAAATTTAATTTACATTCCCTGTGAGACTGTTTTCGGTTTTCGCTGCGGTCTACATCTGGCAGCCATTTTGTTTTGTAGTATTCTCTACACAGTCAGAGAAAAGAAAAAAAATTTCTTCTGGTTTAATTATTTTTGACAAAGGGATGTCTTTTCCCGAAATATCAAATAGTGATTTTTAATCACCCGGACATAACACGAACAGCTAAAAACACTCTTGCTGTTATGTAAGATTTTAGAAAAAAAGGACAAATAAATAGTAAGTCAGATTTCGTACTCGATTTAATGTTATGGTTTTGTTCCTTACAACTTGCATCTTACTCGGAACTTGCATTGCCCACAGCCTTTCAAAAACTTACTACTACTATACCCAGCAATGCTTCAAGCAAACTACCATTCTCTACTATATATATATATATATATACATATATATGTATATATATATATGTATATATATATATATATATATAATCAAATATGAAACTTAAAGTATACTTTTAGAAGATATAACCTATTGTAAAATAGTTTAAACTGAATATACGATATAGAGCACTTATGAAGATAAATGAAAGAAGAGAGATTTGTACGAATGACAAAACTATTTCAACTTCGATTGTAATATGCAAAGTGTACTCGGTAAACACATGTTTATTATTCTTTCCTAAATCCAAAACTTTTCAAAGATTAAAATCTTATCATCAGAGGAATTACATAGATAGATAAGTTGGCAGTGGAACAGCCAACATTCTAAATTTGAAAAAATACAATGTAATGGAGAGTAACAGTGCGGGTGTAAAAATATGGTGTCTGTCCAGTTGGTGAATGTCTGTAAATAAAGTGTCCGGTGAAAGGAATTTAAAGATGGAAAAACTGGTTTCGTGAAAGTAGCGTTGAAAATTTTCAAAAATGAAGTAACTCCAATAGAAAGATGTTTAATTCAATCGTAAATGGAACGCACTTATTCGGATATAATTTTGAGAATTAGGGCTATTTTAAAATATTTCCGTGGACCGAGAATTAAAGTAGTTGTTCAGAGGTTGAGAATGAGCTGTGTATATTAAACGCAGACAGTCGGGGATTTAAATAGTGACTTCAGTCGAGTCTAAGAAAAAAGTGGCAGCCATGGTTGAAAAGAAAGCCAAGTGAATGAGTAGGGGAAGGAATAAAGTAAAATGATGGGTGATAGGGTTAGTTAAATAAACTATGACTGATGCTGGAAGAGGAGAGAAAGAGGAGGGTTTGTTTGGTTATTCTTCATTGCCAGTAAGCAATAGAACAGGTGCAAGTTGGAATGGCGTTATCATAAGCTAAAACAGAGGTGAATTCAGGTCAGCAAGTAAATAATTCCGAAAGGGAGGGGTCCCGTAATTTAAAGGGATTTTTATACAAACTTACATATAATACAGAAAATTGAAAAGGGTTCCAATTGGGAAATTAGGGTTCAGATGAATGGAAATATGGTATTTACGTGTTTAATATGTGATAATTCGGACAAAAACTAGTATTTCAGAGTTTAATGTATAAGGGCTTTAAAGAACTCTCAGTTAGTTAACTATTAAATGCATGACTAAATAAGAAACTTTAATATATAACTGAAGTTAGGATTAGGAACGGCGTTAGTCTGCTTGCAACAAAGTTCTAGTATAAGGATTATGGGGTAGGAATGGGTTGAATGTTGTGACACTAGTGTGTTTAAATTATAAATAGATTTTAAGGGGGGAAATGGACCATCATAGGAGTAACCAGGGAGCGTAGTTTAAAGTTGAGAGTAGTGGGATCTATGAGAAAATTATTGTCGGTAGACCGAAGCGTATACAGAGTCGATGGATCGAATACAAGGGAGATAAAAAAAAAAGCAATGGATGAGTGTATGCTAGGGTTGGACAATAATTTAAAAAAGGAGGATAGGGATTAGAGTGTGTAAGAAGAAGCGGTTTAGGATTAGTGGAGTGGAGGGGAATAATATTAGATCTCAATTTACATTTGTTAATCTTTGAAAAACTCTGGCTTAAGGAAAGAAGAACAAACATGTTTTTACCGAGTACTCTTTGCATTGAACAGTCGAAGTTGAAATAGATTTGTCATTCGTACATATTTATCTCTCTTCTTTCATTTATCTTTATATATATACATATATATATATATATATATATATATATATATATATATATATATATATATATATATATATCCAACCTATACATATGCATATATCTGTAAACAGATGGTATGCGTCTTGGAATTCCAAACTGAATTCTCTATTTGATTCGCTGAGACACATTGTTCGTTGATAATTCAAAAGTAGATTAAATACAAGTTTCTGCCGAAAATTCCCAGACGTTTAGCGACTCCGAGAAAAGCCCTATACAAGAGGCTAGAGAGTACAACAACACTCTTCCAAAACACCATATATATTGTAAGCTATTCAATTCATACAATTATTTTGTCTGAAGTTTTAGCATGTGGCATTATTATTATTTGTATTGTCTTTTTCAACAGTATTATACTCATCAAAATTTAAATATTAACATTCATGATGTAAACAGCTTAAAGAAAAACAATGCAGATATTTTATACGATCAGTTTAATAAAATACCCGCGGCGCAACGGATAAAAGTGCTAAACGTAATAATACGTTGTAAGTGACATTCTTCTGGGGGTTAGAATTCTTAATTCGTGTGATACTAAGAATAAAATTAGGAATTACATACGATTTCTTCCCGGCCATTGCTGACGAAACAAGATTTCCCCATAGATTAAATAAAGTGTTTCGTTGGTAATTCCGTACAAAATCCCGAATTCAACATAAAGATTATCGAGTTCGACAAGACGCACCTAAAAAGCTCGGAAATTACATCGACCAAACCATTATGAAAATAACATCCAAGATAAGTACAATACTCCAATTTATGTAAATGATACAAATTATTAATCCTTATCAAAATTAAAATCCGAAACATAGTTAGAATTTTATCCATAATTTGAGGCAAAATTGCATAACTTTGTCAAAATTAATAATACTTCAATTATCATAATATATTCGATACGATTAAAATCCGACTAAGGCTTTCATAGTATAAATTACACTGATGATATGAAAAGAAACTAGAACCTCAAAGAGATCTCCATCATTCCAGTTATCATATCACGAAGAAGAACTTGAAAAAGTATTTAGTAAGTATATCTAGTGAACCAAGTGCAAACGAAATCAAAACAACTGCACTCAAGGGAACATCAATAATCCTGAAAAGAGCTCTCGGTTGGAGTCTAAAAATAAAAATAAGAAGCAGATCATAAGCTGTCTGACCACATTACAAACCTGAGTATTAAACCGTTCATAGAAACCAGAAAAATACTTGTCCAAAGACTGGTAAAATAAATTCTTCGAACAGTAATACCTATGTCACGTAACGGAGATTAAGCTATAGATATAATTATATTAAACCTTATGTTCAGAATCCTTGTTTTTATTTGGAATAAAATCCATTATATGATTGTGTTTTACGAAATGTGTAAGATTAAAGGCTGAATCTTAAGGGGAATTACGAAAAATAGTAATTCGAGAATATCAGTATATAGATATACTTATATTTATCGAGGTAGAGATTGAGCCTAATGTGAAAGCTATGCACGATAGCTTAAGAAAATGTTCATAAAATACCGATTTACAATAAGAATAGATAATCGAAGTATATAAATAAATCTAGCAATAATGTGACAAATATATTCATAGCTTTAAACCAACATTAAAATACAACCTTGCGAAAACGAAAAATAATTATCGAAAAAAACTCGTCGTATGATAAATCTGACTGACCGAACGAAAGCAAATCAAACTGTCATGAATATTTGTAATTCATTGCCAACCAGAAGGTTCCAAATAATCTAGTATTCAATAAATGACTATGATTTATAGTTGGCTGTTACCGGCTATTCAAGTCGGCCAAAACTTCAAACATAACTCTTTCTAAGTACTCTTAAGAATACGTTTTTTTTATAAGAGTGCCTAAAACGATTTATTTAAAAGACTTATTTGAGATGCTTACATTATTACTGTTAGAGTTGTGATGAAGGATATTTTGTCCGACTGTCTTTTACAATCACCTTTTCCGTAAATAACGTTTTCTGACACCGTATACTATTATAACAGCCAAACAGCACATCCAATCACAGAGAGAAAATAGTAAAAAATGTTTTACAAAGTTAAGTGTTATGTATCCATTATATAATGTGCATATTCTATTTTACACGACATCTATCTCTTTGCAAGACGATTTAAGCGCGTTAAATATTAATATTTTGATTTTGCAATAATGCATTTAAAGCTATAATGAACTATAATATTTCTAACTACTAGAGCGTGCATTTATATTATTTGTCTGATTGGTTTATGGTTTAATATTGGATAAGTTCTTTTTAATATTATTTATGGTCTCTCCATTATTGTAACTAGATATTTTCCTGTTTCATACGCTTCATCTTTAAGAGTTTTTATTTGCTTTTTAATTGTATTCTCAGTGGTTAAACTAATTAAATAAAACATGGAGATAAATTTAAATATATTATCTCATATTTTTATTTGCTATGATTGTAGGTTTAACATAATTAATCAAAAAGCTGATGTGATAAACTAGCACAGTAAGGAAATGAAAATAATAATTGTATTCTCATTGGTTAAACTAATTAAATAAAACATCTATTAATAATGGAGTTTATGTATCTGTCTGTCTGTCTGTCTGTCTGAAGCCGAAACTCCAGTATGACTATTTTACTGAAATTAATCTTTTTGAAATTCTTTATATACTGTCACTAAAAGTCGCTTAGACACCAGATGGGTTTTGCTATTAACATAACTCATTGCTTTAAACCTTCAATTAAATTAATATTTACAAATATACACTTATAACTGCTGTTATCAAATTTACATATGTATTTACAATATTTTCCGATGAGGTTATATTAATAAACATTATTCATACAATTAATTACAGTCATTTTCATCATAACCGGCGTGTTTTCTAAACCATTTCAACGCGAGTACTGTTAAAATTGCAAAGTCAGTGGGTGTTTAATAAGTGGCGTCCTCCCTCCCTCCGGTAATTAAATATGGCGATCTGATTAAGCAGCCGAGTGGCTTTTTAATCAGTAGTGTCCTCCCTCCCTCCGGTAATTATATATGGCGATCTGATTAAGCAGCCGATTGGCTTTTTAATCCATAGTGTCCTCCCTCCCTCCGGTAATTAAATATGGCGATCTGATTAAGCAGCCGATTGGCTTTTTAATCAGTAGTGTCCTCCTTCCCTCCGGTAATTAAATATGGCGATCTGATTAAGCAGCCGATTAGCTTTTTAATCAGTAGTGTCCTCCCTCCCTCCGGTAATTAAATATGGCGATCTAATTAAGCAGGCGATTGGCTGTTTAATCAGTTGCCCTCCCTCCCTCCAGTAATTAAATATGGCGATCTGATTAAGCAGGCGATTGGCTGTTTAATCAGTGGTGTCATCCCTCCCTCCGGTAATTAAATATGGCGATCTGATTAAGCAGGCGATTGGCTGTTTAATCAGTGGTGTCCTCCCTCCATCCGGTAATTTAATATGGCGATCTGATAAGCAGCCGATTGGCTGTTTAATCAGTAGTACCCTCCCTCCGGTAATTAAATATGGCGATCTGATTAAGCAGCCCATTGGCTGTTTAATCAGTGGTGTCCTCCCTCCCTCCGGTAATTAAATATGGCGATCTGATTAAGCAGCCCATTGGCTGTTTAATCAGTGGTGCCCTCCCTCCCTCCGGTAATTAAATATGGCGATCTGATTAAGCAGCCTAATGGCTGTTTAATCAGTAGTGCCCTCCCTCCCTCCGGTAATTACATATGGCGATCTGATTAAGCAGCCGATTGGCTGTTTAATCAGTGGTGTCCTCCCTCCCTCCGGTAATTAAATATGGCGATCTGATTAAGCAGCCGATTGGCTGTTTAATCAGTGGTGTCCTTCCCTCCTCCGATAATTAAATATGGCGATCTGATTAAGCAGCCGATTGGCTGTTTAATCAGTAGTGTCCTCCCTCCCTCCGGAAATTAAATATGGCGATCTGATTAAGCAGACGATTGGCTGTTGAATCAGTATGCCCTCCCTCCCTCCGGTAATTAAATATGGCGATCTGATTAAGCAGCCGACGTTAATCTTGCACGTTAAACATGTAAACAACAATGCTGGCAAACACCGTGCTCAGTTTTCCATTTTTAAAACCGTCCTAAGTTTGTTTATTCATAGCCATTATGTTTTAAAACACAAATTTATTAAATCAAATTGTTTAATTAAAATAATAATTGATTTAAAAATTACTATATAAAAACGCGCGTGCGAAAGAACACACCCACACACAGTCTAGGTAAACTTTTTCTTTCTGA
The DNA here is from genome assembly GCA_963556195.1 of Sepiola atlantica. Taxonomy (NCBI): domain Eukaryota; kingdom Metazoa; phylum Mollusca; class Cephalopoda; order Sepiida; family Sepiolidae; genus Sepiola; species Sepiola atlantica. The sequence continues at coordinate 113,206,523 of OY744517.1, read as the reverse complement.
GAGTTAAAATTTTTTCCGTGTTTACTGTATTTGATTTCTTAATACTTTCATATCCAATATTATCATTTTTTCTACGACCTCAACAGAATTTATGATTCCATGTTTTATTTATTAAAAAAAAATATGTGATTTTTTTTCTTTAATGTCAACAAAATAAACTAACACATTGTACTGGAAAACTATACAACTGATTGTAGAATCAAATTGTTTAATTAAAAAAAGTTACACACACACGCACACACACACGCACACACGCGCGCGCGTTCACTGTATTTGATTTTTTGGTGCCTTTTCATTTTAGGACCCACGCAAACTTTGACCCCGTCGTTACAGTTAGGGTTAGGTTTGTTTTTTTTCCTTTTTAATTAAAAATATTTACATGTATAGGGGGGGGGGAAGACAAAAAAATTGGGGAAGGCGGTCAACATTTTTTTTTTTTTTCTTAACTAAAAAATAGTTCAATGACTGGTAATATAAAAAAATTGAGGGAGGGGTACAAAAAAAATTACTTTCTTTTTAAACTACAAGTCTTTCTATTTATGGGCGAGGGTACAACAAAAATCGGGGTAGGGTCGAATTTTTTTTTTCTTTATTTTCAACTAAAAATATTCTTGGTCATAAACACAGAAAATCAATGTCTAACCACCACAGAAATATGACTGGGGCTCCATTGGCTTACGCGTGAGCCTTCATTTCTGATGCGGCGGCCTAGCAAAAATATGCGACCGGAGGGAGCATATATTTGCTAGTGGAGATTAATTTAAATATATTATCTCATATTTTTATTTGCTATGATAGTAGGTTTAACATAATTAATCAAGAAGCTGATTTGATAAACTAGCACAGTAAGGAAATGAAAATAATGGTTTTTAACAAGTCTCTATTTACTTCTAAATTTCAATCCATAAAAGTCATTTTACTTTTGTTGACCATGAAACAAGGTTTCCACAGATTAAACAAATCATATTTGATGATATTTTGATGGTTTGAAAAGTTACAGTTTGTTTTGATTCTAACTTTCTTAGAGGATACAACATTGTTGGATTATTTTGTAAAATGTAATGTAACTACGCAAATAGTTTATCTGCTTATGTTATGTAATATTCATAACTTTCTGAGAAGTTACAGCTTGAATCAATTCTAACATTTCAGAACAACACATTGATACACCAATTAATTAAATAAATACATGGCGAGAAATATGAATCTAATCAAGAGAGAATATTTTCAAATAGAGCCATACACTAATAAATAATAATACAGTGTTACTATAGGCAACCTTATATATATATATATATATATATATATATATATATATAATTCCCGAAACAGTGTTTCATGGTAAACAACTGATGATCCCTTAAAATAGTGTTAGAAACAAACTAATATAATAACTGTAAAAAATAAATTGACTTACATGAGTGATTTTCCACTGGAAAACTTGGGATAATAATTTTTTTTGTTGTTTTTTTTAAATATAGTTTTAATGGTTGAGAAACTTCCGAGACTATATATATATATATATATATATATATATATATATATATAAAGTGCATTTGGGTAAGATTCTTTCATTTAAATTAACATCGTTAAACATAAACGAATACAAAAATCTGCTATATTATAATGAACGCTACCAGTATGCTTTCCACGACTCACTATGTATCTTTCATATTAACCAGAACAAACATTTTAACTGACCCACTCTGATGTAATACAAATGTTAGTTAATAATACGAAAATCTAACATTCTGTCTGTTAATTAAAAATACGTGAAGCTATCTTTATAAAAATCAGCAAACTACACCATATAACATTTCGTATGAAACGAGTAAGAACATTGTAAAATATTAAACGTCAATACATTTTATCCTCTGACGCTTATTCTAGTGGCCCGGAATTTATGTTGTGACTGTTCTTCTGGTGCTGCACCGGTTTATTGTTTTATTGCCTAACGATTAACATATAGCGTTTTTATCTATGTTTTAAAATCATCTTCTTTTCTCGAGCTGTTTATTCATTTTTGTCACCTCAAGATGAGTCGACGAAGAATAAAAAGTGCTAGTGATACTTATGGAATGTTCATTAATCTTTTTGATTTTGACACAAAATAGATCATGAGAAAAATCTGAAAGGTAAAGAAGTATAATCAAGATATGAATTATATTATATTTTACAAGGTTTGCTTAAAATACACACACACACACACAGACATATATATATATATATATATATATATATATATATATATATATATATATACATTCTTTGTAATATAGCAGGAAACATCACAGCAGAGTGCTCGATTTATCGAGAATTAAAGTTAAAAATTAAAGATTAAAAGCGTAATATTTATCTTTTGGTACATAAAAATTAATACAACATTCGTGCCGTGGGTTTCAAGCACATAAGGACTTAGACATCTGGTTCTCTTCAGCTTATGTTGTAATCTGTTTCGGAAATGTGAAGTCACGTGTCACTCTCGTTTGGACGCGTTATTTGCTTAGAGTTTTATGTATGTTTGTTTAAATTTAGTGTAAGGGAGATTTAATAAGGTTTGCACAAAAGGGGAAGGGTGAAAAGTAACAGTTGAGATTAAAACCTAAAAAGATATAAAAGGAGTATAAAAATGACAAAATAAAAAATTAAAAATAAACAATATTTCTATATAAATCCCGTGAACCAATATTATGAGTATCGTATATTTGGCCGTTTCTGCTTGGGGGTTTCATGATGTGTCTTCTAAAGGAATTAGGGAGAGAAAATGGGTGTAAGTATTAAAGAGGTAAAAAGAAACAACACTAATTATATTCGTGTTTAAATCCTTGATTACAGGACTTTAAATCAATCCCAAAGGAATTTTAATAAAGATATCATCCGGGCGGTTTAAGCGAAGTAACTCTGTGGGGTTTTGAATGGTTTGTATTCGGGATTTTACATTATAAACTAAGGTATACTGAATAGTTATGAAGCTGACACAATTGGAATGCTGATTAAAAACTGGTTTAGAGAAAAGAGTAAGGATTTTTTCGGCAAGCTTGCATATGTTTGGGAGATATGGGAGGTTAGCATTATGAGCGAGGAATTGTGGGGACTAATGGGAGTAATAATAATGTTGTAAAATGGGGGTGTTACCATCTTAATGACTGGATAAATATTTTTGGGAAAGTTATAATTATTGCTCTTGAAAAGTAGTGTGGATATGAGTTGATTAAGGTATTTGTTCGTATCTTTTAATTTTATCCGCTCTTTTATCCATATTTTTCTGTTTAATATTGTTAGTATATCCCTCTTCTATATTAGCCCCATTATCATTTATTGTATTTGCTCTATTCCCATTATTAGTATCATTGTGTCCAGAGTTTTTCCTCTCAACTGTTTTAAAAGTTTTCCCAAAATCTATGTTATACGATATAATGTTACACTTTCTATTAGTATTGTTGTTTTTACTTTGGTGTGTAACATTTTCATTAATATATTTTATATTTTCATTGTAACCTGATCTATTTAATGCATCATTATAATATCGATTATTTTCATTAAATATAATTATATTTGTGGATAGTTGTGACATTCTATTAGATATATTATTTCTTATGTTTTCCTTTACTGGTTTTGGATGATTGTATAATTTCTCTATATCAAATACTTAATGGTTTGGCTTATGGCATAATTTGAATGCATTATCATTTTAATTAAGGGTAATACCCCAACCTTATAATTGTAATCAATTGTTTATGTTAATCTCAATTCCTTAAATAATGGGTGGAGAACTTTTTTTTATTATATCTAGTTGCCTATCCGTACTAATTGTAATGGATAATCATTATTGCAACTTAAGTATCGCTTACTCGCTTAGAATATAAATTCCTACCAAACCAGTAACGTGAGCCGTATCTGCTGATCCAATCGTAACATCGAAATTCAAACTCCTATCTTTCCTAGTCCATATTTGATCATCATATTAAATTACATTTCGACGAGCTTACTTTACTATGTCGATTTCTAGACTAGTGATATCAGTAAATTATTTAGCCATTATTATAGCCTTATTCAAAAGTTCGGGAGTAATCGATGGGTAATACGCATCTATGTCAAATGGTATGCAGCTAATGTTTTTCTTAATTTTATGTCTTTAAACCATTTAATACCATCTGTTGAAGATGTCCGATTTATGAATTTTGTCTTATTTTTCATTATAGGTATACTCCTGTCCAACACATGTTTGCTTACATTTGCTACATCAGATATACAAGGTACAATTAATCTGACCTTGGGGTTAGTGTCGAAATCTCACTATGGTCTTAAGGTGTAATTATAGGTTGACCAGGTATATATATATTTCCGTTTTATGTGCTATATTAATTTGGTCCAAAAATTATTTCACCGCTTTATTTATATCATCCAACTTCTTTACTTGGGCTATTCTATATTTACTACGTAGTTTCTTTATACAAGAGGTTAGTATAGGGCAGTAGGTCTAATTTGTACGTATTCATTTTTTTATCACTTGGGACAATTAAGATGATTTTTTTTTATTTATACAGACATGTACAAAATCTGAGACACTGGCATGTCGATGTTATCGATCAACAGCTATGAGAAACTGAGGTCTCATCAGGCAGAGTTAAAATGCGATTTTTTATCTCAGATCATATTTGGGAAAAGTATTGTTCCTAAATATGATCTGAAGTACGGATCGGATTGTAACTCTGCATAATGATATCTAGGTGTCTGACAGCTGTTAGTCGATAACATCCTCATGCCTATGTCGCAGATTGTGTACATGTCTGTATAAGACAAATACTCATATATATATAAGCTGTATTTGATATTGACCACTTTCTATAATGCCAGTTGGAATTCTTTAGATTCACAATTGTGTGGATGTTTACATTGTATGGATTATATATATATATATATATATATATATATATATATATATATATATATACATTTTTAGTCGGCTTATACATTTTTCAAGTTTACATATGCGGATTTAGTAAGTATTTGTAAGATTTAAACTGCATTTCTTATATATATATACATTTCTTATTTTATATATATATATATATATATATATATATATATATATATATATATATATATATATATATATATATATAAGAGTAAAGCCCTGTTCGAACTTGAAAATATTGTTGTCATTTTTGCGATAAGCAAGTTCCGTTCGAGTGTTGAACACTGTTGACGACAAGACACTTCTCCTGTGTCCCGGGTAAGTGCATTTTCATTTCAGTTTCTTTCTGTGTCGATGTCTCGGAGCTGTGTGGTCCTAGACGCCTGTCTCGATATTCTAGCCTGAGTCTACGAACTGCGTTAAAGCCTATGCGGCCGCCTGCAACCGGCAGTTTTACACTGAAAAGGGTAAGAGAGCCGTAACGACATCGTCTGTGGGTGAAGCATTTTAATGTTTAAAAGATATTTATATATATATATATATATATTTATATATATGATTATTTTTATTTATACACACATGCACATAAACTGCGACACTGTAGATGTTATCGATCAATGGCCGTTAGAAACAGAGATCTTATTAGGATAATAAAAAAGCCGATCCTTACTTCAAATCATATATTGAAAGAATTAAGCACCGATATTAAGCACGTTTTTATAAGTATGTTTGAAATTCTTTCGATTTTTATCCAATGGATTTTTACATTACTTATATATATATATATATATATATATATATATATAAAGCAATCCAACAAAAGATATAAGCGTCAACTAATATCTTATAATTAGTGAAACATCCGGATAAAAACTGAAGCTCAATATACTGGATAGAGCATTAATATTATAGTATAAAATGAAGTAATAAAATAAGGTGTCAATCAAATTTTATTAAAATTCAAAGTTCAAGCAAAGTATCTCTAAGTCCTTAGCTCATGACTTTTCAAAGATAATTCTTCTCTTCAGAGGACCATTACCGCAGTTATACTACTACAGGTAATAAAATTAATTTTTTCGCTCTGCTGTCAAGATGCGACGAGGGATTCAGTCTTGTTTTGCTCAATTCGGATTTAACGGGTTTTCTAATTAAACAACGAAGTTTGATTTGACTTGGGTTGCACATGTCGGGATTTGGGAACTTTGATTAGACTTTCTGTATTATTTGATTTATTTATCATTAACATTGAATATTGACAAATTTCGCGACTGGACAACTTTGCCGGTCCCTTCAATTTCACGTGTATGGACTGCTGTTTGTAACTTGGAGTAATGTCTTTCCCGATTATGCTTATCAATTTGTATGACCTGGATGGACTGTATGGATTCAACAAAAAGTATGTTTTTGGGTTGATATGTTTGATGTTATGTATTTTTATGTATTTGTGTATATAATTGTATATATTTTCAAAGCGTAATTTTATTACCTGTAGTAGTATAACTGCGGTAATGGTCCTCTGAAGAGAAGAATTATCTTTGAAATCTCATGAGCTAAGGAATTAAGGATACTTTGCTTGAACTTTGAATTTTAATAAAATTTGATTGACACCTTATTTTATTACTTCATTTTATACTATAATATATATACAGGGTGTTTCAAAAGTCTTGGGAACATAACGATTTTTAATAACTCAAAAACTATTAGGAGTTGAAAAATGAAATTGGTACCGTTGGAAAGGTTAAAGTTTCAAGTTTTGTGGGGAATCTTCAAAGTTGCTCAATATGAGCACCATTCGTCACACGGCAGACATCTAGTCGATAGTCCATTTCCTGCCAAACGCGTTCCAGCATCTTGACGTCAATGGTTCCCACAACTGCCGTTACTCGAGCCTTTAGTTCGTCAATATCTCTTGGAAGGGGCGGCACATAGACTTGTTGCTTGACAAAGCCCCAAAGGAAAAAGTCACACGGGGTAAGATCTGGAGACCTAGGAGGCCAGGGCATGAGAACGTCATCACCTCGCCCAGATCTCCCAATCCATCTACCAGGCAGCCTTGTGTTAAGAAACTGCCTTACTCTAAGACTCCAGTGTGGTGGTGCACCATCTTGTTGAAAAATGAAGTCATCAGATTATGCTTGTTCCAACTGAGCCATTAACCAGTCTTCCAGCATGTTGAGATAGGATTCACCAGTGATAGTTGCCTCTTCAAAGAAGAACGGTCCATAGACACCTTTCTTGGAAATTGCACAAAACACGTTCACTTTTGGTGAATCTCGCTCGTGCTCAAGAAGTTCATGAGGATTCTCAGTACCCCATATGCGAGTGTTATGCTTGTTAACTTTGCCATTCAGATGGAAGGTCGCCTCATCGCTAAAAACAAGCCGGTCATCAAAGCCGTTATCTTCCAACTTCTCTTGCATTGCAATGCAAAAGTCACGGCGAAGTGGCTTATCAGTGTCCTTCAACTTTTGGACCAACTTGAGCTTGTAAGGTACCATTTGCAGTCGTTTCCTTAAGACACGCCAGACAGTTGCTGGAGCAAGCTGAAGTTCCCTGCTGGCTCTTCTCACTGATTTACGGGGGCTCCGCTGAAAGGCTGTCCGAACTTGCTCAACTGCATCTTCTGAAGTTGAAGGGCGACCTGTTCGCTTACTTGGGCACAAACACCCATCTTTCACAAATTTAGCATGCCATCTGACAATGGATTTCCTTTCAGGGGCTTCTTTTTAAAATTTCCTGTGAAATGCACGCTGAACACATGTCCACGATTCAGTCTTTGCAAATTGGAGGACGCAAAATGCCTTGTCTTGTTTAGAGAACGCCATTACTGCACCTGGAAAGATAACACGAAAATCATTAGTATGACCAAAAACTTGATTAAGCAAGCTTTAAAATGGCACCAGTTTCATTTTTCTACCTGGAATAGTTCATGAGATATACGCATTTGTAATGTTCCCAAGACTTTTGAAACACCCTGTATATATATGTATGTATATATATATATATATGTATATATATATATGTATATATGCAATTATTACAATATTTCAACTATATAAACTGTTAAATGTTGGATAATAGTTCTATTATATATTCTACAGCTTTTTACGCATGATGTTTTTATTCAAATTGAAAATATATTTGATCAGAAAAAAGAGTTTCATATTATTGTGGATACTTATGACCTACAGTTTCAGAACTAAGTACACGTGTCTTAAATTGTAGCATCCTTAATGATGCGTCTGCTTAGTGCAGGAACATAAATAGATGCGAAATAAATGTTAAACTTCTCTTCAGATAAGCCCAGAGCAATTTACGGATATGTTCCGCCTAGTTGAGGGATAACACGTTCGAATGTCAAATAGCTTGGTGTTTGAATTACTTCTAAACTTGATTGATTGTTCAATGTGTAAAGGAAGTGATTAGCGACTGGCACAATGTTTGGAGATTTTAGAGTTACGCCTTGCTATTTATTCTTATTTATCTCAGCTGGTTTCTTCTTTTTCTTTGGTTCTTCTTAGTACACAAAGGGTTTACAACAATCCTTTCCCTTGTGAAGTAATCGCACCGTAGGACATCGATGAACACAGTGTTATTATGATGTTATCATGTTTCAATGTGAAACTACTCCCGTTACGAAAGTTATCAATCCATACATCGACATGTCTTAGCGAAATATAATAGTTTGATAATTGTATGCACATATTATTGATGTACCTTTATATATTTCATAGAAAACGTTATCAATCAGATCAAACTTTTTTTTTACTTTAGATATTCAGATTATTTTAGAAATACATTTTGCATCTCGATATATATTTTGTCCATGGAATTCTTTTTAAAAAAATTTAGATAGCAATTTTGAGGATTCTGCTAACTTGTAATTACCTTAGTTTGAATTTTATTGTGCATATTTTGGACGCACGAGAAAACGATTGAATTCATAATAGCATTTACAGATTTAACATCCTGTAATTTATTCTAAAATACACTGTAGTTTTAAACTGAGATTTTGTAAAATATGTAGCTGACGAATTGAACGTTACGTGAGAATAATAATTTTTAAATTGAAACATTGAGCAATTTTTAAAAATCTATATGACTGATTTATTTTAGCTACTTTATTTCGTTATCTTACAAGACCTCGATACTTTTTGAAGTTCAAGCGTAGTTTTTTATATAGAAGACAAACGTATATATATATATATATATATATATATATATATATATATATATATATATATATATATATATATATACGGTGTTGTAAAATATAATCTGCTTTTATATTTAATTTTCAATGCATGAGTTTTGTTGTAGTATACAATATATATATATATATATATATATATATATATATATATATATATATATATATATATATTGTATACAGCTACTCTTCACCGCTAAGATCAAAGCGTAGTATCTGTTCTGATGGATACTGCACCCCATAGACTGGTATTGTCTTTGCCTTCGGGGATTGATTTACGCCGGTCTATGGGTCCTGTCCTGTGCAGTTCTAGGAGGTCCACCCCCAGGCTTCGCCTCCCCTCTTTGGGGAGGAGTAAGTTTATTGCTTACCGCCTGAGGTGCCGCTACCGGGGAATGCCGACGGGGCTGCCCAGGCAATTTTTAAACCCCACTTTCCCGACCCGACCTTGGGTCACATCTTACTTGTGGGAGTAAGATAAAAACTGGCATTGTGCCTAACTCCTGGAGAGGAGTAATCAATACTCTTCACCGCTGCACAGTTAAGTGTTACTGTATGAACAATATTGAAATATAACCTCGGTGTCGTTTCTAAACCTCGTAAATAAATATGTTTGCTTTTACTCGAATAATTGAGTAAGGGATTAAATCTTCTCCCAAATAAACTCTGTATATTAACACTCTCTCTTTGTTTCTTTTAATATATGTGTATATAACCTCCGATAAACTTATAGCATATATTTATATTCCATATATAGGAATATAATATATTATTTTATGGATATAAAACTTTTCATTACTAGATAATCACCTTTCTGACTATTTAGATTTTTAATAGATTTATTTAGCATAGCTGAATTAACCTTACATGTTTCCTTAAAAGTTATCATAATACAACACTTTAATTGTGATTACCCCTCTATATTCGCGTCTTCCATAGTCTGATGGTTTGAATTTAGACTCCCCTTATTCCCGGTGCATACTAAAGGCGATATTATAAGCAAGCTGTTTGTAATTTTACAAATGAGTATCTCTAAATCGTTTTGAGACACTCTGGGAGTTTAGAAGTGATATCATTTTTTCTCAGAGGGCTATTTTTAGTAACCTTCTTCTGTGAAGATGGCGATCTCGTCAGACTTTTCCTTTCAACTATGTTAAATAGCCACCAGGGTTTGACGATAAAAGACGTCTCTCAATTATATTTGAACTAAGTCTGTCTACTTCTCTTCCGGGTTTTTCCTGCGACTTATAGATTTACTATTGCATTATGGATCTGTACATGCATCTGCGCATGTCACTACACATTTTCTTCTTATTGTTAATTGTGTGTGTACATAATTCTGTAAGTGTCTTGTATTGTAACGTTTAATATGTATAACACCCTATATTTATATTAAGCATATATTTTGTTTATAATACTTATAGTTTACTTATCGATCTTAAAGTTTTGTTTATATATTATATTTAATTTTAATTATATTTAGTTTAAACCTGCATGCTTAGTCTATCCTTCGTTTGTATTGTTGTTATTATATCCTTCTATCATTATTATTTCTACTTGTATTTTATAATTATTATTATAATTAATATTATTTAGTGTAAATGTAAGACTTGTTGCTGTTTTTTCTATTTTAAAAAAATAAATATATGCTTATAGACTATTGTTTGTAAAAATGTTTTTAAATAAATATTTTGAAATTTAAATAATATTTAATTTTATGAATTTTTCTATTTTTTTAATATTCTGATGAATTTGCAATGCTTTAAATTAAAATTTCTTTATAATTCATGATTTTTGTATTTTTGTATTTTTGATATTTTTTCCTCAAATTGTGTTCCTTTCTAGGTCTGGTTTTATTTTTATGTATGCTATTTAAGGGGTGGAATTGTGATATATATCCCTACTCTCCCACCTCTTCTCGGATTGCTGTGTAACTAAGGGTAAACACTACTGTAATTTTTGCTGTATTTTTTTACTTCGAACTTTTGGTGTCAATATCCTTTGCCGATGAAGATTTTTGATATCAGTAAAGGTTAATTTTGTCTCGGAAACGATTGTACACATAACTGTTGTTAATGTTGAATTCTTGTAACGTATATAAATAAATATTTCAGAAATTTGTTTACATCTGAACTATAATATATATATATATATATATATATATATATATATATATATATATATATATATATATATATATATATAAACAAGAAAGAATGCACACTCGTATAAAGATTTCATTTTCTCTTTTTGTTACGTTATCTATAATTTACGTTATCTTAATATACGCCTCTTATGCTGACTCTACTACTATTTTAATCTTACTCGTTCTACCACTATAGTATTTTTCTTCTTTATTTACGTTGTTTATTTATTTATGCCATTCTCTTACTTACCTTCTATTAAACTTTTTCTACTACTAATATAGTATTTTCTTTTTTTCTTTATTTACGATATCCTTTTACTCTCCTTTTCTAACGCTGTGTTTACTACTACTATTACAACTACTACATTAATCATTTTATTTACCCATTTCGTGGCGTCATTTAATACAATCCTCTTGCACTCCTGCTTTGACAAGGCTACTCTAAAATGTGGCTCATCCAATACTTTCACCAATTCTCGCCTCATTCGCTGTTACTATGACAATTTAACATATATAATGTGCGATCAATCCACAAAAAATTAAGATTATCAAGATGTTTATGTTAAATAGATGTGTGTGTTTTACGAGCTTTATTGAAGAAGTATAGTGCTAAGCATGTACAACATGCAACACATAAAGCAAATGTCGACTGATCCTGAGTTGTTCTCCTAGGTTAGGCTATATTTACATATTTCTGTAATTGTTTATGCAACTTTTAATACGAAAATTGTTTGCCTTATTTGTCACCTTGCACGCGATAAAGCCAACACTTTATATATTCCATGAAACATTACGTGTCATAGCGTGAATGAAAAGTTATGTTGGAATTCATTAATTGTTTGTAAGTCGATAGCAGAAACACAGATTAACAATTAACTTGTATTGCATTTATGTGTATATATAGAGGAAGAAAGATTCAACTCTCATTACCCAATAAATAAAAATAAACTGTGAATAAAAAAAACCCATACGTTTTTAAATAAATTTACGAACTGATTCTACGCAATCATGAGATACAGTTAAAAGCAGATGAATCTTAGTTCTATTTTCTATTTTAAAAATAAAACTCTACCATGAAAGAGGACACACATTGTTTGAAATGTTTCTGATCATTTATCTTAATCAGCAAAAACTTTCACAACTTTCCTCACATTATTTTCTTTGAATTCGTGTGGTTATTTTTTTTGTTGATTGTATCACTAAACTTATTCTATTACATTTGTCTGAAGACTTTGTATGTATTGCTGAAAACAACATATTATAGCCTGACTGATATAACACAAATGTTATAAAATGTGACTTTAGTGAATGGACTTCAGAACCTATGATGATTTTTCATTGTTTCATAACAAAAATACGTTTATCAATAGGATGAAAATCAGTGCTTATCGCTTGAAGATGAATATCTTAAAACACCGTATCCTGCTCTAGCCAAAAAACGTGTTGCGAAACGGATACTCATTCACTCAGTTATAAACTGTTTTTCATCATTTTTGGGTAAATGTAGGTTATATTATTTAGTAGACAGTTATACCTTTTTTTAATTTAGCGAATATATTAGTGCTCTCTAGACTTACTGTGCATTGCAATTGTAGCCCGTTAATAAAAGCCTCGTTACGATCAAGAAGAAAACAGTTTTGCTTTTAAATTTGCAATCTTAATTCTAACAGAGAACGCCTCAATATAGAAAATAAGAAAAAAAAATTATAAACGAAATAAGCTATAGTATACATTTAGTAGTCTATTGTATTAGTTCATCATTACTGAGATTATACTAGTCTTAATTCTCACCGTACCGAGGTGACCTAAAAATAAATTATCTCTGAAATCTTTAATAACATCCATAAACCTTTCTGCAATTCAAACATGTTTATTTTGCTACAAATAAACCCGATATCTAACTTGCCCAGCAAGTTTTAGTCATTAATGTATTATAGTTCTTGTTTTAATAATAAGCACACCGGAATACGACATTTTCAATAGCTATTCAGGAATAATATTAAGTTTATTTTCATAGACATCATCTTCGAGCTAACACCACAGATACAAATCTGGGTTGGGTAAGTTTTGATGAGTGTGAAGCTTATTTGGACTCACCCATCTTACTAATAATACGATCATTAAAATAACTCCAGATATTAAAAGTTATTCCTGACTGTAATGTGGTCGACAGTGCTTTAAAAATGATTGGCGTAACTAATAGATGAATACAGTTTTACTATATTTAACTTCTGAGATCATACGATAATCATATGTTTTAAGAACTTGTATATTAACGGTTTTTGTGAGTTATATTGTAAATATAATTCTGGTTTAAGCATTTCAATAATAGCACTGTTGAAGAAACTCAGAATTATTCACTTTATAATTATATAAGATGTTTGATACTGGGCATTGTGGCCAGAAACATAATACCTGAAAATGTTACGTTAAAGAATGTCTAAAGCTAAAATATAACTTATTATCAACTGTTGTTAAAACACATTCCCTTATTCTAGAGGTATCCATGACATTTACCAAATTAAATAGGTTCCTTTGTTTACATGCATCATTAGATCGCTAGTTATTTGGTATATATTTACCTGATTCATATAATAATTTCCAAGTACGTGTTTGATACGTATTACACTTAATACAGTAGGTAGAATAACCGTATTGGTTGATTCCTGTATTATGTGCATAGTTGTCAATTAAACCTGATGAAGAAGATGCACCGAATCAGCAAAGTCACTTTCGCCAGAAATATTAAAAATCAAATCAGCAATGTTGTTTTCTTCATTTTAAGTTGGTAAACATCGGTAGGACATTTATCGTTTCATGGTTATTAATTCTACAAAGCATGTACTGTTGGAATAAATTAAAGAATTATGTCGAAAATAGTAATTCAAGGATTAATTCCATATTAGAAGATTAATCCTCTTATACCCATAATATATTCTCTTATAACATGCTATTTTATTGAGTGTTATAACTAATAATAAAATCATGTTTCTAGTGACAAGAAATGTTCATAAAAACACTAATTGTTTACTTGGAATTATCTCAAGCAACTACAGTTTTAGTAATGTTATCACATACAAGAAAACTGTAGTTAATATAAACGACAATCAAACGATTAACAATATAACATATTAACTTAATAATAGATTGAACTATGAAAAACAGTTAGGGTTGTAACTCTTATGCCCTAAACTAATAGCGTGGAGTGGGTATACCAGTATTTCACTATAACTATTGTTCAGACATGAATTGCTATTGTGTATGATTGCCCTCAGGTTTGTTGTTTGTATAACTTAATGTCAATTAATTGTCTGTGCCTTTTCAGGCGCAAATATCCGATTCAGACATGTTCAAGTGCATTTTAACACATTATTGCAGATGATTGATCTATTTGTAAATGTAAAAGTATCATTGCTTTTACATTGTGGTGGATAAAAAACGACATCTTGTAACCATGCGGCGTTCAAATTTAGAAATGGATAACACTTTAATTGAATGTGTGTTACATCTGTGTGCAGCCGTCTCTCAATAATTAAAATACTTCCGTTTTTAGCCAACGAAGATAAACTGGGTAAAGATAAGAGAATAGACATGGCAGTGTTGCGATCCGAAAGGATTATAATGATTTTTTGTTTACATCGTAGTGAAACTCTCCGACTTGCCTTGTTCACCTCGGCTCTTCTTTCTAGAAAACGAGACGAAATCTATTTAGACAATGTCAGCGTCTCTGTTTATTTATGTATCGTTGATTTATCGTTGTCTCTTGTGTGGGGAAATTTAAATCCAATTCGTAGCGATACACAGTGAAACATTGGTACCGTAATAGAAATATCTTACATCTATTCTGCGTTAAAAAAGCAATAACCGTGTAGACTAATTTGATCCTATAACTCATGGCTGCACTTCCAGCTTGTATTCGTGTTATTTACATGCATGCACATTTCACAGAACTTTAAAAAAATTCTTAATCTGTCGTTCAGCTTAAATTAAGTTTTTGAAAACGAAGAGCAAAACTAAATAATTTAGTGTTTACTTATATACTCTTATAATGACCCTTTTATATAGGATCTTTTAAGTAAATAATTTATGATGCTAATTTTATACAACAGCAAATTCACGGATTTGTCGATGTTAAAAAGCTTTTAACAACGGGTTTTTCTGGACATCATAGCAATATTAACATATGAAAAAATCTATATAATACAAAATGGATAGTGAATATGCAATAGGTCCAAAGTAAAGCATTATAGATGTTCAATATAAAAACTGTGGACCAAACGTGATTTACATATCTCTATTTGCGGTGTAGACGACACTTCCGTATTATATAGCAACTTATAGAGTAATACATATATTAATATTAATATATCTTACAATGATAACAAATGGGAATTTTGTGATAACTAAACGTATGAAAAGCTATCAGGAAAATAAACACATAAAAAGAGAGACGATACAAATTAGAAGTCTAAAGTAAAATAACATCTTAATAAATCACAGAATAGTACATAAGTGGAATAGAAAGGTGGAAAATAAATAACATATATCTAATCGTACTACACACACACACACACATATATATATATATTTATATATCGATTTATTATTAATCGTTATGACTAACATTCAATACAAATTATGTGTTTCATAGTAAAAACGTTAATTAATTTTATCAATTTTTAACGAAAAACTAACTTTTGTAAGTTTATTCGCTTGATTTACATGAATTTAATACATACATAGAACATAGCAAATTTCTAAATAAAAAAATGTAAAAACATTATAGTCAGTAATTTCATGATAACAAATTATCATACAGAAAATGGCAAAATATATAAAGGATTGACATAAAAACCAATTTAATGTAACTATTTACTGTGTTTCCAGGCTATTCTAAATAATCTTTTTTAACTGCCAAATTTGAAGATTTCTTTGCTGATATGTGAAGAAGTTCGATCCAATGCCCTGCTGATTCGCAGGTCGAGAGCAGGCTCGATACGTTTTCGTTGATTACTGGCGATTGAGAGACTATCAAAGAGTAAATTGCTTCGCGCGATATTGATATACCTCGGCGTTTGAGGAAGTCTTGCGTGGTGGAATCAACTGTTTCACTCATCTTAACGGTGATCAGCAGAAATACGGATATATTGAGAAGTACGGCGTATTATAATCGCTGGCGATCATACTTCGACGCAGCTACGTGGCTAGGGTTTGTCACATATTTTATCATTAAAGCTGAAACAAACGTGTCGACATGTTTACGACCTGTCGCTTGAGAAGGGAAACGTCGTAAAGTTCTTAGATCGTCAGACCCTTTGGTATCCCCTCAAGGATCTACGGAAGCCAGCGATGTCTAGGGTTCGTCAGGCAACATCGTTAAGAGTGCTGTGCTGAGGAATCTAACGGTGCCCCAGCGACATGATAGGGTATGGAGTCTATATACGTCAAGTGACTGACCATAACGGCCCTTTAAATGTTGCACTCTCTCGAACACGTGACAGAAGTAGAGCAAATATTAGGTAATAGTCGTTGGCGAGGTTTCTGACGGCCGATGACGGCAGTGCTATTAGTAATGCACTACTGTGATTCAATCCAGGCAGTATTTCCTGCAGGCTGTTCTTAGTGATGCAGCTCTACTCTTTATGGTCGTATCTCAGCACTTCTTTACCCGGTCCGGAATGATGACGTCACCCACTAAAATCGACTGACATTTCGTTAATCAGATGCTCGAGACAAGAGTCATATGCTTCGCGTAAAATACACCAAAACAGACACAGATTGGCACAGACAAATGGTGCATAAGTCGACAAAGCGACGAAAGAGTTGGAGAAAGTGACCCGAGCCAAGCCTACTCAGTGAAATTGCCGTTGATAATTGCTATTGTGATGTCCTGAATAACATCATCCAGCCTCCCCAGATCGTCATTGACCTGGTAATATCCGCACTACGGGGACATAATAATTATTCCGGAATATAAAAGCACAGGGGGAAAAGTGCCGGATACTTGTCGATGAATTTAAAATGTGGTGATAGGTTCGGTAAGTTCACAAGCTTTTTGTTGATATAGGCTCGGGTCGTCGGTTTACAGACTGAGTAGCCGAGAATTGTTTGTACCTCACGATTGGAAAGGTAGACCCCTATCGAAAAATCCGTTGATTTCCGAGTCGGCTGCTGCAAGAGGTTTTGATGAACTGATGATGTGTGTCACATTTATTAACTTTTAAAGGAATCAATTCATATAATTAAGAGTTTCTAGTATGACGAAAACAACATCACATTCTTGTCTTGTGAATCAGACATTAATAAAGGTATTCCATTAAGTAATATCAGCTCGAGATGAATTCCCCCTTTCACAACTATCCATTTTTGTAGCATAAAACTGTTTTACGTGCATACGAATGTTTGTAGGTCGATACTAAATTCACTATTAATCTGGACTTTTTCAGATGTATTGTTAATCTGGAGTAAAGCATCACGAATAGATAGAGATAGAGAGGTACAATGAGAAATACAATATTTTTGTAGTTTACAATTCAGCATTTAACTAAGTATGACTATGAGATCAATATGAAGATCGTATATAAAAAAACTACAGGAAACACTATTTGTTTTAATTTACTTTTATCCGAAAGTGTGTTTAAAGACATTGTGTATTATTATAATAATTATTATTTTTATTATTATTATATAAAAAATATAAATAATAATTTAGTATTCTTATATCAAAGTAAAAATACTTATTATTTCGCCATCTTATGCACCTAAGTGTTTGTTTTGTGTACAGAAACACTTATGCAAATTAGATGGCTACGTTGGAAATAGGGAGTTACCCTTTCTCTAGCCAGAAAACTGCCACATGAACGAGAAGTACATCAGCCGAAGCATAGTTAGAATACCGGCGAGTACAGTAGTTCAAAGAAACACAATACAAATAATGATATTATCCCTATTTATGTTCTTATTTATGTTCTTATTCTGCTTATTTATTTCATCTGTTACACATTTTGCAAATGAAGACCATCTCATTGTATTATTTCTTAGTTGTTTTATTTTTTGAATCCTGGGATCTCGTCAATCGTGTTCAATATACTGTCAATAAGATAATTAGTGTCATTAATTGATTGTTTCCTTAGACGACAAATCAATATTTTATTGACGTATTTAAACTCATGAAACAGATTTAATTAGTTGTTCACAATTACCATGTTGATTTCTAGCTCATATATTTAATTATACAATTGCGAAAAATGATGCTAATATATAACATGATGCACTCCGTGTGGCAGAATCGCAGTGATGCTTTCTCCAATGCATCATCTCTGACAGACTGACGTTTGATTTATTGAATGCAACTGAGAATTCTCAGAATTTAAAAAAGTTTCCGTCTTATTTTTTAGAACCAGTGCGAGTACGTTCTTTGTGCGCCTGAAGTTCCCCTTCCTAACACAAGCTTGTTTCACACATCTTACCTTCGTAGGCAGGAGCAGATAAATGATACTTACTTTAAAAAATATATATTCTTATATATTATAGTGCAGTAATAGATTCGCTAATTGCATTCGACTTCCGGTTGTTATTTTTTTATATTTGTATAAGTAAGATTCGTAATGTTATGTGAATTTGATATTAAAGAGCGGCCCTGCCTTTTACATATTTATAAACTGCGACATTTATTTCTATAGAACTTTATCGGATAAGTTTACTGTATCTAATAATCAGTCTTCAAGAATAAAGTGACTACCTTCTTTCAATTAAATAGAAGTAGTGTTTAATACTTCACGAATTACGGTCAACGTTAACCCAGTGTGCATTATTGCATAAATTCACATTTACTATTTCTCTATGATTTATTCCATGTATATATTTACGTCATCCTCTTACTCCTGTTCCTATTTTCTTCTTTTTACGTGATTTATTGACACCTGTGATTCCATTTGTGTTCTCGTTTTGAAATACTGCTATATAATCTAAAGTATTGACTTACTTTGTTGAAACAATCATAGTGGAATAAATATACATAACTTATTAGGAATTGAATTTCGAAGAATGTTAAATGCTGGTTTTTTGAATTATTAACTCATAGGAAAACACAATCAATTCATATGTTAAATCATATATTTAAATATATGAATATATTTAAATATATGATTTAACATATATATGACTGTCAAATCTTAAGTTAAAATCTGAGAGTGTTTTTGTCTAGACTGTGAAGGTTGCTAAACTACTATAGAGCCCTGGTATCCTTGAAGTACGTTTACATCTAAGTATTAGAAAAGATGCAGAAAGTAATGTAAAAACTAAATGGAGATAAGTCTAACTAAATGGCTACTAGTCATTACGCTTAAATTTTATTTGTTCAAAGCAGTTAACAGAAATAAAAAATACTTACCCACTAAACATGTATTATTAGACATGAAGAAAATATTACGTTCAAAAATTACTTATAATTTTATAACAATTTCGGATGCACGCCTTTTTTAATTGTTTCATTATATAGAGACAGAACGAACGAAATGTTAACCGAACACAAATGACTTTACTACTAGGAAAACGCATGAGAAACGACTAATACACAAAATTACAACGGATTTCAAGATTAAGAAAACAAACGAACATTTACTTAGGAACATACAATAGATTTCTATTATAGGGTAAATAAAACTAAGGCATTTTATAGCTACTTTACTTTCTGTTAAACTAGAACTATCTGTTAATTACTGAACTGCATCGAACTGTATAACATAATTAAGTTAGTTGAAAGTTTATTAGCTGCAACGGCTAAAGTTGCAGTACTTTTTGAGTGTCGGAATAATCAGCGACAAGTACTTGCGGTTTAGTAAATGTTTTGTCAGGGCTGATAAAGCGAGATATAAGGACGAATACAGTTTTTTGCCTACTGTTTTGTATTCGGGGGATGGGACTATTAATCGACAAAATCTTTTACGGTTAATTCTGTGATTTTGCTTGTTTTTAATAACTGGGGGGGTTGAAATAGGTTATCGAAACAGATTTAACCGACTAATGTTTTATTTTTTGTTAAAATTACTTATTTAAACACAAAATTCTTATCTGAGCAATGCTTCGAGTTATAAAAAAACACACAGAAAGAGATAGGAGAAGATGTACAAGGAGGTGTCATACAATATGTGTAATTGTATATTTATTTATAGAAATGCTTTAAGTACGAATTAAATTCTAAAAGTGCGAACGTGTGTATGCGAATTACCCTCCATAACTTCGGAACGTGTTATATTTATTAACTTGCCGAACTGTATCCCGGAGTTGCATCGGAAAGTAAATGACGTAACAAAATTCCAGGCTCAAATCTTAAACTTATTTGCTGCTTGTGGTTTTTCGGCGCGAACTCAGATCTTACGATGTTAATGTAAAACAGTGTGTGTATGTGTGAACGCGCGACATGGGGGAAAGTTTAATTGCTTACTCGAAAAGAAACCGTTAAATGTCAATTTTACAAAGAAAAACGTAATCGCTAAAATAATTAATTATTTGTTTCCCTTCCTTTTATCAAACATTACTCCTAAGTCCGTGTTAGTAAAAGAGTCCGACCTAACCATGCGAAAATAACGGGACCATAAAGGTTTACGTAATCCAAATGATCAAACCACCGTTAAATGTAAATTTCACAGGAAAATTAAAATAATAAAGCAATCGCCAAAATATGATATTATTTGTTATTTTAATTGTATTATTTGGATTATTTTTCAAATAATTCGACTGAGAACATGGTAAAATGTCCGTTATCTGTGATTTACCTTAAAAATGAACTCAATCGTTAAATATACCATGTGTTGTCTGGGTATGTTAAGTATATCTGAACACAAAATATATCAAGTAGGATGTTTCTAAAAGAAACAACCACACTAAGATTTTCGAAGCGAATGAAATCGAAATTAGCTGCCAAGTTGAATAATCGTTCAATATCTGTTCGAAATTTATTTCCGACGATCCTTTATTCTGTGTTCGCCGGTGTTAACGCCTAAATAAGCGACATCGAAAAGTATAGCTGGAAATAGAAATGGCAATAAATAGGTAATGTACCTGGCATGAGCCGGGGATGAAAATTCTGTCGCTACATAGCTTATGTGATGTTGGAAATGTGAAAAAATTAAATAAACAGAAATGAATAGTCAAAGTATGAAAAATGTGTGTGTATCAACTTTGTAGACCGCTTTATATTTTGAATCCCAAACCGCTATTCGTTATTTCATCATTCTGTAATACACTTTGAAAGAAAGAGTAATTAAAGGGTAATATCTGTTTTTTAATTTAAAATCTGGTGTTGTTTATAGAAAATAATTTAAAAAATGTGTAACAAACATATAAATAACAGTCTTCTTTAATGGAGATATTAGAAGTAGATTTTATCGCGGAAGGAAAAATATTTCCGACCTTCTTTGTGGCTTACTGTGTTAGCAGAACATTTTACGAATGTTGATAGAGAAAGAAATCAATGCATTTGGTCTTAAAACACGTATCAGGTATTGGCGTAAACGGCTGAGGGATATATATTACTATATGAAGGTTTGGGTTTGAAAGGTATGATGTTCAATGGCATAGGTAATAATTATGTTTACTTTATATATGAGATAAGTTGACCTTCCGCATTCTTACCGGTAAATAAAATACGTTTTTTTATTTAGTCACATCGTCAGACGTCAGAAAAATGTTACCTTTGTGATAATAATTTCACTTGACAATCACACAAACAATGAAAGTAACATTTGTTTCTCTTTATTTCAGCAGATCGTCAGACATCCGAAATATTTCTCATTAATAATAGCTTCTTTTTTCTATTTTCCATAGTTATAAGAACAAAACATAAAAGTATAAATGCTCTCGTGCAACGCTGTGTTGGGTAAGCTTGTAATAATAATAATAATAATAATAATAATAATAATAATAATAATAATAATAATAATAATAATTAAAAGGAGAAGAAGACGAAGAAGAACAAGAACAATAACAACAACAATCACAACAACACAATTAATAATTAAAACTATTTGCCAAAATGCCATTACATTTGATATGAAACACTACTGAGATAACTGGTGTGTTTCAATTGTCGTCTGTTACTACTATTTCAAAAAGTAATAATCAGGATTATGAATAAAGAACTGTTAGTTTAAATGTAGTTGGTAAAATCTCACCTAAACCTGCGTAAAACACCCTTTACTAATCAAATCTGGCATTACTACTACTACTACAACAACAACAACAACTACTACTACTACTACTACTACTACTACTACTACTACTACTACCAAAGATAATAATATCAAAGACTAACGGTTTCTGCATCTGTTGTATATTGTATCACTACTTATTCGGGTATTCGATGTGAAGACTTACTTGGCAAATAGGTCTGCATAGATACCAGATACGTAAAAGTATGAAGAAATAGATGGTCATAGCTTCTTCTTTTACTGGGCAGGGCAAGTCTGATTGCGGATCTCCATGCGACAATATCTTTGGCTAGATCGTTAGATTTCAAATTGAATAACTATAAGATATTTATACTAAGAAAATGAATATCGTTATTATATGATAACCACAGGCGAGAGAGAGCGAGAGAGAGAGAGAGAGAGATAGAGAGAAAGATATATATATATATATATATATATATAGAGAGAGAGAGAGAGATAGAGAGAGAGGGAGAAAGAGA
The DNA here is from genome assembly GCA_963556195.1 of Sepiola atlantica. NCBI lineage: Eukaryota > Metazoa > Mollusca > Cephalopoda > Sepiida > Sepiolidae > Sepiola > Sepiola atlantica. The sequence continues at coordinate 113,183,560 of OY744517.1, read as the reverse complement.
GAGAGAGAGAGAAAGGGAAGGTTTTCTACTCGTAGTTTTTAAGACCATATCTCGAGGTAATGAAAATATAGTGCAGCTATCGGTAAGAAGTACACCTAATTTGCCAGAATACGCGCTATGAATAACAAATGTGGCATAGATGGTCATAATTGTTATACCTTACTACCATGCTACATCTAATACTACAACTGACAATACACTAGTAATAATGATACATAGTAATAGCTTAAAATCATATTTATACTATTACTACTACATTTTAATATACCAATAATATTAATTACTTGCATCCAATAATATAAAAATAATCATTCACTGTATAATATCGCATTTATTTAAACATTGTTACTTTAATTAATTCTTATATTTGGCAGCTTAATGACACAATTGCAATATAATTTTAATATCTAATTTACTAACACTATATTGTTTAAAGCTTAGCCATCTGTATATAAATCTAATTGCTTAGGAAGGTTTAAGTTACCTTCGTTTCGTGGTTCTGTAATAATAATTATCTGCTAATTTACCCAATTTGATTATGACAAGATACATTTGTTTCCTGTAGAAGGTAATATTTCTAGTTTTGAAATTAATACATTTGTCGCTCCCTTTTCATTATCACATTTGAATAGAACTCGTCAATCTTTGATCTCCTCACCGGTTATAGATGGCCGCTTACGGTCTTCGAGTATTTGTTAACTGGTTTCCGTGTGATTAACTGAATTAAAATCTGTTAATTGTATAGGTTAAACTTTTTACGATGTTTTGAACATTATTATGTGTTTCTTATAACTGGCTTTCTTTTTTTTTTCTTTGCTTTTCTTTCGTATTTTAAATTTTGTTTTCTATAACATTTGGACATCTGTTATCATTCATGTGTATATATCTTATTTTTGACCCGAGTTATCTTTAAATATATCTTCTTTCGATTTTGTAATTCGGGAGGTGTTTGATTAAACAACCTGAGTTACATGTGTTTATAACTTACTCATATAGAAACATGTGTAAAAAGTTATTTGTTACTAAAATGTTTTTAAATCATGGAATAAGAATGATGTAATTTTGAATTTAATAACATAAAATATTGAGCTTAAATTTTAGTTTTGAAAATTGATACCTATTCGAATCAATGTAATCTATATACATTTATTTTATTACCTATATATAAATATCGAAGAAGGTTACCATAGGAACAGATAGAGAGTGTTATATACTGAACAACAATGGATATTATCCGACATATCTCTAAATGTAAGGCAGTATGTAAGAGTTGAGAATGTTATATAATAGACGATTATTCTTGATAGCATTTTATTATACAAATTGTCTATGTCAACAAACAATTGATTAGTGTATACATACATAAATATTATTAATTGTGCATACATATAAATGTTTACAATTATTCTTACTTTGAACTATTAAGAATGGAAGTTAGACATAAATATGTGAGGGTCACTGTACCTCCAAGTTTGACGCTTATTAGAATAGATTGTTTCTTATACATTCATGGGTCTTTTGTCACAAAATATATTCATAACAGTTTTGAAAAAGTCGATATAAAATGTATCAAGTTATAGTTACTTTCTTTTATTTCTAATGTCAAATAATTGAACTTATAGTTTTTAAAGTTTTTCTTTTATAAATAATAACTGTTAGGTGAGTCACATAAATCTATTTACCACATCACAACGATAGTCCTATTCATATACAGAAATACGATCAGTTTTATTTATAGGCAAGTATCGAGGGGATTGAAAGATGTAAATGATACAGAAAGGTTTTGAATATAATTCAATGTATATACATTCGAATGTTTCATAGATGTTCCCCTATTTGCTATGTAGGTTGTAAATCGTTTAGAATAGGAACTTTTAAAATCACGTTAACATTAGTTAGGGTGTGCGGATTCCTACTCTGAACTATGTATAAACGTCTTACATATATATTTGATGGTGTTTAAATCCAGCAACAAGTTTATGATTCTGAAAAAGCTTGCTCTTTTATGGCAGTATGTTACGGATATCTTTGAAAACTATTGGAGAGCAGTTTAGTTCAAATATGATTAACTGTTTCATAAGTAAAAGGCGTGTTAATCAATGTACATGTAAAATATTTGAAATTTCCAACGTCAGAAACCATTAATTCAAAATGTTATTTCCCAAGCATTTGGGATTCACCGTACCATTTACATTCTGAATTATTTATGTATGTTTATAGTTTGCAAAAGTAGTACAGCAGTTACGCTTGTAATAGGCTAGTCTGATGCTACACAACTGTGAATTTATTTTCGTTTTGGTAATTAGATTTTCATACTTTGAATCATTCCTTGACAACATCGGCATCTTCATTTTTAACCTAAAACATTTTCATGTACCGGTAAGGTCCGTGGTGGTAATTTCACTGCAATACTTCTATGTTCCTCAGAATTACTATTTCTAATGCGTGTATTTAAGCTAATACTCTTATCTATGCTAAATGTAATTTGAGGCGTAATAGATTTACAATACATGTGATTCAGTTTGAAACATAAAAGTGAAAAATGTTATGCGTTTTAGAATCGGATAAGATTTTTAAAATCCGTATTTCTCGCATCCATTAATGATAAATGATAACTAAACCTTATTACGCATGAAACGATTAATACTTTTTTAAATTAAAATTTAAATCAGTTCTGAGAAACTTCTCGGAAACATTTATCAACTAAGTTTATGTTTTCCAGCAAATATTCCACAAAAATAAAATTTGAAGGTTTTATGTAAATTTCGATCAATAATTAAAAAACGAAAACCCTAAAGTAGAACGAAAAACAGTTACTGATTAAAAGTGTAGCATCTACAATCAATACAAATAGTAAAACACTCACCAATTATTTAAATATTAAACAATGTTTTACATTGTTTCTAGTACCTCAGTGGTGCGGCATTACTTGGCATGGTAAATGCTTATTATTATAATTTACAAATTAGTCAAGTCGTTTACAATAACGTGAAGATTTAAACAATGCCATTTATTCTCAACAGCCTCAAGATAAAGGGCTGTTGAGGATTTCATGCTAATGCATCGTCATAATTACGTAATCATGTTGACACCCTCTCAGAAGGAGTTCATTGTAAACCTAACACTAAAACGACTTCAAATATTTCTTTATTCATCAAATTTCTATCCATTCATGATAAAGTGAAACTGCATACCGTACCCTGACAAAGTAAATATAGGTCAAAGTCTAAACTGGACATTACTTCTCAATATTGTATGAAGTATTTCCGAAGTTATGTCATTTAAACTTTGATAACTAACAAAAATTGTTTGATTAGGTTCAAGTTTTGTTTGTTACTGAACTAATTAAACAGTATCAGATCCATCCATCAAATTTAGAATATCGGAAGTTGAAATTCCATCAAAATTCCCTACGACTTTTCAATGTCAATGCTAAAAAGCAAGGTTATGAACATAGATGCGGGACTCATTTGTTTCAATATTGACCAAGTAGCGAATCTTCACGATTAAGAGAACCGAGGTTATCGGAAACAGTGTAACGTGTACCGTTTTCCTTGATGTTCATTTGCACTTTTGATTTAGATTTCTTCAAATAAAATCACTTCTAAAATATTTTGACACGTTTGCCGACCATTGGTTAATCGGTGTCTACGCTAGGCTGTAAAAAAACAAACACAAGTAGTCACAAATATAAACTGACAAGACAACAAACTCAACAGAAATCTGATTTCCGTAGCGGAGGAAAATATAGTCAACACAATGTATTGCCAAATTAATAACAAAATAATAATTTCTACTGAGGTTTTTTGTCGAAAGCACGCGTGTGGAGATAAAAGCATGAGCCAGTTGCTGCATGGTTTCGTTCAGAGAAAGCCACGATTGTTCAACGATGTGCGCAGAAAATAAATTGTCATGACTAAATATGTGTAACTGAATGTATTCTACATTTAACCCGTATTTTTCACTTGTTTGTTTCTCACTCATCCCCTTTCCTCTCCAGTTCTATCACACAACAGGGCTTGTGAAAATCATAATTGTTTTCCAGTAACGAAGCTACACATGAACCAAATAGATTAATTTATTTTACGAAATAACAGCTGATCACACAATTTAATCTATCTTCATTACTGTCAATGGCTTCCTTTTCTTAGAACCCTCAAAGTAGAATGTATTTCGTGTGCTGATCTCGTGCTGACGTGACGTATCTGCTTCATACACCCGCATAGTTTAACTTAATGTGATTCAACGAAACGTTGTTAAGCATTTAGCCTTCGACAATATTACGCACAAAATCCGCTGAAAAAGGTATGGATCCATGATATCCACCAGTAAAGATAACAACGTGTGTTTTATTACTGATAACCGATGAATAAGTTTAAAACTGTATTTAAATTATTTTGTCTACGCTGAAAAAGAAACAATTATATTTTCATAATATAGTATTAATGCTGCCTAATTGAGGTTTTAAGTTGAAATCTTAAAACGACTAGATATACATTCGGATTGTACACATTATAAGTTATTTTGACCTTAACTAGGACTCCTTGGATGTGTTTCCAACCACAATTCAGGTTTAAATTGTGGTTGGAAACACATCCGAGGAGACCTAGTTACGGTCGAAATAACTTATAATGTGTACAATCCGTATGTATATCTAGTCTTTTTCAATCTCATAACTTATTCATGCTCTGTTTGAACGGACATAGAGTTCCCTGATTCGAATTCCTATCGAAAATAATCGAACCTGAAAACTATATATATATATATATATATATATATATATATATATATATATATATATATATATATATATATATATAACGAGAGATAGAGAGAGAGAGATCGGCTGGGGGTCAGCGTTTGTACAAAAGCAAAGAAATTCCCAATTTTTTACACTTTTATTGTCATTAAGGGTATGCGAGCACAACAGGACTATGTACTTTACTGGTAGGATTTTTTCTTCAGCGCACGTCACACACTTTATCCACTCATGTCTATAGATTTATACTGTAGTGATGTGATAATGAAATGGTTTTGTTGATATGTAGTCATACCTTTAATGACAATAAAAGTGTAAAAGTTTGGGAATTTCATTGCTTTTGTACATTTAGTGTATATGAATTTGCATATAACCCTATTAAGAGCATATGATTCAGTATACTGGCATTTTCATGGAATGTCACTACTTTTGTAAATGCTATGCCTCAATGCAATGTCTTCTCATAAGATTTTTTGGAATTTTCTGGAAAGCTAAGGTATATGGTAAACTGAAATATAAATGCAATCAACTATACCCTTGAACCTCTATCTCTGCCAAAAATCAGCTGAATCCATCAAATAGTTGATGAGATACATGGTGGCACGTACGATCTCTGGGTTGACTTAGTTCACCCCATACAAGGCAAGTGGCCAATGTAGACGTAAGAGGCTACATAGAGTTTGGGTGAAGGTTTTGGGAGTCCTCCTGAATTGGGAACTGTACAGCGAGATTCTTGTTCGCATTATTTTTTAATTTCTGCATGTCGGTACAGCCAGGAAACAGGTAGCAGGGAGGCACTTCCAAAGGCTGAGAGATCGAGGAAAGAAGCTATTGGAGTAGAAGTTCTTCGTCATCTGGGGACCTCTACAGTTAATGAAGGAGATTTAGTTCATTGTCGGATTGGTCGAGTGTATTTACGTCGAGAGGGAACCAAGGCAACAAGTTCATCGGAAAACATTTTATTGAAGTACTTGTAAAATCAGTACAAGGATGCAACATTGCGGCGATAGGACAGAGCCTCGAGCTTGGTGGATTGTAAGGGGCCTATCAGATTAGAGACGTTTTTTAGATATTGCCCAAGAGGGAGAGACTAATTGATAGTGCACTAGCCTAGATGTGATAACAATACTCCATGCATAGACGGAGTGTTGCTTTGTAGAGATATGGGATGCTGTCAGGCGCGAGCAGGTTTCTAGCACAATAGATGAAGACTACATTCTTTGCAGCAGCATTTGCAATGCCTTCTATGTTTTTGCTCCAATCAATGTTACCTATGAATGTTAGACCGAGGAGTTTGAGTGTTGGACTCTCAGGTAGGGTGTTATTCGTAATGACACTCGATTTTTGAATAGGTTTCTTGTATTTCGGATTTTTTTTAAATGAGAGTTAATTATTTGTAGAATTTGGTATATTTGAACTACTGTCCTCATCTTGGGTGTTTTTCTCACAACGTTCAGGTCGATGTAACCTCTGACCTTCTTCATGTACACCTTATCGAACTTGGGAATGTTTCTGTTGAAATCCGGAGTCTGGATGGAATTTCGAACGGAACCTTTTATTAAATCCACGGGGGTAGCAAGCTCTCGTTCCATCTGGCATGACTGGGAAGAAGTCTTTAGTAATTCGCAATTCTTCGTATCGCCCGCACTGAAGATTGTACTTTTAACCTTCAGATGGCTGTCACTTAGAACTGAATTTTACTTCGTCATGGCAGATGGAACGAGGGCAAGCTACCCCCGTCGATTTAATACATGGTTCCGTTCGAATTTTTGTTCTATATTTCCGAGTTCGACAAAAAGATTCCCAAGTTTGACAAGGTACATCTTGTAGTTGTTGAAAGAAAAAGATCTAAATACTTTGTAAATATTATGTTGGTAAGGGAATTCCTTAATTCAAATGCTTATAAATAAACTTGCTCACCCTTTTAATTATTAATCAATCAATATACCATCAGAAAGTTATGGTGTTATTGTTTTTCTGCTCGTCCGCATATGGAAACATGACATTGGGTGACAAGAAAAGAATAGCTAGAGTACATAGTACTAAGGAAGTAGTCTTTACAATGTTAATACCAGAGTTAGAATATCTTGCAAGGCGAAATAATTTTCAACTGGATGCGTGTTTCATATATATAAAAACATTAACATAACATGAAACACATTACAAAAAGACCTTTTAAAAACCGAGTGCTATTTTGGTATACTCTGCAACATTATTTAAAAGCTAATTATTTTTGTTTAAACACATTATTTCTAACGTTTTGTCAATAAAAACAAGACGTATATAAATTATTCGTAATTACTCACTCTAATGAAAATAGAAATTAAAAAAAAAAAATTTGTTTACCATATACCAGGCTACTGAAGCATGATGAGTTATTGTGATTGGGGCCAGATTTATAAGGGTCCTACTGGAGAGAAAGTTTGTTATCAGTATCTTTGTTTGGATAACATTTTCATGTCTACATATTGGTAGGTCGGGAAAGAAGGCAGTAGGGTGAGAAGGCAAACTTTTCGAAAAAAGTTATAAAAGTAGAATATGTCCAGGCACCGAAGGACCTCTGAAGTAAAGTTGTTGATTATTATGCTAGTAATTATTATGCTAGTAAGGTCGGTCGGGGTTATTAACGTTTAGGAAGTACTAGTACAGTAAGTTCATCAGATGACGTATTTTAAAACAGGCACAAGGATGCAACACTGCGACGATTCGACAGACGTTGGAGCTTGCAGATAGTGCAGAAACTATTAGCTAATCAATTTGTGCACCCAGTCACAAGGAGGGTTCTAGTAGTTAGTTCACCAGTCGAGATATGGTAACAGCATTCAACTCACGGGAGAAGTGAAGCTTTAATTAGGGTATTTTCGTCCACGAATTTCACAAATATTGACATATCCAGGTAATGTACCCACACCGCTCAAGGGGTGAGTATAAATTACTGGAGAAAAACAATATTAAAATCTGAATATTCTTCATAAGAAAACATGTTTATTTATTAAATATAAAAGTTTGACACTCAAGATTCGAACAACTCTAGAAAGACATGTCCGTTCTTATCGTGTGAAATGTGTGAAGTAGATGTTTCTGAGTGAGGCTGAGAATTCATAGCGGAATGTATTAACCTTAAGAAAATGATATGTGAAACATGTGGTCGAGCGTTATGATATATTTGCTAAACAAATCTTAGAAATATACGCTACAGATTCTGATACATTGGCTGAAAAAGCTTCTCTACAGTCATAAGGAGTCCGGAATCAATGAAGCTGGAGTTGATTAATAGCCATTTATACCACCAAATAGTCACTACCACCTTCTGTTAATGCTGGAGGGATTTGGGTTTCCCCGTCCTATGTTGATACAACCACTGGGCTGATTGTCGCTGAATATTTCAAAATATCTATTTCCCGTTGTACTTGACAATAAGATGAAGAAATGGGTTGTTTTTATTCGTTCAATGAAGCACTGACGACACTATAAACATTTGATTTAATTTATTTTCCTTAAGTTCAAGCGGCACCGACTTTTAGGACGTATTCATTTATTCCCAGTTGATTCAAGTGATCAAGAACTGTTCGATGACTTACGCCTAACATTTACGAAATTCTAAAACAGTAACACGTTGAATTACATGAAGTGTTTAGTTCGTCGTTATTAACTGTAGACGGTTTTGATGGCTATGATAAACAAATCACTTCACCGTTGCACGCCCCGTTCGTGACAATCGCCTGACTAAATAATATGTTTGTGTTACCACTTATCTGTGATACTTCATGAACAATTTAGAACTCATATGAAAACATTTATTTTATTTAATTCTTTGTCAAGTATTTGAAAAAACTGAATTCACACTAACATTAATTTTCAAATAGATTAGAAATAATATAATATAGAGGATTCTGGCACTTTAAAATTGCATATATCACTTACACATTCAACTAAGCATTTATCTCTCAATTAAGTGGCGCATTTGAATGCTACACACTTCACTTATCTATTTATCTAATGTACATTTTTACGTAAAAAATACATTGAATTTTAAGACTATCACGTAATTATTTGGGTCAGGTTTTAGTTAACAAGCGAATGAAATGCTTATTATGGTGCGTAAGACTTCACTGCAATATCAGTCTGCAATTGATTATGTTGCATCTATCGCCAACAGAATTGACTAACATCATCATCATTAAGAACCGTAATTATCAACGTGTCTCGATCGACCACCCCGCATGCAATTTGTGGAACGCATCTTCATTTCTTGTCATGGAGAAAGTTCGGATTTTTATGCCGAAGGTGTCGGAAACACAGGCTCCATTATCAACACATATCTCGCTGGGATGCCACACACTGATCCGGGATACTCCGCATGGACACCACTTAGAGTTCCTGTACGCTTAGTTCTACCGATAGACGTATGGGATACCTAATTGAGATATAATTCATTATTAATGTTAATAACGATTGGAGGCAATAATAATAATTATTAACAATATTCAATTATCTCAGCTTGATTTATTATTCGAAGGGTTTGCTTACAGTTACGACAAGGCTAAAAGTGAAGCATATTCCAGGTGTAAAATATTAAATTGTTAATGTGCCAGATGAGGCTGAATGTAAGATGTCTTAGAGGAAGTAACAAAATGTGACCCCTTTGAGTCGAATAACTAAGTAGTAATGTCGTGCAGGATTCTGAAAGGTGATTAAGGGGCATAACTAGAAGATAATAAAGAAGAGACGTCGGACGAAAGTAGGATAGGTTAAGAGAGATACGAAACAACGCTAAAATGCGTGCTGAGATGCGCAAGTTCGCTGTGTCAATTCCTTTTAGATAAAAACGTATCTGAATAAAATTAAAATAAAAATTATACGCATTGCAAATTTAAATAGTAGTCGTTATTTGTATAAATAAGTAACGGTAACCAACAACCACACTTCGGGCGATGATATTTGCGGAGTAAACAGCCAACATACAGAGATATGTTGGCAACAAACTACGCAAAGGGAGACATGGGTTCATGCCCCATATCCCACAAGTATATATCAGTAGTTATTCATATTTTAATTCAATGCGATTCTTTCTTTTCATCGACACGAACACGTCATTGAATTGTGTAAGGACAACTTCTATGAACAATGTTATTAGATAAAAATGCGGATAACTAATACATTTAAAACTGACGAATATTTGTGTTGTGACTTTGAACTGTTTGGAGATCACTTTCATAGAAAAGGTTCATAAATAACTTCAAGTTATTCTGAGTAGCATGGTAAGCACCCAGGCTTTAATGGATATTTAATATTTTCTTAAATCTTTCAACGTTGATGTTTCCTTAAAATGTGTGTCATAAACAACACATTAGAATATTGTTTCTCTATTATCCTTTAAGATCCCCATATTGTATCAAGTTCATACGTGATTAACTCGTTCCAGTCATTATATTGTTATTCGCGCTTTGTAACTGTAAGTTTTTTAGTAGGCATGGCTGTACCGGTAGATATATACAACATCAATTTATTTAATTATAAAAACTAGAAAACTTATCCTATGTTTTTCGTCATGTCATAGACTATTTTAGGAAATTCGTATTCTCATTTGGTTCTCTAGACTTGACCTGTACAAACTAACATAATATTGAACTTGAAACTATTGTAAAACATCCTTCGCATCTATAAGTTATCTTGTTGACAAATCAGCGTAGTCAGTATATCCGAACACTTTTTACTAACACTGAAAATACTAAGGCATATTAGAATAGATTAGACTCGCTACTAAATGTCTACTATTATATCTAATTATATATTATAATCAATCAATGTTGAATTATGACAGTAAAGCCTAGATATAAAATAACAATATATTTATTGCTTATTTAAACCCCTTACATAGTTTTGTCACCGTACTGTACCAAAAAAAGGGGTTTACTGTAATTCAACTTTCAACCGAATTTGGATACAACCATTTTCTCTATGCCTTTCTCTCTGCAATCTAAACCGCTTTCCCCGCTTCTCATGTGCCCTCTTCATTCATATCAGTTGATCTCTGTATATGTAAATCATACACCACTATAAAAAACTGCACTTATGAAGAGAAGCTCTTCCGTACCCAGCAGACACTCTACCCTGATCGTATGATCACACAAGTGACATATGGTGGCTGCTCGCTTTATCCTAGTACTTCTTCGTAGTGGAATAGTTATTTCTTCCTCTCTTACATCAGCTGTACCAGGACCCCAATTGGCAATGGAATAAGGTAGCTCAATCAAGGAACGTTTGTCCTCTCCTTCACTTTCAGACGCAGAACCACTACTACTTGTATCGGAACATAGTTCTCTCCATTTAGTACTCTCTGAAGATGTGTCCTCATTGTTGTCCACTACCGGTGCTAAACTGAGACGTGGGCGAACGTTTCTTACATGTCAGGGCGTACCATTGACGAGCACCGTCTGTGGAGTTATTACTCCAGTGACACGAGCTGGTCTGAATCTCGACGTACAACGTCCTTGTGGATTTTTCAAACTGTTTCCTTCTCTTTATAAACTGTAGAGATCCTATGCAGATTTGGATGGGGACCTACATTGACCTCTTTCACTCTGATCTGGTATGAGTACAACATATTAGCAGGTGCTGATGAGTCGGACACATCATCTTTTGGGGTAACGTTGTACCAATACAAAGCCTCCAAAACAGGACAGCTCTTTCTTGGAGCAATCTGCTTCACTGTCCGATGACACCTTTCTATAATACCATTTCCTGATGGCGTGTTTACACCCCACTCGTTCATGAACTGCCTGAATTGTTTACTGCAGAAGGCAGTGTCATTATCAGCCAGAATATCGGCTGGGGGACACGTTTAAAAACACTGATTCTAATTGCCGAATCACATGTGCAGTGTCTTGCCGTAGTAAGTGGTTGCCAGTTTGAATACCGTGTGGGTCCACAATCGATCAATGTAAATAATGGCAATAAGTCCAGGCCTAGCCGGTTCCATACCTCCTATACACTGAGCCCTCCCTTTTCCCATTGCAATGGAGCTGGGTCTATTTTCTGGCATTCTTCACAATTCCGAATAACTGCCTTTACTGCCGCTTTAGACACTGACGGGTCGATTCTATGCACAAAATATAATGTTCGCCTGATTCCAGGATGTCCACTATGTCGATGAATTTTGTCCAGCTGTGTTGGGTTCAGGTTTCTTGTGGCAAAAGCCCACACTGGCTTTGTTGGTTCAATCTCTCTCTTCACATCATTGAGCAACCGCTGTTGAACTCTCGTCAAGGAGTTAGCTCGGTTCTGGTCAAATCTTATTAGTGCTATATTAACCAAAATGTCGTACTCTTTCACACGTGAGATTATCGTGCCCAGTTACCGCCTTATGAGCATCTCACTTGCAGGCTTTGTGCTCAACCGACACTTTCACGTGAGCGCATTGGTCACCCAGTTATACACACACACACAGAGTCTGTTTTTATGTATAACACATTGACCTTCCATTTAGGCGCGAGGTTTAGTCATTTTAGTACGGCATCCAGCACTGTCACGTTCATATGTTGGGTATCATTTTTTGGTCGCAACCAGCATGTATCCTCGATGATGGCTCCATTGGCGAAAAGAGCTATGCCCATACCAAGCGTCCTTGCGTCTACACACACATCAAGTTTTGCAACAAAATCAGCTTCGTTCATACGAAGCGCTGCACAGATGGGTTGTGCCTCCTCAAATTCCACACTTCCAGATTGTGTGATACGAACGCCAGCGTGTGCTTTAATAGTGTCAATGCCAAGTAACATATCGAAATCAAGAGATTTCTCTTGCATAATCAGCACGTTACCAGTCTCTGTATGACCTAATAGTGTGATTTCTGCAGCAGGCCTGCGTAGCGCCGGTCAATGTAGTTACCAATATCTGCTGCTTTGACCAAGACTGACATAGCTTTGCACTAAATATTGTAAGTGAGCACCCACTGTTGAGGAGAGTCAAGCATGGTGCATCATCAACATAGGTTGTAATGACAGGTAACGCCGAGTTCACATTCTAACTGGGAATAGACTGGCGCTGATGTCTCGTCCCGAACTTTGTTTCCTTAACAATCTCTTTCCAGATGACCCGCTTTGTGGCACCGATAACATCGTTGACGGGTTGTCTGCCTCCTTTGTGAGATGATAATGGCTGTTGCATTTGTAACATGTATAATCAGATCGTCCCTATGCCCACAGGTGGTTGAGTGATTCGGGTAGGCTGTGTCTCAGCCACGACTGGTTCTCCCACTTCATCATTGTCTTTCATCAACAACTCTTCTAAAGTCATATCGTCTACCCTAGAGGAGGACCGCAACAGCCTTTTCACAGGGTCGGGATAACACCGTACAAACACACACACCATAAAATTATCTGGTATTCCTCTAAATAAGAATGACAGCTTCCGCAGATCTGCCAAATACACGTCTACAGTCTCAACCGAACTCAATACACGTGCCTCGAACTTCTCATACGCTGTAAATCTGTCATCGGCAAAGGCAGTTTATAGACTTCCCTTTAATTGTACTGAATTGGATTTTTCTTCTTCAGTCAGTTGCTCGTAAACTGCGAATGCTCACCCAGTTAGCCGAAGTGGGATAACATTTTCAAGCTGCTTCACTCTCGATAGGGCACAACCTAATTCCACCTTCTCAATCCATTAAACGACTGCTCAAGTCCCATCAAACTCAGAAATTATCTTTAGGTCGAAACGGCTGTCTATTTTACACCGAAATGGCTTGTTACCTAACTGTGCAAGAAAAATAAATAAATAAAAGTTTTGACTGTAATTCAACTTCCAACCGATTTTCGATGCAACTACTTTCTCTCCGCAATCCAAATTGTTTCTCTCGCTTCCGAGCTGTCCTCTTAATGCATATCAGCTGATCTCCACATATGCAAATCAGACACAATTATAAAGACCTGCACTTATGAAAAGAAGCTGTTTTTTACCCTGCAGACAGCATATGCTAAGCACCTCATTTTTCTCCTGCCAGTGAGTGTTTCTTCTTTATTGTCAGAAGTTTTTCATATATAATACGTACAATGTTTTCATTTGTGCACTTCATGTTTATATAGTGATGACCTAAATTTAAGAAAAAAATATCCATAACACCAATGATATTATTATTCGCTATCTTAAAATCAATATGTAATTTTACGGTCAAAAATTGGATGATTGAGCGCCTTTCCTTTCTTAAGTAAACCTCGTATAATTACCTTCCGGAAATGATGAAAACAGTTGATAATTTCAAGCAAACGTTTTAGTTTCATTCAGAATTCGCTAATGTACGAATAATAATTTACTAAAAGATAACAATTATCTCAGCTAAAACAACATCAACTTCATTATTTACGTCATTATTGAATGCCATTAGTATTGATCAAATCATACTGTAACCGCCTGAAAACAAGTAACACTCGTATAATCATAATCAGATTGTATAACGCACTAAACAAGTCAGACGATAGACGAATGAATACATTGAAATGTTTTCTGAAATTATTTTTTTAAATGCACATGCATTTAAAAAACGAGTAACATGAACAATAATACATCATATACGCATTATACAATTCATTATGTTGATGTGTGATACAATAATTATCTTTATAGTGAAATATTCCCTTTAATAATTCATGTTCGCTGATATATATACACAGACATATACATATACATGTATATGTATATAACTGAAAAATGTATCTTTATGAAATCCATTTCATGTAATATCTGAAATGACATATTAATGAACACATGTTAAACAACATAATGTTGTAACGCTCAATTACATGTTCAAAGAATTAATAAATTTTAATAATAATTCAATTTTAATCAGAAAAACGATAATATGTTAATTGGGCCGGCTATCTTTTCTTAATTATCACATCGTATTCGTAATATTTGAGTTATGCAAAACACAAATAATATCATGCACATGTACAATATCCAGGTTGATATGTCTAAGGAATAAGTTTTTATTCACCAATTGTTTCAATAAAAACTAATTTAATATTAAAAAAAATAATCGACATACAATCCTTACCCAGGTAAAATTGAACATAAAACATACATCTGAATACAGTCAATATAGTTTGGCAGTCAAATACACGTGAACTTTAAGCAGTTTGTAAGTTTGCTCAAAAGTAGATGTTATTATTTTCATATTATTTAACCGACGATTAATAGCAGGCAATATAGTTTTACAGGTCGTTCTTACGTAGCGCTAGGTGAGAAAGAAATATCGATTTCTTTTCACTTATATATATACATATGTATGTATGTATATATGCACATATATATGGATATATATATATATATATATATATATATATATATATATATATAGCCAAAATTAATTGGTTTAATCATGTCAAATACAAAATAAATAACGGTAGATTTGGAGATAATGATTTTTACTAACAGGTATACATAGTTATCGCCAACTCTTCACTTAATTTTCTTTGAAAATGCAGAAACTATTCCGTGTATTGGAGCATAAAGCGCAGTACATTAATATAGTTTTATATAGCATATAAATAATTATACCTTGCAGGAAATGCTTTTTCGAAATTAAAAAAAATATGAATCAAAATGTTAAAAATAATTTTATTTATTTTTCTATTCACGGTTTTCGCAGCATTGACAGTTACACATTAGCACACATCAATTATCTTTCATTATTTATAAATTTGATAACCGTTATCGTCCAAATACGAGATAATGCTATTTGGCCTTTGTTTCAAACTTACTTACATACAACTTTTAAAATTAAAGTCTATTATACAATAATACGTCGTTTTCCTAATCTAGGATCGCTATAAGATCATATACATAGTTGCTCTATTTCCATATGCACAGCTCCTCTGTGCTACCATTCTATAAAAACGAAAATATTTTCTATTTTCATGAAGGGAGTCATGTAAATAAATGAAGCTTACCGTTGTATGTATAATTAATGAATTCCATAAGGGCACTTGTAGTACTAACCACTGATGGAGAAGCATCTGAAATGCTCGCTTATAGCATGCATTTTATAAAATGATAGATCTACCCGTCTTCCCACCGGGATAAGATGTGACGCAAGGTCGGCTTCAACAGCCTAAGATTCCTCAAAATGGGTTCTCCGAACAAATATAAATATAGCCTGTGGGGATCAGTGTTCACGTTTCACGATGAAGGTGCCCCTGAGAACTGACGTTTGACTAATCACGCCTCTAAACGGATGATTTAATGCCAGTAAGGTTGATTCTTGAAAATCAAACACCGAATGACTGATTGCCCTGTTGTATTCTGTTATGACCACTACTCGTACTTATTAGTTTTTTGTAATCTTTTCTCATGGAACGTTCAGCTTCTCCAGGTAGAGTTCTGAACACATTTTATAGTAAACAATCCACGGATTCTTCGGGTAGATACTAATTTTAAAATAATAAGATTACGAAAAAAACAAATACAAAAACAATAAAATACAGAAATCTGCAACCAACTGCTTGTTTAGTAGTCTCTGGCCAAAGCACGTATTGATATGTTGTTGTTTCTGTTTCACACATTAGAATGTGAAAATACTTACCTATTTTGAAGTGAAGTAAACAATACTATTTCTAATCCTTTTTAATGTTGCTTACATCAAAAGAGATACTGTATAAATAGGACGCAATGTAGAGATTGTATCGAGATTAAATGAAGAATGTGCATACATTTCATATAGAACTATGATAATACTCCCTCAATACAGGTTAAATTACGGATATTGTAAGTTGATATTTGTGTAATGTATACTCGTTTAAATACATTCGTGAATTTAATTAATTTTTACTGATTTTTCTTAATAATTCTGATAATTAAAACATGTTTACAAGTAAATGATTACTAAATCTACCCATTTTAAATAAAAATAAAATTATTTAAAAAATCTATTACTATTTATTATTTTTATTTATTAAGTTTATTTCTAAAGCAATACATTTCAAATACAAATGTTTAAATGTTGTTTTCATTC
Organism: Sepiola atlantica; assembly: GCA_963556195.1. Taxonomy (NCBI): domain Eukaryota; kingdom Metazoa; phylum Mollusca; class Cephalopoda; order Sepiida; family Sepiolidae; genus Sepiola; species Sepiola atlantica. The sequence continues at coordinate 113,166,791 of OY744517.1, read as the reverse complement.
AATTTCAAAGAATATATAGTTCTCATTTCGTGGAAGCACCGCCTTCCTTACGATGAAAATACCAAATAAAATGAGCTTCATACAAACTCAACTTCCAAAACAAGATTGATTATATATTAATACTCGAATTACTCTACTAGACTCGGTAAAATTAATTTTTTAAACAAGGCAGTTGGCACAAATTTGATGTTCCCTTACTGTTAAGATAACCTAACTAAACAAAATCGAATTATTTTCCTTGGACTAATGAAAAGAGTTATCGCCCTTGGGTAATAAAAGTTGTCTTCGAGGACAGTGAACACGTAAACAGAAGGACTCTCACGAAAACAAGCATCTCGCGTTCAGCGGTTTTCTACAATGCAATTTAGTGTGTTTGTTAAATAAATCTGTACAAGGTTCTACTTCGTACTACCTACAGTTTCTTGAGTTGTAATTGAACCGATAACGTAAACATATCTAGACGTAACATTTGGCGACGGAAATAGCTTATTTTAGAACCACGGAAACGCAAATTTACTCTCACAAAGATGGATTGCACAATACAGCAATTAATGCAACAACAATTACGCTTGATGGAATTATTTTCAGAGAGATTCTCAACACCTGAACCATCATTTTCGGAAACGAAGCTTAAGACATCGGCTAAATCGGTTCCACAGTAGATTACGGAGTTCCATTATGACCCGATAGCTAAATCAAGGTTCTGTATGTGTTTTTCACGCTGTGAGGACCCTTTCCGTGTGGAATTCAAGAGACAAGCTCACGACTGGAAAGTCAGACTTGTTTAACGAAAACTTGGTACGTCGAAACACGATCGATATGCCAACTACATACTACCTAAACCCCCACGTGACTACGGCTTCAACAACACGGTGGAGACTGTGAAGCATATTATCGGTGAGCAGATTTCGTTTTTTAATTGTGTTTCAATTGTCTCAACATAACGACGGTTGATTCCACTGATTTCAAACTTATGCAGCCATTATGAACAGAGAATGTGAACGTTTTAAAATATATGCTCAATTCAAATGTTTAATTTTTATTTTTGGTTTGAAATCGACAGCGGGCGGCAGACATTCGCACACTGACTTTGTCAAAAATAGAGCAAAATCGAAACATTACATTGTACCAAGTCGCCGCGGAATGCCAGCGTCTCGTGAATCTAAAGCATGATTCAACTATGGTGAAACAAACAACACCATCAACGGTAAACATAGTCCTAAAACAACGTCCGTTACCTTACCGACTTCAACATCTGTCAAGTCCCTAACCGCTTGCTGGAACTGTGGCAGCTGGCATTTTGTACGAAACTGTACATTCAAGACACACCGCTGTCGCAACTGCAATCTACTGGGACATAACAAGAGATGTTGCACCCCTCAAGGGCAAAACGCACCAATAATAGACAAACCTCACAGAACATGCACCGACAACATCACAAAACAAAAATAGCAGTCTGGTAGCAACTTTTCTTCCAAACCCAAAATAAAACCGAAAATATGTTGCAGTAAAATTGATAGCTTATCCTGTTCAGCTTCCGGTTGATACTGCAACCGATATTACACTTATATCACAAAAAAACTATGGGAAACCATAGGCCAGCCCTCATTGACACCAACAAGTTAAGTAGCACAAAGTGCTTCTGGTGACTGTGTTCAAATCACCGGTCAATTACTCGCTACGATAAAAATGAAGGACAAAACGGTGTCGGATACCGTATACATAGTAAGCTCATGCCATAATTTGTTGAAAATTTAATTTGTCGAGTTACTAGGTCTTCTCGACATTCCACTCAACCGAATATGTGAGGTGGTATCCAGATCTTCACTACAGAACAGCATTTTCGATTAGACCAAATACATCATTAAACAATTGTCTCTAGTCTTCAAAAACAACTTGGGACGCTGCACTCAGGCAGATGCCACACTGCCCATTAAACAATTTTCTAAGCCTGTTTTCCGACACAAACGGCCAGTGACATATGCTGTATTACCACTGGTGGGGCCAAAAAACGACCTGAGGAAATGAAGGTCATAATACTGGTAACATATTTACGATGGTAGTAAAGAAAGAATTCGGTTGTGTGCTGATTTTTGTTACTGGCCTCAACGCAACACTAGATTATCGCCAATATCCATTACCACTACCAGATGATATCTTCACAATACTTAATGGTGATACCTACTTTTCAAAATTAGACCTGACAGAGGATTATCTGCGAGTCGAAGTGGCAGAAACCGCCAGAGACCGCTTAGTATGAACACACACAGTGGATTATTCCAATTCACTCGTTTACCTTTTAGGGGTAAAAACAGCCTCTGCAATATTTCAGCAGATCAGGGAGAACATCTCATTGGCGTGGAAGATTCAGCTGCGTACTTGAATGGCATCATTATTACTGGGCAATCACCCCAGGAAATAACAAAACGGATCAGCAAGGTCCTAAACCGGATTCAAGCCTTGGCCTCAAAAGTGCCATTTCATTTACCTTCCATAACATACTTGGGATTTCTTTTTGATCGCAAAGGTCGTCGTGCAGATACTGCTAATGTGTCAGCCATTCAACTCATGCCACCCCGATCGGATGTTAGCAGTCTACGTGCATTTCAGGGACTGGTGAACTACTACGGTAGTTTCTTGCGTTCACTCCATCAAATCCAAACACAGCTCAACCAACTGTTGGCAAAAGACGCAAAATGGTCCTGCCCCATGGATTCTCAGAAATCATTTGATAAAATCAAAGCACTATTTAACTGTGACCTTCTGCTCACGCATTTTGCTCCAAATAAGACAATAGTTGTGGCAGCAGATGCATCAAATTAAGGTTTGAGAGCAGTTATCTCGCATATATTCACAGATGGAACTGAGAAAGCTATCATGCATGCAACCAGATCTCTAACACCTGCTGAACGCAATTACAGACAAGTCGAAAAAGAAGCACTAGCACTGATTTCTGCTGTGAAGAATTTCCATAAGAAGTGTACATTGACGCCCGAATAATAGTTCGGACGTCTATTTACACTTATGACAGATTACAAGCCACTAATTTCAATATTTAGCTCAAAAAGGGTATTCCAGTATATTCAGCTAGCCGATTACAAAGGTGTGCAATCATTCTACTGGGGTACGATTTCGATATACAATACCGCCAGACAACAGAATTCGGCCAAGCTGATGTCTTGTCACGACTTATCAGTACAGAATCAGTTCTAGACGACGACTGTCATCGCTGCCATCAGCATCGGAGACGATGTTCAACGCACGCTCACAGATTGTATCCAGACAATTCCAGCGACAGGGATTGATATAAAGTGGGACACACAACTATATCCAATGATACAAAAAGTGTGTAGATTTCGCCAACATGCATGGCCTCTTAACCTCACGGGATACCTCCAACAATTCTGACGCCGCAGTGGCTCTCTTTCTGTCATTGATGGTTGTGTGATGTTTGCAGATCGTGTTGCTGTTCCAACTACGCTCAGACAATCAGTCCTGAAACAACTACATTCGGGGCATCCAGGCATTAATTGAATAAAATCACAAGCCCAAAGTGTGGTCTATTAGCCTAACATTGACACAGACATTGAACGTATTGTCAACCGTTGTATCAAGGGTATGGAAACGCAGAAAAATCCACCTCGGAGTGTTGATTTTCACTGGACACACTCAGAGCGAGAATGGCCCAGAATACACGTAGAATTTGCTGGCCCTATCAATGGCCTTAGTTTTCTGGTGGTTGTGGGTGTCAATTCTAAATAGCCAGAAGTGTTTTCAATGCAACAGACAGACACTCAGTCTATGGATACAGTCCTTAGGTGGGTATATAGTCAACACGGTTTGCCCGAGACTTTAGGCTCAGACAACGGGTCAAAATTCACGTCTGAGTCATTTCAATAATTTTGTAAATCGTGTTGCATAACACACGTTCTTTCGCCACCCTATCATCCTCAATCCAATGGACCGACCAGAAGGTTTGTAGAAATATTCAAACGAGCACTGCTCAAAGCAAGGGAGATATAACAACAGAGGGGATACTACAAGCTAACCTCCTTTCATATCGAATAACACCAAATGGTGTTGTGGAGAATGGTCTCTCTCCAGCAGTGGTATTCATGGGACGAAAACTCCGTACTACACTGGGCGCTTTATGCCCCCCCCCCCCGACAAAAGCAACAAATTACAAAACAAATGCATTTTCAGTTGGCACACTAGTGTTTTCTCGGAATAACAGACCTGGCCAACATAACTGGGTACTGACCATCATCCGCAAAATAAATGGGCAATTCCTATGTTATGTTCAAATCGGGAGTTAATTCTGAGCACACCGCATAAACCAATTACGTCCCAGATACACTTGAGACAATTTATTCGACAAAAGAACAACCGTTCCGTTCGATTTGTTAATAGACATATTCGAACTGCTATCTTTATCACCTATCATGTAGACAAATACGAATGGAAATTATGAAAGACCTCACAGGAGTTGGCCAAAGCGCAGTCGCACTTGAATAAAGCACTTCCAAATTAACCCCCAAATGCACTCAGTACACTTAAAGAATTAAACGGGGACATGTTAGGGCAACCTAACAAAACAACTTCAGGTTAATTCCCTTGGACAAAATAAAAAAGTTATCGCCCTTTGATAAAAGGAGTCGTCTGCGAGGACAGTGAAAACGTAAACGGAACGGCTCTCACGAAAACAATCATTTCGCGTTCAGCGGTTTTCAACATTTCAATTTAACCAGTGCGTTTGTTAAATAAATCTGTTAAAAGTTCTACTTTGTACCTCCTTCTTATTTTAGAGTTGTAATTGGACAGATTACGTATAAACACACAGACGTAACACTAACGAAGATTAACATCAATATAAAATGATTATAAAACGTATGTCTTGCATATCTATTCCAATTTTTTCAAAATATATTATGGCATATGGATTCGAGAAAATGTCTGAATTTAAAAGCTTATGCTTGAAGCGTCTTAAAAAGTTAATTTAAATTAAAGGGATGTTGCTTAATTTCTGTCTACTGATTATGGATTAAATTTAATGCAAATCTGATATATATATATATATATATATATATATATATATATATATATATATATATATGTTTTAAATTCAATTATACTAATATACAGTCCTAAATATCCCTTTAGAATACTTTGAAAACTGACATTTACAGAACATTTATAGAATTGGTGTATCATACATATTGTTTGAAACATCAAAATCGGAGTTATCTGAATTTTCATGGAAAGATTTCAACACATTCTTACATAAAACTACATTAAACAAAATATAGCCCATTTTAGCACTCTATACGCATAACAGTTGTGTTCATAAAATGTATAATAATGTGATAATTAGTTCAGGATTTTATTCTATAAATACAAAATATATAAGTATATACACCTCGCTAATTCTATATAGATACATTTTGAATTTCAGGCTGCAGCTTAAGAAGTGTTACGAAAAAATACAAAATCAAGGAATTTTGCTTAATTAGTGTTTAATGACTATGGATCAAATTAAATACAATCTGAAATATTTGAATTCTCAAATGAAAGGTTTGGCCCATATCATGGCCCCTAAAATCCTTAAAAATACTCTAAATAAACTGACATTTTTCAAATATGTATTAATTTATGTCCAATACCTATTATAAACATTTCATAAAAGCTGGGGCATCTGAATTTTAACATAGGCTTCGAACCACTTTTTACTCCCATTGCCTGAAACTAAATTAAACTTAATATAACAAACAATACAAACCCTTTCGCCTAGAAGTTTTGCTTCAAAATTAATAATGATCGGTTAAGTAGTTTAGACGTTAATCCTCTAGATACAAATATATAAACATATACACATATCAAACTGTATAACTATATAAATAGAACTTTGAAACATTAAATTAAATGTAAGAATTATAGACCTAATATTTTTTAATTCTAAGATTCAAAATATTTGTCTAAATAAGGTGTTACAATGTCGTTAAGTGTTAGTTTTTTAACACGAGAAAGTGTGAAAATGTAAACCATTTATTTTCTCGCGCATTCTTACAACGCATACGTCTATATTTTTCGTTGACGATTATGTAAGATGTTAAGGAAAGTCGTTGTACTCAAATAACGAATGACATCCTGTTTTGTCACAATCGATTCATCGCTTATCAAGGTTCACAGACCACTTGAAAATCATTGAGTTTGTACAGGAAGACAGTGAAACATCGTGAGGATTAGTAATAACGGTTGAAACTGGACACAAAGTGGATATTTTAGAGGACGGCTCAACAAAAATAAATTACATTAGACTTGAAAATGGCAATGCTATAGTCAGACGGTAAAATGCCCTCTGCTACTGTGTTCCAGACGGAAGGTTCTAGGATAGAAACATTTCCCATAAAAGTTCTGCTTAGACGGAGAAAGACAATTTATTGAAAGTGGTTGTACTGGGGCGAGTTTTTGTAGTGAATGTTTTACAGCGGGGGCATGCCATGAAAATAAAGATAGAGGAGAGAGAGACTATCAACGTCTGATCTGTGAGAAAGATGCCAAAGGGGGGAGAAGAAGAAATTGCCCAATAGATTACGAAGTCGGTTTTGTACACTGTCAAGACAGGAAAGAGTACTCTGAGCGGCGTCTCCCCAGATGTGGCAACAGTACTAAATCTTAGGACATAGATGACCCGTATACAAGTAAAGAATTGCGTCAGAAGTGAGATACCGTTTGAAGCGGTAGAATGCTCCAACAGTTTTTGCAACGACCTTGTCAACGGATTCATTACAATTGGGGCAAAGTGAAGATAAGTGCGTTCGCGGTGAAAGGATACAATCTGTGTTTTAAATGTATTAAAAGTAACCAGACACCATTTTCCTATTGAGCAACATACACTAGGTCGAAAGTGAGAAAATCAGAAAAATCTTGATCATTAATGCTATTCAGAGTGTTGTCATAGATGGTTGTGTCATCTGCATAGATGTCGACGAATGATCTTAGAATGTGATTTGTAAGATCATTGATGTAGATCAGATAGAGAATACAGCCGAGAATGGATTCCTTAAATACGCCTGCATTAATACCATGCGCTTAAGACTTCTGCCCTTCAGCGACTACAGTTATGAACCTATAAGAGAAAAACGATTAGATGGTTGTGAGGAAAATTCCAGATATTCTATATCTAGAAATCTTGTGAAGTAGACCTTTGTGCTACACCCTATCAAAGGTTTTTGCTATGTCGAGAGCTATAGCTCTGGAAACGAGACCCCCGTAAACAGATTCACTGATTCTGTGATATATCACAGTAAGCACATCATCTGTTGACGAGATTCATATTGCTTGTCACGGAATAAGCTGTCTCTGCTGAAGTGATTGACAACATATTTGTTTATCACAGATTTAAGAAACTTACTTATGACGCACAAAAGACTGATTGGTCTGTACTCCGATCTCCAGTATTTTCAAATACTGGGCCGATTAACAATGTTTTCCAAGCTATTACGAACTATTTCTCATTTAAGCAACGAATATACAACTTAGTTAGATGGACGTTAGTTCCAATTGCAGCTTTTTAGGCACTATGATTGGAATGTTGTCAGGGCCAGTTATTTAGCTGGCATCCAGGTTATTGATAAGTTTGACAATATCCCGGAAAGATATATGGATGTGGCTCAATATTGAATGTACATTCTCCAAATGCCGATCTTCACTTCGTATGTCTACTCGCAGTTTGTAACAGTAACATTAATACGAATTATTTCCTTACGAATTTTTTAGTTTTTCTTATTACTTGACCAGTGATTGAACACTGGTCTATTTGTTTATTAACGAAAACATTTAACATTATGCTAAACAATGACATAATCTAGTGCATTTTCGTTAGATATCAACATTAATAATACATCGAAACACCTTAGTTTTGTAAGTACTTTGATAAAAACGGTTATTGCAGAGACACTGCTACATACTAGTTTCATTATATTGCTCTGGAGTGACATTCAAATAAATGACATCGGACATTTGCAAAACATCTAATTAATTTTCCTGTCACTATTTAACTTTTTATAAAAATAGATTTGATCAGAAACATAAAAAATAACCATTACCAAAAATTAATACATTAAATAACAAATTCAATTATTAATTCTTGAAATCTATTCAAATGACAAATTAGTGCAATCTATTAATGTCTTATGTAATCTTCTGGTTATGGGTATTGGTGTTTATATGTAAAAAAAATACGCTAGATTTCCAAAATATATTACACCTTCTACTAAAATATCTCTGTAACATGAAGAATGATGTTTATTTTTTTATATTAAAGATGTCATCAATATTTACGTACATCTGAAATAGTTATGATTCAGAATAGACTGATATTTATAGATATTCTTAATATACAATGTTTATATATATATATATATATATATATATATATATATATATACTAGAAAAATAGCAGTACTATCAGGAATAAAATGACTTGCCTGAACAAAAGAGTTTTGTAACACCTTTTATGTCTCCTTACAAAGATAAGAATATAAGATATAATATTACTAACACTTATGTCTAGCATCCTTATTCCCATTTTGATCAAAATCTATTACATGGTTTTGATTCTAGTAAATATCACAAGTTTATGCTTAACGGGTCTCAAGAAGAAAGTAAATTTCAGTGTATATCGCTTCATTGGAGCTTAATCCATATAAATCAAATTTAACGAATATCTGATACATTTGAATCTTTAAATGAGAAGTTGGGTCCATATTATGCCCCATAAAAAGTCTTTAAAAACCTACTGAAATTTGTGGAATATTTACTGTTTAAATCTCTCTCTCTCTTTCTATCTATCTATCTATCTATATACACATATATATATATGTATATATATATATATATATATAGAGAGAGAGAGAGAGAGAGAGAGCGAGAGAGAGAAAAGGACGTAGAGAGAGAAAGAGACAGAATGAGAGAGGGAGTGAGAGGGAAGGAGAGATAGATAGAGTGGGGTTGCCCGAGATCAAAATTTACACTTTTTAAAAAGAAAATAGAAAACGTCGTATCTTAACCAATAACTGATGTATTCTGTAAGTTTAAATTGTTTCCATTTGATGAACTTTTGCCGAATATAGCTCACTCGAAGAAGCTACTCTCGGCTTCTATCAGAGCTTCCACGTGGACTTGGACGAGGCATTTATAATGTTCGTTTCGAAGACGCCTGAGCATCAGTTTTATCCAAGCAATCAGTAATTTGAACGCTTTAGTCGATGTCTTTTCAACAGCGAGATACACATACTCGTCCATGGGGTTCTAATCAAGTGAATTGGAGGCCAGATGTTGGGGCTGGTGAAGTCCGGGAAGTTGCAGGAAATAACTTCTGTTTTTTTTTCGAGCGGTGTTTCCCAGTTCTGAGTATTGATACTTAAATTATGGTGGTATTTACGCATTCGTGGGAAAATATCTAGTACTGTATCAACTAGATATTCAAAATGGAAATAAACATAATTACCAATTTAGAATTTACAGATGCAGAAAAAAATCTAATAAAACCAATACAAAATTTGACATGATAGAAACATGTATTATTAATTAATGCTAATACTTAACTTTTTATAAAACTCTTAATCGACAAAACTAATGTAAAAAAAATCTTATTTTACTACATCTAATTTAAATTAAACCACACCTAATAACACTAATGAGGTTTACAAGCTGTCAAAATAAATCAATATCATAACTGCAAGTAAACCTATCGCAACAAGAGTACGCGTACCTTCTAAATCGATATTAGGATATATTCACCTAAGATCACCCTTCCACGTACACACATGTCAGCATATAACTTTATTTACATAAAATTGAGTACGTGTATATCTTTATGTATTAATGCGTATATATATGTGTTCATATATATATATATATATATATATATATATATATATATATATATATATATATACACCCCGGATGTAAATGTACCAACATAAAAACAATAGCATGATATTTTCGTCATTAGGGGGGAGGGGGAAGTGATGTCTTCCCGGAAAGTTAAAATCTATCCCAGAAATTAGAAGCTTTTTTTAAAAATAGTAATGGAATTTTGAAAACAATATGCGGCATTAATATATTTTATTTATGAGATATATAAGATCTTTCAAGGTGTTTTCTGCTGAACTGGGATATCTCGCCCATCCATATGTATACTGTGGACAGGAATAGATCAACTCGAGGAATAAGTAAAAAGTAAGAAATAACAACATGGATGCTATCATCATTTAATTAAATTAGGTTAAATAAAACGAAATGAAATTTAATTAGATTGAATTAAATAATATAATTTGTGGCAGGAATTGAATAAAATAACAAAAAAAACATCCATGCCGACATCGACGTAATTTTTAAAAATAGAAACAAGGTTTTTGTAAACAGTATTTAGTATTGGGAGTTTATTTTTTAGTATATATTTGATTTTTCAGAATGTTTTTCTGCGGAACTGGAACCTTTTTTGCCTCAATTTTTTTCTACTGCGAAACTAAAGGGTTCGACCATGGAAATAGTAATAAAAAAGTCTCCCGTCATTTAACGAGTTAGAGTGATATTTTCCCAAAAGTGTTAAAAATAGGCCCGACCAATAATTAAAAAAAATAGAAACTAGATTTTGATAACGCTATTCTGTAGTAATATTTATTTATGGTATATATACGAATTTTTCGGGATGTTGTATCCTAATCTAGGATTATTTGCACCGACCTAAGTATAATTCAAGAGCGTATCAATCACCTATAAAATTAGAAACAACAAAGCTATCGCCTCTAAATAAGAATAAAATGATGTTTTCCTGGAAGGAAAAATCTAGCCTAGCCATTAAGAAATATTTTAAGATAGAAATCAGTTCCTGAAAACAGTTTTTTATATAAGTTTTATTGCTTTTTGCTATATGTATTATTTTTGAGTTGACTTTCCGTTGAACTCGAGTTATCGTCCCCGTTGAGCGTGCAGTCTGAATTGAAATTGAGTCAATCGGAAATTGCCGTCAATAATTCGCGTCCTTAAACAGAATAGAATAATATTCTCCCCGGAGTCTTGTAAACTAATCGAGCCGTTAGGGAAATATTTTAAAATTATATAAAATAGTAACTAGATCTTTGTAGGAAATAATTAGTGGTAATACATTATTTTTAGTATATGAATGATATTTTTAAAATGATTTCTGCGGGATTAGGATTTTTCACTTCGACCCATGTCTAATCCGTTAAATAACAAGAAGGTAGCTCTCGGCAGTAAATTAAATAAAATATATTTTCCCGAAATGTAAAAAGACGTCCCAGACGTTGGATAATTAATTTTTATAAAGAATAATTTTTATAATAGAAACTAAATTGTTAGAAACAGTATTATGGATAAATTGTTTGTGTCTATTAATTAAGTTTTTTTTTATTAAAAGGGGGTTTCTGCAGGATTATTGTTCATTTGCCTCGTTGTGTGTGTTATCTCGAAAGCGAACAGGTCAGCCCTGGACAAAAAGGCTCGCTCGACCACATGCATCCCGGACGGACATTTATGTTACCTTTCCTTCTGATGGAATAGATGTGGAATGCTCATACTATCAGTGGCTTAGAATGGTAACTTGTGAACGGTGTTTGGACTGTTTGGTTTTGTTTGGGGGGATATTTTTTCATCGTTGTGCCGCCCGACGAGAAGGTGTATTCTTGCACATTGTTCCTGTTTTTTTAATGCATTTGGGACTATTTATTTGCTGGTTGGCTTAGTAGCAACAATACTGTGAAAATCTTACGAGCTACTTTTCTAAGATATGTTCTATTTTTCCTTTTTATCTTTTTAAATTTTTCTTTTTTTTCTTCTCTTCTTAAGTGACCTCAATTAAGGCAACGCCACATTGTGTATTGTCGGTTGTTGAAACACTTATTCTAGATACTTAATTTCTCTGATGATCTGCCAAGCAAGTATCTGCTGCGTATTGAAACACGTGTAGGAAAAAAACTCTTTAATTTGAATATATTTGATAAATAAATAATCTTTGAAAGAAAAAGTATTTTGTGGTGATGATTGGTCTCCTGCACGGAATGCTTTGGTAAGCCTTAAAAAATCACATATAAATGCCCTGTATCCGGTAATCGAGTATCATCGAATTTGTTTTTTATTGGCCTAATCCCGGTCTTCACTGAATAATCAATTTTCTAAATGAAAAATCAATATATATATATATATATATATATATATTCCGGATCCACTTACAAAATAAGTAATTGATCATTGTGAGATTTTAACAAAGTTGCTACGCGTAAAGGGTCTTACTTATTGCTATACCAAATTTAATTAGTTTTAATGCAACGAAGTAACGTCGGAGTGAAAGCCATTCTTCAAAATTAAGATACTTCCGATTTTGTAAAACGTTAATTATAAGTATTAAACATTAAATTATAATTTTTCTCCCAATTTAATTTTATCGTATTTTAAAGAGTTTTAGGGGCATAATATAAACAACATTTTTTTTTTTAAATGACAATTAAACACCAATTTAGCAAATACACTTGAATATTAATTGCTTCTATAAAACCCCTTTATGTTGAATTGATACATTTTCTAGAATAGAAATCATGTAATGAATTCTGATCTAAATTGGAATAAGGATTCTAGACATAAGGTTTAGTAGTATTATATATTTGTAACGGGATATTCAAGCCGTGCAAAATTTTCCTTTCGAGTGAATTAATTTTACCCATTCTGTGATGAGTATTCTCTTAAATAAATATACAACATACCTTTTCACAATCTAAGTCAAATGAATAAATTTAAGTAAAAGCATTTTAATATTTTGATAACCATTTGTATAAATGGCTGATATATAACCACCCCAAATAATGACGGAATCCTAGATTGTAAATCATGTTTTACGAACCTTTATGAAATAAACAAATGCAAACCTTATGCAATGTAATATATGTCTGCTTAAGACATAGTCATTTTGTAATTTTGGATATGTGTAAGGAATAAGTTTTGATTCACCTATTATTTTAATAAAGATTAATTTTTTTATTTAAAACAATAATCGACATACGATCCTTACCTAGGTAAAATTGGACATTAAACAATCACATGAACACAGACAAAATAATTTTCAAAGCCAATGCCAGTCAATTGCACGTGAACTTTAAGCAGTTTGTAAGTTTGCTCAAAAGTAGATGTTATTATTTTCATATCATTTAACCGACGATTAATAGTAGCCAATATAGTTTTACAGGTCGTTCTGACGTAGCGCTAGGTGAGCGAGAAATTTCGATGTGAACTACATATGAATAGAACTATCTTTCGTATATATATATTTATATATATATATATATATGTATATATAGTCAAAATTAATTGGTTTAATCATGTTAAAAATAAAAGAAATAACGGTAGATTTGGACATAATGATGTTTACCAACAGGTGTACATAATTATCGCCAACTCCACAGTTAATTCTCTTTGAAAAAGCAAAAACATATTGAATGTATTAGAGCATAAAACGCAGTATATTAATATAACATGATATAGCATGTAAATAATTAACATTGCCTAAAATTAGAGTTACTGCCAAGATACCAATATTGCCCCGAACGATGCAAATATATTCATGTATATATCAAAGGCAGCATCACTAACTATGCTTCAAAAGAAATACATTTCTATTTTCGTTATATCGATACATGCATAAGAAAACCTAATACACTTTCACCAATATACTAAAAGTTGCCAGCATGCAGTTATTTATGCAAATGTATCATGACAATTTTATATCAAATATTGAGGGTTACTAGCTTAATCTTGAATTTTTATATTGCATGATCAAATTAATCAGCTATTTTCCCTCGTGTAGGGTCTAATTGATTCAATTACAAACGCCGTTAACCATACCTAATGACTCGTTGCACCTGGCATGTCAAATTAATAAGTATAATACTGAAAGACTATGTTTATCACACAATCTCTGTATGCTTTTAAATGTCACGCTGGTTTATCTGCTCAATTCAATAAACCCTTTAAAACTGGTATATATATAAAATATACTATAATAAAAAAAACAGTCAGTATAAAATTGGAAAGTTTCCCCAACTGTCAGTATATTAACGAACTTCAAATTCTTTAATGACAAATTATTCACCTTTATTTTATATCCTTTGTCTTATTATTCAATTCTACAACGGCTATCAATTCATGATGGGGAAAACAATAGACCAGACATTCTCTAGTTTCTACCTGCTGTTTTTATATTCAATAAGAAACCTATTGACATTTTGATTATCTATTTCGAGTATTGTTCAGATTTAAAGCCGCTACACGTTCCATGAAACAATGCATTTTTACATATGTCTTTTTCATCAACATTATCAATACATGGGCGTTGTGCACATTGAGAATGATACCCATTATATAGAGGATACGCTCTATTTGCGGCTGTGAAACCAGATTCTGTTCTTAGCGACGTATGTTTCTGAATAAATGTATCGCCATCTTCTCAGATACAACGCCACTTATTTCCACATGATTACCTACCTGGTACTGATGAAACTCAACGGTTCTGACGCTCGATAGTCTAACATAAACCGATTTGTCTACGTGATTATGTCGTGTATATATCTTTTACAATCATAAGAATCAACAAAAAATATATAAATGAAGTCAGAAAATAATCACCCATTATATATATATATATATATATATATACACACACACACACCCACACACACACACACATATATATATATATATATATATATATATATATATATATATACATATATATATATATATATATATATATATATATATATATATATATATATATATATATATATATATAACTTATTTTGTAAGATGGTAGGAGAAATCCCGGCAGAGATCTCGATTAATTGCGAAAATCAAAATTAAGAACGTAATATTTATTTATCTTATGGTACAGAAAACCAGTACATCAGAACCATTGGTTACAAGGAAGTCTACTTGATCTAACTTGATAATTTAGATAAGATTGAACTTTCAAAAACTCCGATTTAAAATCACCATCAAAATAAACTTAGATCAAGTATAGTTTCTAGACACCACCCTGAACCTTGCAAACAATAAAACCAAACCTTTCCATAAACCCAACGAGACACTCCAATAAATACACAAAGGAACCTGCCACCACCTACCGTCTTTAAAAACTTGGTTAATAATATCATCTAGAGAATCGCAAACCTCTCATCCAGCCCCGAAATCTTCATACAGGCAGCACCCTATTACAATAAAGTATTCCACGGAACCGGGTCAAAAGAGGAGATCTCATACATCCCCACACGAAACAAGTCACGGAGCAGCCGTAATTAGAGGAGGTTGGTTATCTGGTTTTCCCCGCTTTTCTCTATCAACACCAAGAAAAGAGTAGGCTACATTTTCCTCAACTTACTTGACAAGCACTTCCCTCTAACACACAACCTGCTCAAACTCTTTAACGGAAGTACAATCAAGATATCTACTCCGCTACCCCATCTGTAAGAAACATCATCTATGCAGAGCTAAATACAATAGAAAACACAGGCTGTCAGGACTAAATAAATTGCCCCTAGAGGGTGATTGCAAAATTAATTCCCTTGTATATGAGGCGACTGTCAAAAGCCAGCCCAACGGCAGAGCCGAAAGATACATAGGCATGACACAGAGAAGTTTCAAGTAAAGATTGCACGCACACATGTATACCTTTATATACAAACACTAGGCAAACACGGAACTCGCGACCCGGATATGGCAACTAAAAGATAAAATGTCACCCTTTACTATTAAATATAAAATTATAGAGAAAAGACCAATCATACTCTCCAGCAATAAATATATGTCCGCTGTGTGACGCAGAAAAATATCACATATTAAAGGAACATTATTGAGCCAAACACAAACTGTTTAAATGTTAGGGACGAGATTTTTAAAGGATGTGTCCGTAGAAGACATGCACTTCTTATAAACTAGATCGACCAGTACACAAAAATGACTACCAATAATAACACCCCTGCCAAATACATATCCTCAAAATAGCCCCACAAATTCCAGACCCATCTTTATATTCGCGCTTTCTACCCCGAGACGTTATCTCCCAACCATCACCCCCATTGATATTTTAATATTTCAATATTTTAATATTGTGCATCTCTATAGCAAAACTTAAAACCAGTAAATTATACCACGAAAGTTATGAAAAATATGTTTTCCAGTTGTTAAGAGAAAACAAAATAACGTTTTCATGGTACCAAACAGCAGTTTTAAGTATCTCCTAAACAGAATCGATCCACGACCAACACCATTGTCCTTACCTAAAGATCAGAGTTAATCAATACATCATTAATTATTATTTCTATAATAAGTTGATACTCCATTTAAATTTATATTTCAAATTATACCTTAGATGCAAGTTTTAAATATTTCAAATAACAGAATCGCATAAGAATTTTTACTTCCCTTAGATGTAATTATTAACCTTACAGTCTCTCCTAATATAACCCTTTAAAAACAAGAAACGGCCCAGATATAATACGCTGCTAATAAACATTGACTAACGGGACATATAAATATTTTTTAATCGTACTTTTAAAAATATTTCTTGAAACTATGTTCTTAAATTTTAAATCTTAACTATTATATTTTACGCCCACCCCTGTATTTTCGGAATTTTAAAAACTTTTTTATCTCACATATCTTTCCCTGACACAAAATTTAGACTATTCTAATTCGACACTAACATATCCAAACAAGAGTTGATGCGATACTACCCATATTCTTTACCAGATAACAGCAAAAGCTAAAGATAGTCGGAGGGTAAATGGATTCTGAACTTGAAACCAACAGTACTGATGTTGTACTGATTTTCTGTGCCATAAAATAAATACAATATATATATATATATATATATATATATATATATATATATATATATATATATATATTTATAATAGGTTTTATCGGATGATTAAAAAATAAATACATAGTGTTCCTTCAGTATAAATAGGAAAGAACCATCAATCCAAATATATGGGAAAAGGGGATAGAAAAATGTAAACATACACACCATGTCAAAATACATGATGAAAGTTCATGACAAAAACTAACATGCGACATGTTGACAATTCCAAAGACCCCCCAAGAAAGAGCCTCTCTCCAAAACTTGAAACGTTACGTTTAAGCGTTTGTTTCCAGTCGAATTGAACTGAGCCTACTGCCAACAAAAAACCCCGATGAGAAGTACTCTCCATAAATAAACCAGTAAAAAGACGATTTATAAATATAATATCTCTAATGAACAACAGAGTTTTAATGAAGACTTTATTTCTCTTAATTCCTTCTGCGAAACGAGCGTAAGATGTGAAAGAAGCATTTAATTTGGTAAAAAATAAACATATAAAAAACATAAAATACAAAAATACAGTATAAACATATGAAGAACTGTTTGCTTGTAGGAAATTACGGTATTCGAGGTGTTTGCTAATATATAAAAGTAATGAAACTGAATGAAAAGTATGGCTGTGGTCGTCCGACGTTACATGAGGATTAAGAAATTGAAAGATCAGATGAAAGGTTTGGGTATATACTGATTTCACCTATTATTATTGGAATCGACTTTTAACATATATATATATATATATATATATATATATATATATATATATATATATAAGCTCTGAAGCTTTTAATACAACTTCATTGATCTTGTGATTTGGAATATTTTCGGATATTATAAACAGTATACACTTGAGCATATATTTTTGTAAGAACCCATGAATATATATATATATATATATATATATATATATATATATATATATATATTTGTTTTGTTTATTATCTATGTAAGTATACGTTTCGTCTTTTAATCGGGACTCGTCAGCATAGAGATATAACTATTCACTACTGGCCGCGTGATTTCAACCCCTGGCTCTAAGTATGTTACAACTCAAATCCAGACATCTAGACCACCGCTGAATAGCTATATATATATATATATATATATATATATATATATATATATATATATATATATATATATATGCGGTACGACAAGAATTGTTATTATATAAACAAATATATAAAAGCATCTTTTTTGTCAATAGTTTTCGCTAAAAACGAAAATCTTACATTTTCCCTGTATTGAAAAAGATAGTTATGGGATCCTGTTTTTTTGTATGTCAAATTTACATGTAATGGAAATGAATTTACTCTTTAATCATAAGTCCTCTGAGTGGCACCCACATCAGCGTGTAACAAATAATACGCCACACGTCGTCTATATTTATCGGCCGATTAACACACAATGTAATACATGTTTTGTTTATTTGTATTTTTTATGTTTTTATATGTATTGTTTGCTACTGAATTCAAAAATCACATTCGTTTTGGCATAACATCGATATTTTTTATTTTTGCTTAATTTA
Organism: Sepiola atlantica; assembly: GCA_963556195.1. Classification (NCBI taxonomy): domain Eukaryota; kingdom Metazoa; phylum Mollusca; class Cephalopoda; order Sepiida; family Sepiolidae; genus Sepiola; species Sepiola atlantica. Next base: position 113,148,333 of record OY744517.1, on the reverse strand, counting down.
ATATTTTCGCGTTTTATACACAACCTTTCTCTACAGCAGTATGTTGTAAAGATAATTTCACAGCATTTAATACTGTTTCATATATTGAATGGTATTTAGTAAATATAATGTTAGTTGGAAAAAAAAACCATACACCTTTGCAATGTAAATGATTTGATAACTCTTTTCGTAAACTTAGAAGTGCTTTTGCGATCGAGATTTTCTAAAGTGCACATTTTCATCTTTTCTGACAAGAGACCATATATAATCTCCCATCATCGCAGTATCCCATCGTCCTTGATATCTTCTTTCCATTGTAGCGATGTCATGATGAAATCTCCCACCATACTTTTTACTGATATCACCCAAGTTTTCGGAGAAGAAATCTAGATAAGAATGCAAAAAATGAACTTAAAGGTTCATTCTCATCTCATTCTCATCTCATTCTCATACGACAACCCAGTTTCCTTAAGTTCTCAATAAGCTTTGATACCAGTTGTTTGTAATTAGGATCAATGCGCACCAAACTTCTTTTTCAACTTTTTTCATAGTTCTTTCAAGTTACTCCGACTTCAACATTGCATTTACTTTGGGCCCAACAAATATAGCACCTTTGATCTTAGCATCTGATAGCTTTGGAAAAATGAGACGAATTTCTTGAAAAGCTTCTCCTCCAAAATATAAGTCCTTCACAAACTATTTTACTAATCCTGGTGCAGTGCCACTCAATGGAGTGCCACTCAGTCGAGTGACACTCAGTCGAGTGCCACTCAGTCGAGTAACAGTTATCATATAAATTGTAGCAAGACATCTCAGTCACCTGTTAGCAAGTTATTTCCTGGTCACTTAAAATAGAGTCTGTATGCTATCCACAATTTAGACCTGCTCTTCTTTTTCAATATAATAACCACACACACAGCAAAATGTATCTGGAGAATTGTTACATCCTCTAGTAGCCATCTTAATAAGAACAAAACTGAGTAATTGATCTGAAAGAGAAAATTGGATATACATTTAGTAGCAGAACATATAGCATTTTCCAATATATGATGACATTGAAAAGCGATGTATTTCTATAACGGTCGATAATACAGTAAAAATAATAACATTTTTGGAATCAGCAGAGAAATTTGATTAAAAACAGTAAAAAAATACAGTAAACAAAACTTTTGTAAAAAATTGTTATGTTGTGTTATCACAACGAAACCGAATGAAAAATTTATAAAAAGTCTTCTTTCTTTCTATCATAATAATAATAATAATATAAATGATAATAATATTATTATTATTATTATTATTATTATTATTATTATTATTATTATTATTATTATTATTATTATTATTATTAATACATCATTTTGTTTTGAGATGTTTTTGAAATACACTTGAATTGTGATTTCTGTTACTACCTTGCCCAATGCCTTCTTCTTCAATGTCTTTAGAATCTTGTTTAACAATTACAAATCCTTGGCAGTCATCGGCTAATTTCTGTAATGTTTAATTTGTTTAACTTTCTAACTTGTTTAGAAACCTTCTTCTGATTTTTGCGTTTTTTTCCGATACAAGTCATTGCACGAAAATAAAACATTTAAATTCATCCGCGCTAACTTAATTTGAAATTCTCACAGTGTTTATTAACGATTGACGCGAAAGTTGCGTACTCTTCGCCGTATTGTTTGACTAAATTAAAGCAATATCACCGTTTGTGGAACAGAGAAGTCTTTAAGCTGAATAATTCTGCTAAAATCTTAACCGTTTCAGAAAAGGTCAGGTTTCCGGCGTAAAATATAATCCACAAATTCGGTATGTTCGTTGTTGTCTAATTTTCAAAACAGTAGGGGGACATTTTTAGAGTCTGCCTTATTTTCACAATCTATTTTGTATAGATCCTCATACATTTTGAAATATGTCAATTGCGCACCAAACGACATTCTGAGAGAAAGCATTTACGTCCTCAGTATTTTGACCCCTCTATGCGAGATTATCTGGATTAATTCTTCAATCGTTTGACATGTTTCTCTTTTGGTTCCAGTACTTTTTTGTTCGCATAAATCTTTTCAAATATTCCTTACGTTTTCTGTTGCTGTTCTCGCTGTCTCTCTTCAGCTTTGCAGCCTTTGTCGACTTCTTTTATTTTGTTCTAGATTTTATTGCTGTTAATATTTCATGAGTTTTGTTATAGTTTCTTAAAACCATTTCATGTTTAAAGTGTCTCTTTATAGAATACGGTTTTTAGAAGGTCTTTATTTTATATTACGCTGTTAAACGTAATATTAGCTGTGCAACGAAAAAGAGAGTATTACACCTTTCTTCTTCGACCAAAAAAAAATCACTTTTTTGTACGCTTTTCACGTCAATATAGAATGCAGATTCAACACTTTAGTAAACTGAAAAAAATTATTCAGCGGCAGACCTTTTCTCTTTTTGAGAGAAATAAAACTATCATGTATTCCCTTCTTGTTAAAAATTAACACAGCGTCGGGATATATATATATATATATATATATATATATATATATATATATATATATATATATATGTATATATATATACATATATATGTATATATATATATATATATATATATATATATATATATATATATATATATATATATATATATATATATATATATATATATATATATATATATATATACAGATACAGGGTGACTAAAAAAAAACGGGCCCCGTGTACACTTAATGTGATATCTCCTTTATTTATTCACCGATTGTCCTTATTTTACAGGACATGGCAGAATCAACGACCGTGAGTACACCAATACCTCAGTGGGAGCTGGGACAAAGAATACATTGTGTTAAATTTTACTACAAGACAGGCTCGTTTAAAAAAAAAACCAGGACAGTTTCATGCATCAGTTCGGATGTGAAAAGGCTCCACCCAAAAGCAGAATTCAGAACTGGGTGGACCACTTCGAGAAGTATGGAACCGTGGGGAACCTCAACGCTGCCAGTGAAAACCGTCCAAGTCACTCGGCACGTCCCAAAAAGCGGACAGCCGAGCTGGTCGAAAGTGTGAGAGAGTCTCTCCAGGAGAGTCCGAAACGCTCTGTGAGTAAGCGAAGTCAGTCTCTCGGTATCTCCCGTTAGACTTGCAGGAGAGTGCTGGTGAACAATATCAGGGCTTACCCATACAGAATACAGACGCTACAGACCCTTACAGCCTCAGACAAGAAGCAGAGGAGCGCTATGGCAGTCAAGATGCTCGATAAGATCGATGAGACACCAGGTTTCCTTAACCTCATTTGGACCTCAGATGAAGCCCACTTCCATCTTGACGGAAAGGCGAACTCCAAGACAAATGTCTTCTGGGGGTCCTCCAAACCCAATGAAGTAGCCACCAAGCCCCTGCACTCTCCTAATTGCACAGTGTGGGCTGCAATCTCGGTCAGAGGCATCATCTAACCAATCTTTATCGAAGAATCTGGCGCAGCAGTGACAGTCACCAAGGAGCGGTATGTGGAGGGCCTCAAAACCTTCAAGAGTGAGCTCCAGACCCTCTACCCGTCGCTCATGAGCAGGTTCTGGTTCCAGACAGACGGACCAAGTTCTCACACCTCAAACCTGTCCTGAGATTGGCTGAAAGAGAACTTCGGAGGCCGAGTGATCAGTCTCAAGACTAATTTTGAGTGGCCACCCCATAGCCCGGACCTAAGCTTCCCAGGTTTTTCCTTTTGGGGCTATCTTAAGGACATTATGTATGCAAGGAAACCCAGAACCATCACGGAACTCAAGGAAGCCATCAGGGAGCAGATGAGAGCCATTCCCAATTCAGTCTGTAAGAACGTCATGGACAACTTCGTTCTGCGCCTCAAGAAATGCACGGAGCTAAAAGGAGTCCATCTAGAACACATGCTGTAGAACGGAGAAAAAAAGCCAAATACCCTAGTGTTTTGATATGATGTTGTGAATATAATACACTAGTTATGCCCCAAAATTCATTTCATTCGGACGAAACACTAAGAAACGGGGCCTAATTAGATTTGGGGCCCGTTTTTTTGGGGGGGGTCACCCTTTATATATATATATATATATATATAATGAAGTGTAGCTCATTACATCAAGTGGTTTCATGCCTTGTCTGGTTCGATTTGTATGAGATAAATACTGCGTTTCACATTTCACGTCTTTTGCATGAACTTGAAAGTCAGATTTATACTGTCTAGCGCTAGTGTTAATATGCGTCTATTCTCTTAACATATAGATTTACAACATACAATTTTCATACGTTTAGACTATCGTTCATAGTTCGATGTTTCTGCTTCAATAGCTAACGTAATTTTGTGTTTAATTTGATATAAACATATATATTTTCATTCGTTTAGAATATCGTTAATAGTTCGATGTTTCTGCTTCAATAGCTAACGTAATTTTGTGTTTAATTTCATATAATTCAAATGTGTAAATATAAGACCCAATAGAACTAGAAAATAAACATATAGTCTGTTTGACGCTGGATATTTCGAATCGTTTCGAAAGTATAATAATATCATTAAAAGACAGTGTTATTTAAAAAGATAAAACGCATTTAACTCTCATATAACTGTGATTTACTGAGATTCGTATTTAAGGTGCCATCTTACGCGATATAACCTGTTTAAAAAATTTTTTTGACAGAATTATGAAGACAAATGTATAGAATGTTCAACCGAATATTGTTTCAAGAAAAAAAAGAAAACATATATATTAGAGATTTCCAACGTGATAATACCGGATAGATGAAAAATAATCACTGATGCGGACAAAACAGTTATTGTGCGGCACGTATTATTAATGAAACGATCACTCTGCCATTTTATATCGAGAAAATAGTGAATCTAAACAATGAAAATCATTGCAATCTTGCAGAAAAAGTGACTAAGAATTTCACATGTCGTCATCCATTAGAGTGAAATTGTATTTTATGCACGATCACCTTTCTGCGTTAAAACATTCTAATAGTGTTAAAATAACAGAATGGCCGCTTCTGTACGTGAATTTTCTTGATGAGATAGCTATATAACGAGAGTAATAGCAGTATATCCCCACGAATATCAGTTAAATGGTGATGATAGAAGTAACGAGCTAAGCATCACACGAGGTGAATGAGATGAGTGCAAGGTTCGATCAATATAGCAAAAGGGGCAGATTGATAAAAGGCTCTGTGTATTTATGCATTTTATAATATATATTTGCGCTGTCAGAAATGATTGGTTTTTTTTTCTTGAACTATATACCCAATATTTTAATATTACATGATAACATGATTTTATTTATAAATACATCTGAATAAAAAAGAAACTTCAAAGTTGATATTATTATAAAAAAAACACGGTTTGTCGTTTCCGACAATGTCGCAATAACATTTTGTTTTGCTTGACTCAAAAATAGTATAATTAACTAAGAAGATGTGCATAATATGTTCAAACGTAATATATGTATATATATATATATATATATATATATATATATATATATATATATATATATATATATATATATTTCAATGATCAAGGTTTGATTAAACAGAAGTAAAAGTTATTGGCCTGTTGGCTGGGATCACAGTGTAGTATCTGTTCTGTAGGTTTGTCCTGTGCAGTTCGAAGAGGTCCACTCTCCCAGGCTTTGCCTCCCCTCTTTGGGGTGCAGTTAGTTTATTGATTACCGCTTGAGGCGGCTCTACCGGGGAATGACGACGGGGCTGTCCAGGATTTTTTTGTAAGCCAGAGCGCTCACCTTCTCGGCCGCTGGCTTTTTAAATCTCACTTTCCCGACTTTGTGTCACATCTTACCGCTGTGGGAGGAAGATAAATTACATTAACTAAACTCACTGTCATCCTCACTGTTTACAATTGTAACCTGTGCCCTCACCCCAGTCTTCGAAGCATCCTTCATTCGAGCAAATACACACACAATCAATCAAGCTGATGCTAGGGTAGAGGAAGCATATTTAAATGTGTGTTTGGGTGTTGGCAAATGGAGCTAGTGTCGGAAGACTCACTTTACATCATACCGACGAAGCTCCATTTGCCAAAACCTACAAGACATGACTGAACACTTCTCAATATAGACACATACGAGTTTATAATACTAAAAATATACACCGGAATATGAACATCAGCAGATTAAAAATTCTTAAATCCCATAAAAAGTAAACGTCCAAAAATGAATAATGAGAATTACGAAACTAGTCACAACATTTTAAAGTGTCTAACATAGTAACTACAATTAGCAAATTCTTAGCGGGTAAGCAATTATTCTTTTGAATGGTGCACGCGCTTAGAACCTAATGCCGTTCGTATGCAACACCTCAATATTATAGACGTTCATTTTTAAGGCGTACATTATTATCCGTTAATAAAGCCCAATAGTAAATATATAGCTGTAAATACACCAATACTAACACCGTCTGATGTTGATCTGACGACGCAAATCGAAAAAAAGAAAAATGTGGCAAGAAACCCACGGAATTTGCATACACCAAATTGGCAAAAATACAAAATGAACTATTCGGAAAATTAAAAAAAAAAGTCTTATTAAGTAAAAGCACTTCGTTTCATCTAATAATATATGTATATATATATATATATATATATATATATGTTGTATTAAATTAAAAGTAATCAATTATATTTTAATAATAATCTATTGTGATAATATAAAGTTAATACATTGTATAAGGCTATCAATGCTAGATATGAAAGATGTGCAAGCCATTATTTACTCGTAAATTATAATATTTTTTAGTACATCAAAATTCAAAGCAATGAGATTCATATCCTTAATCTATGAAGCTCCTTGTTTTGAACTTCTGATGTTCTAATAAATATTGTATCTTTACAATGTGTTGTGTTATTCTCATCTTTCATATCTAGTATGTATATATATATATATATATATATATATATATATATATATATATATATATATATATATTAATCACAGTTGGTTTTGAACTCTATTAAATAATAATATTCCCACCTACATCTCAACCGAATCGGTTTTAGTGTTAGGTTTAGTGTGACAATCTGATTAAACTACCTTGATTTTCTTTTCTGTAATTTTTATTAAAGTGAGTGGTCAGACTCTCATCATCGAAAATGTAAAAAAAAATATTGTTGCAGATATTTTAGTAAGCGAACCCGTGAAGTGAATACTAATAATTGTTAATTGACAGAGCGAGAATAACAGATAGATCTTGAAAATGTATGGTCAATAAATGAGACTACTTAAAACACGATAGACGATATGACTGAAAGTGACTCCATACTCAGTGGAATTGTGTCGAATAATATTTTCTTTACAAGAAATTAGCTGAGAGATAATAAACACTATAATTGACCGAGTAGAATAAAGTGTTAGCGGAGAGGGAGTTGTTGAAAATTGTTAACAGTTTGCTAAATTAGTTATTAAAAAGCAAGGGTGGACTTAAGACATCCGTGTGTATTACTTGATTAGCAGGGACGTGTGAATAAAGAAAATGGTAATTAAACATTCCTATCATATATTAACCCCCTGATTTGTGATAATTATTTGTGAAAGCTGTAACCAATAAAGAACAAAGAGACGACCACTGTTGAAGAAAAACAGCAGTATTATAATATACTACAGAACATGGGGCAAGTCGATCCACGCATTACGCTCAGGTTAAATTATTTGAATTAAATTTTTAAAAATAACTAAGTATATATATATATATATATATATATATATATATATATATATATATATATATATATATATATATGAAGAAGAATGGAAAGGAATTAGAGAAGCAAAAGCCAAATCAAAATTCAATTCAATTGCTCAGAGCAAGGTATATTCCGCAAAAAGGCAATTTATTCAATTTAAATTTTCCTTAAGCCAGGCTTTTCAAAGATGAAAATCTTATCATCAGAGGAAGTCGCTGGGATAGATAAGTTGGCAATGGCCAAGATTTAAAATTTGAAAAAATGAAATAAAAGTTGTAGGGAAAGAAACACAGGGCAAAACTCATGCCCGAATGCAAGCAAATGTCCGATTGCTAAAAAGTCCGGTGTCGAAAAGTCCAGCGGAGAGAATAAGATGTAGATAGGTAGGTCGTTGAAGGCACGAGATGTAATGAGAGAGGATTCAAAGTTAAATTCCAATATATATATATATAATATTATTTCATGTATACGTCCTAATTTTAAGTATTTATTTCAATATACGTAGGTAAAGTTAGGTAGTAAGTTATGAAAATATATTTATGCTAATTAAGCTTCACAGTTGCTGACGATTCCCTACGGAGATGAAACGCATATGTCTTTGTGTAGCTTAATAGTCATGAATATATTTTCATAACTTACTATATATATATATATATATATATATATATATATATATATATATATATATGTAGTCATCCACATACGGACTGTTTCGCTATATCACAGCTCTACAGTGCCGCAAGACCAGCTAGTGCTTCAAGCCGGGATTGAAACTCAACCGTCGAGCTTAGAGTCGGCGCCTCTACTGTAATACGACACTGGCTGAATGTAAGTGATATTTCGATGTTAACATTTTCAAGTGCCGGCAACTCGAATTGGTTTTATCTAATGAGCTATGCAGTAAAGCTAGTTGAAGTTGGCGATATCATAACGAATAAGCTCTACCCAAGAAAAAGAGCTTCATATATATATATATATATATATATATATATATATATATATATATATATATATATATATATATATATATATATATATCAGTACTTGATGTATCCACATGAAATATTATAAGGATATATAACTAGCAAACCATTATTGGGAGCTGAAAGAAAATGGACACTCACTAATAATTGAATGGAAAATAGTAAGACAGGCCAGTACATGTATAAACTTAGACAACCCGTGTAGATTATGCTTCAATGAAAAATATGAAATCCTAAATTTTACAGATCCCCGAAACCTATTACATTCTAGAAGTTAAATAGCAAACAGCTGTTTACACAGAAATAATTTTACTTTAGTACGATATATAAATATATTTAAAAAAGAACTTTAAAAAAAACTGAACAAGTTAAAAATTAAAGCCTAAAATAGAAATACAAGAAACCACGTGTTAAAATAAATTCGCCGGCTATATTGACACAGCAAAGGAAACAGGATATAGGAAAATCCATTGTTGACAAAAAATAGGATAAGTATAAGAGCGTCACCAACAAAGCCTTTGTTCGCGTAAAGCCCAACGGTTGGCCGAGGGAACAAGAAAGAATCTGATTGGTTAACTAGCAAGCCATGTATATAAAACACCTGACAAAAATAACATGCATTTAGCCTGAAGATTCCCCCGGGGATGAAACGCTGGAGCCTCTGTGTAGCTTAATTGCCATATATATTTTCATTGCTTACTATATATATATATATATATATATATATATATATATATATATATATATATATATATATATATATATATGAAACAGGGCGTATGGAAAATAAAAGAAAATTGCTAAAATTTTCCATTCAGTCCTTATTTTCTTACCCTCTAATGGAAAACGTCAGCATGATAAATTAATACTAAGAAAATCGGATGATTAATGAGAGAAGAAATGTTTGAGTTGGAGAAATAAATTGAAAGTTAAAAAGAAAAAAAATCTCTGAACATTATGGAGGATTTGAATTACTAAAGATCTGAAACTCATGTTTCAAGATCTCTTGTCTACACAGGATAGGTATATATATATATATATATATATCGACGCCGCTTAACTTCGGTGATCTAACGGGAACCGGTGTGTCGACGTATATATATATATATATATATATATATATATATATATATATATATATATATATATATATATATATATATTTCGGTGATCTAACGGGAACCGGTGTGTCGACGTATATATATATATATATATATATATATATATATATATATATATATATATATATATATATTTTCTCCCACTCATTTTCATTCTCTAACAAGTACGGACGTCCAGCAAGACGCTGCCATTATTTTTCATTTTATTTTATTTTTCTTCCCAACATGTCTACCCTACATGTATCTGTGCTTGCATGATATCTTTTCCCTATATCATCATCCTGATGAAGTCTTATAAATAAAGACGAAACGTTGATGTACACATAAAAAACATCCACTTTTTGGTTTTCCTTTTTCATTTTACCATATATATATATATATATATATATATATATATATATCGACGCCGCATAACTTCGGTGATCTAACGGGAACCGGTGTGTCGACGTATATATATATATATATATATATATATATATATATATATATATATATATATATATATATATATATATATATATATATACGTCGACACACCGGTTCCCGTTAGATCACCTAAGTTAAGCGGCGTCGATATATATATATATATATATATATATATATATATATATATGGTAAAATGAAAAAGGAAAACCAAAAAGTGGATGTTTTTTATGTGTACATCAACGTTTCGTCTTTATTTATAAGACTTCATCAGGATGATGATATAGGGAAAAGATATCATGCAAGCACAGATACATGTAGGGTAGACATGTTGGGAAGAAAAATAAAATAAAATGAAAAATAATGGCAGCGTCTTTCTGGACGTCCGTACTTGTTAGAGAATGAAAATGAGTGGGAGAAAAAAGGGGAAGGGTGGAGGGAGCAAGGACTACTGTGGCTGGCGATGAGAGAAAGAGGTGGGGGATGAGCAGGGGTAAAATGGATGGCAGAGAGAGATTGGAGGAAGAGGGGGAGGGGGTGTTTGACCAGATGGCTGTGGTCGGGATTGAAGGGGAAGAGTGAGTTGGAATGTTTGTGTGTGGGGGGTGTATGCAGGGAAAATGGGGATGGGTAGAGAGGGAGGGGGGCTGTGATTTTGGTGGATGGGCGAAAGTTATGGTCTTAGAGAGCGTTTGGAGAAAATGAGGGAATTTAAGAAGAGGTATAGGAGAAAATAGATGAGATGGGGAAGAGGGAGGATTTGTCGTGATAGGGTGTGAAATATTTGAAATATTTGGAAAATGATAGCAATGAGTGAGGGATTGGAGTTGGTGGGGGAGGGGGATGATTGAAAGGGTGGGTGAGGAATATTTGAAATATTTGGAACATGAGAAAGTTTATTTGGACTGTAGTATTAAAAATGTGAGGGAAAAAAGTGAGGAAAAATAAGAGAAGATTCAGGGAGAAGAAGGAAGGGTGTGGGTGAATGGAAGAGTGTCATAAGGTTAGAGATGAAAATAAAAGTTAGCCATGATCAGGCAAAAGACTTTGTTCTGTGAGGATGATCTTGCTTATTAAGGGTGATAGGTTAAAGAAACCATTTCGCTGCTTGATGGTAGTGGAGGATGTGATGAGGGCAGTTTCCAATAATCTTCGCCGAGATTTGTTGTGGATGTGTTTAGTGATTTTGGCTTGTTCAAATTTGAATGCATGACCATATTCTAGAGCATGGGAGAAAAGTGCACTAAGAGGGTTGTTGTTTTTTATGTCCCTTTTATGTTCATTTAGTCGTTTCTTTAATTCACGTTGTGTCTTTCTCCCACGTAGAATTGATGGCAATCATTGCAAGGGACAGTGTATAAGCCGGCATGGGATGTGGGTGTTTTTTGGAAATGTCTGGATGTGTTTAAAGTTTGTTTTATGGATTGAGAAGTGGTTTGTACTATTGGAATGCCTAGTTTGTTGAGCGTGTTGCATATGGATGTGTTATTGGAATGCGTGGGTAGGAGAAGGGGTCTGTCTATGATAGAGGTGTTAGGGGTTTGATTTTTTTGTGTGGTGTTTCTGGAGAATATTTGGAAGGCTTTTTTCTTGGCATTTAATATGAAATGTGTGGGGTATTGCAATGTTTTTAGGGAATTAAAAATGTATTTTATTTCTTCATCTATGTGTGGGGGGCTACATATTCTAAGGGCGCGTAGGAAGAAGCCTATAATTATACCTGTTTTGATCTTGCTATGATGGTGGGAGTAGAAATGTATGTAGTCATTTTTGTGAGTGTTTTTGCGGTGTACCTTAAATTCTAGTTTATTGTTGGACTTAATTATAAGAGTATCAAGGAAGGGAATAGAGCCGTTTATTTCAGTCTCATGGGTGAATTTTATGGAGGGTTCTACTGTGTTGAGTTTATCCTTAACATGAATGATTTGTGTGTCTGTGGGGAGGAAAATTAAAATATCATCTATGTATCTAAAGTATTCGATGTTAGGAGGTAGTCTATATTTGAAAGGACCGGATTCTAAGAATTCTTAGACCATAACTTTCGCCCATCCACCAAAATCACAGCTCCCCCCTCTCCCTCTCTACCCATCCCCATTTTCCCTGCATACACCCCCCACACACAAACATTCCAACTCACTCTTCCCCTTCAATCCCGACCACAGCCATCTGGTCAAACACCCCCTCCCCCTCTTCCTCCAATCTCTCTCTGCCATCCATTTTACCCCTGCTCATCCCCCACCTCTTTCTCTCATCGCCAGCCACAGTAGTCCTTGCTCCCTCCACCCTTCCCCTTTTTTCTCCCACTCATTTTCATTCTCTAACAAGTACGGACGTCCAGCAAGACGCTGCCATTATTTTTCATTTTATTTTATTTTTCTTCCCAACATGTCTACCCTACATGTATCTGTGCTTGCATGATATCTTTTCCCTATATCATCATCCTGATGAAGTCTTATAAATAAAGACGAAACGTTGATGTACACATAAAAAACATCCACTTTTTGGTTTTCCTTTTTCATTTTACCATCACGTCGGATTACCTTCATCCTTCTCTTCCCATATATATATATATATATATATATATATATATATATATATCGACACACCGGTTCCCGTTAGATCACCGAAGTTAAGCGGCGTCGAGGCTGGCCAGTACTAAATGGGTGACCATTGTATGTGCTCTCTGCTTATCTCGGCATTGTTTCCAGTCGTATTGTATTACTACGTGCCATTGGAATCAAGCAATGCCGATTCAGCAGAGCGGTTGTTGTTGATTGCGCAACCCTTGCAATTACAAATTCACTCGCGGGCAGCCCCTGGCGAGGCACTCATACGTCGAAATCGACGGGAGAGTCCAATATATATATATATTCTTTTGTTTCCTCTCCTTCTACGTTTCAAATGTGTCAATATTCTATTTTGTATATAATGGAATGTGTCATTCTGCCCTTCTTAAATGAGGATTGACTTTTAATAAGTACGCACAAAAAAAGGAAGAAAGAGAGAGAGAGAAAAAAGAGAGAAGTGCTGGTGATAGATTCACTATAACATAAGCCGGAGGATTTAACAAGATACTGTAAAAGAGGAAGAGAGTGATATGCAGATATATACAAACAGATGCATCATTAGGTGAGATAATTGCAATTTACTAAACATAAGTAAAATAGATTTTTTCTAAACATAGCTTAATTTTAAAAGTAAGTAATAATCTAGCATGTATCATGTGTGATTAAATATATAGAAAAACATTCTGTAAGGACACAAACGTTTATCGATTCAGTATGTTCACAATAATATTCTTGTGACCAGCATAGAACACTGTCCACGCACGGATTTTTCGTAAGCAATTCTACTTCGTCATTTATCTTCGGTCGACCATAGAAGAATTATTAAAAGTCCAGTCTTTAGTCTTCCCTATTATATGTTGCTAGTCTCTTCCTCTCTCTCTCTCTCTCTCTCTCTCTATATATATATATATATATATATATATATATATATATATATATATATATATATATATATATATATATATATATATATATATACGTGTATGTATTTCTTAGAATGCACGATTTTTAAGTTTTCGGAAATTGTTTCTAATTAGAAATCGCATAGTTCATTTTGTACGCTTCAATTCGAAAACAAAAAAAGAACTACTTATCACAATTTTATATAGTTAATATAATAGAAAGGGAAAGAAAAGAGAGAAAAAAGTTGCAAATTAACTTTAATTTGCTGGACTTAGCTGGCGATTGAAATTGTTCGTTTATCGAAGTGTGTTCTCTTTTTCGGTTCATTTATTCTATAAATTTGAAAGTTCGACTGTCTGTAATTTTAGGCAAGCATTTAATTTGTTTGATTTCATATGAAGCATTTTAGTGTATTATTCATTTTGATTTTGGTGTTCATCTTAGTTTTAATACAAGTTTAAAATGTTTGCTTTGTAAATTTATATTTCTAACTGTTTTTCTTCGCTTAATTTTCTTTATTACTTACTTAATTTTTCAAATTTTGAAAGGTAAGAAGTTCTCTCAATCCAAATTGAGTTGTATTATTATCATTCTACAAATTCATGTAAATGTCTGCATTTGAGTGTGTATATTTAAAAAATAATAATTCTTATATAATTGAAAGTAGTCGGAAATATTGGACGTCATAGTTGTCTAGAATAATGTAATGTATGTCAAACAAATATATTTTTAAAAAATACATTATTCGTCGATTATTTCTCTTTACAATTGTTTACATCGAACTAATGAGTCGCTGCTTGTAAGGTTCCAAAGGCCACTCGATGATAAGGGTTAATGAGCGTGTCAGTCGGACGATGCGACATCACATTCAGTGGATTTTAGACGATGTGTGAAATGGAAAAAAATGATCATTTCAGAAAGGGGTTGGCAAGAATTAGTTCTCATTAGGCTTAAAGACGGTCATGTTGTAGTAAACTTGGGTACAGCTTTGTGTACTAACAGAGTTTGTACATAAACGTTCCATTTAGTATAAGTTAAATGTAAGAATAAAAGAAAAATTATTTACAGTAGTTGTAGCTTGACGAGTTTTGCCGTGACTATTTTACAAAGACTAAGATCAATGTATTTCCAAATGGCATTCAATCAAAGTCTCAAATAGTTAGCATGGCTTTGTCCTGACTAGACGTTTCGTCAAAACGTTAGATTCTGTGAGGTGCATGTCGGCTCTGAATTACTTAGAGTAGACACGGCCCGGTAATGTCAATTGGAACAGACCATATATCTCATGCAGTCTTGGCGTATGTATGTGCTTTTGCATATCCCGCAGTAGTGATGCGTTTGTATTTTTCGTCCTGTTTATGTCTCATTCCGCCTCTCAATACCTTTTAATGCTATAATGCGGGATGATTTTATGTAGGTCGTAATAAACAGATATTCGTAAAAGATACTACAGGGGTGTCATCATTTTTTTACAATTGTTTCTGTATTTTCGTGCTGTCACAGATGTGTTGTTTAGTCGCTATAAAGTAATTCCCGTCCATTACAAGATGTTCAAGCATTTCTATTCTGTTCATCCATTGTGAAGTGCGCGGAATGGCGTCGTCAATAATGTTTAAGTTTAAATTATCAAACGAGTTCATAACGTGATAAGATTAATGTCATGCTGAGAAATGTATCACTTACACACATTTAATATGTCACCTCTCTGTCAAAGATGGTTTCAACAGATAATTATACAATGTAGATATAAGACTTTTAGACGGTATATACAGTGTTATCTTTTGTCGTTTTAGATCACTCAGATTATTTACTAAGTATAAGAACTTTTCATCAGACGAGAACATGCGATAGAAACTTCTTAAAAAACAATACAAATTTATTTAATAGTTTTAGTAAATAGTACAAGGTAGAGAGATTCTTACTATAAATCATGCAGGAGACATATATATATATATATATATGCATATATATATATAGTTATATATATATAAACATATATATATATATATATATCAACCACTGTTTCTCTCTGTCTGTCTCTCTCTCTCGCTCGCTCTCTCGCTCTCTCTCTCTCTCTCTCTCTCTCTCTCTCTATATATATATATATATATATATATATATATATATATATAGCATTGTTTTTTGTTCAAAACGACATGAACAAAATCTACGACACTGGCATGTCTATGTTATCGATCTACAGCAGTGGAAAGCTGAGATCTCATCAGGGAGCATTAGAATTTGATCCTTACATCAGATTGTATTTCAGAATAAGTTGATCGGGGAGAAAATGAGAGAAAATAAACTATAAAGAGAAATTTCAAATTTAGAAAGTCACGGGGTCAGACTTGAGACCGATTAAATAAAATATACTTATTGAGAATAGGAGAACTAAAAAAAAATAGAAAAGAGAGAGGGGAGGAGAAAAGGGAAATAATTTTAACTTAAGTCTCGACGCGTCAAAATGTCAGGTTTATATCAATGTCTACAGACAGACATATTGCAAACAGTGTGTCAAGTGAACGTTTATGTCTGGGTTTTTTTCCCCTGTTAGGTTATTTTTTAAATTTTCTTTTTTCTTTCTTTTTTACTCGGTTGTTTTATTTTTTTATTTCTAAAATGTATTTCTGTTATTAATTCATTCATTTTATTAATTAAAAAACAATTTGGAGTGAAGGACGGCTGGGGATATAAGAATTTAGATAATTATAATAATCTGAATAAATCAAATAACCAAAAAATGTAAACATTGTAAAAGTTTACTAACGTGATGTTATGATGGTTTACGTAAACCCCACTATTAGAAATACTAATTAAAAGATAATAATAATAATAATAACCACACTACTACCAATAATAATAAAAAATTAAAAAGCAGCAATAAAAAAATAAAAATTATGAGATAATAATAATAATAATAATAATAATAATAATAATAATAATTATAATAAAAATAATAATAATAATAATAATAATAATAATAATAATTGTAATTATTATTATAAGTATTATTATTTCGATAATTCTTACATATTTTATGTTGCTAGTCTCTCTCTCTATCTCTCTGTGTCCCTGTCTGTCTATCTCTCTCCCTCTCTCTCTCTCTCTATATATATATATATATGTATATATATATATATATATATATATATATATATATATATGTATTTCTTTGAATGTACAATTTTTAAGTTTTCAGAAATTGTTTCCAATTAGAAATCGCATAGTTTATTGTGTATGCTTGAATTCGAAAACAAAAACAGGAACTACTTATAACAATTTAATATAGTTAATGTAATAGAAAGGGAACGAAAAAAGCGAAAACAAATTGCAAATTTACTTTAATTTGCTGGACTTAGCTGACGATTGAAATTGTTCGTTTATCGAAGTGTTTCTTCTTTGTTCGGTTAATTTATTCTATAAATTAAGAAGTTCAATCGTCTGTAATTTAGGGTAAGCATTTAATTGGCTTAATTTTATATGAAGCATTTTAGTTTATTATTTATTTTGCTTTTTGTGATAATTTTACTTTCGTTACAAGTTTATAATGTTTCCTTTGTAAATTTATTTTTCTAACAATTTTTCTCCGCTTAATTTTCTTCATTGCTTAATTATTTTCCCTAATTTTGAAAGGTAAGACGTTCTCTCAATCCTAATTGTGTTGTATTATTAATGTTCTCAAATTCATGTAAATGTCTGCATTTGATTGTGCATATTTTAAAATAATAATTTCGATATAATTGAACAAATCTGCAAGTATTGTACGTTATGATTGTCTGGAATAATTTAATTTATGTTAAACCAATATATTTAAACAAAATAGATTACTGTTCGCTGAAAATATTGAAGTGTTTATGAAAATAAATTTTTATTTATTTTTTTAGATTATTCTTCATATGAAAATAATTGTCAATTATTTATTTTACAATTGTTTACATCGAAGTAATGAGTCGCCGCTTGTAAGGTTCCAAAGGCAACTCGATGATACGAGTTTATGAGCGTGTCAGTCGGACGATGCGACATCACATTCAGTGGATTTTAGACGATGTGTGAAATGGAAAAGAATTGATCATTTCAGAAAGGGGTTGGCAAGACTTTGTTCACATTAGACTTAAAGACGGTCATGTGAGATACACTCATTTGTTCTAACAGAGTTGGTTAATAAATATTCTGTTTAGTATAAGTAACATATAAGAATAAAAGAAAAATTAATTGCAGTAGTTGTAGCTTGACGAGTTTTGCCGTGACTATTTTACAAAGAGGGTCAGAGATTAAACATATTAAACGTGTTTGGGCCGCAGATAACAAGACCTATTACCCATAGACCCAATTAAGATCAATGTATTTCCAAATGGCATTCAATCAAAGTCTCAATTAGTTAGCATGGCTTTGTCCTGACTAGACGTTTCGTCAAAACGTTAGATTCTGTGACGTGCATGTTGGCTCTGAATTACTTAGAGTAGACACTGCCCGGTAATGTCAATTGAAACAGACCATATATCTCATGCAGTCTTGGCGTACGTATGTGCTTTTGCATATCCCGCAGTAGTGAACGCGTTTGTATTTTTCGTCCTGTTTATGTCTTATCCCCCCCCCATCAATACCTTTTAATGCTATAATGCGAGATGATTTTATGTATTTTGCTTTTTGCTATATTTTCGTTCTGTCACAAGATCTGTTGTATAGTGGCTATAAATATCTATTTGTTATTGAGCACTTTTTTTATAAAAACTGAAGTTTAAACAGATTTACATCTATATAAACTAATACAACACATGCATCATCTTTTAAGGAGACTGCAAAGTAAAAATGAACTGATAGAATATTCTAATACATATATTGTCATTAATAATTATATATATATATATATATATCATTGTTTTTATTCAAACATACATGCACAAAATTTGCGACACTTGCATGTCGATGTTATTCCAAGATAAAAATATGGGGGAGAAAATAGAAAGTAAAAAAAGAGAATTTCCAAATTTATAAGGTCACGTGGTTAGACTTTAGACCGTTTAAATAAAATTGAATATACTTGATGAGGATTGGAGAAAGAAAATAAATGAATAATGAGAGGGAGGGACGAGAAAGGGGAAATCATTTTTACTAAAGTCTAGAAGTGTCAAAATGTCATGTTGATATCTATGTCTACAGGCAGACATATTTCAAAAACTGTTTCAGGTGAACGTTTATGTTTGAGTTTTTAATTAGTCTTGTGAAGTTCTTTTTTAATTTTAAATTTTATTTTCTTCTTTACTCCGCTGTTTTATTCTAATTTTTTTCTCATTTATTGTTTTTAGTCAAAGACTATAATAATTTTAATAAATTAAATAGTCAAACTAATTTGAACATTACTAAAGTTTACTTACGTGATGTAGCACCAAAATAGAAATAATAATTTAAAAAAATAATGCTAATAACAACATTAATACCACTAATGATTATAAAAAATATTATTGTTATTATTATTAATGATAATAATAATGATAATAATTATAATGATAATAATAATAATAATTAAATTGATAATGATAATAATTGTTTTCATAGCTAAATGAAACAGATTGGCTCGATTTGATGAATTGGAATCATAATAATTATCACAATCATTTAATTTATGTTAATAATAACAATAATAATAATAATAATAATAATAATAATAATAATAATAATAATAATAATAATAATAATTAATTAATTAATTATGGTAATCCAAATAATAGTATTATTAATAATAATAATAATAATAATAATAATAATAATAATAATAATAATAATAATAATAATAATAATAATAATACTTATAATAATATAAAAATACTCGTAATAATAAATTGTTGTAAAAATAATCGTAGTAATGATACTGATAAAATATATAATTATGCTAATAATGATAACAATATCAATAATGATTGTAATATAAAATGATATTATTAATAATAATGATAATAATACAAATAGTAGTAAAAATAATGAAGACGATTATGACCATGATGATCATTGTTATGATAATGATAATTATTATAATAATATTAAAAATAATGTTAATAGTAATGATGGTCATTGATGATGATAAAAAAGTATAGCTATAATAATAACAATAACTATGATAATTATTACAATAATAATATAAATATAAGTAATACAAATAATAATATTGATAATAATAATAATAATAGTAGTACTGATAATAATAATAGTTATAATAAAAATTATTCGCATTTGTTAATAGTATTAATGGTAATTGTAATGTATGGTAGTTCTAATTCTAATAATAGTAATGTAAATATAATTATGATAATTATACCGAGTATGGTACAATATATGATATATAAATATATAACTATTTTTGTATGTTTGTTGATACATAGGTTCTATACCATTATAGGGGCCTTAATGTTACCGTGTTTTTGTAATGCATAGTGGGGGTAATTCTAGGGGATTTAGTAGATATTACAAAATGATGGGGTTGGTTAGGGTTAAGGGATTTCATTACATTTTTTAAATTATTATTTTATTTATTTTTTATTTTGGTGTTTACTCTATTTACCAATGGTAACATTCGTTCAAAAGGTTATATGTAAATTCCAAAAAAAGGGGATCTATTGTGCCTTGTTTGAGGTTTTGTTGTTTTTTGCTTAGAAGTTTAGAAGTTTACTTCTATAACTTGATCTAATTATCTCCAGTTTTTAACTTCGGTATGAGAAACAGGGTGAATTTAGAGAACTACATATACTGTTTTTTTTCTAATAGTATACCAAATCAGTGTTGGTGATTGATTATTATCAGCTCGTTCCTAGTGGTAAAGGGAGAGTGAAGTTCTATTTTTTAGTCAGAATTATTGAATGAGCATTTGTGGCAGGTATATCTTTCATTGAAAGTGTTACAAGCCATGCCTATGTAGTATTTTATTCTAGGGTTGGGCTTTCTTTGTTTGAAATTGTGGCCCAGTATACTATTGGGGTTATTTGGAAATTGTGTTGCAGGTTACCTTCTGTTCTATTCAAATAGTTACAATAATATTTATCCAGATGAGCTAGAAATTATTTTGACACCAACGATTATTGCAAATTCATCGGCCAATTCATATTCAACGATATATATATATATATATATATATATATATATATATATATTAATAATGGAGTTTATGTATCTGTCTGTCTGTCTGTCTGAAGCCGAAACTCCATCAAAGTTGTATAACTCTTTACTAAGTCCCCTAGCTTTATTATATACTATGAAAAACACCGGCATAAACACTATGGGCATTTCTAAATTTACATAAGCAATTGCTTTTGAACTTCTAATAAATTAGTATTCTAAAATATACACTCAGGATCGTTTCATTCAGATTTCATCATGTATTTACGTAATTTTGCTCGCTACTAATCTAACTTATAAATTATGATTAATGAATCAAATTGTTTAATTAAAATAATAATTGATTTAAAAATTAATCAGTTACGTAGTTATTTTATCTACGTCCAATTGATTAAACAGCGTGCGGAACGTAAATCCATTGAAACAATCTCCCTCCGTCAATTCAGTTTGGACGCAATACAAGCGCGTAATTTGTAAACAAACGCTGGCATTTACCGTGTTACTTTAACTTACGCTGTTAAGCTTTAATTCACAAACTGTTATTATTCCATGTTTTATTTATTAAAATAAAAGATGTGATTTTATTTCTTTTCTGTCAACAACAAAAATAATATAACTGATTTTAGAAACATATTGTTTAATTAAAAAAGTAATTAAAAACACACACACGCGCGCACGCGCACACACACACATAAAAGAGTACGGATTTTTTACATTGTTTCATTTTATAAACACTTTTCTTCTGATTCGAAAAATACTGTTCGCTGTATTTAGTTTTGTGTTAATTGTTGATTTTAACAATTTTATTGAATCAAATTGTTTAATTTAAATAAAAATCGATTTAAAATTACTACTAAGACACCGCACACACACACACAAACACACACATTCTAACAAATTTAATTAGGTAAACTTTCTTTCCGAGACCATTTACATAAGTAACCATGTTTACTATATTCGATTTTTTGGTGCTTTTACACTTTAGGACCCGCGCTAACTTTGACTCCATCGTTAGGGTTAGGGTCAGAGTCAAAGTGGGTGTTAGGGATAGTGTTTGAATCATCGTCAAAGTCAGC
Organism: Sepiola atlantica; assembly: GCA_963556195.1. Classification (NCBI taxonomy): domain Eukaryota; kingdom Metazoa; phylum Mollusca; class Cephalopoda; order Sepiida; family Sepiolidae; genus Sepiola; species Sepiola atlantica. Next base: position 113,126,484 of record OY744517.1, on the reverse strand, counting down.
ATAGATCCTACAGTAAAAGAATACAGATTTTTTATTGTTTTATTTTATGTACGCCTTTCTTCCGATTAAAAAAATACTGTTTGCTGTATTCAGTTCTTTAAATTGTTGATTTTAACGATTTTACTGAATCAAATTGTTTAATTAAAATAAATATTGATTTAAAAATTATTAAACATATTTCTATTTATGGAGAAGGTTAATACAAAAATCGGGGTGGGTCGAAATTTCTTTTTTCATTATTTACATCTACAACTATGTTTGGTCATAAATAAAGAATATCATCGTATAACGACCCAAGAAATATGACTGAGGCTACATCAGTTTACACATTAGCGTTAATTTCTGACGCGGCAGCCTAGCAAAAATATGCGACCGGAGGGAGCATATATTTGCTAGTCTATTAATAATGGAGTTTATGTATCTGTCTGTCTGTCTGTCTATCTGTCTGAAGCCGAAACTCCAGTATGACTATTTTACTGAAACTAATCTTTTTGAAATTCTTTATATACTGTCATTAAAAGCCGTTAAGACACCAGATGGGTTTTCCTATTTACATAAGCCATTCCTTTAAACCTTCAATTAAATTCATATTTACAAATATACACTTATAACTGCTATTATCAAATTTACATATGTATTCACAATATTTTCCGATGAGGTTATATTAATAAAAATTATTCATACAATTAATTACAGACATTTTCATCATAACCGGCGTGTTTTCTAAACCATTTCAACGCGAGTACTGTTAAAATTGCAAAGTCATTGGGTGTTTAATAAGTGGTGTCCTCCCTCCCTCCGGTAATTAAATATGGCGATCTGATTAAGCAGCCGAGTGGCTTTTTAATCAGTAGTGTCCTCCCTCCCTCCGGTAATTAAATATGGCGATCTGATTAAGCAGACGATTGGCTTTTTAATCAGTAGTGTCCTCCCTCCCCCCGGTAATTAAATATGGCGATCTGATTAAGCAGCCGAGTGGCTTTTTAATCAGTAGTGTCCTCCCTCCCTCCGGTAATTAAATATGGCGATCTGATTAAGCAGACGATTGGCTTTTTAATCAGTAGTGTCCTCCCTCCCTCCGGTAATTAAATATGGCGATCTGATTAAGCAGACGATTGGCTTTTTAATCAGTAGTGTCCTCCCTCCCTCCGGTAATTAAATATGGCGATCTGATTAAGCAGCCGAGTGGCTTTTTAATCAGTAGTGTCCTCCCTCCCTCCGGTAATTAAATATGGCGATCTGATTAAGCAGACGATTGGCTTTTTAATCAGTAGTGTCCTCCCTCCCTCCGGTAATTAAATATGGCGATCTGATTAAGCAGACGATTGGCTTTTTAATCAGTAGTGTCCTCCCTCCCTCCGGTAATTAAATATGGCGATCTGATTAAGCAGCCGATTGGCTTTTTAATCAGTAGTGTCCTCCCTCCCTCCGGTAATTAAATATGGCGATCTGATTAAGCAGACGATGTAAATATGGCACGTTAAATATGTAAACAACAATGCTGGTATTCACCGTGCTCAGTTTTCCATTTTTAAAACCGTCCTAAGTTTGTTTATTCTTAGCCATTATGTTTTAAAACACACATTTATTAAATCAAATTGTTTAAGTAAAATAATAATTGATTTAAAAATTACTATATAAAAACGCGCGCGCGCACGCACACACCCACACACACACACACACAGTTCAGGTAAACTTTTTCTTTCCGAGAATTAAAAAAACTTTTCGTGTTTACTGTATTTGATTTCTTAATACTTTCATATCCAATATTATCATTTTTTCACGACCTCACATTGTACTGGAAAACTATACAACTGATTGTAAAATCAAATTGTTTAATTAAAAAAAGGTCATTAAATAAACGCCCCCCCCCACACACACACCCACTGTGTTCGCTGTATTTGATTTTTTGGTGCTTTTTCATTTTAGGACCCACGCTAACTTTGCCCCCGTCGTTACAGTTAGGGTTAGGTTTTTTTGTTTTCCTTTTTAATTAAAAATATTTACATGTATAGGGGGGGGGGGAAGATAAAAGAATTGGGGGAAGGCGGTCAAAAAAAAAAATTTTTTTTCTTAACTAAAAAATATTTCAATGACTGGTAATATAAAAAAATTGAGGGGGGTACAAAACATTTTTTTTCTTTCTTTTTAAACTACAGGTCTTTCTATTTATGGGCGAGGGTACAACAAAAATCGGGGTACGGTCGAATTTTTTTTTCCTTTATTTTCAACTAAAAATATTCTTGGTCATAAACACAGAAAATCAATGTCTAACCACCACAGAAATATGACTGGGGCTCAATTGGCTTACGCGTGAGCCTTCATTTCTGATGCGGCAGCCTAGCAAAAATATGCGACCGGAGGGAGCATATATTTGCTAGTATTAATAATGGAGTTTATGTATCTGTCTGTCTGTCTGTCTGAAGCCGAAACTCCAGTATGACTATTTTACTGAAACTAATCTTTTTGAAATTCTTTATATACTGTCATCAAAAGTCGTTCAGACACCAGATGGGTGTTGCCATTAACATAAGTCATTCCTTTAAACCTTCAATTAAATTCATATTTACAAATATACACTTATAACTGCTATTATCCAATTTACATATGTATTTACAATATTTTCCGATAAGGTTATATTAATAAACATTATTCATACAATTTATTAAAGCCATTTTCATCATAACCGGCGTGTTTTCTAAACCATTTCAACGCGAGTACTGTTAAAATTGCAACGTCATTAGCTGTTTAATAAGTGGTGTCCTTCCTCCGGTAATTAAATATGGCGATCTGATTAAGCAGCCGATTGGCTTTTTAATCAGTGGTGTCATCCTCCCTCCGGTAATTAAATATGGCGATCTGATTAAGCAGCCGATTGGCTGTTAAATCAGTGGTGTCCTCCCTCCCTCCGGTAATTAAATATGGCGATCTGATTAAGCAGCCGACGTTAATGTGGGACGTTAAATATGTAAACAACAACGCTCGCAAACACCGTGCTCAGTTTTCCATTTTTAAAACCGTCCTAAGTTTGTTTATTCTTAGAGATTATGTTTTAAAACACAAATTTATTAAATCAAATTATTTAATTAAAATAATAATTGATTTAAAAATTACTATATAAAAACACGCGTGCGCGCACGCACACACGCACACGTACACACACACACACAGTTCAGGTAAACTTTTTTTTTCCGAGAATTAAAAAACTTTTCGTGTTTACTGTGTTTGATTTCTTAATACTTACATATCCAATATTATCATTGTTTCACGACCTCAACAGAATTGATGATTCCATGTTTAATTTATTAAAAAAAAAGATGTGATTTTTTTTAATTTAATGTCAACAAAATAAACTAACACATTGTACTGGAAACTATACAACTGATTGTAGAATCAAATTGTTTAATTAAAAAAAGGTCATTAAACAAACACCCACACACACACACACACACACACACTGTGTTCACTGTATTTGATTTTTTGGTGCTTTTTCATTTTAGGACCCACGCTAACTTTGACCCCATCGTTACAGTTAGGGTTAGGTTGTTTTTTTCCTTTTTAATTAAAAATATTTACATGTATAGGGGGGGGGGATAAAGAAATTGGGGGAAGGCGGTTAAAAAAATTTTTTTTTTTTCTTAACTAAAAAATATTTCTATGACTGGTAATATAAAAAAATTGAGGGGGGTACAGCATTTTTTTTTCTTTCTTTATAAACTACAAGTCTTTCTATTTATGGGCGAGAGTACAACAAAAATCGGGGTAGGATCGAATTTCTTTTTCCTTTATTTTCAACTAAAAATAATCTTGGTCATAAACACAGAAAATCAATGTCTAACCACCACAGAAATATGACTGGGGCTCCATTGGCTTACGCGTGAGCCTTCATTTCTGATGCGGCAGCCTAGCAAAAATATGCGACCGGAGGGAGCATATATTTGTTAGTCTGACTAATTGAGCGAGGGTTCCAGTCAGCTATTATTCACACTTTGGGGGAAGAACTGGTTAACCCGATATGAAGTAGACATACTATTCGACAAGTATTAATCGGTTTTATTTCAGGAAAGGTTTTATCTTTTGTCCACTTCACTCTTTCCTGCTTTTCTTCTTTGTCGGAGTTTTATTTTTTTTTTTTTTTACTTCTTTTTTTTTTGGGGGGGGGAAGGGTCTTTTTGTCCATTTATATCTTTTTTTATTATTTATTCATTATTTAGATTTGTTTTTCTTTTTTGTCGCTATTCATTATGAAATTTGCATTCCGCGTCTCTCTTTTTTAATAATTTCTCTCTCATACGATGATATGCATAAGAATTTCATATAATATATTTGTCCCTGTTCACCATCTATATGTCTCTTTATACTATATATATATATAGCCGCCTTAATGTTTGGACGGGCACTTTAAGAACATTATAATTAGGCTCTCAAATTTACTGCGTAATGTAACGTTCTGTCCCACGTGTCGTTGAACGCTGTTTCATAGGGAATCACACAAAGCATAGGTAAATAGATTAAATGACAATATGGAAAAATTAAATCATTTTTAATTTGGTATGGTATGGTGTCATATATTTTATAATTATTTTAAATTTCGATATATCACCTCTTTCTCAAAGTGAAATCTCCACTCAATTCGGAAAATGTTTTCGCCTGGAAGCCGGAAACCGGAAGTCGGAAGCTGGAATCTGGAATCGAGAGTATTATGGGTTAGCAGTATCGAAGTAAATAATTATATGTATTATTTAGTTTTTATTTTGTTGTAAATATTTATGCATATTTCTCCCTATAGTATGATATTTTTATTTATTATTTTTATTATTATTATTATTATTATTATTATTATTATTATTATTATTATTATTATTATTATTATTATTATTATTATTATTATTATTATTATTATTGTTATTATTATTTAACAATAATAATAACAATAATAACGATGATAATGCTAATGATAATAATGATAATAATAATTATTATTATTATATTCCTCTTTTGTTCGTTTTATTTTCTGCTTATGTTAATATCTGTTTGTAATTAGTTAAGTGGGTGTAATTTGGTCTATATTTAATTAGGTATTATATAACTTAGTGGAGAATATTTTAAGTTTGTTTTGTTATTTATTACTTTATATATGTTTCTATTTATCGTACAATCATACTACAGACCAGACAATAATGCAACTGGAGTCTTTTGCTTGGGGTCATGTGGATTTTCTTAAATATTCGATATAAAAGTTACAAACAAAGGGAAAATCCCCCTGTGAGATTAGTTTGATGTTTTTTATGTTTTACATACCAAATAATACGAACCATAATGAGCTAATTGATAAATTTGACAATTATTGATGAAGAGACATGTAACTTTGAATAAACAATTACAAATGCATATTTAAATGAGTGATTTTTATATTAATGTAAGATTTTTTTAGAGAATTAGTACTTGTGTCAAAAGATCATGACTTGTATATTGTGGTAAAATAAGGATTCACACCAGTTAATGATATCAAGAAGAGAAACATAGTTTGTTTAAATATGATATGTGTTTTACTAACCAAAAATGTTAACTGTCCTCAATTTGATTGTTTTTAACACAACATTTGGCTATAGTCTTCATTTCACATCATAAAAAAATGTTTCCCCTCATGTAAACTCACTTTAAGATATAAACTTCATCAACCAAGATGATACATTTTTTCTGTTTATTTGACAGTTTGCTAAACACATCACCAAGAAAATTCAGGTCATCTATCTTCGAAACTTTTGAGGTCATATTCACTAGTGTTTTTAGGCTGGGTAATTTGTAATGATCTCGAAGTTTGTTATAAAAAGACGGAGATATGGCAAAATATTAGAATGATCGGACAAGCGTTTCCGACTCGTAAACTGTTTTTTGCCAACTATTCGTGGTAACGTAACTTCGATATGTTGCCTCAAAACCTGTTTCTCTAGTATATGTAATATATAAAATGAAAAAGCTAATACCTTAATTACACATAATCAAATTTTAATGACATGGTGTACTTTAATAGTTTGTCTTTCTTATTTTAAAGATTTCGTCAGAAATTAGTAATTCTTTGAAATATTTACAATTTATAACCTACATACGATAAGAATAAAATGTGCAATTAAAAGGAAGAAAGAAAAAAGATGGGATGGTGAAGAATTTTACGTAGTTCAAGTTACCTATGAAACTATTAAGGAGAATGTACATCAAGAAAGAAATACTGAAAGACGGAAAGTAAAATACTAAAATTATAATCCGAAGAAAATAATAAAAATAAAAACATTTCTTGTATTTTTACTATGCAATTCCAAGAATTCTTGCATAGAATAGATAGCAAAATTGATTAAAAAAAAACGCTGTAAAAGAGCGTTGCTTTTTCTCTCAAGACGCGCAGAGAGATTTACAAATATTAAAATGTGTTTGCATTAATATATAGGGAGAGAATGATGACAAAAAATGTACATCTATAGCTAAGTAAGACATTGGTGTTTGTTTAAAAAATTACTAGTTATTTTGAAGTAGATGTTTATAATTTAATTCTAGAAGTTGGGAATATTTTACCATGCATTTTGTGTTGTTAATAAAGGCATATATTAAAAGGTTTATAGAGTAAGAATATTTGGGAAACAGATGTTGATGCACCTATCTTTAATTTAATAAGAAATGCTCACACACGGACGCATATGTATATATATATATAATGAGAGAGAGAGATATGTACATGTACATATGTATATATATATATAATATATAATATATAATATATATAGATATCTACCTATATATATATGTATATATATATATATATATATATATATACATATATATATATATATATATATATATATTTATATATATATATGATACAATATAAATGTATTCATCTTTAATATTTTACTCCAGTATCACGGATTTCACTGAACATCAGAAGTGTCACTTGGTATCAAATAAGATTGGAAGGGCCATTATAAGAGTCATCTACCCATATATCTTTATATTTTATTAATATTTATCATCTTATATACTGTTATTTTATTGTATGAGTTACTTGCCTTAAAAGACAATGATTTTTATGCTACAATTTCTTTATTTACTTTTTTAGATTGTTAATTATGTGTTCACTAATAGACAATTATTATTTTTATTTGTTTTTATATATTGTTTATTATAATTGTTAATTACGTGAACAATTGCTTTTTTATTCAATTTTTGCTATTTGTATTGAAAGGGGTGTGCTAATTTTAAGATTTACCAATTTATATTACTGCTGATATTTTTATTTTTGTTCTCATACATATTTCGACAGTGTTATTTCTATATTTTTCACTCCTGGATTCTATGATGTGATAAAAATACCTATAATGAGAATTATATCCCGTAGCTCCTATATATAATTTTACTCATTGTTGATATTATTATTATTTGTACTCACTAGGAGTACTCACACAGATCATCGTCAGTGTTTGCTCACCGACAACAATCTGTGGTATTTCCTGGAGTCTGAGTGACAAAAAGCCTCCCCAAATTTCCAGTATTCTTCACCTCTTTTCGATAACGATGCGGTATCGCAACAGCCGCTTACCATTGATTTCTCGCTGGTAAGGACAATTGGTCTTCTCTGGGATTTGGGTGGCAATAAGCCTCCCCCAAGGTCCCAGCATTCTCTGCACTTTTCAAGTGGAGGTCTGGTTTGTGCTGTCCTTCCTCGGTCTTCTCATCCTCCTCGACCCTCTACAAATATGTTGTCTGGTGTCAGCCTAGGCCGGTACCATTTAAATAAATAAATAAATAAAATATATATTTAAAAAAATTATTATTACCATCATCATTAGTATTATTAGAATTTCTGCTCACTAATAGTAATCACACAAGTCATCGTAAGTGATTGTTCACCGACAAAACAAGTAGTATCCCCTTAAGACTGAGTGACAACAAGCCTCCCCAGATTTCTGGTACTATCCACCTTTTTCCGCTTACTATTGCACATCGCATTGCCATATGGCAACAGCCGCCTACGATTTATTTCTAGCTTGCCACGATCACTAGCTTCCTCCGAGATTTGGGTGGCAATAAGCCTCCCAAAGATCTCAGCACTCTCCGGACTCATCCAGTGGAGGTCTAGTTTGTGCTGTCCCTCCTCAATCTTCCCACCATCCTTGACCCTCTACGACTATTTTGCGTGTTGTCAGCCGATGCTTATGCCATCATTTTTTTTTGGGGGGGGGGGAGTGGGCACTTTATGAGATTTATTGCAGTTTTTGTTCCTTGGCTCGTGTGGGTCTTCCTGTGGTTTTGTTTTCTTCCTAGTGTAACTTCTATGCGACTAGCTACACATTGTAGCTTATGCTAGTTAGTTTCCGCATTCGAACATATTCCTTAAGAGTGTAGCTGGTTTAATCATTGCCGCGCGTTGTTGGGTATCGGTGATTCCTTTTGATTAAACATTTTAATGCCCCTTTTTCCAGTTGTTTCGGGGACTGTCCCTAGTATTCTTACGGTTATTGGTATTATATTGACTTTCTTCATCCTCCATGTCCATTTCAGTTGTCTGGCAAGTAATGTGTATTTGCTTCGTATTTCCGTTTCCTTGAAACGTGGTCTACTAAAACGGCATAATCTACTAGTTGGCAGTATTTTTCCTTTTTGTTGACTATACAGACATCCGGTCTCCTTGCTGGCATGCGTTTATCTGTTTAAACTTCCTTGTCCCAGAAGAGTTTATGATTTTTATTTTCCAGTAGTCTCTGGTTTATGTTTGTCACATTTGTCTCAGTGTTCGAAAAACAGTCGTTTGCATAGTTTACAAGGTATTGCTTTCCACATGCAACCGTGTCTGTTCTTGTATTCTTTTCGGGCTAGTTTGCTACATTCACTTATAATGAGATTTACTGTTTCGTCTTGTGTTTAAACAATCAGCATTTACGGTTTTACTGGGTTTTATCTATTTTGGCTTTGATGTAGTTAGTTCTAATCGCATTGTTTTGTGCCGGTGTCAGTAGAGATTCTGTTTCTCTGTTTGGGTATCGTTTTCTTGGCCATGCCCAGGAATGTACGTTGTTATCTTCTCTGGTCATTCTTATGAAACCTCCATGTAGCTGTGTTTCTTTACACTTTCTCTTTCTTGTCTTTGTAGCTCTGGTGTTGCTGCTTCCCGAGTTGTTCATTCGGACGGTGTCTCTTGATGCGGTTAATATCCTTTCTGTGTTCTGAGTTATGGATTACACAAGCTCTTTTTGTATGTCTTCCGTGCAATCTTCTATACTTGTCAGCCCTCTTTCTCCATTTGCTTATTTTCACGTATCGTCTTTGAGTGTAGTGCGTTGTGCCTGGTCATTAATTTTTTAATTATTTAGTCTTCTGGTCAATGTGCCTGAATTCTTCTTTATTGCAGTCTATGCATTATCCATATTATCTTATTAGTTTATGTATCCAGGTGTTTATTTCTTTTTACTAGGTTTCTGCTATATAACTTTGTTTCTAAGAGTTTACTTATTCTTCTTTGGTATTCTTTTTTACAATGTTATATTTCATTTCTGGAGATTTTATGGTGTCTGCTTCCTGAGCTCATAAATATTTATAGCCATCCTGCTCACCTAGCGCCTTCACCTCCTTTTGGTTAGGCAGTTCAAGGCCTTCTATTGTCTCCAGTTTTACCTTTTAATTTCTAGCAATGCGCACTTTTCCATTCTAAATTCCATTCTAATGCCTTGATTGAATATTCTGGTCGTATTTATCAGATGTGTCAGCTCCTTTTTTGTTTGTGTAAATAGCTTCACCTCGTCCATGTACATGAGGTTATTGATTCTTTTTTCTGTGTCTGTAAATTGTATCCGGCATCACATTTCATGAGTATCTAGTTGAGTGGCATCATGGCTATGATAAATAAGAGCTGGGCTAGGGAGTCCTTATTGGGAAATGCCTCTCCGTAATTTTATCTCAGTCAAGTGCTTTCTTCCGGCTGTTAGTTTTAGTCTCCATGTTCTCAATCCTTTCGTAATAACATTAATAACCCTGCCAGGTATCTTGACTATTTTTAAGCATTCAATTTTCCATGCTTGAGCGATTATGTCATAGGCTTTCTTGTAGTCAATCCATGCCATGAATATGCACTTATTTTTGCATTTTATCTCTTTCAGGATCTTTTGATCTATTTATAGCAGCTCATACGTCACTCTTTTCTTTTTCAAGTCTCCTTTTTGTTCTTCGGAGATCAGTTCACGATCGTTCATTATTATTATTATTATTATTATTATTATTATTATTATTATTATTATTATTACTACTACTACTACTACTACTACTACTACTACTACTACTACTACTACTACTACTACCACCACCACCACCATCATCATCATCATCATCATCATCATCATCATCATCATCATCATCTGTACAAACTAAAGTTCTCACACAGATCATCGTCAGTTATTGCTCACTGACAACAACCAGTGGTATTTCTTGGAGTCTAAGTGAAAACAAGCCTCCCTTTTCGATAACTACCGAAAATAATAATAATAATAATAATCATAATAATAATAATAATAATAATAATAATAATAATAATAATAATAATAATAATAATTATTATTATTATTATTATTATTATTATTATTATTAACTTACTAGGTGGTCTCACACAGGTCGTCTTCTGTGATTGCTCACTAATAGTAATTTGTGGTTTCCCTGGAGTCTGATTTACAAAGACTCTCCCCAGATGTCCAGTACTCTCCCCTTTTTTGTATAACCATTGCTAATGATTTTGCTTTACCGCAAAAATGGTGTATTTGTTTACTATTGATTTCTCGATGGCAAAGACGATCGGTCAACTCCAGGACTTGGGTGTCAAGAAGCCTACACTAGATCCAAGTATTATATGTACTCATAGACTGGAGGTCTGATTAGTGCTCGCCTTCATCGGTCTTTTGACCACTTTGGACCCGAAGCTTGTGCATTCACCGTGTGTGTATTTGGGGTCAGTTTATAAGATTTTTTGCACCTTCATTTCTTTTTGTGTTTGCATGCTGTTCATTCTAGGTTTTTGTCATATTTCTATTGAAATTTTGTGTGGCTCGTCAGCGTTCGTTGTTTTAGTGGGTTAGTTTCCGCATTCAGGAATTACCATTATGATGTAACCTGTATTCATCATTGTCATCCGTTGTATAGTCTCCGTCTTCCCTTTGATTAAAATTTCTCTTAGTTTTATATTTCGGGTTTTCGGAACTGAACCTCGTGCTCCTACGATTATTGGTATTATATTAAGTTTCCTCATGCTGAATATCTCTTTCAGTTTTCTGGCAAGTTCCGTGTATTTGCTTCTGTTTTTCTTTCTCCATCACCTTGGCTATGTAATCTGCTACGATTTCCATGAGTTATCTGTTTGTACCTTCATGTCCAAGAGGGTTTTGTGATTTTCAGTTTCAACAACTCCATCCGGTTTATGCCGGTTTAATTTATGTGTTTGCTTTAAATGCAGTCGTTTATATAGTTTCTTGTGTGCCGCATTCCTCACACAGTCATGTGTTATGTGAGTTACGTGTTCGTCTCTTTGTCCACAGGGACAACATTTACTGTTTTATTGGGCTTCTTTATCTCAGCTTAGATATAGTTTGTTCGAATTGCATTTTCCGTTCGACTGATTATATTTTACTGATGATTAAATAATTGGTACGTGTAAATTTAGACCCTGATGGCCTGTGCAAATGTTACTTAAAAAATAATCTCGTGCTCGTCTGTTCCCCGTTTTAAAATAGACACATTCTCATTACTCAGCATTTCTGCATAGAAATAATTACTTGTATCGATTAACCTGAGTTATATGATTGAGGTAAAAGATAAACATTAATCTATAATTGTTATATATATATATATATATATATATATATATATATATATATATATTGAATCAGCGTACCTATAAATGTCTATTAAATAGGAATTCGAATTATTAGCAAGCAACGGACATTCGGTTTCACAGAGCCGAGCATCGCAAATATATCAGAGCAAAAAATGGTGTATTTGTTATTTATTAAAAGATCTATACTTCAAAGTTTAGTTAACTAAATATTTTGTAGGAACGCATGCAAATACATATTATAACCTATGTATTTATTATTGCACTTGGTAATATCTTTTCAACTTTGAATAATACATTAATGAAAAACATGTTATGTGATTTTCTAAGTTTCAGAAAGTTTTTGAAGTGCTTTGAAATATTTCAATTAATATTAAATAAGGATTTTCATAAACAGTTCTCAAATCAAACTTCAAGTTTGCAACATTGTTTTTTTCTTAGACTTAGAGTAAAAAATATGTTTGACATGTTTTATTATGTCGAATAATAAAAGATAAAAAACTGCACTGTTGTATTTGTTAATCTCTCATAATTTAATTTAACATATGAAATTGCCGAAATACTCTTTTTTTACGAGTTGGTGAACTAATAACGACTCTGAATAATTTAATCTCCATCTCTCTAACGTATGAATTAAATAGCCACAACACCTGTTGTGTTTGATCACAAGCTTTCAGGTCTACAATAAATATTAGAAATAAACCAAAAAAGTAATCCATTAATAAATATCTACTACATAGCGAATAATAGTTGTGAAATAGAAAAATGAAAATGTTCGCCTCCTAAACAACCAAATAATCATCGGTGAAATAAACCAGGTTGAGTCGTTCTTCCATTTGAGCAGCAATAATAACTACGGTGTATATATTGAAAATTAAACAGCTTAATTATTTCGAGATAAAAAGGATGTTTATTTGAATGTTTATCAGATGACGAATGCAGATGAACCAGATTGATAATTTTTATTAAATTCCTCTCCGATCTGTGGGTATAACTCTTATCTTTGTTCTACAAGACAACCACTACGTGTATCATATTCACTGCTTAGTTACAATACCAATTGTAAAAAAAACTAATTCTATGCGATTTTGACCTCCATTATGATTTCACATATAACTGTGGGGATGTTCATAAGTTCCCTAAGAGTATTAGTACATAAATACACACACTAGACATGTTTTTCACGACGATATCCATTAAACAATTTCTACACTGATGTGTTGAATGCAGTATTAGAGGCATATGCATGTATTTACAAATATTTAAATTAGGATATATTTCATGTCATCGGAAGGAGATGTCACAATATTCAAGTGACCTCATACATAAGTTGGAAATACTATAGCTCTGCCACATAGATAATTACGAACTTTCAGTATCTTCGTTACTTATTTCGATAATGAATTATCATTATTCAAATGCAGATGTTAAACTGCCACAAAGTCCATTAAACTTGTCAAAGAATCCATATTCAGAATGTCATATTATTAGAGATGCAAGCAAAGGCGAGATCTATCATACGAATCACTTTGTCGACAAAATCGCCTGTAACGCTGGATTAAGTTTTCACACGAGGGAGTAAACACGACAGCATACGTAATCTGTTTGGCCGTCAGTCGTTGTAATCGAAACACCCATACGCATAATATATATATATATATATATATGTATATATATATATATATATATATATATATATATATATATATAGAATGGTTATTGGCTTGAAGAATTGCAGGGAATAGTAGTAGTATGTTTAAAAAGGTTGAAGGCAATGCAAAGTGCCGGGTAGGTTGTAAGCTAGAAGAAACAAAAATAATAAATCGAAATGGGATTTACTATTTATTTTTTCTTAAAATCTTACATGAAAGCAAGTGTGGTGTTCGCTGTTTGTGTTTTAAAAAGTATTTATTTATATTTCATGAAAAAAGGAAACTTCCCTTTGTTAAAAATAATAAAAACCGAAGGACAAATCCGTCTGTGTAGAGAATTCACAATTTTGGTAAATTTTCTAAACAGACGGATTTTTAGTAAGTCCCATTTCGATTAATTATTTTTGTTCCTCCAGCTGACAGCCTACCCGACACTTTGCATTGTCCTCAGCCTCTTTAAATATACTATATATATATATATATATATATATATATATATATATATATATATATATATATATATATATAATCATCCAAATGACGGCTGTTTCTATATATCATAGTTTTCAGTTTGGTACTATATCGAATACATAAAGTACAATAAGTCACTTTCTATATTTTTGTCATCGATATTTTGCTTCCATCAAAAATTAATATTTTATTCTGTTTCCGCAGTTCTTGTAGTAATTTAACCGATGCAGAATTGTTTTCATAGAGATACAATTTTTACAAAGAGGCGCGTAACCAATTATACACAACTGCATATTTTCTTTCTTAAGCTTGCAAAAATATTTTTAAAATGTTAAAGTTGGAAAAAATAGTATATAATAAATTGCAATTAAAAGAACTATCGCGAAACGTTACAGTAGTGTTATGATAGTACTAGAAATACGGAATAGAGGAATACTTCTTATTGTGAGAAGTGGGGTTGCTTCTGCGGATGTGTTAATTGTGGATGTAAATAATGATTTTGTGTTGAATTATATTATTTATGTTTAATACATGTATATTGTGTTTTTACTCCATGTCTTAATGACAACACCCTTTTTTTGAATATCTCTTCCTCTCTATCTATCCTTCTCTCTCTCTGTCTCTCTTTATATATATATATATATATATATATATATATATATATATATATGAGTAGAGTTATGATCAAAATTTTATGTTATCTTTAAGTTATACCCCAATTTGAAGAGTCCATGCTCAATATACCAGATAGAGCAGTAATATAAGATTAAGTATAATAAAAATTTAACATTGTAAAAGTACAATATTTATTAAATAATCAAATAGTACAAACAAGAAATATATACACTTTTTAAAAATTAACACATGGATTTTTAGAAAAATGTATGCTTTATCCTAAGAATAGAGGGATGAATCAGTAAAATTATATTACTGTTTAGCGGCGATTTTAAATTATAAAAATATTAAAAAAATAAAATATACAAAATTATTTGGCCCAAAGAGAATCATCTTCGATGAAAAAATGTATCATCTCTTCAAAAAAGCACATGTAGCGGATCATAAATGTTTAGGAAATGTAGGGTAAATAGCAGAATGCCTTCAAACGTCCGAATAGTGAAAAGTTATAGTTTGGAAAATAGAGTGATTCAAGTCCGAGGTAAACTTTTATTGGTAAAAATATGACTCACCAAAAACAATACAAGTTTATAAATCTCGAGAACATTGGTAAAAGCTAAGAAAAATAAGACGGCCTATCGTCGGAATATTTTCCACTTTTGCAGAGTAGAAAATGTGACGTTTTCAGCCCCAACGAACGCAATCACTAGAACAACAAATGGAAGATTTTTAAAAACCGTAATCTTGGAGCTTTTAGAAAATCAGCAAAATGAACAGCAAGCATCCTACCGAAAAACAATCGAAGCAGAAAAATTGGAATTACAGAAAGTGCAGGTGTAACAAAATAAATATTCGATGAGATGTTCATTAATACCCAACAGCAAAAGAAGAATTAACTGCATTTTACAAGAAATGATAATTAAGGAAACAAAACATTGCAAGCATAAATAAGAACAGTAGTGACTTCAAGCTGATCGAAATTATGTTTTAATAAATTCAAATATGTAATGTTTGCAGAAGGATTGGTGCCAACCAAACACTCGGAAATTAGAAGGAGAGCCCATCACACACTGGGAATTTGAGGCAGATTTAACACCTCAGAAAATAGCCGAAGACTGTCAACGTGTTATCTGTGTGCGTCACGATTCAAAAGATATCGAACAATCTGGAATATCCCACATCAAAATCTGCAGCGAGAAAAAATTACTTTATCAGTAAAATTTGATAGCCAAAAGAGAAGTAGTCTACATCCTGATCAATGTTTCACTTGTCACTATAAAAGTAAGAAATGCTGTAAATTCGGTCGCGTTGGGCATAAAAGTATGCATTGCAGAATAAAAATAAAACAAGGAAGAGTTTTATCACAAGTTCCAAATGTTAGGATATGTAAATTGTTAGCAAGTTAGCTCAAGTCAAAATATTAAATACAAACATGAAAATGCAGTTGGACTCAGGGTACGATGTATAAGTTATTAACTGCAGATATGGAAGAATATCGGAAAGCATAGTTAACTGAAGACTAATACAATTGCAAAAACCGTAACAGGAAAGCTAATCAAATTCGAAGACATTTACACTGCAAAGAAACACGCTAAAACTAAATTACTCGACACATTTGATGGAGAAATTTCATCTGTGGTATTTACCGATACATTATTTTTTCCAGAATGTAAAAGCTATAGATTCTGGGGATCAATTTATTTTAATTGAAAGAGAACTTATAACAAGTTTTGTCTTCTGATGGGCCTGGTAAATGCAAAAAGGCAATTGTAAAATTTGAGTTAAAACGGATATATCACCAATTTTTCAAAATAAGCGAAATGTTCTGTTCGCATCAAAAGAAAAAATAAACTTAGAATTAAGAGGTTAAGGAAAATATTAGTTCTGCCAAAGGTGGAATGTAGCGAATAGGCTTAACCAACATAATACATAAATAAAGATATTCGTGTATGCGCAGTTTTCCATGTGTTTGAACCAGGCATTAAGATATTACCATGATCCGTTGCTTTGTGCGAAGCTAAATAGTGAAAAGTTTTTTCGAAAGTAAATTTAGCGACGCATATTTTGAGATCCAGGTATACGAAGAATACTCGAAGTTACAGTGTATAAGTATACATAAAGGCTTATAAAATTTCGAGAGACTACCGTTTGGTTTAGACTTTGCGACGGTTTATGTTGATGACGTCTTAGAATTAATAAAAATACAAAGCCACATCAAGCGCACATACATGAAGTTTTCCAAATAATTCAGGAAAACCTTTTCAAACGAAAAAAAATGTGAATTATTTATTCAACTAATAAAATATATGGGACAAATAATCGACAAGAATAGAAGAAGGCCCGTCTCCGAGAGAGAATGCGCAAGAAAAAAATAGGGCAGCGCAAGAAAATATATCGTCTTTGCAAGGATTTCTTTGGGTTAGTGAATTACTATTACGTCTTTATCCCAATTATGCATAACCTACGAGCGCCTTTGTACAGATGATTAAAGAATTATAAAGGCCGCATTACGACGAGAGAATGACAGGAGTCATTTAATAAAATAAAGACCATTCTCACGGCTGATTTATTTTTAACTGATTGAGATCCAGAACGCAGGATCAGTGTAGCTTCTGATGCGTGTTCATACTGCATAGGATGCATATATTTTACATACAATTGTCGATAGTTCGCTGAAGCTAATTTCGCATGCTTCCTGTACACTCTTACTAGCCAAGAAGAGCTACTCGAAAATAGAAAAAGGAGCGCTGCGGTAACACAGTTTCACGGTTTAGTGAACGAAAGAGTTTCATTACATAAACCTTAATTAACGATCGGAGAAGAGTTTGCATAGGCATACATCAAACAGATTTCAGAGATTGGGAATTATTCTCTTAAATTATAACAACAAGATGCAATTCGCCTAGATTTATAGATCGGAAATGTGGATGGACTATCTATATTAATACTGAAATATGTCGAACTCCTTAGAGATACAATAGAGCCTCTCTACAAAATCAAGTTGAGGTGAAAAACACCTTGCGTACTATCTTAAAAGAACTTCCAGTGATACTTAGAGAGAGATGGACAAAGGCGATGAACGATGATTTTATAAAAAAAGAGATTTTAAATACATAACTGTAAATAAGCAAAACATTTCGGAAGCATATTCCATCTGCGACGATGTAGTAAAGTACAGTGACCGGGGAGTCTTTACGGCGACATTGCAAAAACGTATTCTGCGATTGTTTTTTGCTGGGTATCCAGGCATATGATGGATGACGAGTATTATGCAGAGTTACGTCTACTGAACTAACATCGATCGAGATACCGAAAATGGAGATGTAAAAGGTGTGCGTTAGAAGCAAAAACGCCTCCCATAAAATTCAAAGTTTGGCTTAAAACGGGCCGAACATGGTCGAGAATCTATATTGACTTTGATGGGTGATGAAACAGGTTCTATTATCTCGTTGTAGTGTATAGCTTCACTGAATGTCCAGAGTAACTTAATTGTAAAAATCAACGACAGAAACAATAATTGGGTATGTACATGAATTATTCTCACGTTTCGGAGTCGTGTATTTTGTATTACCAGATAACGGTACTCCATTCACGTCAAGTGAAAACACATTTTTTATCAGTAGTTTCTCGAGAAAAACGTTGCAATTACGCCGTATAATGTACGAAGCAACGGTCTAGCGGATCGATTTGTTGATAGTTTTTAGAATAGCGTTAGAAAAGCCACACAGAGTCTTCTGAAATCGTATAGAATTACTCCCGAATGATAACATTATATCTTGCATGCAAACAGGTGAAGTTAATTTCTCGAGAATAATGATGACCATTTTCGACAAACTGTTACCGACTCATCAGAAACAAGAACGAAAAATAAAGGACGTTTTATTAAATCGGAGAAAAGGTTATTTTTTGAATGTTTAAAAATAGTAATTCATTTTGGGAAATCGGGATTGTTGATAAAAAAATGGTAATATGTTTTATATTGCGAATGCATAACGATGTACTTATAGGAGTCATTTAAACAAAATCAGAAAGAAATATTACGATACTGTAGAGGGCACCACTACAGCATAATAATTACTTTACGTCGTGTTTGACATGCCCGGGTTACCAGTTCCACAAATAATTTCTTAAACGCAAACGTAGAAAAAGAAATAGAAACATACCGACGTTATTGAATGTCAATCCCAAGAGAAAACGATATTGACTCCTTACGAAGCATAAGTTCAAAAGGGGGAGTTATGGTGTAAAGGAATGGATGGATTTAGCCAACAATTATAAATACAGTAACGACTAAATCTCGTGGCAGCAATTGGTGGCATTTATGACCTCCAGAATAATGACGCGTCCCTCTGTAACAAACTTTTGTTAATACACTTTTGTTAACGATAACACTGTGTTTGTTTTAATTATTACCGGCCTGAAAGGTTACAACAATAATATAGCGTAGTACATGATGTACAATATAGTATCCAATTGCTTGTGTAGATTTATTAATAAACAATTGTTTATCATTGGTAAAAATCACAAATGCACACATTACATCGATAACGTTTCTGCCTAAAACTTGAATTTACGAGAAAGCGTATTAACTATCGTAAATATAAAGATACTTATCTTTATAATTATTTATAAAATGACACAGAGTAATCTATATATTTTACTTTGTTCAAGCCTATGTATTTTTGAAAGACATAATACAGTTAATCTATAGTAATATATATGTGACATCATAAATGAGGTCATACTGTCATAAATAATGTCATAAAACAATATGAACGTTTATTCGTGCCATTCTAAAATATAATATAATTATTCTGAACAAAGCTGAGTTAATTAACCTAGCTTGCCCCAGTACATTATTATTTACTGAAAAATAATTTTAGTGTGTTTTTCCCCTCAGGATCTACGGTCGTTATACACATCGAATCTATCTCGCGAACTATACAATAATTTGCCAGTGTCACTGTATGTATTGATTATTGTTTCGGAGTTCACTGAAAAACATAATCCAAGATTGGTTTATATTACACTATTAATACTGTTCCAATGACGTAATTTAATCATTATTTAGACTAAGATTTAAAATAAACAGGGTAGTGTAAAATCTATTTTGGGAAAATAACTCTATAATCCTATGAGTATATCATATAAGATAATAACAACAACTAAGTAATTACAATGCAAACGTATATTATACACTATGGGTATAGGAAAGTAATCATTATACAATGCATGAGGTCTATAAATACAAATACGGGATACATAACTAAGTAACTAAAGGCGATGGACTTTGGATATTGATACTGTAATAAAAGGATGCCGGTTCTATGACGGGTAAAATGGGTTCTACGAACAAGGAGTTTTGCACCACTTTTCACTCGTTAAACAGATATAAAATCACTATATTATGAAACTAAAGCTTATGTGTATAATACTATTTCTAATTTTAACCAAAGTTCGAGGATTTTGATTCTATAAAATGTTTCAAATAGTTTTAAGATTAAGGAGTATCAAGTTGAATTGGAATTCAGAGAGTATTGCTTAATTTGTGTCTAATTACTATTGGCTACATTTAATGCAAATCTGAAGTATTTGTATTTTCAAATGGGAGGTTGTGCTCATTTCATACTTGTTAAAACCCTTTAAATTTTTTAGAAATATTTTTAATTGAGGTCTATTACATTACGTTAAAATTTCTCCAAAATTGGATACATCTGACTTTTTCCAAACGGGGTCCACTATCTTTTTTGCATGTTTTTATAAAACAAAATAAAATAAAATAGTGTCTTTCCCGCATAGCCGCCGGTACCAAAATTCACAATGACCGGGTAATTATTTTAGGAGTGAATCATGTAGATACAAATATATCAACATATAAACATAGCTAACTTTATAAAGATAGCAATTAGTGTCATAGTTTTCGTCGATGAACAACGCACGACAACTTGTTTACTGCTGCGGGCAAATTAACCTTTTTTGTAGTCTTAAACGTCTTAGAAAAAAGGTAGAAAAGAAAATGAGTTCTTTTTCTTAGTGCGGTCATATCAGTAAAAGCGTTATTTTTCGTCGGTATGATCGAGAGTCAATTTGTTATTTCATGCAATACAGTAGATTATGTATTTTAGTCCTTTATCATATCTGCAAATTATGTTGGTCGGATAACGATGATGAATTGCTGCACTATGTGGCAAAGATTATTTTCGCAGGAGGAACACTTTAAAGAACATTTTCGAACGTTGAGGAACAGGGGTTAAACGATGTTATAGATTTGAAGCGGCATTAGCTTTTGCGATCGCCATGCTCAATGCATCTTTTCTTAAGTTGATAGAAATCACTATGAGTTGCATGTTCCGATTTAGTGGGAACTTCGAGGAAACATGAATTTCATTCGACTCTTAATAGATAGTGATAGAAGAAGAAATAATCCAACGGAAGCGACAGTGATAGAAAAGGTATAATCCCGGGTCAAACAAGATAGAGTAATAAAAAATTAGTGATAGCGAGAAACTTAAAAGAATAGGTTACTTGATGAATTACTTCAAAATTAATGGTAATTGAACAATTAAAAATATTTTTTCAACATAACTCAATCCCAAAACCAAGGAAAATTTTAGAATGTATTTTGCGTCATTAAAATATATATGAACACATTTTTAAGAAAGCAAACATTTAGTATAACAATTGATTATTCATTAACAAACAATGTAAAAAACATGTTTAGGGGGTATAATTTTCTTTGTTTGCAATATTAAAATGATTGAGAGTCAGATATGGCATAATTGAGAGTCAGATATGGCATGCTGTCTCAACAATTTTAGAAATAATCAAAATGCACATTCTCAAACGTATAGCAAGTAGAATACATCGATTCTGTATACTACAATTATCCATACTTCAATAAATCAGACCCATTGCTGCGAAAGGTGGGTTAACAAGCTACTCACATCGATCACGTTTAGCGTATTTGGTTTCGTCCACAGGGAATTAATTATACTCATGATTTCCTAATCACTGAACTAATGATGACACCAGTTTATGGAATTTAAACCACGTCACACTAGCGATCACATGGATCAGTAAATACTCGCGTGAAGTCTTTAGTTGAATTACCATCGATGAACAGCTTCGTTCTTATGAATTGAATTTGACAAAGTTCAACCAAGGTTAACAAATTAAACAAACTTGTCGTCAAAAAATAAGTTTAAATTTGAACTTCACAAATAGAACTCGTTCTTTTAATTAAGTGTGCAAAGCAACAGAGGAAGTGTACTTAATCTTTTTGTTAACTTGGGGAGCGATTTTTGTACTTTACACTGAAAATAAAATGGGGAAAACAAGCAATACTTGTTTAAATCAAAACTTTGTTTGATTTTTCGTCGGTATCATAATGGGTCGATTTCATTTAACTTAAACTCACCTTGAATTGCCATTCTATAAAAAAACTACAAAATTCTTAATCAAAATCTGCGAGATGAACCAAAGTTTTGATAATTCTGGAAAAAACGTATAGAATTATATTTTCGAATTTGCAAATTCAGACCCAAATATTAATCCTTTAGAAATAAAGATCTTCGATTCGAACTAGCCTTTTATTTCGTTTTTTCTTCCAATATATTTTATTTCTTTTACTTATTTTCTGAAAATAATTATCCGGCTAAAAATGTGTTAAAATGGAAACATTTTTCCTCACCCACCTAAACAGAATAAAGAAAATATGCGACATCAAGTATATATGGGTATGTAGGTGTGTGCTTTTCTTGCGTCTACATTAGTTACCCATTATTATTTGTTCTTTACTATCAATCGGTTAGTATGAAGAAATGAAACGTACTTTAAAAAAATCTTTTTTCACAAATTAATTCGATTATGAAATTAAAGTCATAACAATTAAATTACATTACTTCGTAAATAATTCAGACATTGCTCTTTTACTCGCGGACAAAAAGTTACAGCGAGTATGATATAATTTATAGTAATAATTATCACTGCTAAAGAGGTTATGTTTTCAGTCGAGTTTGTATGTTGCTGTGTTACTCTCTTTGTTTGTTTGTTTGTTTGTGTACAGCTTAGCGTTCATTGTAGACACTATCTAATTGGCCCATATTCTAGCCAATAAGGCTCCACATCCTAGATGACATTGAATTTTAACGGTTTGATTAAGGTTGAGATTTTGATGGAATTTCCAGTTCCGAATTCTTCCAAATTGTATTTATTGATATTATGTTTTTGATAAGAATAATTCCCATGCAAAATATTCACTCGATCAGATAAATATTGTTTTCGTTTTTGGCATAACTTCGGAAGTACTTCATCTAATATATACAGTTAAGACAATTTTCCCCCTGTAATTTTTTGAGGAATACGAAAATAACCACATGCACTATATTGCGCTTATTTACTCGAGCATATTCTAGTAAAATTGTTGTTATTTTTCTCCAGCTTACACACATATTACTTTTGGCCCACTATTTTCGACTCTCCTCAAAACATACTCTATATAGGTGGTAGCAATAACAAATCGCCCTAACACTTAAGTACTGGCACTCCCTCATCGAGACTGGGAATTAATAAACAACGTCTACTTTTCCAAAATAGTGTCTGTTATTATTTACTATTTGTCTGCTATTAATTTATTACATAATATAAAACATTACGCACACATTTAATGGACTCTTCCGCTAATTACGCTGAATTCGAGAATATCGGATAACGTTATTTCTACCTATTACGTATACATTTATATTTAATCTGGTATTTAGAGAATGCAAATAACGAACATAGTTATTTGCACTATTTCATCTTTCAACATGGCGACTAGATTTTTTTCAACGACTCCATTTCCGAATTAACTCACTATACATTAAGATGATTGACAGAGTAATTTTCTGATTCCTACACCTTTCACACGCAAAATATCCTAAAATTGAAAAAAAACACATCGAATTATTTCTATAGAAATGACGTAAAATGTGTGCCTGGTGGACATTACATTCGGTTGCCTTGCGGGGGATCGTACGATAACACGCATGTCAGCTACTGACTAGCTTCGTTTAAATGACCTATTTTTCGTAGATTTTATACTCTAATTCGTGACTGAAACGTTAGCAGCGTAAATCAAAGATCAAGAGGTTATTATGTATTCATTTTCAAATAAATCAATGTAATATGTAATACTTTACCTATTGTGAATATCATTCCGGGATGTTGACATTCTTCATTTTTTCTATTTCTCCCGTGCAACGCCGGGGGACTGGTTCAGCTAGTAAAGTATAAGGATGTATAGCTCAAATAAGACTTTGGACTATCCTTACGGTTTCAGGCAAATGTGTGCAGTCTCACAGCTGACTTATGTTTTTTCTCTTGTTAGATCAGTCTTCCTCGCATTTCTATGAGTGACTGTCGTTTGTCTACCAATCGAACACGTTTTTATGTACTGAATACATCTTACTATTTAAGAAAAACAACACTGTTAACAAGATTCGTGTGTTTATTTGAACGTAATCGCCTTAAAGATAAATCTAACTCTTTTGTTGGACTGAATCAAGATTTTTTTATATATTTAAAAGTATGCTATTTTCTTAGGTCTACCCCTTTACGTTTGGCATGAGATCTACACACTTCTATAGGAAATATTATTCTAATCGTTTTATATGCAGATTGAATGAGCGCATCTTAAAATATACGTTTTTGTTTTAGTGTATTCAACTCGTACAATATTAAAAATCTGTGCACCCGTGATTTAACTATACTAAGTAGCAATTAAATTTAAATACTGAAAACATTCAAACAATCGCCAAATAATGACTAAGATATTAGTGATTATTTTCTTAGGTTTTTTTAACTATAGAAATAATAATCTTTATGAAAGTTACGTGTACATTCATTACTAAAACTGAAATCTATGTCGAACGAAATCGAATGTCTTTCCACAATTATTGATTTTACTCCAAAAATAAATGATTGATGTTTTTTTAGTGTTAAGTATATTGTTTATGTTTTGTATTCTAGTAGATTTATATTTTCAAAATTATTTTTAGTTATTATAGAAAACAAAGTCATTTATATTTTGTCAAACGTGATTAATTCTTTGTGCATGTGTTTTATTAGTTAGCGATATTTAAAATATTTTTCTCATGTTTATACTACAATTTACAAAGTTAAAGATCCAGTTTTCGCGAATATTTTGATTGGAATTTATTAACTAAGTATTACATTTTGTGTTGGATTTGATTTTTATTTAAACAATGAGTTCGTATTTGTATAAAAATTACCTCCGGCCAACTTGTCTATCTGATTGTAACTTTGTAGTAATTACGCACACAAAGATAGTCGAAAAGGCGCTGGCAAATAAGCAGTTATGTTAGTGCTATTTCTCTTTGTAAGCATAGGTTCGAGCCCTGTTTGAATCTAACTTTTCTTTTATAATTTGTCTAGGTTTCCAGCCCTGAAGACATTTATAAAAAGGCTGTATATAATAAGAACATAAGTCAGTCGTGAAATTTCATACCTCTTCTTAAACCCGTAATGACTGGCGATAGTCTATTACACGATCATATAAGATGTCGGACTTCATTAGCTATAATATGGACTAAGGTGTAAGTCTCTACAATTAACAGAACCAAAGTAATCACTAAAGATTTGACTTTAACTTTATACGTGACCTTAACTATAAAATTTGACATAGCTATCCATAAATGATATAAGTTCTAAGTTAGAAAATACACATATCTTGATAAAGTTTTGTCACGCTTTGTAAATCGATGCGAACGCAAGGCTGTACAGTCAAAGACACAAACTCGAACGAAAACATGGAAGCAATTATAATGCATACGCAAATATGTGCATCCTCAAAATGCAGCGATGTGTATCAATATAATAAATATAAACATTGTTTTTTCTGTCTGTCTTTCATTACATTTATAGATAGAAAACAAACTTCAAAGATATTCCTGACATTTTAATAATGTATGTGTATAATGAGCTTTTTTATGTATATTTAGGGTAGAAAAGAGAACAGAAACCCCATTAAATAAATGTAATTATGACAAATACAGGATAGATTTTCACCCTGTAGCATACTATATAGTTTTTCAAATATCGTGGAGTATGTATTCTGGCTAGAAAAAAACATATTCTTATTTTATTTATGTTTTAATTCATAAAGTATATTATGTAAGGTATGTAGGTTAATATACATTTTAAGCAGTTACTTTAATATAGTGGGATTAGCGTAGCTTTGAAATACAATTTTTATTTTATTAATAATTTTAAAATTATAGAAATTAATAACAATAACAATAGAAATAATAATATGGTATTCAGATCTTTGAGTAAGGGGCATATGGTATGCCATTTGATTTTTAGAAATGCCAACTGTCTCTCGAAGGAATTAAAATAAATTTTAGTTCCATCAATCATAACCACTTACTTCTTTGTGCAATATAATAGTATTGTTGAGAACACTTTTAGTAAGTGTTCTTAACAATCATAGTATACAAAAAATGATTCACTATGCGGGGCATATTAGCTTTATAAAAACGAAATATTGCGTCTAGTTCTTCTACAGAATTATTTTGTTTTGGCTTCATTTTCGTTTCAAAAATACAAAGAAAATCTTTCATCATAGTTCGTGCGATAAAAAAAACTAACCCGACATGATGAAAGCCGATTGTCGTTATATTATTCAAAGTGTCTGCTTTTAGGTCCTTTTAAAAGCACGGCTAGCAATGCGTGCACACAGAAACAGTAACCAGTCTGTCGATACCAACTTCTCAAAGAAACAATTGCTTTGAGTGAATAGATGAAAAAAGAATATATTTACCTGGAGTTTTTTGTGAATAGTAATTCTTCTGTTTGTTTTTTTGCTTCTTCTTCATGAAATCACTGTAATTATATGGAATATACATAAAAGCAGACACTCTCGTCTCGTCGGCAATAAAATCATATTCAACAATAGCAAACAAAATACAATTTCAATATTAGGAGTACTAAAAGAAATCTTACTTTAGAGAAAATTTATATATATATATATATATATATATATATATATATACATAGGAAGAGAGAGAAGGAGAAAGAGAGATACTAAAGCAAAAATAATAGAAAAATCTTGTAGAATGCATAACTACTATGATATAATGTTAGGTATGTTTATGTGTTTATATATTTGTACGTACAGGATAAACTTCTAAATTAACAACCGATCATTAAGAACACAGCTGCCTGACGTAATGTGTATTAATGTGGGCTATAGTTTGTTTAATTATGTTTAAATCAAAAAGGTAAAATAGGGCGCTGAAAACCTTCTAGAAAATTATATTATTGCAAATCAATTAATAGTTATTCTCCAAATTACAGATGTTATAAGTATTTTAAAGGGGTTTTAAGAGGCATAATAGAGGCACAACCTCCTTTCTAAAAATTTAAATATTTAAGATTTTGATTGGATTTTTTCTATAGTCTTTAGCCACAAATTAATCCAGATTCTATGAATTTTAATTTCTTCACGATATCTTTTCATCCTTACGCCAAGAATTCTAGGGTATTTTAGATAAAAATGATTAAATAGATTTTTATCAAAATTGGAATAATGATTAGAGACATTAGGTTATCTTAAGAACATAGAAAAGTTATTCCAAACTATTCTGTTGAAGTGGTAACGTTTTGCTGTGCTGGGACGTGTATACATTTAGTTTATATATATATATATATATATATATATATATATATATATATATATATATATATATATAGTGTTGTGTGTGTGCGGTAATTCATTTAAATATTATGAATCTCTGTCCGAGATGTCATCGAGCACGGTATATAAATACAAATTAAAAAAAAAACTCTGAGTCGGCCAATACACACACACACAGACACACACAAGGAGTCATCTTTTATTTCCGCATTTTCGCATTGTAATTCACTAAGTGTAGTGATACCAGCCGGTTAGCAGTGATTTCCCGCTGATAAAAGCCGGTGTATTTTAAGATACTCTCTATACAATTTCAGTCGTCGTCTGGATGGTTCTATTCTTCCTCATCCGTGTCTTATCCTCTGAGACTCATCGCGATCATTTTCTGTAGCATCAAACGCTATTGATAAAACTACATGTTTTGGAGAGGGTGGAATTTTATACTATGTTTCTTCTATCTTTACTCAAGTAATTGAAGTTCCCTTCAATTTGTATTATACCCCTCTCTCTAGCTGTGTTTTGCTCGAGTGTCAGTTTTAACAGAACTAAAATCGTTTTTTCACTATTTTTATTCGTTACCACACTCAATAATTTTTATTACTATGTCAGCTGTGTTCATGGTGTAATTAATTGGAATTTCGTATAGTCCATGTTTTTTTCAGATTGTTCCCCGTGCTTCTACAAGAATTGGTATTTTAATTTCAGCAGACCCTTCAGATTTCTAGCAAATTCAATGTATTTGCTTATTTTTCCTGTCACGTTTGGCCGTATGATCATCAAACATAGCAACATTTACTATTTTGCAGGATATTTCTTTCTTGTGTACTATTATGGTGATACTTTTATTCCTTTCATTTTCCTATACAGTATTCGATGTGTGGGTATACCATGTGACTGCGTGTTCAAAGTCTACATTTCCAACCCAATGATGTCTATTTTCATATTTCTCTAGGATATTGTTCAGTGAAATGTTTTCATGTCTCGTGTTTTTGTCCACGCAGTCTACCTTTGCTGTTTTCCCAGGTCTTATCAACCTCGGATTTAGGATACAATATGTGATAATACGTTCTTCTTTGTGTAGGTAGATACATTTCTTGTCCTGAATGAGTAACGGTGGCACTATAAATGTAGTTGTTTTTCTCATCCAAACTACCTTCTTTTACGAGAAGAGATGTTCTCTCGATAAATAATTAAAACCCGAACTAATACGAGAAAATAGCGAGATTTTTTTCTTTTACAACTTCTTTCTCTTTCTGTCTTTTTCAATTTATCACCGTATATTTCTCATTCATGCGCACACTTTTACAGCTATTTTCATAGAATAGAAATAGACAAAAGGAAATAATATTTCATCACTTTGAGCAAATTCAACTGGTATTTTCTCATGTTCTATTTCAACGATTTAAACATATTGGAAGAGAGCATGAACTAATTTAAATCCTGATGACTCGAAGCGAATGGACATTACGGTATTCTTCTTAGCATAATGAGATCGGGTTCATGGCGAATCTGCCGATTCACGTATATCTTTGTTAGTATTTTTGATTTAGCATCGGGCACTTAGAAAGAGTGAGAGAGAGAAAGAGAGAGATAGATACAAAATACAACTTCATTTCATATGATAGATAATCTCTATTTAGTTTTCTCTAATTATTTGTAATCCATAATTGGTTCTGAGTTGGTGTATCTATATAGATAGAAGTGAATATATGTGTGCCCGGTTCGCTTTAATAATCACTAATGCTGATTTAATAGCTGTAGGCTAAGAAGAATATAATTAATCTTTATAATAATTGATGATAATTTAAATTTAAAAAATAATCATGTATCTACAGTTGAATTGTATGAGAAAAACGGAGAGGCTTACTCTCTATAATATCTGATAATAATAAAGTAAGAAATACTTTTTCACTTTTAATATAGACACACAAATATCCCTTATTATTATTATTATTATTATTATTATTATTATTATTATTATTATTATTATTATTATTATTATTATTATTATTATTATTATTATTATTAAACAGAACGAAGGAAAGAGATTAATCTCTATGGTTTCTTATCGAATAAGTTTAACTTATCGATGACTTGTGTTATTTTACCGATTTTTTTCTTATAAAGAGAGATACAACGAGAGATAAAAAGAAGGAGAGGGAGCAGAGAGTGAGATGGAGTTCTTTCTTTTTTTCTTTTTTTCGATTAGGTTCGTTTTAATGATTTAAAGTAATGAAAAGGAATTAATTTACGAAGCCTGCTAGTTATTAATAATTTCTTCCTCTTCATTTTATTATTTCTAATTCTGGTGTTATCTGGATCTACTCATATTAATGGCCTTATTATTCTAATGACTACGTTATTTATGCGTTTGCCATAACGAGTGCGTTAGAAGAAGATCTAGAGAGACAAGTGAAACTACAATTTTATATCATCCCGATGCACTTGTCTAACATGCTTATATTTTTCGACATGATTAAGCATTTGATAATATAAAATAGCATGGAACAGTTTATAGAAGCTGTCAGAAGACAGCTAGCAAAATCAGATAATGTATTGGCCGAGGAAGGCATCCGGTGAAAGACGTAGATGCCACGGCTTTACACGATACTAATTCAAACGAAGGTGTGTAAAATAGACAATCGTTAAAAGAAGGTGATATGATTAATGACACAAATAGTAAAACGAGACTAAAAGTTACTATGGATTAAAAGTAAAAGACAGTGAATAACGATGCGCCGAGATAAAGGGTTTGGTTTAATTGTCAGTGTTTCACCAGCAATCTCTAATTATTTATGATATTTGCATGTTTGGGACTGGTGTATTACTTTTCGTTCTTGTTTCATTTACCATGTTTCGGTCGTTTTACTCTCCGATCTTCTTCAGGTGCTTTTTATTGAAGTATGTAGGCTTATTTCATATTACACATTCTATATTTATATGAAAATTAATTATGTCATATTATTGTTAATCTTCATATTTATAATTCTGAAAGTATCAGCCTTTTTTTCGTAAGTACTTTGCCCCGTTATAGTTATCACACGGAGATGCAGGATTATTTATCAAGCCAAATGTGTATATATCCCACGTTGTCTCTACTTGAATAACGTTACTTACATTTGGTCTACTGTATCATTGTCCTTGCATCGTGCTCTGGTCTCGTGAATTATGTTACTTTCAATTTTCTGATCTGAAAGCAATATCTGACGTCTAAGACTCAAAGTGTATTGATTTGTCATATTCTGTTCGTGTCAGTCAGTTTATAAGTAAGGTTTGTTCGTCTGAAGTACATTTCCATATTTTGTAATGTCATCTTTGAGCCTGCATTATTAACATGTATATATGCACTTTTTTGTTCCAAATATGTAATGTTTTTTATTTATTTTTGCTTAGTTAGTTCTCAAAAATCAAGGAACCTTTTCTTGCGGCTGACACTTGATATTTCTATGATATATATATATATATATATATATATATATATATATATATATATATATATATATCCGAGTATTTATTAAAGGTTCGCTTGTACTTCTCTAACATTGTGTTAGACAGGAAGTGAAGATTATTCATTTACATCTCTTGAATTGATTCCATTGCAATGATTTATATAACCTGATAGAATATCCAGATTAAGGTTGTTACTTGAGGTAGCATCAGCCAGAGGAGGTGAACCATTCGTCTACGGACCAGTGTTACAAAAGCCCAGGTAATCTTATTTGGACTTCGGGTGCTTTGTTATATAGAATATTTGGTCAGGATTTACTTGTGAGGTGAAGTATCCTGATGTCAATGTCGTCTTAACAAAACACCGTACAGAGAGGCCGATTAAACAAAAATGAGAAATAATACGAATCAAAACAAAACTGTAGGAGAATAAAGATGTATATAATCGCATATTTAACTACTAGATCCAGCATTAAAAATAAATGTGCAAATAAAAACATATTTCTCACAAGGAACTATTATTATTTTATTATTATCAACATTATACATATCAATATTATAACAATTATTATTAGTAGTATTATTATTATAAGTATTCATTTTTAGTTGTTTTATAGCTTTTTTCATTAGAATTGGTGTTTAATAATGTTATTCCTTTTGTTTCATAGACCTAACGAGCGAGTTTTGACATCCGTGCCTAAGTGTATATAATAATTGATTCTAAAAATGTATGTATGTATATATTAATATGCTATGTCTAATTGTCAAATATACTTTTAGTTACATAATCACAACTGAGTTGTAAAAACAATATGGAAATGTTCAAATTATTTGTAAGTTATAAAATGTGATTATTTGATTGATTGAAATAAAACGCGTTACATTTATGTCATTGCTACTATTTGTGTTTTCTATTAACTGGAAAACATGAAAATGTTTCACAAATTTCTTATACGTTATACAGCAACGTATTAAAAAGGCCTTAAGCAATTACTTGTTGTTGATGTTTTTTTTATTCATGTATTAATTTGATTTTAATATCTGTCTTCACAAACAGTTGTTCGTACATCTTCATATCAAAATAAACGCAACTGAGTATATGTTGAATAAAAATAACTTATAAGAATCAAACAATTATAAGCACAGTTATTTTATTATGAATTATTGCAGTATGTCCTTGTGAAAGATTAGGCTAATCCGAATATACCATTCTACAGGAAGTTTCAATTTACTCCCACTGAGTTGAAGAAAGAAAACAGAGATATTAGAAGCAAACGTATTTTTCTCTACAAGCAGGGCAACCAACTGTAACAAAAACTAAATCAAGAGTGATTATCAAAAAGGGTTTATTCAATTTATGACGTTTACTTCCATTCTCAGCCTTGGTTTGCAGACGTTTCTTGACGGACACAGTAATAATATATACGAAATAAAATTACCTTGTTGGGGAATGATTACAGCGAATACTAAAATATGTTTATGTTATATAAAGCGTGTTGTGTTTGCTTCATTATCGCCGACGTATATCTCTATGAAGTGTTTTAAATAAATGTAGTACAAAGTGCTTAAATGGAATGCGATTTAAAAATATTAAAAAATATTTAAAAATGAATACTAAAATGTTATATATTAATTTGTACTTTCGGATAACTCGGAGAGTTTACGAAAATAAGAATTCCAACTTCTCCCGAACTATAAGTATCATTGACTATGTATTGCAACCAAAGTAGAGGATCGTCCGAACTATAGATTTGTCGATACGCCCCTTTATTGATATTTTAAATTATCGATAGCTCTATGAGGGCCGTTGGATATCCACAAAGGGTCTAGCGACTTTAACTTGACGATCAACTTTCGCGGAATACGGTGTCTTAGATGTGAACGAATGACTTAAATTCTTCCAAAACAGCGCTACCTCGTGATATAGGTTTCCAGACTTCCGGAGAGACCGAAGGAGTTTCGCAGGAACACATGTTTTTATGGAGTAGAAGGCAACTACTAAATCAGAACAATTGAACGAACATAAACAATTTTGTTGAGACAAACCCTTTCAAAACAAAAACAGCCATGGAAGCTTTTCATATGACATTGAAGACACGTTGCACCTATGCAGTAAGTACCTTTGGCATGACCTTGTTAACTTCTGCGAGAATCCTATCCCCGTTGGGCGCCTACCCGTTACGCAGCTAACGCAAACCTGCCGCACTTCCTCCAACGTTAGCGTGCTGTGTGCAAGTCATACTATTCTTCGGCCGGCACAGCGTCGTTCATTGCTGGCGAGTGATTGAAAAATGCTTTAAAGTGTTTTTCACTGTACACGTTACTTGATCAGATACGTGAGCAGCGTCCCGATCCAGGGGCGAAGCGTTTCGTTGAACCTCAAGTTTGCTCGATTCGGTTTTTCATCATTTGATAGAGATTTCGCGAATTCCCGCTTATTGGTGCTTTCACTGTCTTCAGTAAACGCACACCAATGTGCATTAAAGTGTACCTACTCACCTGAGAATCATGTTGTCGTAAAACACGGAAACAGAGCTACCCCGTAATTCTTGCCACTTTTTATTCTTTCCGCAATATCTAGCATTTCACAATAAAGGCATGTGAATCTCAGATGCATCCATCGTGTTAGTCTTGAGCGCAATCTATTCCACACCCGTCTGTTGACAACACTAGGCTGGAGTAAAGGAAACTGAATTTCATGCTCTATTTTTAAACTGTTCTCAAAAACATGTTCAGATGCGTACATTACACGATTAAAGTGTGTACATCTTACCTAGAAGCAGATTGTAATTTTTTCATTGCAATCAAAGAGGAAATGAGGTAAAAATAATATATTATTTAACATGACGGTTAATGATATAAGTGATTTCTGCTTCACGCAATAGTAAGTTAAGGGATAGCTCAATGTATAAATTGATTGTGAGTAATTTTGGAATTTGAAACAACTAACAATAGCGTTGTTTAATTGCATTACATTCACCGAAGTCGACATTACAATGTACCGTTTGAACTACATTCGTACTGGCATATGATAAAACATAAGTATTCAATATTTCATCACATTATATTCGTGAAGGATGCAGACATAATTAAATTGGGATCGCTTCGATGATAAGCTGCTTAGCACGAACAATACTTAGTGTACAGATGAATTTGAGATAAGCGAATTGTGGAGAAGACTTCATCCTCTTTCCCCCCAAGTTAGTGCGTCTCTTGCCAGAGACATACCTGATAGCACGTGGTGCTTAAGCGTTCTCCTACTTGACTAGTTGCTATAACAAAGTTGAAGATTTATTCTCCGAAATGATTTAATCCATAGTTGATTTGTATAGAAATCTATTCAAACAATTCCAAAGTGAATTCATCCACTTCTAGACTTCCATCGTGTAATTAGGTTTTAGATGAACAGAAATATTTAAAAAATGAATTATTCTCCTTTTCCATATATTAATTTAGACCGAGTTATTCTTAAAATGAAAAATGAAAAATACAATGGCAATATTGACACCACAATGGAATTATATTGGCATGGTGTTTGAAGATGGTCCACAACACGTGTTCACATAATACTGTTTATTTGTTATTTGAATGGAACATGACAGTAGAAAAACATCCATCATATCTTTTGTAATCGATCATTCAACATAAGAATATTATTTGATGAAATAATAAACTTGAAAATAAATAACCGAATCAGTCATGAGTTCGGATATTGTTGTATCGTAGTGATAACAATACATAAATAAGAACACAAGACAAGAATAGAAGGAATAAGAAATGCATTAAGCATACTTAATTACATACAATAAGTCAGTCGATAAATACAGGCTCTAATCAGCATATAATGCCACATTATATCGTTTGAATAATGAAATGCAAGTATTTCTTTCCAAATTTACATATAATGTAATTTTGTTTTATTTTGTTTCAAGAATATCAACGGTTTATTTTATTTTCAATTTTGAATCACCAGCTCTAAACTGTGTTATTTATAATTAAATCGTTTTTCAAGTAATTACGGGATAATTTCTATCAAGTTAAAAGAGCACATTGAATACTGTTTGCGTTGCAGTTACCAACTCGTTCTTGATAAACGTTTCCAAAATACAAGGCCCGTCACTGGCCTTTTCAATTTATATAGGTTACCTGAAATGAAATTTTAAAACAATCAGGTACATATTCTGAAACTAAAAATACTGTGTAATTAT
The DNA here is from genome assembly GCA_963556195.1 of Sepiola atlantica. Lineage (NCBI taxonomy): Eukaryota > Metazoa > Mollusca > Cephalopoda > Sepiida > Sepiolidae > Sepiola > Sepiola atlantica. Next base: position 113,091,534 of record OY744517.1, on the reverse strand, counting down.
TAAATATAAATCTTTTATTAAACCTACAAATGACATAAATGTGTCAGATCATTTTGCCCCTATCTTGTAATAAATAAATAGCTTTTAATAAGAAAATAGAGGTAACACGAATTTATATTCAAATCATGTATTCAATATACATAATTTATATACAAACCAGTGAATATAAGGGTGTATAATTACACATTAAAGATTAATTCGGATCTCTAATTTTCACTGCATAATGTTATTCTATTTGTTCAATAATTCTTTTGACATGTTATTTATCATATCATTTCGTTTTTGTGAGGAGCAATGAACATACTGTGCACATTATTTTCACAATTGAGCTTGCGACTACCGGGTTCATGCATATAAAAAGTAGATTTGAAATATCTGGTAAAACAGAAACTTTTTTGTCAAACAATAAAGCGTCATTAGGCTTTACGAAAATTCTTTGCAATATAGATTATTTATAGGGATGAAGGAACACAGAGCTTCTACCAAAACTTGAAAAGTGTGTTACTTAGTCAGCTTATTGATAAGAAGTAACTCAACACGATTTTATAATCATGTTTTCTTAATTTCGTTGTAAGACAAGTATCAAACGAACTCGCCCATATCTAAATATATGTAAAAAGCTCGATAAACAGTATGTCAAAACTGTAGTAACAGTTTGCTGACTAGAAGCTTGTTAGTTTCTATAAAGAAGCGCTTGGCGTGCGCTAATTTTCATGTCAAACAAAGGTTTGTTCGATCTTTATGTGTCACTTTTTTATCTGCGTTTGTTTGAGTGTGGCACATCGCTTTTGTAAATATATCAAATTAAAATACACGTGCGTGATTCGAATAATTTATTTTAAAATTATTTTGTTATTCCCTACTACTGTATATGTTGATGTAGTATAGTTTATTGTTTTATTTATTTCATTTTAGTTATTCACATCTAATGAAACATCAGCAAGTGAAGTTTATTCTATGTCTATAGTTCATTGCTATTTTGCTTACTAAACTGTACGTTTAGTATATTTTAGGTATCTTAACGCCGTGTAGCTATTCTAGTATAGTATAAAGATTACCAATATATATATATATATATATATATATATATATATATATATATATATATATACATGTAATTATATTTGTTTTCATCTATTTTTATATATATATTCATATATATATATATATATATATATATATATATATATATATATATATATATATATATATATGTATACATGCAATTCACTGTTAAAATATCGTTTGCTACATATCAAAATCAGTATTTTTCGTCGTCTTCTAACAAAACAAATGTTGTATGTATAAGTTGGTACAAACAGAACGTATCCTCCTCTTTACTTGCATCTCAATAAGAGCAGGGTGAGAAAGAAATTTGGTGTTGAATGTGTGGAAATCCATGAAGCCCAAAATAGCACTCTGGATATGGGGCAAAAATAATATTTCCCTCATTCTAAGATGATTTCTTCTTAATTTATCAAGTGCAGAAAAGGTAAAATATTAGAACATATACTGCACATTGCTCTTAGCCAAAATACCATCAGACTGCTTGAATCATTTAATACCATTCCAGAAAATTATTTTTCTCACGTCTACTTTCGTTCTTTCTTATGCGATAGAATGTGTATCTGACATATATTATATTTTAATTCATCCATCAAAAAGGGAACATTATTATTACTTACTCTTTCAGAGTTATCACACAAGTCACCAGTGGTCGCTCATTGGTAAAAACAGTCTTCCAAAATTGGCAGTATTCTTTGTTTTTTCGATCAGCAATGTTAACTAATTTTGTTCCACTGACGAGGGCAAATAGCTTTCTTAAGATTCTAGTAACATCTATACCTTTGAGTTGAAGTCTGGATGGTGCTTTTCATCCTCAATTCTTCTATCCTCTCAGACACGTAACCCCCATTTTCTGTTAGTACAATCGCGTTGATTATGCTGAACAAATTGTGTCAGATTTAGGAATTTTCTTAGATATCATATGCAGTCTCGATTCCATTGGTTTCATCTTGTATATGTTATTTTAACTTAACTGCAGTTGCCCATTATTACCTTGTTACATATTTTCATATCCGCACTTGTATTTTTAGTAGTGTTTCAGCTGTTTTATGCATGTTATGCTTTGTATGGTGTGAATCCTACATTTCATTCAAATTCCCCACCTCATTTTTTCATTTTGTTAACTATTCTTAGAATTATTCTTAGTTACTTTGTTTTCTTTTATATCCTTACGCTTTCTGGCATATTCCAAGTATTTAGTTTGTTCTTCAGTCGCTTTGTTCATATTAATCCTGGTCAAATCTACTGTTTAGCAGATGTTTCTTTCTCGTCTAATATTATCGTTATCTGGTATTTTCCCTTGAGTGCGTCTCTTTCTATTGACACGTCTGAGACGATTTATTTTCTTTACTTTCACAAACTGACTCTGACTTGTGTGTGTAGCATTGTCAGTATATTCAAAGCGTAGTCGTTAACAAAGTTTTCAGTGGACTTCATTTATGACCCATTATAGGCCATGTGAGTGTATCAGTAGATTTAAAGTAACATTTCGTAAAGAAGATTTCATAGGACACCGATTTACGAACGCTTAAAATGCTGATGTTTACTTTTCGACCGCTTAACTTAAAGCCGCTTTCTTTCAGAAAAAAAAGAATAACAAAGCATATCAAATCACAAAGACAGATAGATTGTATAATAGTCACAGTTATGTTTCAAATAAGATTTTCTATAAGACAGTCTAATGTATAAATAATATGGGAGCGTGGAATGCTTACTTCTGCAAATTGACTGTCTATGTGAGAAATCTATTTTCAAGAGATGGAACATAGTTCTTATATAGCATGTTACTAGGTTCGAGACCAAACAAAAGTATATCCGTGTTTACCTTAATTTTTTTTAATCAGAAATCAAACATAATTCTTTAACGGTATTCATCGATACTAATTTTAGACTATTTTAAGAGATTAATTAGATTTACCTAACTTAAGAAATACATTTTTTAGTCAAAATAATAATATAATATTTTAAATCAAATTTAAATTAATCTTTGTAATATTCCGGGCCTCAAACTTTCAACTGAAATATATAGATAAAATTTAAATTGTATATTGTAAAATCAAGATGTTTAATTTATTGGTATACATTATAATTTCTACAAACTAATATTATTAATATTAGTATGTTCTTCGTGTTATAATTTAAATATTAAATTTTAATTAAGTTTAGAATTGGGTTTTGTTTAATTTAAGTATGAATAAGGAATATATAAAAAGGACCGATTTCAATGTAAGTAAATTAGGTGACTGAAATAGGATTTATCCCTGATCCGGGGAATATAAATCATTGTAGACTGAATATTTTTAAGGGTAACAATAGAGTGTCTATTCTGGAAGAGATGTGTCCCGCTACATTCGTATTTATTTACATGTTTTAAATTTATATTTAAAGCCTGCCCTTCTAATACTCTATTGTACGGGAAAGACTGCCCTGTTTTCAGCGCGTTATTTCGTAAAAAAATAAAAACATCCGCTCCAAAATAAAAAAAATAACGTAATCAAAACAGAATAAGCCCGACCCATGTGTGCTTATTGCGCCTAACAATAAATCTTTCGAAAATGAAGCATTATTTATTTTGTTTGGAGTGAGGTGGTTTGCACAAATAACGTATCTAGTGCACAAGTTTACTGATGAAAGTAGTTTTATTCCGCCTCTCAGAACGTATAAGCATAATTAAACTGTAAACTCTTTGAAAGCCAAGTAAAGGTACTTACGATGAACTAAGAAAAGAAAAAAAACGGTGTCAAGTTTAGACGCCATTGTAACTCACTATGCGAGGTGTATGACATTGTATTCTTGAATTATGGAATGTAAATAATTGTAATCGGAATTGTCAGCCGATACGGTGCACACGATTTATTGTGCAAATTTGAATCGAGTAGTGAATGTTATTGCTTTAACATTAAAAATCTGAGAATGAAAAATTGGAAGAAGGTAATAAGAAGACATAGATAGTGTATGGTTGTGCGGACTACGGGCAACATTCAGGGTATTTGACATTTAATCCGATATTCCTTTATTCCCCGAATAAAGTCAGAACGTCTGGTAGAATGTAATTGAAATCGAGGTCGTGTTTATTATTTATATGTGAAACGTGGTATAGTATAGATGCAATACTAAAAATATATAAATGAAATAATTACGGTGCCTAAATCGTATGTATCCAATTAAGAAAATCTCCGGTATATTTGGGTGACAAAGGAATAAATAATTGGTAGTCAGTGAAATTGTTTTTACCTGATTTGTGGAAGACTTATTTGAGAAAAGCTACATCGGAATAAATGTAATAATATACGTAACGGGACGAAATGTACTCATGTTTTCTGAAACCATGCATTAAAAAGTCATGTAGGTAGCTTGTGGAAAAAAGCATGTAAAACGTATAGTTTGCATTCAAATTATCCTCAGTATTTATTTATTATATTTAATATGTCCATACGTACACTCCCAAACAAGCCTTTCAAAAGGACGGTACTTGCTTTCACTTGCTACTATTTTTCTACTAAAACCGCTACGAGATTCACCGTGTGCTAATTTTCTCTCGTTTAAAAAATAAAGAATCACCGGTTAATCCATAATAACTACCGATTATCAATGAATATCAACTCAGAAATAGAACAACTGTTCAATACAACTACGGATACTTTCGTCGTTAAATTTTTCTCTTTCTTTATAACTTACTTTTTTCCGCTCTCTGAATTGATACTCTAGTATTTACTTATGAAAACAACAACATCACTATTTCATCTTTAACATTCACTACACCAATAAACATGACATTTAGCGCAAAATGAAAGAATATGAGTATGAATTTCATATATTCCGCACCGTAATTAGCAGTGACCTAAATTATTCTTCGCTGTTCGAGAAAGTAACAGATTGTGTTAATGGTATCACTAAACTATGCAATAAAATTGTGTTCGTATATTACATCTAAACTTTAAAGTCTTCGACTTACGTATACAACGATTTAGTATAAAACATTAATTACAATATTTGCACAAACAGACTTTTTCCGACGCAGAAAACTGTAAACAGCTGGAAAGAACGAATGAAAATGAACCGACGTGAAAATCAATGCACGGCGGTAACTTTTTAATTGTGTAGTCGGATATTAGTGGTGAGCTAAATTATTTAATACTTTTCTTACAAATTTCTTCTTTGCTTACTGCTTTAAACGAGAAGTATTCTACCTTTCCTGCCAGAAGAACATAGCAGATTTCGTTTACGTTATCACTAAACAATGGAATAACATTGTTTTCGAATATTACATTTCAGATTATACAGCTTCAACTTAGTTATACAAGTATTGATATTATTTTGCCATGCAAACAGCCTGCAAACATCGCGGCAAAAAAGAGAATTAACTATTTCTGAGACGGGAATCACAGTTTTTGTAAATTTGACGTAAAATGAGCACCCACTAACGGGCCATTAAGCGCTAATATTAAAACGTGGAATATTTTTTCCGATATTTTAGAGAAATGGTGCTAGATACAGATGTATGTAGTGTAAACAAAGATTATATCTGTTATTTGTTTTATAGGATATGCATTTTCCCACTACAATAATAGAAAGTGCGGAAACAGTAGTTATTGTTTTAGTAAGCAATTACTTTTAGATATCAGTATATATTATAATTAGGAAAAAGCCAAATCAGGTACCGATAATATTATACAATACGAACTGACGGTCTAAAATAAAAAAAAAAAACAGGATAACGTTTAAAAACATTTGTTTCCTATTGTTCAACACGGATAAATATGTACGTTGTCGAAGCGAAGCCCATGTTTTATTTTCTGAAAAATGACAGTGTGTGCATAGTCTAAAATAAAACAGATTTTACTTACAATACTTACCAGTAAAATTGAATTTTCTGTTTACATTTTATGTTGCTTTTAATTTAAAGTTTACTTTCACTTCTTCATAAATTCTTTATTCTGTAATCAACATTTCTCAGCACTATCTCAATCTAACAAACAAGCATGCTGACCTCTCACTTTCGTTCATTGTACGTGAATGAAACAAACAAAAGTAGGGTTTTCCACACTATTCTTTCAAACATAATTTGAAAATACTCCTTTTATTTTGGATTTAGGCATTACTCATAATAAACTTATATTCGTTTCTACTAAAACCATCTTCAAGCAAAACAACAATACCAACAACACATTAAACGCAATAAGTCATGTGGTAAATGCTGAGATCGACAGTCCAAACAAAATGCGATAAATAAAATTTGCATAGGCGATAAAAATGATTTTATACTGTATTCCTTTTAAATATCCAATGAGGAACTATTTCGAGTTAAAATCTTGTTAGTATTACGCATGTAATTTGAAAAAAAACATGTTTGAAATCTGTAAATATGCTAGAATAATTGAGATACAAAATAGAGTCTTATAGGGAAGTTGTGTTGGTCATGGTGCCATTGTTTTCTATCGCTCAGAACGAAATGTTGGTTAAAACGTGTACGCCTTATTACTACGTAATTCTAAATGGATGTCAACCCCAGACCCCAGAACGTTCATAAGGTCATAATATATATATATATATATATATATATATATATATATATCTTTCTCTCTCTCTCTCTCTCTCTCTCTCTCTATATATATATATATATATATATATATATATATATATATATATATACAGGGTGTTTCAAAAGTCTTGGGAACATAACGATTTTTAATAACTCAAAAACTATTAGGAGTTGAAAAATGAAATTGGTACCGTTGGAAAGGTTAAAGTTTCAAGTTTTGTGGGGAATCTTCAAAGTTGCTCAATATGAGCACCATTCGTCACACGGCAGACATCTAGTCGATAGTCCATTCCCTGCCAAACGCGTTCCAGCATCTTGACGTCAATGGTTCCCACAACTGCCGTTACTCGAGCCTTTAGTTTGTCAATATCTCTTGGAAGGGGCGGCACATAGACTTGTTGCTTGACAAAGCTCCAAAGGAAAAAGTCACACGGGGTAAGATCTGGAGACCTAGGAGGCCAGGGCATGAGAACGTCATCACCTCGCCCAGATCTCCCAATCCATCTACCAGGCAGCCTTGTGTTAAGAAACTGCCTTACTCTAAGACTCCAGTGTGGTGGTGCACCATCTTGTTGAAAAATGAAGTCATCAGATTCTGCTTGTTCCAACTGAGCCATTAACCAGTCTTCCAGCATGTTGAGATAGGATTCACCAGTGATAGTTGCCTCTTCAAAGAAGAACGGTCCATAGACACCTTTCTTGGAAATTGCACAAAACGCGTTCACTTTTGGTGAATCTCGCTCGTGCTCAAGAAGTTCATGAGGATTCTCAGTACCCCATATGCGAGTGTTATGCTTGTTAACTTTGCCATTCAGATGGAAGGTCGCCTCATCGCTAAAAACAAGCCGGTCATCAAAGCCGTTATCTTCCAACTTCTCTTGCATTGCAATGCAAAAGTCACGGCGAAGTGGCTTATCAGTGTCCTTCAACTTTTGGACCAACTTGAGCTTGTAAGGTACCATTTGCAGTCGTTTCCTTAAGACACGCCAGACAGTTGCTGGAGCAAGCTGAAGTTCCCTGCTGGCTCTTCTCACTGATTTACGGGGGTTCCGCTGAAAGGCTGTCCGAACTTGCTCAACTGCATCTTCTGAAGTTGAAGGGCGACCTGTTCGCTTACTTGGGCACAAACACCCATCTTTCACAAATTTAGAATGCCATCTGACAATGGATTTCCTTTCAGGGGCTTCTTTTTTAAATTTCCTGCGAAATGCACGCTGAACACATGTCCACGATTCAGTCTTTGCAAATTGGAGGACGCAAAATGCCTTGTCTTGTTTAGAGAACGCCATTACTGCACCTGGAAAGATAACACGAAAATCATTAGTATGACCAAAAACTTGATTAAGCAAGCTTTAAAATGGCACCAGTTTTATTTTTCTACCTGGAATAGTTCATGAGTTATACGCATTTGTAATGTTCCCAAGACTTTTAAAACACCCTGTATATATATATATATATATATATATATATATATATATATATATATATGGGAAGAGAAGGATGAAGGTAATCCGACGTGATGGGAAAATGAAAAATGTTGTTTTTTATGTCCCTTTTGTGTTCATTTAATCGTTTCTTTAATTCACGTTGTGTTTCTCCCACGTAAAATTAATGGCAATCATTGCAAGGGACAGTATATAAGCCGGCATGGGATGTGGATGTTTTTTGGAAATGTCTGGATGTGTTTAAAGTAAAAAACAACAACCCTCTTAGTGCACTTTTCTCCCATGCACTAGAACATGGTCATGCATTCAAATTTGAACAAGCCAAAATCACTAAATACATCCACAACACATCTCGGCGAAGATTATTGGAAACTGCCCTCATCACCGCTTCCACCACCATCAAGCAACGAAATGGTTTCTTTAACCTATCACCCTTAATAAGCAAGATCATCCTCACAGAACAAAGACACTTGCCTGATCATAGTTAACTTTTATTTTCATCTCCAACCTTTATGACACTAGTCCATTTACTCACTCCCTTCCTTTTTCTCCTTGAATCTTCATTTTCTCCTTACTTTTTCCGTTTTTCCCCTCACATTTTTAATACTGCAGTCCAAATAAACTTTCTCATGCTCCAAATATTTAAAATATTCCATACCCACCCTTTCAATCACCGCCCTCCTCAACCCCTCCAATCCCTCACTCATTGCTATCATTTTCTAAATATGTCAAATATTTCACACCCTATCACAACAAATCCTCCCTCTCCCCCTCTCAACTATTTTCTCCCCCTTCTTAAATTCCCTCATTTTCTCAAAACGCTCTCTAAGACCATAACTTTCGCCTATCCACCAAAATCACAGCCCTCCCCCTCCCTCTCTACCCATCCTCCTTTCCTTGCATACACACCCCATACACAAACATTCCAACTTACTTTTCCCCTTCAATCTTGACCGCAGCCATCTGGTCAAACACCTCCCTCCCGCATCTTCCTCCACTCCCTCTCTACCATCCACTTTACCCCTGCTCATCCCCCACCTCTTTCTCTTACCACCAGCCACAGTAGTCCTTGCTCACCCCATCCTTCCATTTTTTCCCCACTCATTTTCTTCAACATTCATTTCTATTTCCCCAACAAGTACGGACGTCCACCCAGTAGGGGCCATTATTTCATTTTATTTTTCCTCCCAATATGTCTACCCTACATGTATCTGTACTTGCATGACATTTTTTCTCTATTTTATCATCCTGATGAAGTCTTATAAATAAAGACGAAACGTTGATGTACACATAAAAAACATCCATTTTTTTGGTTTTCCTTTTTCATTTTCCCATATATATATATATATATATATATATATATATATATATATATATTGGGTTGGTGCAAAAACAATGGCGTTTTTGACGTTCAACTTTAAAAGACCATAAGTTATTTTATACCAAACTTTATTAATCAAAATAAGAACCATTAGAATCAACACATTTTTGTCTAACGGGAAACAAGTTTACTTACTCCATTATCATAAAAATCCGGAGTTCTGGAAGCGATGAAGTCATTGAAGGCCGATTCAGCATCATCTCGACTTTTGACGCATTTCTCCAATCTCGGGCACATACGTTAGAGCTTCTGGTACATCTCGTCAATTTGTTGGCAGTACTTCTCCGCCGTAACAGTTTCGCCAGGATTCCAGAAGCTGTGATGGATGAGACCGGTCGCAGATACCAAACAATCACCATAATCTTTTTTTGTGTGCAATGTCGGCTTCGGGAATTGTTTTGGGGCTTCGCCTGCATCCAACCACTGTGCCAAACGTCACCGATTGTCATAGAGGTTCTACTTCTAATCACACGTCACAATTCGCTTGAGAAATCGGCAGTTTCTGTTGCGCAGCAAGATTGTAGAAGACACTTCAAAACGATGATTTTTTGCATTATCGTTCAATTCGTGCGGCACTCATTTATCCAGCTTTTTGACATCCTTATTTGCTTCAAATGGCGAACGACTGTTTAGTGGTCGACTTCGAGTTCATCAACAACTTTTCGTGTGGTTTTGCGAGGATCGGCTTCAATTAAGGCTTTCAGATCTTTGTTATCAACCGCAGTCCACCGGCCTTGACCGTCTTCATCTTCGAGGCTCCTGTCACTATTGCCATATTTCTTGAACCACCTTTGTGCCGTACGTGCGTTAGTGGTTCCTAAGCCAAACGCATCAATGATGTCACGAGCTGCCCTGGCAGCTTTTCGGCCTAGTTATAACTGGAACAAGAATATCGTGCGTATTTCAAATTTGCCCATGCCGTCAAAAAGCCCGCAAAACAATAAATTAAGAGATTAAAAATGAAAACGAATAACACGATTCGATAGAGCGAAAACACACTTTAAAATGACCTGTAAATACGCTATGTTTATCAATAAATTACTGGTATTATGGAGATTTTCCTAAGATTCCAGTTTCTTTTCATGTCGTATATAAGACCTTGGTATTTCGTAATATTTTCCCTTTCAGCTTTGTTTAATTCTGCATCATTAGGGACACTGACTTCAACTAGGGTTGCTACTTTCTCCCTTTTGTCCCATATTACGATGTCAGGTTTAACAGCTCCATTTTCAAGATACGAAGCTGTAGGGATTGTATAGTCATAGCGGATAGTGTATAAATTATTTCCAACTCTTCTTTCTGGATATTCAACTTTTTACAAATAGTCCAATGAAGATATTTACACACTCCATTGTGTCGCATTGTATAACAGCCATCCCCCAGGAGAACCTTACAACTGGATGTCAGGTGGCTCACACTCTCTACTTCTATGTGAAAGAACCTGCACTTACTGTTGCTGAAACCACATACCTTTTAAAAGGCATTGTTGATCAAGCCTTGATCTTTAGCAGTCATTATCATTCTATCATGGGCATAGTGGAGAGATCCTTTTTTCAGCCAGTCTACAGAGCCTTCCTTATCTATATATTCCTAGAAAATCTTTAGCCTGTTGTTGGTTAGCCCATTCTTCCAGTTTTCTGGAATGGATGTTCTTGGTGTAATTTGGCGGCTTTTGTGGGCTATTTCTGTGGCGGGATTTTTGTCTGTTTCTGCCTCATTGGTTAGACAGACTTGTCCAAAATATTTGGCCAGTTTTGTGGTAGAGGTTGTTCCGCTTGCTCTGGTTTCCTGATGTTGGCATACCATTATAAGGTTTGGATTCTGGGAGCTCATTAGATATTGGCCGGGGCTCACAATAGTGGCTCGATGTCGATGGTCAATTTCTGAGATACCCGTATATATATATATATATATATATATATATATATATATATATATATATATATATATATATATATATTTAGGCAGCAAGTCATTATCTAAGCAAGCGTTGTTGAACATTACGGAACTTTCGCGTTTGTATATTTTCCTCGTGAGGTTCTCAAACCGTCGAGCCATCTTTCTGGTTTTAGGTGGCAATCCGTATAGTACTTCGCCGATAGTTTTTAATTCGGCCATTTTCTCGAGCGATTTGGACTTTCGCAGTCGTCTTCAGGATTAAGGTTTTGTTTTTTTGTTTTTTAAATTTAAATAAGAAGACTGGAGCTAGTGTTTATATATCTATATATATATATATATATATATATATATATATATATATATATATATATATATATATATGTGCAAGGTTTTCTAAATATTTTATAAAAAAATATCTTCGTTATTATTGCCACCCACCCAACGCTTCAAATTGTGTGACTTTTCAATATGCTCTTCCACGCCGACCACGTGACACACAGCCATATCAACATTTTTCTTTCTTCGTCAAAACACCTAGACGGATTTTCAACTTGACCACGAGAATGTCTCAACCAAGAGGAAAAAAGAAAAAAAAGAAAAAGAAATATTCTTCTGAAGATGGTAGATTTACCGAAAGTACTCAAGTTTATAAAGAAAAAAAAAAGTTTTTAAGATGAATAAATAATTTATTTTTAAAAACAAATAATCTGCGTTGTGCAAGGTTTTCTAAATATTTTATAAAAAAATATCTTCGTTATTATTGTCACCCACCCAACGCTTCAAATTGTGTGACTTTTCAATATATATATATATATATAGATAGATAGATAGATATATATACTAACTTAAAACGTTCAAATGCATTTATAAAATGTAATAAAACATAGTTTTCAAAAGAGCAAAATATTAAGAAGAGTTTTATTAATGGTTATGTATATACACATTGTACAGCGAGAAATGTACCTATAGTATGCCATTTAATGTTTTTATTAAAATATACTAGCTCAAAGTATACATAAAAACTTAAAACAACTCGAATAAAACATTGAATACACTAATTTTGCTTCGAATATAAATTAATTGGCAAATAAAGCAAGACGTAAAACGCATATTCAGAGACAAATAACCACACATTACATAACAATGAAATTATGCGCAGTTTGCAACTAAAATTTCATTCTAATTTGTCACAAATGAGTAAATTGAAATGTATTGCATCTGAGACGTAAAAGGTTATTCTTTGAGTATCTGGCAAATGTTAAGATCTTAACACATTATTAAGTTGATAATGATGATCTCACGGATTATGATTTAAAACATGTGTTTATGTATATAATACTATATATGTTTACTTATGTATTCGATAATACGAGTATTATAAAATACACAGGTATATAGTAAATTGGGAAAAACACAAATGTTATTACATATGCGGTCCGCTATGCGAGTCTTATGCTTAATGCAATCTTAAACAACAATATTTTCTTTTTCGACAGCGACATAATTTCATTATTGGCCATCAGGCGAAAATCATCCATAGTAATATAAATATTTATATAACAAAACGCATCTGTAAAGAAGATTGCATGAGGCATAAGGAGCACATGCTAGGTAAACACAGTAAATAAGATCTATGATAACATTTATTTGTTCTTATTTAACATTACTATAAATATCTCGATTTATCCGTTAATATATATGCGTGTGTATAATCAAACTACTACCCAGAAATACATATTTACAATGGATATATATATATATACATATATATATATATATATATATATATATATATATATATATATATATATATATATATATATATATATATATATATATATATATATATCCGTTTCAAATCATCAGCATCAAACAAAACGCAGAAAACCCATCTCGTGAGGTGCTGATGATTTTAGTACATATATTATTCCATAATAAACTAAAAATTTACACCAAGTATCTATGTGGTTTTCTTCTTATATTTTATGATTCCAACAGTAACTTTAATTACTTTTAATTTTATTCCGAATAATATCATCAATATTGTTAAAAAAGGATAACTATGTAATACAGATATTACACCGTTTTACACCCAACTCACTTTGCTCTGAGGCAAGCATGCGAATAGGAGCATTTTATAATTTTTGATATGGGGAATGAACATTTCAAAATCGGTTGTCTTTATCACCTTCTGTTCATCATTTCATTCGTGTAGGTCAATTTTATTATGTCGCATCTATATTATCCACCATTACAAAAATGGTAATATTTAAAAATACTGAATATAGATTATTAATACCTATATATGTACATTTCGATCTGTCTAATAATATAATTATGATTGGTAACTATCTACTAGCCATATAAATGTCTTGTTTCTCGCTGAGAAAACTTGAATATGTTTCATTTAGGCTTACACGGACTATGTAGGTAACATATACAATGCAATGCAATATACAATATCAATGCAATTATAAGTGATAGGTGGAATTGGATATATAATTTAAAATCAGCACTCAAAATAAGTGAAAACACCTATTCTCATGCTTGCCTCAAATTATACTAAACCTGTTTTATTTTCGTATTAAAGCATGAACATTATTTTGTTTGAACTCATTTGATGTGATTATGATTATTCTATGTGTTAAATTCAAAGAAAAATTTCCTTTTTCAGATCTTATTCTGTTAATGCTATCTCTATTCTAAATTTTAACTATTAATGAACAAAACTGGAGTTTGAATAAATTGACAGCCAAAGCTCTTTAAAGGCGGGCATGTATAAAAATGTGTGAATACCTAAGCCCAACCTAAAAGAAACTTGTCTTGTGTGTCTATCAACTTTTTAATGTACTTCTGATGTTTTTCAATTGTGAATGAAATAATGAACGTTGAATTAAACAAATTCAATCAAACATTTCAAGTTGTGTGTTTGTTTATCTGTTAACAAAGGCAAACAATTCATATGTTCTGTCTGTGTATAAATTTATGATTTTAAAGAAGTCGCGTGAGTTCCGGTAACACAGCTGATTCGAACAATGTGTTAAACGCCAAAAGACAATGCTTTAAATGTAAATATCATTGCAGTAAAAGTTATTTTGGAACTTGTTTAAATTTTGACAATGTTGACTTCTGATTTAATATTAACATGGATGATTTTTACTCGAATGTATAATTAATTTGTGCACGGATAAACAATCAGATATTCTGCCACACTTCAAAATATATACGTAGAAATTTCTGATGCATGACAATAAACTTTGTCACTTCTTATCCAATGATATATTGTGATACCAATTTTCCTTTGGAATTAGAGCATGTAAAATTCTATTAGACTTTGATATAACATTTATATTTTCATATGAAAAGGATTTAGGATCCCTTACTAAAAGATTTCAAACGTTATAAACCTTTTCAAATTAATAATAGCAGCCGACGTTTTTATTAATAAATAACTGGTTTCACGTTCTCATAAAGAGGAAAAATTTTTATTTGTAAAAATCTAGATTCAAAGTACACTCGTGGATGTATACTCTGCGTTTTGACCGATTTAGAAAATGTAATCATATTTTTTAAGTGTGTTACTTTAAATTTGCATATTTTCACTCTTACTCAACTGATAATTTTCTATCAAATATAGTCAGTCAATATTTATCGCATTACGAATTGGTCTATGATAAAATTGAAAAAAATATTTATTATTTTATAATATTTGGAATATATATATATATATATATATATATATATATATATATATATATATATAATTTTCCTACATTAACATTATTCACCATTAAATATTCGTACGAATATCAATGTGATATAAAGTTTTTAAAATAAATTAATTGTAGACTGTGAATGAAATAGTGTATGAAGTAATTCTATTATAGCATCCAAGACAGCTACACATTTAACTGGAGAAAAATAATCAAGATACATCTTGACGAAAACTGTATCTCGTGCTTAAACAATCTAAATAGATTTGTATAAGCCGCAAAGTCTCAGAATGCTTAAAGATGGCAAAGTCTCAAGCTTCTGTCAGTGTTATCTTAGTAAGTTTAAACGCAATAAGAAGTTGCACGTCATATAATATTGATAATCCTAGTTAATGCGAGACTTAAGATTATCGTTGACTATCAATAAATAATAGACAAGTCATATCATACAACGTAAGACTTGTTTTATAACTTACCAACAAAAGTATTCTTGATTATATCTCGCTGGTATTCACCAGAAAAAAATATTTGAAAATAGGTAAGAATTTAAAAACGTAATTTGCACGAATAAATACATTTTTAAATATTATTTCGTAGGCATAAGAACAGAATATACTTGAAGACCCGTAATTATTCTAGGGTGCGTTCATGTCAACTTAGTTAGAATATGGAGAAGGTTACCAGTTACCGTACGCATAATACTTTTGGAAATCTTATGGCAGTCAAATATATCATGAAATGTACTTAACATTCACGTTCAATTAATTGTATACAATAAATATTTTACAAATAGTATTGCGTTTCAGCATTAAACGACCAAAATAAGTATATGTTGTAAAAACAGACAAAATAAAACAAATCCATTATTATTTCTGTCAGTTGTTACAAAAAATAACGTTATTGTCTAAGAAATACTTTGGAATAAATATCTGAAGTGAAATAATTGAAATGAGTAACTTACTGTCTATTTAATAAAGTGAAGTCAGTGTGATTCCTTAAGTTTGTTATCGATAGTTTCCCTCTACAAAATCAATATTTTAATCTGAATATACATTTATTTATTTACGGTTCGTTCCTAAGAACACTACTATTTCTGACTGGGAATGTCTTTAAATAAATACCATATTTTTATCAGTGTCAAATAAAAATTGAAATAAACACCACCTTTCTTATAATTATCTATTAGCGGAAAGTACATCCAATAATATATTATATTTTTTATTTATTTTTGTAGAACTTGCTCCAGACAAATCATGATCCACTTGATATTTAGAACTAAAAAGAAAGAAATATCGTAATCACAAAGACAGAATATGTATATTGGCTCTAGTCTTGAAAACACAAAAACTTTAGGTAATAGAAAGCGGTCAGCAGAAAAAGAGTTCTACAAGCTAGCGGTTATTGGGAAAAGCTACTGGAAGAGCAATCTGTATTAGAATGAGGAATCAAAACAGTAAATTTCTGAAATCCATTAGACTAACGAGTAAAACGAGCTGTAACAAAAGAAGCAGAGAATAGATCACCCAATTCTGAAGAGCATATGTGATAATAGTATTTAAAGAAAAGACTGAGACAAGCAATATCACGTTTTGAAGAGAAGGAATGCAGAGAAGAAAGTAAGGGTGTGGCCAATCAAGCTACAAGAACGCTTCTGCATTTTATCAAGAACCTTCAAATGAATAGAGATTCACCAGCCTAAATAGGACTAATGTAAACATACATCTCGCTGCACAGCTCCCAACTTAGAATGACACCCTATACCTACTCCCTAATTCTCAGTAGCCCTTATGTCTACAGTGGCGTCCTGCTTTGTTTGGGGTGAAATAGCATAAAGTATTCCATAAATGGTGTAAAAGTATATTTGTAGAGATGGATAATAGCCTCAAGCGTGAGAAAGTGTATGGAGCGATAGACGAACCGACTTTCGTAGAGGCAGAAAGAGTAATGGATTTAATATATGCTCTCTCTAATAAAGATGTTATGGGGAAGAAAGATAAGAAGTGTAAGAGTCGATTTCTTCTCAAGCAACAGAAGCAGCCATGAGAATCTAAGGAAGAAAAGGGACACGCCATCAAGTGTAAGACTCGATATGAGTCTGTACAGGGTCATTACTCTTTTTATTCTTATAGAGAAAGAAATGGAAATAATTTGAAATTCTCGTGACTCCAGATATATTGGTAAACCGGTGCGTAAATAAAGTTGCTTCACTTCTAACAAGGTTTCACATTTTTGTTATGTTCTATGTTTGTCTGCACCTTGGGAATTTCAATTAATGGCCTCAGATTCGATGTCAGAATAAATCCAAACACTTCACTTATTTTATTTGCATAAATTCCTAAATGTAGCAAACTATACCAGCTAATTTTAAAATGAAAACTGTTCTTATTTGTTTCCTAATATATGACACAACTACTTGAAAAGTTATATTCTTGTGCATTATTTTAACATAAAATAAATTACGATTTCTTTCATATTTAACTTATAAATAACGCAATTATTCCATTTCATGATCGGTAAAACTTCCGGTCCTTCTAGTTTTTTGTGACAAATCATTTCATTCGTACACTTATTATAAACAAACGATCAAGTCAATTAAGTATTAATAATTGAAATTAATTTCAGTTTGTATCCGCAGCTTTCAAACACAATGAAGTATTACTACTTCAATTTTCTGTCCGCGGTTCTTTCTTACTATAGCGGTATATATTAGGTCGTTATACAAAATAATGGTCGATTTCCAAAACATACATCTATTTATAGTAAATTTACAGTAGAATTGTTCAAATTAGTCAAAATATGATATTGTTAACATTGTTAGTATTCGGTCAAGTAAGCAGTCATTGCTGTTACGCAGACGGATCATCAAGCACACTTCAACCTTTCTAAGTTTTTGATGCTCATTGAGCGCATGAGAAACCCATTTAGCAAGCTTTTTAATATTTTAAATACTCTGTAAATGGTGTGCGACTGTTGGAGTGCCAACAACAATTGTCTATGACATTTCTTTGACACGTAGATGTGCATTTGGCTAAATAAATACTTGCAATTCTTAATTGTTAACATTACACGGCCGTCCTCTTCATTCTTTATGTGCATCCCCACTACGGAATTTCTGGAACAACCTTCGTACTGTCCGATCGCTTGTAGGATGAATCTATCCATACTCTATTGCTATTGGCAGAAGTTTCGGAGGAATTGTCTCCAAGTGTTTACTCATTCAACATAAGAAGGTGAGGGTCATGTTTAAACATGTTCATAATTGAGTATCTTCTATGCTTAAACATACTTTCTATCTAAAAAATTTACAAATTATTATCGAGAAACATTAATTATTAGATATATGAAACATTACCAAAAATTAACTAAAAATGATGTGTCATTATTTTTTAACGACCTAATATACTAAGAAAAATAAAATGATTTCTTTACTTTGCTATGTATAATTATGTCAAACATAATACAATATTTTGTATTGAGTAATAGTGTTCCTATCAGTGTAATTCTATTTCAGTCACCTTAATTATTTCAAATCTTCCTAACAGATTAAATGCGACCTCACAAATTTTCACAGGTTTTCTTAATTAGAAAACTTAAACATGATGTAGTAAAGAATAAGAAAAAGGTAACTGACAAGATTATGATTACTGAGCCATGGTCCAGTTGATTACTATAATATTCGTGTTTCGACTTCATCGTCTTTGTTCTCGTCTCAATTCTGTAGTCCCATTAGATAATACTGTTGTCGCTGCTATCACACATCACAAGTCTATGAAAGAAATCATGTTCAGGTAATATGTATTAATTAATTTCTAATACATATTGTTAAAATTTCAAAAAAATCGGAGATATCTGACTCCTAACGAACAGTGTCCTCCCCCATTTGCATAAAACTAAATATAGCAAACATTGGGGCCCCTTAAAGCTGTGTACCAAAATTCATAATTATCTGTTATTTATTTCAAGAGTGATCATGTAGATAAAAATATGCAAACTTACCTAATTTATAAATATAATGTAGACATTTATTGTTTTTTCTCAGAAAAAGTTATGAATATAACTAAAAGTATTACTTTCTAAAGCAAAGTCGTTTTTCTCTATTCACTCTAGTTCTTCATCCTATATTAAGTGTGCCCCAAATCTCACTTACACTTCACTTCGTCCTTACATTGTAAGCGATATTTCCATTTTCGAAATGACCATCAAGTGGTAAATTAACTTAACTAAACAATGATATTATCGATTTATTTTCCTTTCGCTAGGTGTTTTCAGATTTTCATACCGAAATTAACACAGACAAATGACAACATTAGATAAATAGTTATCCTAACAGTATGGCTTACGTTCCTGTCATGATTTCTATGGTATATGTAATATTGTGTACAACAAGAGATTTGCAATTACAAAATAATTCAACAATTCATATTTCATAACATTGAACATTGTATTAAACAATGTTCAATGTAATTATTATTTAAGATGAACATATCATTGGAACACTACCTTCTTAGCTATTCATTTTTTGCATAAACACGTCATTATGGCAACAACACTACCGACAACAACAACAACAACAACAACACTGGTGACAGTGAATAATGTTTCCCTTCTTAGCATTTATGAAAATGCTTCCCCGTAAAATATATTTAAATACGTTTAAATGTCAATCTTACCAAAACAACTACAAATGACACAATTACTGCGATATATGTTCCATCTGGCACTAGCGAACTTTACTGGCCTATTGGAAAGAGTGTCACACACCATACATTAGGGTGCAGTTTAAAATTATGCTTGAACAAATCACGCTGATGAGCGGTATAACGGCTAACATATGGAGGCATCACACCTCCCTTGATAGCATTTAGGGAAATGCTTCCTCGTAAAAAGATATTTGAATACGTTGCACTGTCAATATCGCAAACACAGGAGCGCTTAGAGTTATATATATATATATATATATATATATATATATATATATATATATATATAATTTCAAATATATTGGTTGTTCTCTTTTTTATTCATAAGCATTGATGATAAGTATTAAAATGACAATAAAAGCCCTTACAATGCAAGACAGATTTATTTCTTTTTGTTTCTTTCTTTAAAAAAAAAGACATAAATCTGTCTTAAATTGTAAGGGCTTTTATTGTCATTTTAATATATATATATATATATATATATATATATATATATATATATATATATATATATATATATATATATGTGAATGAAGAGATACAGAGATAGATAGACAGACAGATAAGAGATTATAAAAATTAAATTACAAAATATTGATGGGCCTACGCCTTTTATGTACGTACCTATATTAAATATTAATCTATATGTATTTCTTTGTCGATGCACGTGTGATTTATTGAATGTATAATTTCGAAGTCTCATGATTATTTTTTTTTTCAATATAGGAAATTGATTCGCCGAAAATAGCCTATATATTCATGATGTTATTTTCACTAAATTTTTAAATACTTAACTACGTAAGCAAGAACAAATAATACGATTTGTATTTCTCTTGCGATTTCTAGAACCTTTCAATGGGCATAATTATTCAAAGCAACCAGGGAGATTCTGAGGAAGATTTGTCTTGATAACAATGTAGCGTAATTATAAATGTAAAGGGATGTAAAATTCAAGTTTATAGAAAATGAAATAATATTTCAGAGTAAGTTAAACGCGATTGAATCTAAATAAAATTATTATTTTTATTGTTTTACTTACTTCATTTTCGACATAGAATGTGTTTTATAATGAATGCTATCTAATAAATTAAAGTCAATTGTACTATCATGAAAGAGAATTATATATTGGCCTTGCTAGATGTTAAAATACCTCTTTTTCTGGTATCGCTGAAATCAAAACATGAAACGTTAAAATCAAGATAGGCATACAAATCCATATTCTCTACTCTTGATCATAATACAACGATAATTGTGTGTGTTTTACATACTATACACTGAAGAACTTGAAGTATCTGTATTTCTCGTCTGCGTGAGCTGGCGGGTTTTAAAAAACAACAAATTATTGACAAGGGTACTACGAACAGCACTTTAAAACCTAAGAGATGAAGACCTTGTGTTATCTCACGCGACACATACTACACACTGGTATCCACGTACCTTAACAAGGACGCGTTCTACACACTGGTTTCCAAAATTATTTCCGAACACATCGATAACCAGATTAACACAGCCTGGATAAACATCTGAAAAAAAAATCCTTAATAACTATAGACACAACATAATTACACGAAACAGTAAACTTCCTAATTTATATTACCTCATTAAGACCCACAAGACCGGCACAAACACATACATCAGACTCATAGTATCTAGCATTGACGGAGCACTCTACAAAATCTCTTGACTTTTTTCTACTTAAACCCCAACTCCAAACCTTCCCCGGACATGTCAGCTGCTCGCATAAAGTCATCCGCAGGTTACATCTACCCCTATTAGAACAACCTAAGCACAACCATTATGCTTTCAGCCTTGACGTCGTCGCTCTCTACACATCCGTACCCGCATACCCAGAAGTAGACATAATAACTGACTGAATTTCAACCAGCGACCTCTATTGCTTTGGCCTCACAACCACTGATATACAACAACTCCTACAATAATAATAGACAACACATATTTTAATACAAACAATACACATATAAACAAATAACAAGACTGTCGATGGGAGCCAGCCTTTCAGCACTGCTCGCCATCGTATTTATGGATAAATTAAAACGGCATGATCTTAATACTGTCACTCCCCCATCTTCTTCACACGATACGTGGACGACATTATTATACTTTCATAGTCCCAAGAACAGGCTAAAACAATCTTCAACACATTCAACAACACTGACCTACACATATAATTTACAATAGAACATTCCGACAGCTCAGGGTCGTTGTCACCTCGAAATTTCAGCTTCAACATCTCCGTTGAAGGGGCTATAATCACTAAATTCTACAAAAGGACCACCTGTAGAGACATATTCATACATTACAGATCGGCCCTCCCTTGTAAGGCTAAAATAGGCTGTTAACGAACTAACTCACATTCGTAAAAAATGTAGTATTGAGGCTGACAAAACCACCTGTAGCGAAAAATTTCAACAGGTACTAGAAACTAATGAATACCCCACACCCACTATTGAACACCTCAGGAAACTCCGAAGACAGACGGAACATGCTTTTTCCAAAACCTGCTTCCGGGAGTTGCCGCATTTCAACAGCATGATCATCACAGCTATCCGCAAAGCTATACGTAGAAATAACCTGGACATTCAACTAATACACACCGGTCCTTCTCTGCAACAACAATTGACAGCACGGAAAACCAATTAAACAATACTCTTTGCATTCTAGCGATACGCTCCTTGAACACCACAGATATATCATATATAGAGCACTGCATCCTACAAAATATACATCGGTAGTACGGTGATGCCCCTACATATTAGAGTAAAAGAACACCTACAAACACGCATCTCTTACTTCCACAAATACATCCATGCATGTTGCAACACCAAAAAATCATTCAGGATCGATATAGTGGTCATGGCGAGAAACGTCGGCAACCGACGAATAGAGGAATCGATACTGATAGCGAAATTTCCTACCCAGATAAACCACCGACTCAAATTAGGGTCATCACTTCTAGGCTGATAAAGATTTACATCACACTCTTTTTATATTGATTTGATCTTAATTTAACCCTTAAATGAATAGTAAAGACTAATCACTAATAACATAACAAAAACATCACTTTATAATAATAACACATAATATAGCGACATATGGCAAATAATCAATTGACACGAAATACCAGAGAAAATCAATAAATCAATGAATAAATAAATGAAATTAGAAAATAAATGAATGAAAAAATACTAAAGTCTATAAACTAATAATAGTAATAACATTATCTAGCAACAAAACATCACGTATAATAATAATTATTAATGATAATAAATGATAATATGGCAACATAGGTCAAGCACTGACTAAACATTGAATGCATGAATAAAAATATAAATAAATAAATGAATAAAATTAATAAAGATGAATATATTATTCAACCATTATAAATTAATTAATGGTCAGAATTATTGAGACCGCCCACGCGTGAACATTCAATTTACAACATTAACAGTTAATCGACATGTAATGCCGAAGGAAAAAAAACAAATAATGATGATAATAATAATAATAATAATAATAATAATAATAATAATAATAATAATAATAATAATAATAATAATAATAATAATAATAATAATAATAATAATAATAATACCTTTTTTTTAATTTTTAATTTTTTTTATTATTTATTTATTTCTTTATTTATTTTTTAATTAATTTTGAAAAATATTATTTTATTCATTTATTTAAATAAATATTATTTTATTTATTTATTTATTTATTTTAACTGGTGCCGGCCTAGGCTGACACCAGACAACATATTTGTAGAGGGTCGAGGAGGATGAGTAGACCTAGGAGGGACAGGACAAACCAGCCCTCCACTGGAAAAGTGCATAGAGTGCCGAGACCTTGGGGAGGCTTGTTGCCACCCAACTCCCAGAGAAGACCAATTGTCCTTACCGGCGAGAAATCAATGGTAAGAGACTGTTGCGATACCGCATCGTTATCGAAAAGAGGTGCAGAACACTGGAAGTCTGGGGAGACTTGTTGTCACTCAGACTCCAGGAAATACCACTGGTTGTTGTCGGTGAGCAATCACTGACGATGATCTGTGTGAGAACTCCTAGTGAGTACAAATAATAATAATAATAATGATAATAATAATAAAAGGAAAGAAATGACCGAAAAAACCTCGGCGTAATAAACACACTATAACATTAATTTAACAACAAAAAAAGAATGAAATACATTCGTTAGAAAATAACTTAATTTAAAGTGACCTGAACCATCATTAAACAGACCCAGCATAATTACGTTTCTTTAATTGTATTAATTAACATTAGATGGATACGAACGATGAATGAACTAATAATACTAGCTTTAATTACATCAATAAAGAAAATATACATAATTAAGAAAACAATAAATAAATTAAATATCAATATACACAATAATCTAAGACGAATAACAAATAATACAATGTTTAATGGGTAATATTAACCGGCACATTTATTTAAACGAACTATAGATTGGGTGTAAATTTAAATATAGATTCCAAATTAAGAAAAAAAGATTCTAAAAAAATATTTCAAAAAGATGAAAAATATTTATATTTGGAAGATAAATTAATTTAAAGAATGGGATGGAAAAATAATATTAAAAATAAATAAAAAAATAAATAAATAAAATACAAATAAATAGATAAAATAAATAAAATAAAAATTAAACTTGTAAAATCCAATTATATTTCAAATTTCATCATTATTTGCTGCGGGACTGCGTCCTCACGCAACCCTTCGTATACACTTTGTAACTTGAGTCGAATAAAGATCTGAAGAAGAGAAGACTTCCCGAAATATAATAATATAATACAGATTTGCTACCAGACCATTGTAATATTGTGTAGATAGGCATATATATGTGTGCATGTATATATATATATATATATATATATATATATATATATATATATGCATGTATTAATTGTATTAAATGTGAAACTATTTCAGCCGTTCCACCATTATATGTCCCATTTTGTCCAACTTGTGTCGATCCGAAACACCACTGCATTGTATTGCCTTCTAAGTATCAGATTTCTATCTCAAATAATACAATGCTTCAAGCAAACTACATAAACCTCTTAACAAATGATTAATCAGAGCGATCATCAGTAATTTTAAACGAAGTCATATGGAATCTATCCGAGAGTGGAATGGAAAGTGTCGACACTGTCGGTGAAGCATATTACTTCTCCTCTAGAAAATAAATGATTAATCAGAAAAAAACAATCGATATTTTTTGAAGAAACTAGAATATCAGCTTCATGAAGCATTAAATTAATTCGCCGAACAGAAGAGTTGTGAAACACTTTCATATCTCCTCCGAAAATGTACATACAGATTTCATGCTACTAACCCTTATGTCTAGAATCATTTTTTGTTATCAAAATCCATTACATTATTTTTATTCTTGAAAATGTGTCAAATTCAAGGTTTATGGTTAAGACGTTTTTAAAAGAAAATTTAAATTCAAGGAATGTTAATTAATTTGTGTTTAATAAAAATGGATCAAATGTAAAGCAAATCTAAAATATTTGAATTTCAAAATTAGAGTTTGTGCCGATATCATCTTCCCTAAAACTCTTTCAGATACCCCAAATATTTTTTGTGGATATTTGTAAAATGATGTCTCACACCTATTACAAAAATTGATAGTAACCGGATTTTACAGCAATTAGATGCCGTTTAGGAAGGGTAATACCTGGACAGGAGAGTGCTTAAATTATTGATCGAAGTAAGCTCACTGGATGTGAGAGTGGCTCTTGACGCTGATGGATCCATCATTGAGGATGCATGCAGGAGGCGATGATAACATACATCCAAAATATCAATGTGATCGAGCTAGATGCCGTACTCAGAGAAAGCAAACTCACACTGAAGTATAAATCAAATGTGTTACACGTATTAACAAACTCCCGTTGCGTGTAATACTAAATGACCATTAATCTAACAAAAATCTATCTGCTGATCACCAAAACTTCGGGCGACATTCCCATAAGACGGCAACTGGACATTTTAATTATATTTGTGAAGGAGCACACTTTTCCTGTCGATGCGGCACTAGTAAGATATCATCATAACCTGGCGAACAGTGTCCTCTGGTGGTGGCGCTATGAGGTGTAGGCTGAGGTTGAACGCAAACAACCAGTTCATCATTTTGCTACCGGATACCTCAGCCGTGCACAGCTGACGTTAGTTCATCGATATAGTGGACCCCCACCCCAGCAATTAGGTAAATGTTATGCTTTGTGGGTAGGATCGACTCGTCCGTGTCGAAAACAGTTAACGCGTTTGTCTTGCATTGCAAGGAGTGTCAGTTTATAAACCCTGGTCCAGTGCAATGATATAATAAACTGCTTGGTGTGCTTAAAACCAGCAATCCATGTACATTTCGCACCATAATCATTCCAATTTTTTGGCATTGACTGATTGTGGTCACACGCGGTTTTGATTCTGGCATCCACTACTATGATAAGACGCTTCAAATATGGTCCGGCAGTAAGAGTTAGTTTATTTCCTCCGTATCTATTGCTACTAGAACGGATATCCTGTGACAATAGTGACAAAGAAAAGAATGGTATAGTAAAGAAGATAAGCTTAACTAAAAATAAGCCACCGACATTGTATTAGCTAATTCTATTAAAGACTTAAGTTTTGATGATTGTTTACAACATATATATATAAAATATTCATCCGTCTTGTAGAGTCACCTCTTCACACAAAGTTATGTTCTATTTAAGCTTAATGTTGTATACAGAATTAATAGTCAAAATATCAGATAAAATCGCATTTAGTATGTATAACTACTTCTCGCGATTACTTAATTTTCAATTCTTTGAACAGTTGTTTTAATCAATATTCCATTCCAAACCCTACACATATATGATATACACTACATAATACTAGTAGGATACATCGCAAAACATTTCTAAAACCAAACTGATCATGAAATCTACTATCTACATCAATTAATATAGTATATTTACTTGTCGTCCATGGAGAACTAAATTAGACACAAAACCGATCTTTTATATCACGAAAATCAAGCCCCAATAACAAGATACCCTGGATTAGAATAACACTAACATTTGCTATAGTCTTAAATTATTTCTCTTCTGTCGACTCGAGGTGACACATGGGACACCGTTCAGTGCCATCTAAAGGGGAAGATGATACTTGGAAAGATCGGCTGAGGTAAAACAGATACTATACGTTGATTCTAGTACAAAGACCGAAGTAATTACTACCCTCTTATATGGGCAAGGTTAGAGAAGTCGATTTATAAGGAAATCTGTCTTCTCAAATCAGGCACCATGTGCTGGTTGACAAAATAACCCATCTAGCCATGGATCAGAAAAAAAGGTGCGCCAACTTGGCAGATTGGAAGAGTAGGATAGATAATAAGAATTTAGTACGTGCTGATTTGTTTATTATTTTGAGTATATAAGTTCAATGCCCTACTAAATTTTACTTGGTAATATGTTCATATTATTGTTACGTTTAAAACGCTTAAAGAGTCTTTTCCTTTCAAAGTATTCTATTCACTTTTCTCAAGAAAAAGATAACGCGATTTAAAATAAAGACTGATTTAATTTTAGTACAGTTGAACATTGTGGGCAATCTGAATTTAAAAGTAATTCACTACGACATTGAACACAATGAAATTCTGTTCTTTTTCAAAGTGACATGTTTAACTGTTATTTCAAGATGTTCGTTTGTAATTCAATTACGAATGTGACTTGAAAATATAATTACAGGGAAAACCCACCATTGTAAAAAGAAATTGTTTGAGCTGAGGATTGCTTCAAGGTTTCTCATATATCTTTTAAATTTAATACAAAAGCTTGGGGCATCGATGATTGCACCCAAAAAGTGTCAGCTAAACCTATACAAAAGTGAAAGACTTATCCTTAAAAGTATGATGCCTCGTATCCTGCAAATACCGTTTAATTTCTAGAATACACATGAGATTCACTTTAGAGAAGCTTACATTGATTAAGTCACATTTAGTATAATAATAATAATAATAAAAATAATAACATATATATATGTATATATATATATATATATATATATATATATATATATATACCTACATGTCTCTCACTACCTCTATATATGTGTGTATATATACTAGAAGAATGCCTATCTGAGGACGGGTAAAATAAATTCTTTACGTCGAATATATTACACAGGCAGAATAACTACCTCGTTAAGACCGTATCTTTTAAAAATACTGAATAAATGCCGATATACTTTGTTTATTTCTATTGTTTTTACTAAATAGTTTTAATTTGAAAACATCGTTGGTTAGATAAAGTTTATAGATATTATATTTTCGACAGAATATTATCAAAGAATATGGTGAATTAATATATATGTATATATATATATATATATATATATATATATATATATATTCTTAATATTCTTTTCTTCGAGTTCTAGTCTTACACATACAGCTACACAGACACTTTCTCACTTATAAAGTCACTATTATAATATTAAAGCTCAATTGATTGACGTTGTTTTCTAAAGACGTTTTACATACTTTGAATGAAACTAGGTTCAATCTTCTACTAGACTCTGCTTTGCATCGCAATAAGCACATCTAAAAGACTACGCTAACACTTGTTTTGTTGATATGTAATATTCTCATCTTTTTACAGACACCACTTTATGCAATTGTTTTAAGACGTGAAACTATTATTGTCTCTCCATTATCGTATTGGAGGAAAAATCAAACATATATTTCACTTAAGGCTTTTAAAGGAATAAATGAATGTAAAATAATTTATTTTTATAGCATTAAAACTTATTCTTTTGTGATGTAAAACCATTAAGCATATAAGTGCATAATGTTACCTGATTAGTCTTAAAACCTTAAACTCATAACTTGTGATTTCATGATTCTTGAATTCATTGATATTCATTAGGCCTGAAGTAGATTTCATATTTTATATTGAACGTTCATAGAAAACTTAACTTTCACAAAAAGATGAAACAAATACAAGTTTGTAACGTCCTTATAACAACGATAGCCAGTTCTTAATTCATAAAAGACAAATACATTGACAGTATTCTTAACTGGCACTAAAAAGTTTATTAAAATTTGAAATGAAATGGTAATCTATTAAATTCCATTTAAATTAATACACCTGGTGTACTAATCAATTTTAAGTAAATAATATTTTTTATAATCATCCGAATATGTTTTCTTTTAATCTGGAAAATATATTGTTTGAAATTGCCAGGGGAAACAAACTGTGATTAATATTGTTTATTTTTATCCTTAATTAACACATTACTGATATTATCATTTCATTTAGTCTATATGTGTATATTTATTTATCTAACAATATATATATATATATATATATATATATAGAGAGAGAGAGAGAGAGAGAGAGAGAGAGAGAGAGAGAAGGATATATATATATAGAGAGAGAGAGAGGGAGATAACTATATATATATATATATATATATATATATGGATAGATAGATAGATAGATAGATAGAGAGAGAGAGAGAAGGTGAGAAATAGACTAGCAAAATGTGAGCTGTTCGCTCACTCGTTGAACTCACGTAATTTTTGTTGTATCAGAAAAAATACGTTTGTATAGCCCGTTAATTTTTTAAAAAAATACAAAATCCAAAATACGTTTCTGTTAGCTATATCTCCTACTGTGACATTCTCGCTTTCTTTATCGCTCTTCTTGTCTACCGATATAGGTAAAATAGCATTAATAACATGATGATGTTCTCTATTGTTTATAATTATGTGTTGAAATCTTCTATATTATTGTTAGTTTTATGATATTTTACTGTTAATAAACACAAAGAAAAAGGAACATTCATTGATAGATATCGTGTTACATGAGAGAGAGGTAAAGAGAAATGCAGTGAAAGAGAAGGGTCTGAAAATGATAGATAGAAGTTATTAAGAGATGGATAACTCTGAAACAAATTGAAAATTACATCGAATTAGAACAATTCAAATGAATTTTCCTTCATACATAACTCAATCGTTTAATCCAAGTATATGTATATTGTGTGATTAATAGGGTAACAAACGTTAATTAGCTTTAATATAATAATATATCTCTATATATAACACTCAATGTATGTATGTGTGTTAGTGTGTGTGTGCCCTATAGCAAAAAGTTAGCGAATCTCGATCAAATCTAAAAGTTTATTCTAATATAAAATTCATCGTAAAATTTAAAGGGCATATTCCCGAATCTCTAAATTAACTTTTCAGGAAATTATAGGGTAGATTTCGTTTGGAGGGTCGATTATTTCAGCAATGTTCAGCTTAATTTTAATTTAATTATGTAATAATTTGAATAGAAAACAAATAAGTATATCCTGAAAAAAAATAACTGCCAGTCATTTTCTAAAATGCAACTGGAAATTACATCAACTGGAAATTACATCATACGAAGAATGCGATGTGCAAGGGGGATGCAAAATTATAATACGATAATTCTAGGAAGAAAGAGGGTGACTAACCCAGACTTTACTTAGCCAACTTATAATTATAAAACAGGAAATGAGTCAGCATTTTTTAGATTTTACATTTTAGTGGATAGTGCTCGCCACTTTCCGCCACTAGCAACAAGTGCCCGCCAGTGTCTGCCACTGTCAATCACTGTCAGCCAGTGCCACTGTCGACCCTATAAAGAAATAGCCATCTCATACTTCGAAACCCGAAATTAGTCAGCATTTTTTTTATTTTACACTTTAGTAGACACTGCCCGCCAGCGCCCACTGGTATCCGCCACTGTCCGCCACTGTCCGCCACTGTCCGCCACTGTCCGCCACTGTCCGCCACTGTCAGTCCTATAAAGAAATAGCCAACTTATACTTCAAAACATGAAATGAGTTAGCATTTATTAGATTTTCCATTTTAGTTGACACTGCTCGCCAGTGCCCGCCAGTTAACGAAACTGCCGCTATTGTCAGTTCTATGAAGAAATAGCAAACTCATTATACAAAACAGAAAATGATTCAGCATTTTTAGATTTTACATTTTAGTAGACCCTTCCTGCCACTACGCGCCAGTGTCCGCCAGTGTCCCCCAGTGTCTGCCATGTAAAGCAATCGAGAACTCGTAATCAAAAACAGGAATGAATCTGTATTTTTATAATTGTACATGTTAGTAGACGATGCAAAACACGACCTGCTAATATCCGCCACTTTCCGCCAATGCCCGCTACTATCCCATATGTAAAGAAATCGTCAACTCATAATTGCTATGAGTTCTTTTATATGTCGATTACATAAATGAACATGTTGTATGAGTTCTTTCATATGACAGGGGCGCAACATAGATGAACATGATTTCATATAATAGGGACGCTACATAAACACACATGCTTTACGAGTTGAAATAGAGGAGGAGAAGAAATCAACAATTGACAGTGACCATTTGTGCTTTTCAGCGTTCTCTGGGATCTAAAATTGTATAATTCCTTGCATTAACGTTCGATTTCCAAGCCTTTAAATATAAAATGTAAACTGATGATAAACTGTATTGACGTAATCATTTTCACTGGTTGTAGGTAAGGTGAAACTGTTTTTATTCCAGGGATACCAATTATACCATGAAATATACCTTTGCACTTTAAACGGTTGCAGTTTCCTGTGCAACTTTGTTTCGCTATGTCCATTAATAAATTCAAGAAGAACCGTGCTTTTCACATGGTCAGCTTTATGTATGGGCATCACGTGAAGGTTCAAAAACAAATCTTTTGTGTGTGCACATAAAATAAAACAAAAAAAACATTGTTTATAAACAGATTTTCAATCTTAATGCTAAATGATTTTTTGATTATTTATTTAATGATTGCAGTTTGTATTTCCATAAACTTTCTTACAAGCTTTGAAACTTTCAATATCAGTTTCAAATTTTACTCATATCTTTCTTCCTAAAACGCATATGATAATTATGCATATTATTCACTTGTATATTTAGTTTTATTAACTGGAAGACCGTTTTAAAAATGTACACTAAAATAAAATATATATATATATATCAATTATCCTCTGAATGAGTAAAGCTGTAACACACCATGTGATAACAAATAAAATGATAAAATCAACAATTATGTTTTTGTGGTTTGTATTTAAAGAAAAAGGGGCTAAAAACATAATTTACTTTTCCTGATTTCATTCGTCTTAGAAAAACATGTATAAAAAATCCACCAGCTGTACATAGAAAAAGAACGGGCATTTAATAAAAAGCAATCGTCTGTGTAGCAGTATGTGTCAGACTAAACTCTGAAACACACACACACACACACACACACACACACATATATATATATATATATATATATATATATATATATCTATATATATATATAAATATGATTTAATTAAGCAAGTTCGAATTCGCCCGCGTCTCTGTGGGTGGCATCGGAGCTGCAACAATAATGATTATTTCTATTATTTTTGCAACCCCGGTGCCACCCACGAGTTAGATTGTGTAGGTTGTTGTAATATTTATATATATATATATATATATATATATATATATATATATATATATATATATATATATATATATATATATATATTCAATATATTCCGGGCAGTATTCAATCGGAATATAATGTCTAAAAAGGTTATATGACCGAAGGTGTTTGCAAATTAGAAATATTTAATAAATTCATTGGAAATAAAGAACATATGTTGACATCATTTTAGTATTTACACCATTTAATGAAGGAGTTATTGTGGGTTTATATATTTTTACTCCAAGTGATTATATATTCGATATAAAATATATTCATGACATTGAAGTGATAGTAATTATTTATTCTTGACTGAGGAATTTAATTGTTTTATATATTTTACCCTAAGAATATTTACAACAATAATATAATATTTCATTTTTCAAAAATATTAATTCATATAATTCACAAGCAACATAATGTAACCCTATATATATATATATATATATATATATATATATATATATATATATATATATATATATATATATATATGTGTGTGTGTGTGTGTATATATATATATATATAGATAATAGCGAAATATTTTTCTGTTTATCTCAACTATATTAGCAGTAAAACCCGTTTGGCTTATTTAATTCTATTATACATTTATATATTTTATAACACATCATATATACCCAACGGAACAACTCTAAAATGCAGTCATCCTAATACTTCATTTGTATGATAATTTTATAAACACTCTCTAATAAATATATTATGCACACTTTATATCTCTTTTTGTCCCACAATTCTTTTTATGCAAAATTTCTGTTAATATATAATATTAGTAGTAGTAATAATAGTACTAGTAGTAATATTAATTACAACGATGTAATGAAATCGTTGTACATCATAATTTCCGGTCACGTACACACATGCGTATGTTTACACTAACAAACAACTTAGATTACCTTGGAATAATTTGTTTTGACAGATAAACTCAATAACTAACAAAGTTTTACTTTTAGTAATTAAAGTATATATTTATATTAAAAACTAATTTTTTAGTTGTTGTCCACGCTGACGACGACGACGACGACGACGACGACGCCTATCATGAATATGATTGCATTTGCTATAATAAAAAATGTCCCCACCTCCTCACTGGTTTTTAAATTACATATAAAATAGATTCCTCGTATCATCTCAGCGTTTTAAATTACAAAAAATAAAAAAATGAATTCATATTACCAAAAACAATTGTTATTACTATTTATGTTGTCTTTTATAATTAGTATGTGCCGTACATATGACGAACATTTAGACTCTTTTATTCT
The DNA here is from genome assembly GCA_963556195.1 of Sepiola atlantica. Lineage (NCBI taxonomy): Eukaryota > Metazoa > Mollusca > Cephalopoda > Sepiida > Sepiolidae > Sepiola > Sepiola atlantica. The sequence continues at coordinate 113,057,974 of OY744517.1, read as the reverse complement.
CAATAAATACTGGAGGCATTACGCGACTCAGTGTTTTTCAACCCCAAATCGTTCAATTTCTCATTAACTTCGGTTGATTGGTTATCCTAGGAGTTGAACCTTCCCAGGCCTTGCCTCCCCTTTGAGTAAGTTTATTACATACTGCCTGAAACGCCATGACTGGGGGATACCAACGGAGTTCTCCGGGATAGTTTTGCTAGGCCAGAGTGCTCCTCCTTTAAGGCTTCATCCTTCCCCCACCTTCCGATCTATTGTCACATATTACTGCGGTAGAAAGCAATTAAATATCTGTTCAACCTCAGTCTACACTGGCAGTCAGGACAGACGGTCCACCTCTCTTGTTCTCTGTTGTATATACTTCTCTCCAATATACTTGTTATACCTACACCGCGTTCCTGTGTTTTAAATCCGGACCCTAAACAGAGTCATAACAATTAACAACGAGATATTCGAACTAACACGGGACCCCGCCACCATAAAAAATTGGCGACGAAATAATCGAGCTTACTGTGGTCTATCCGTGAAAGGAAAATTTCTTGAAAAGATAACAAATCTGTGATTTCTCCAAACTGCGAACTGCCAACTGCCTTCTGCCCATCTCTCGTTCTCCACTTCACTCAGCTCACTGAGCATTCGCACTCTTCACAAATGAGTACAGTTTTATGCTGCTTTTTTCCCCACCTATGCAAATTGACTGTTAACCAGAGCCATCTAGCGTTCAAATTCTCCAAACAGCCAATTTGCAAAGGGGGACAACTCTGCTAACCAGAGAGTTAATGAATTAACATTGTTGTCTTCATTTTCCACTACATGCCTCCGTGATCTTAAAATCACATCTCACCTCGCATAGTCGGCCATCGAGACCGGTTGTCTCCTCTCACGATTAGAGCGTCGCGGGGGATCTTCCAACGGTGGCTCACCGGCTTCTTCCTCAGCATGTCCATTTGATGGCAGAGAGACACGACGTATGTCAAGCACGTGTCGCGGAATCCCGTCAACACTCACATTGTTTACAGACTGTGCATGCGTTACCCTTCCTCGTTCCCAACGTGTAGTGCATAGAGCTCCCGGTGGCTTGACCCACACTTCTTCACCAACTGTGATGGATCCTTGTCCCTCTTCACTCATGTTCGTTCTAGCAAGAGGATGACGGCACTCATACCGAAAGACTGACCACTCTTTGGAGACATGTTGTACCAAAATACCGCCTCTTCTGGTGAGATTCGGCCTCTCTCTGCAACAGCCTTTATGGTTCGGTGATGCCTTTCGACAATCCCATTTCCTCCCGTTCGATATGCAGCCCGAAAAAATTGCCGGGTTCCCCACCTGGCACACAGCTCTGCAAAGTCTTCAGAGCGGAAGGCGGCACCATTATCCAGTAATATCTCCTCCACTGGCCCCATTCTCCAAAAACACCGCCTCCATGGCTCTGCAGATTTCACTCGCGGTTTCCGCTCTCAACTTACGCCAGATTGCCACTCTCCCAGGTCCACAGTCGACCATTGACAGGAATATATCGTTCCTATAATGCGTGACGTCAATGTCCAGCCGTTTCCAAGTTTTAGTCACCTGTAATTCCCCTCTCTCGTGCCTGGATGGGGCAGGGTCAATTGATTGACACTCTCTGCATTGTTCCACCACCTCTTTAACCGCCTCCTTTGTCACACTCGGGTTAACCTTTCTTGCAAGAAAAAGTGTCCTCTCTTTCCCAAAGTGGTGCATTTCATGCAGCTCTCTCGCTTCCTCACTAACGGCGCACACAGACGCGGCATCCTTCTCTTTAAGCCAGGCCTTCTTTACTCGGGTCAGGGCATCTGCTCTGTTCTTTGAGTTGGGACAAGCGTAACCGACACTCTCAGTCCAAACTCGCGAATCAAGTCTCCCAAAATCCCGAGCCTACGCTTGATCAGCATCTCAGCTGCTCCCTTGGTCCTTACTCTCCTGTCTCCTGAGACTTCTGACTGGATCCAGGAGGCCACTGTGGCCGAGTCCGTTTTCAACTCTGCATTTTTCAAGCCCCACTTTAGAGCCAGGTTCACTCCCTTTGCTGCAGCCTCGAGCTCTGCAACATTTATGTGGGCATGGTCATTCCTTTTGCGTAGCCAAGCGGCATCCTCCACTGTTGCTCCTCCAATTTCAAGCAGCACACCGAGAGCCAGAGTGCTAGCGTCACACCAGATCACGCCTTCTTTGCCCCGTTCGACACGCCATTTTCCTTTGATGGGGTCTTCCACCTTAACCTCCTCCACCACCTCGCGTATCAACTGCACAACATCCTCGGTCACTGTGCCATCCCAGCGGCCGCCTTCGGTCCGCCTTTTTATATAGCTGCATGCTACTCTGAGCCACCCGCAAATGGGGTAATGGCCAACCAGCTTCCCACATATGGAGAACAGCTCTCTCTTAGTCAGTCCGTCTGAGATATCGGGCACCTCATTACCCCGTCCGAACATCAACGTCCCCTCCTTATCCCTTTGCAGCTTTAGTCCTAGGGCCGTGCCATTTTCTAGTTGCTCAGGTAGCTTCGCAAGCAACCCATATCTTCCAACGTGATTGCTAACACTTTCCGCGGACAGATTTCCTTCCTCGACCAAGATGTCATCAATATATGAGCTTGTGGCCCTCTCCACCTCGTTATTTTTCCCCAGCACTGTTTTCAAAATTGCAGTCATAATTTTGGGTGCAGAACTGAGCCCAAAACCCAACCTTGTCAGGCAAAAGGTCTGACCCTTGAACTTAACCAGCTGGTACCGCCATAGCCTCTCGTCTATGTGTATCTGGAGGTAGGCTGATTTTAGGTCCACAATCTTGCTTGCCCGCTCCATCTTCCTCCACTCTCGCATTACTTCCTCGCAAACGTCGATACCGTCCCCTGTGTGGCAAGCAATATGCTGGTTTAGCTCTCTGTAGTCAAATACTGGCCTAACCTTTCCTTTGGTGGGCTGGACTACCGCCATGAGTGGTAGGACTCTGTCTGCTTCCCCGGACCATGGTACAAGGATACCTTCCTCAACCCACCTCGCTATCTCTTTCTCAAATTCAGCCCTTGTGTCACCATTCAGAGTACTTTCGTAGCACCCAACTTGATTTTTTAGTATTGGCGGCTCTGAAACCCAACGCCATTCCACCGTCCACTTATCTTCATCAAAACTGGCCTGAAAGTGTTGTCTTTGATTTGGCACGGTTCCGCTTTCTTGAGTTTAACACTCTCCATCCCTGCCAATCCGACTGGGCGCTCGCATCCAAATGTGATCATGCCCATGCCTAACATAGCACCCCCTAGTCGATCGATGACATCCAGGCCCAACACAACATCAACACCTGCAACAAGCCGCTCCATCACAATTGCCCTCACCTCAAGTTCGGTCTCTCTCACTATTATTCTCACAGTGCACATTCCTCGGCACATCACCTCACGGCCATCAACCGCCCTCACACTGGTCGTTCCATGCCAAGATTTCGCAACATCCGTTGTCACCAACGTGGTCGTGCAGCCGGTATCAACCAGGGCTTTGGCTCTTTTCCCGTTTGCGGTGATCTCCACCTGTGGTAATGCAGTCCTATGCGCCGTCACTTGATAAGGGGGGTAGCCGCTGTCGCTATGGCACCCCTCTAATCGTTTTCCCTGTACCTTGCAGGTTCGGCTGATATGCCCAGTTTGTCCACAACGGAAACAGGTTATGCCAGGCTTAGGTTCTCGGCAGTCCCGTACAAAATGAGGCTCCTGGCATCGAAAACATTTCACTGGGGCTTTTCCAGGTGACCGCCCCCACGAGAGATTCTCCTTAACTGCGGACTTCCCTCCCATCAGGCTTACACTCGCGGTTGCCCCCAACTGGTGACTCTTCTTTGTCAGCACCCTGGCATGGGTCAGCACTTCATCCATATTCATGCTCTCGATCATTGTCAGTCTCTGCAGCTCTGTGGACACACTATCAGGAAGACCAGTCACAAACGTCATTTTCACCGTTTTTTCAAGGCTCATCCCTGCATAACCTGCCAGTCCCGCTACCCTCTGGATCTCCGTCGCAAAGACATCTACTGGCTCTCCTGTCCATGTGATCCTGCGCATTTTGCTATAGGCGTCGAAAACGCTTTCTGCGAAAGCGGTCTTTAGTCTTGCCTCTATCAAATCTGCATCGTCTTGTTCAGCGTCATTCATTTCCAGGTAGACCGAAAGTGCATTTCCTTCCAAATATAATGGAATCAAAGTTGCCACATCTTCAATTTTCTGCAATCGTGCGACCATCTTCAATTTAGACAGCCATCGCACTACGTCTCCATCACCAGCGTACGCCCTCCATACGTCACTGCTTAATCTGATTCTGTCACCCATCCTGTTATGTAGGTAGGCCGCAGGAAATAGCTTGTGGTCTATCCGTGAAAGGAAAGTTTCTTGAAAAGATAAAAAATCTGTGATTTCTCCAAACTGCGAATTGCCAACTGCCTTCTGCCTATCTCTCGTTCTCCACTTCACTCAGCTCACTGAGCATTCGCACTCTTCACAAAAGAGTACAGTTTTTATGCTGTTTTTTGCCCCACCTATGCAAATTGACTGTTAACCAGAGCCATCTAGCGTTCAAATTCTCCAAACAGAGAGTTAATGAATTAACATTGTTGTCTTCATTTTCCACTACACTTACACGGGACCCCACCACCACAATAATTAACAACGAAATTTTCCAACTTACACGATACTCAACAACAACAACTGTCAACAAGATATTCGAATCTCCACGGGACCCTACAATAATTCGGAACACCCTTAAATATGGCCACACAAAACCTAGCTACGAGGTATTTGAATTTACACCAGGACCCACAACTCGAACAAAACTTTTAAAAGGATATCACAGAAACTGGCTACCAAGTATTCGAATGTTTCTTAAGAACCTGAAAAAAGGACCCCCCACAACGACCGGCAACGTGGGAGTTAAAATGTCAAACTTACACGACTGAAATAGACTGACAACGTAGCTACAGTAAAAGGTTCCGGAGAATTTTTAAAATGAACACCACAACGGGCTACAAAATTGATTAAAGAAAACCTTAAAAAAATAAGAAAAACTTGGAGCAATGAACTACAAATTCACCATACAACGTCCTAGTTCTATAAACTGGCTTACGCAAAATTCTACGGCAACACACTATGCGTAAAAGCGTACTGAAATAAGCGATTTTTTCAATCGAGAAATAAAAAGGTTTTATACTTTTTTACAACTTAGATTACGTCTAGCTAGCATACTCTTTAGAAAATAAAATTATTTTACATGCCGTACCCGAAAGGAACCATTTACTTTCTAAAAAAGAACACTATTTAAAATATGAAACAATTTAAAGCGACGGTTGAAGAATTATTTTAATTTCAAATGCAATAACAAATCGAACATAAAAAGAGGCAGACAGGAGACTACACACACTGAAGAAAGATTCTAAAAGCGTCTCCTAGAACGAAATGAATAGCTTATAGAGCAAAAGAAAGAAGTCAACGACCGACTACAAAAGACAGAAGATAAACTTCAAGAGCAGAAGTAAGAGGTCTTGATTACAAAAATTGGTCAGACTCTAAAACGGTTCGCTTGTTACTTAGCAAATCAGACATCACCGAACATATTAAGTTCGTGGATTTCATTTTGCTTTGAAAGACTTTTGATTTCACTTTTGCGGAAGCCGTCAAGTTTTCAATGGAGCTTTTTAGCCCAAAGACTTGATCATTTCACAAACGCTGGGAGTGTTTACACCTGGTAAAGAAAGCGGTGAAGATCATTCAACGTTCGGATCAGTTGTAAATAAGCACGTCGACGACTTAAAATCATCCGAATTTAGTACTGATAATTTTAAATGCTTAATCTTAGTTCAAGGATTGGTATCAAGAAAAAACGCTGAAGTAAGCCATAGACTTCTGAATGAATTAGAAAATGAACCGAACTTAACACTGCAGAAATTAGCTGAGAGCTGCCAAAGATTTATTAGTGTTAAGCAGGATTCGAGAGACATCGAAAAGTCGTGCATTGCACACATACAGAAAAGTGCGTCAAAAATCTAATTCAACCCTCGTCCAAAACTATTCAAAGCAAAAAAACGGGATTTTCACGCCTAAAAAACAAACCAGCCTTATAAAAATCAATTATCGCCGATCCCTTGTTATAGGTGCGGAAGCCTGCATTGGGTAATAGAATGCCCATTTCTTTTAAAAACCTGCCTGATTTGCAAAAAAAATCGGACACAAAAGTTGGCATTGTAGAACTATGAAAAGAAGGAAATCGCAGGTAATAACTATCAAACATGACGACAATATTATAAGGAGATAAGTTCAGGTTAATATTGTGAATAAAAAAGTAAAACTACAATTATATTCGGCCTCAGACGTGTCTATTATTAATATGTAGACATGGAGACGGTCGGGAAAACCGACCATATTAAGAACCAATCAAATTTCCAGAAGAGTGATTGGTGAAAAAATAAATTTCGAGGGTGAAATAATTACCGACATTACCTTTAACAAAACAACGAAGAAAGTAAAAATTAACATATTACAAATCAGATGAAATGTATTTGTCGTAGATTTAATTTAATTATGGGGGTTATCTACCAAGAATTATTTCCAGAAGAAAAAAAATCTGATGACCGTATCAAGAAAAAACAAAAAAAAGAATTTTGTTTTAACCATTAATCGTATGAAATGGACTCAAAATAAATTGCCAGCAGAAATGACAGAAATTAAATCACATAAAAAGACAAAATGTAAAAACTAAAATAAATTAAACCAAATTATTTGAATAACCAGGAACGTTAAATAGTTAACCCAGAGTTAAAGAACTACAATTACTAAAGTTACAACTCAAAGAGTTTTTCGAAAAACTAAAACCTATAAAAGATAAAATGACATGAATGTCGATAAAAGGCGACATCTTTTTAAATGTAAAGATGTGCTAAAAGATCAGACATCTAGAATGAATTTGATAGAGACACTCAGTTCTTTCATAAGTGATACATAAATAAAATTAGGGAACGACTATCGGAAGACACCGAGAGCACTACCCAGGAGAAGGTTATAGCTACCAAAACAACACTTTCGACATATAGCTATATCAAGCAGCCCCAGAATAGCATCTAGCCAAAAAGGAAACAATACTAAACTCATGAGGAGGTCAGGCTTAAGTGGGAGTGTTTGGGTGCCGTACCTATGAAGAACATTTGGACTCTTCCATTCTCAATAAATACTGGAAGCATTACGCTACTCAGTGTTGTTCAACCCTAGTCTACACTGGCAGTCAGAACATACGGTCTACTTCTCTTGTGTCTCTGTTGTATATACTTGTCTTCAATATACTTGTCATGCTTAAATCACATGTCCGTGTTTTCATTCTGGCTCCTTAACAGAGCCATGAAAATAATAACGGCGAAAAATGCAAAGTAACCATTTTAAATTACTAAAGTATATATAATTATTTTATTTAACCAATTGACATTCCGCTTTGTGAAATTGTCAAGTATTTCCAATAGAAATAAAAGGTGCGAAAAATAGTAAAACAAATAACTGATACCAAAAGCAATTAAAGTTACTTGTATACCTATCTGTTTAATTCTTTTGCGTTTTATAGTATTTTAAAGCGTTTTGTTTCATTTCAATTAACAATGTTGTCAAAATATATTGTTAGACTAAAATAGAAATAATCTGATTCTTCTTATTGTATTTGTCGCTTTTCAATTCGGTAATAAAAAGTTACTTTTACCGCGTTTGAGACATTTATTTGTTCAATATTTTTTTGTTTGTTTTCTTTTGGGCCCCAAAAGACAACACCAAACTTGGAGGATATATACTTACGCAATCTTAAAAACGGAATGGTAACGCTATCGGATTATAACATGTTATAGAAATTCAATAGAAACGCTTTAAACTACTTATAAACACAAAAAAACAGACAGAAAGGTTTAATAGTAACTTTATTTTCTTTAGTAACAGTTATTTTTTGATTATTTTTTCACCATTTTTCTGTTTGTAATTCGTGACAATTGCCCCAAATATTAGTGTATTTCTTTAATTATGGAGATTTCATTTTCTTACTTATACAACATACAATCTCAACATTGAAATATATCAAATAACACGATGGCTATCATCTTTTCGCCGTTTTCCTTCTAAAATGTGAAAATAAATATAGTTTCTTTGTTTTCCTGCAGATAAGGATACTAATAGATTAATTGCTTACCGGGAGTATTGTTTACTAGTACACACACACACACACACACACACACACACACACACACACACACCCACACATCCACATATATATATATATGTGTGTGTGTGTGTGTGTAAACCCCTATGTATATATATATTGTATTTTTTATTTATACATACATTATTGGTTACATATGGGCATACATGTTTCAGTTGTCTTCTTCGATAGAGCCTCAATGTCTGAAGAAGTTGACTTTCTATTAAAGAGGACAGCTGAAACATGTATGTACATATGTAACCAATATTGTTTGTATGAATAAAAACTCATACTAAAACAGCTCTACTTGTTATTTAGCACTTTTTATACACACTGGAGTTTCAATGGATTAACATCTGTAGAAAAAATATATAATACATGCTCTCTCTTTCTCTCTCTCTCTCTCTCTCTATATATATATATATATATATATATATATATATATATATATATATATATAGGCAAGCATTATTAATTAATACAGAGTCTTTTTGCTTGATAATACCTTTTTATTTTTTCAATTTTTCGAATGGCCCATTTACTGTTTCGGTCAAATTGTCGTATGTAAGTTATGTGGGTGTCTTGTTCAATTTTTTTTCCTTATTGCGAGTACTTTCGATTTCATTCGTAAAATCATCTTCAGGCGGTGTTAGTTTGGTTTCCTAAAAAATATGTATGTACTGTTGAGTTTTTTAAAATTATTATAACGGCCAGTAAGTTACAACTTTAAAGAAGCGTCTATCATATTGAGATGTTACATGGGAGCCTGATTATGTTCTTAGAGCGTTAATGATTTAAACGTATAATTGCTTAATGGCTAATAATTTGGTAACTTCTATTACTATACTACTATTTTAAAATGTTGTAACTAGTTTCGTAATTCACATTATTGATTGTGAGATGTTTAGTTTTTATGTAGAGGGCTTCAAGAATGTTTAATCTTTGGTGTTGGTTCCGTGGTGTATTATTTTAGTATTGTTAACTAGTATGTGTCTATATTTTCTATATTGCACAACCGAAGTCCCTTTCGACGACCATAAGGAAAACATCTATACCTATATATACGGTTTTTCTATGAGATAGGTGCTCAGACCGACCATCAGTAATTTTTACATGGCTGACCTCGAAAATTAAATATTTAATATAATTACTAAACTCTCCATTTTGAAGACGAAACGGACAGAATATTATGGGATATGAATATACAAACAGATAAACGCATACAAGCAAGGACACCGGATGTCATAATAATCGACAAGAATTAAAATCTTGTCAAATCGTAGACTTCACCGTTTCAGCTGACCACGGAGGTAAGATTAAGGAGACGGAAAAAGGTAACTTGCCAGAGAACTGAAAGGGATAGGTAGAATGAAGAAATTTAATATACTACCAACAGACGCCGGAGCACTAGGAACAGTCCCCAAAAGCCTGAAGAAAAGACTGTGAGAAATTGGAATAAAAGAACAAATGACACCATAAAAAGGATAGCAATTCTCATAATAGCTTCAATTTTACGGAACATCTTTGAATGCGGAAACCAACCCGCATAAGCTACGAATGCTAACTAGTCACACACAATAAGAAGAAAACAAAACCACAGAAAGAAAACCACTGTACGAACCACGGAACAGAAACTGCAATAAATGTCATGAAATAATGACGCCGACCTCGGCTAACACCACACAAAATAGTCGTAGAGGGTTAATAACATGAGAAGACCGAGGAGGGACAGCACTAACCAGACCTCCACTGGAAGTGTGTGATAAGTTCTAGGACCGTAACGAGGTTTATTGCCACCCAAATTCCAGAGGAAACCAATGGTCGTTACTAGCGAACAATAAATGTTAGGCGGCTGTTGCGGTGATTATCGAAAAGAGGTGGAGAGTACTGGAAGTCTGGGGAGGCTTGTTGTCACGCAGACTCCAGGGAACACCACTGTTTTTTGTCGGTGAGCAATTACTGACGATGACTTGTATTATAACTCCTAGTGAACAATAATAATAATATAAATAATAATAATAATAATAATAATAATGTTGGCAGTGGGCGATCACTAACGATGACCTGTGTGATAACTCCTAGTGAGTAAATAATAATAATAATGATGATAATAATAATAATAATAATAATAATAATAATAATAATAATAATAATAATGATAATAATAATAATAATAATAATAATAATAATAATAATAATAATAATAATAATAATAATAATAATAATAATAATAATATAGAAATACAGTTACTTACTATTTTAGCCCTACAAGACAAATATCTTAAAAGAGATGTCACAGTTATGAATTTTCGAATGGAATCAACATAGAATGAGGTTATTGTGTGTGACCCAACGGGTCACGAGTACTTCTTATATGTATGTATTAACCTTTCTAAAAATGTAAAATGTAAAATATGGTTGAAAGAATGTAAAAACTATGATAGACTTATCATAGTTTTTAAATTCTTTCAACCATATTTTACAAAAATGGTGAGAAAAACAAAAAGAAATGTTATTCAAACTGGTATGTAATTATTTAATACACACACTTAGACGCAGAAGAGAGGATAAAAGAACACTTTCAAAAAAGCTACCTCATTTACAAGAGAAGCAACCTAAAAGAGTTTTCATCGCAAAAGAAAATTATATTATTGCCGGTTATCTCAGGGGAAATGTCGCATCAGTCTGTAATGGACGTAAATAGTATAATTATTTCGCCACGACTCTTTCAATTACATACATTGTAATGGGTAGAACATTGTTTCTAGTAACGGCATTGACAGTAAAGTTACCTAATTATGGCACAACACATCTCTAGTCGAGCATTCAGTAATCAGCGAACAGTATACTATTCGGTCTGCCAAAATAGTACACCATTGTTCTGTTATCTATATCTATATAATTAAACATTGCGTATTCATGTACTCGCCTATCGCCTTATGTTGGTTGAATAGGTACATACATAAGGGAGGGTTGGGTTTGCCCGTTTTTTCAGAAAATCGAAAGTGCACTTCATACGAAAGCTGTGAATCTGATGTGATAATTACTGACAACTAAAATGGGATTCTTAGCTTGTACCAATGTTTGCACTTTTAGTTTTACATAGCATCTACAATAATGTACATAAATGCTAAATTATCTAGAATAAACTTACTTCAAAATTTACTATTCCAATTATAAATCTAGATAAAATTGATACTTTAATATTTTATATAATGAATAACAAAATATATTCAAACAAATATTTTAAATAAAATCAGCACTAGCAAAATATATCATTTAGTTACGATGCATTCAATAAATAATTACTACGTGTATAGCACTCCAACGTAAATACTTCTGACGAACCAGACCAGCAGTAAAATCCGAGGCTTTTACTTTAGCGGTCCCCAGATACCGGAACGCTTTCTATTATGATAGCATATTTCTTCAAACTGCTTGCCTTTCGAATAATCTACCTGTTATCTGTTTCCCCGACTGTATCACCATACAACATTTTTACTTACATATATATATATATATATATATATATATATATATATATATATATGAAAAAATATATATATATATACATAAATATATATATACATATATATACACATATATATATACATATATACATAAATATATACATATATATATGAATATACATATACGTATATATATATATATATATAGAGAGAGAGAGAGAGAGAGAGACAGACAGAGAGACAGACATAGAGAGAGAGAGAGAGAGAGAGAGAGAGAGAGAGGAACAGAGAAATGTCGGCGACCGATTTAAATCAGGAATGAAAAAAGACTAGTAAATAAAATTGCTTGAGAAATGTACTCGTATTTTCTTATATTCATGTAATGTAAATTCAATTTAAAAATGTAATATGCATCATTTTTGTAAATTTACAACTAATTAAGTATGAATACATGTTCATTTATACCAGGGAGATCATTGTTTTATAGCGTATTTTCTTACCATCTATTCATCTGACTGCAACTTTAAAGAAAATAATATTTGCCGGAAGCAAAAGTAACGAATTAGACCGTAAATTATTTAAGACAGAATTCTGTATTGTTTCGAGTGTTTCTGTGTACTATATATTATAGTGAATATATACAGTTTAAATTTCCTCATTTAAATTTGATTTAAAATATTCTCAATTCCGTATATGCTGTATAAACTCTGACGCTTTTTTTGTGGGGGTTCAATATTTTATTTCATGTATTTAATCTATCATGATTCGTGATGTATTCAATACGTTTGTACCGTAATATTTTAACGTCTTAATATAATTAAAAAAATTTTTTAGATATCTATCGATTCTCTCTAGAATATTAGCCAAACAATTTTCAGATAGGCTTGGATCGTCTATAATCCAAATTTGATGCTTAGTATTGTCTTTAGTTAATTATCATGTCGCTCAAATGCACTCTCATACATTATATTATTCTACTGTATGATGTTTCATCTCCGCGAATAGAATCAAGGATTTTCTAAGTATATTGATGGGAACAAAAACAATGATTAAAGTAGACGTTTCGTTTTGCGCTCAGACGATAACTCTCTTCTAGAACTTAGGGTCCCCACGATAAATCTAAACTCTTATTCACAGGAGCCGCTTACGTCTCAGTATTAATGTGCCTTGTTTAGTGTGAATTAAAGTAAAAGAGTCAGGGAATTTCAAATAAGATCGTTCCTTATCGAATATTTGGTTTAAAAAATTGTTATTATATTAAAATACATTTTAACACTAACAATCCGTATTGTGCATGCAAGCGACTTTACCTTATTTAATGTTACTGTATTTCGTCGCACATAGAGTAGTGTATTAATTTACGATATGGAGGTGACACGTTGATAAGTCTTGTCGTAACAAATTATATTAACATAATTATCTTCATATAAAGTTTGGTATGTGTATACGTTTAAGGTAGTTTGGTAGTTTTGTTTTACGGCATATCAACCCTTTTTGGGTTATTTAATGCCGAATCTGGTCATTATAGTAAAAGATTTATGCTTCAGGATCTAAAAATAAAATAAAAAAGGGGAGGGAGAAAGGGAGAGGGGCTGTAGTTTTTGTTTTTGGTTTTGTAGAACATAATTAAGTTTTACAAAAAAGAAAAAAAAAAAAACGTCAATGTAGGTGAATTTCGTCTCAGGGAGCCACAGGACAGCCTGATCTGGTATCACCAGTGTATACGTTTAAATGTTTCTCTCTAAATATAATTAATTCTAAACTAATCAATCGATCACTATGAATTTGTGAGCATAGCTGATAGGCGTATTTGTGGGTAATGCAGTTGTATTTAGTTTTATATAATTTTGTGAAAAGGGTAAGTGGAAGCTCTCCGTGAAAATTAATATACCTTTTATTCTTGCGGAGTATTTGAAAGTGTGTTTGCGGTCGTAACATAGGCACATCATTATACGTTATCTATAGTCATAAAAAAACCAAAGTGACTGTTGATGTTTCTTAAGATCTGTTTAGCTTTAACGTTACATTTTAGAAATTTCTAGAATAAAAAACATGGATTAGATTGTGATCACACTTGCGATAAAGATTCTAGACAAAAGGTTTAATATAATAATATCTCACTTTTTATCATTGTAATGCGATAAACAATTTGTTCGAGGTATTAATATTTGCTTAACTGTGACCGGATATATATATATATATATATATATATATATATATATATATATATATATATATATGTTTTGTGATGAAAAAATGATTCAATACTGGTCACCCCTGAGGAAGGAATTTTATTCCGAAATTGATTGGATTAATGTAAAAAAAAAAAAATTAATCTTGTATTGCTAATATGGCTTATATTTCAATTTTATTAACTAACCCTGCAATACTTTGAAATTGAACGACTAACCCACACGTTTATATATATATATATATATATATATATATATATATATATATATATATATATATATATATATATATATATATATATATATAGTACGCCAGGGTATGTTTACCAGATATCCATTAAGTGTTTAATCGTAAAAATTGAGAGCTAAAATACAAATGATTTATTTAAAAACTATGTTACATATTTAGAGACATACATCGGTTTCATCGAGATGAACTGACCTTTTACTCTTTCGTGTTTTCATTTCGAGAGTGACTGATGATTTAAATGGACCTTAACATCATTTTAAAAGATAAAATGTCAGTCGATCTGGATGAAACCGCGGTACGGCTCTGAACTATGTAACATATGTGCTTATTTGTTTCGGTTGTACTCTTAATAGAGAGTCAACCTCTTCAGACCAAAACGAAGAATTGAAATGAGATCAGAAGTTTTATTGTTTAGTATATTTTCTAGGATGGCATGTGTTTATAATTCAACGGTCAAGCGTAGTATCAAATTACATTTTTTACTCGTTGACACTTTCAATCCGTTTATATTTTTCTATTTTTGCATTTCATTATTTATGAAACCATATATTTTGTAATTCCTCAGTCTTTACTTTTTTCTTTTATCACCTCTTTGCAATAAGTTTATATCTACTCTAGTAATCTCGGCGGCTAGCTGGATTCCAAACATTTAAAATGTACATAAAAAGCACTAACCTACACACATAGAGGTTAAAGTATCAATATTACCTCCAGACACACACATATACACACACACACACACAAACACACACACACACACACACACACACACATATATATATATATATCTACATACTCTGATCTCTATATAACGCATATAAACGTACAAATATGCATATACATAAGTACGCACACATACATACACACATCAATATATATATATATATATATATATATATATATATATATATATATGTGTGTGTGTGTGTGTGTATTATACAGTTCCACACACATACCCACCTACTCTACATGTCTTGGCTTTTCTGATTATTCTTAATCTAATTATTGTTTTTTTCTATCATTTATCAATTCCCAGAAGTATCGGGACAACGTATTGATTCTATATTTCCTTATTTCTAACAGATTATGTGTGCACGTAAAACCTATCTTTAAACCCCTTGACGTTCTTCCTATATAGCACCTCTTTCAATCTCTATTTTCTGTTGTGTTGATTCGTGAGCAATATATTACTGATGTGGTAACCCAATCGTTTTTAGAGAGGAGAGTCATCCTGTCTTTAACAATTACAATTGTTTGTGGTTTCATTGTTGTCAATACTATTATTTTTATCATTCCTTTAAAGTATTTATTGTAGTGTTTAATAATTCTTTCTTGGTTATCTGTACATCTATAACTTAATGGTGATGTATGTTAAATACCTTACGCTATGCGTTACCTGGTGGGAAGTTTTTGTTTATACGTTGTAAGAATTTGCTACTAATTTTTGTTTTTAACATAAGATTGATGGGGAAAACCAGATTATCTTCCGGACTTGATTTCTAGAAACTTAGTGTCGGTATTTTTATTATTTTGTAAAAAGAAATACGTTTTCCATCTCATTCATCCTAATAATTCTTCTGTTTTCACTATAAGTCTTATTCTTAGAAGATAGCTATTTTTGTTTGTCGTAGGTATGTTATTGAGTGATGTTCCGAAATTAATCTTTTTCATGTGTCTGTTCTATAATCCACGTTGTAGAGTGCTCAACTGTCATGGAGCTTTATATGGTACATGTATTATATTAGTTTTTGTAAATGTAAATCCACTTAAAAAAGTGCTAAATAAGAAGTAGATATGTGCTTTAGTATACATACACACATTATTCATATAAGATATAAGAATATAACAAGTAATACGTACAATTCTAGAAATCGAGGCCGGAAAATGCACCCCCTTCAATGTAATGTTAAAAACAAAAATTGCTAGCAAATTCCTACAGCGTATAAACAAACACATTTCTTGCCTTCAGTAGATGTCAAGTGCTTATTTTAATAAATGCACTCCTCTTTTTAAACACGGATAAGTTTAGTGATTTATAAATGGCTGGCAAGAAAGTATATTGGAAGATTGCGGATTGCCTGAACGATTTAAACACATCAATGGAATAATTGCAGCGACCCAAATGTAATAAAGAATGGAAGTAACATGAAGTTTCGATGAACATCCTTGCTGGTTTATTTTCGTCTCCTATAGCGCAATACAAATGAACTCTTGAATGTGTTTGTTATTTTCTTGAAAAAAAGAAGACTTATCTCTCTATTTTTCAAATTGATTTAATTTGACAGATACAGTGTCTGGATTATTTCAGGAAAACTAATATTAGTTGTGTTCTCTTGCTTATAATGTCGAATAAGACGGGAATACGTTCATCTATTTTATTCTGAATGAAAGATGAATAAGAATAGCCCTGTTTATTACATCTAAATATTATTGTCCTTATTCATTGTTTCCCTACAAGGACCGAGTTAGAACAAGGTCGGTGGTTAATGTTCGGAGAATCCAGCTACCCCAAAAAGAGCACTCTGGATTGAAACAAAAGTAATAATTTCCTCAGTCTAGAAATACTATTTATTACTGCCTGAGGTCAGAAAACACCATGTGAAGCACTAGAACAGATACTACTCTTTATTCTTAGCCAAACTGCTAATATACATCAGGCGGAGGAAGTGAAATGCATGAAATATAGACTTCGATGATAGTGTACCTTTATTACACTATGCTAAATGCGTCAACCTATGAGGCACATTAATGAACAGGGGGGGGGGGCATATTGTTATAAGACGAAACGCATCGAGACAAATAATTAACAATGGTAAAGTGGGTTTGATCAAATTTAGCTAAGATAATATATAAATAGGATCTATTATTTAAGACGTACTACAACGTTAAATACGGTACTATTCCTTTGTACAGAATATGAGTCTTAACCACTGTTTTTAATTTATTGACTACTTAATTTCTTTGCGGGCAAGTGACTTCATAATTTCCATCTCCCTTTGCCCTTGCAATGTTTGTGCTATTTCCATTTTCTTCGAGACTTACTTGCAAATTATCGTTTATTTGTTGGCTAACCAAATATTTGATTTGATTTCTCAGTACGATTTTAAGTTTCCGATTATTCGTCCTGTTGTGTCGTGAGCGATTGATAGTACATCTTGTTGACTAAATAGATTTTACGACCTGATTTATGTAATGATGTTTAGGTTGAGAATACTATGCCGGTTTCAGCTGCGGAGAAGGTCACTGGTACTGGGAGTTACAAGTGTATCGGTGAAGTTTTAATTTGTTTTGTTTTTTTACAGCATATCAAGCGTTTTTGCATTATAAAATGTCAGTTCAAGTTATGTTGGGAAGTATTTATATTTAATGTTCTTAATATTCAAATATATACTTTAACGAGTTATTCATGATGTAAATGTGTCCAGATACAGTTTTGTGATGCATAGGGCACATACACTATTTTATCTATGGATGGACGCTGAAAGTTATTACAATCTGGAAAAGTGCGGAAATGAAGGTAATTATAATATAAAAGTGACAACACTATTTACTTTCGAAAGTGGTTGTTTCGAAATGGAAATCTTTGGAAAATAGGACGTGACACGAGGAATATAATGGTGGTAAGTACGCCAACGAATATTGTCACCAGGAAATCAGATTATTCACTCATATTAACGAGAAATAGCTATAATTAACAGAAGAACAACAAGTGTGTCTGAATCTCTTCACTTGCATATAAGTTGTTTCTTTATTAGAGTTTTTCTTCCTTTTGTGTGTATTGTAATAAAATATGCTTATTATCAGTTATGTATATGTGAACTAATCGGAAAACTTTTCTCATCTTAGTTTGTTATAGCAACAACATATAGACCGATGTAGCCTCCGACAATAGAACCTTCTTGTTGAACTTGCGATTTTTGTATGTCTAAATCGAAAGACTTTAGGGACTTTAGAACTGAACACAGTATTTAATTCCAGAGTGTGGATTGTTGGGCATTATTTCGAAAATCTACTCTTACTAAATATAATAAAGTTTTATTTATATAGTCCATAACCAATATACATGTATGTGATAGTATATTTAGTAAATGTTCTCGTTTTTCTAGCTATTTGGCCATTGGTGCTCGTATTCTGTAGATTCGATTCCATTAGACAACGATTGAAATTCTATATAAAAATAAACGATCATTTTCACTTTAACATAAATTACTAAGATTAAACCGATCTGTATGAATTATTAAGATTGTTCATGAAAACTAACTAAACGATTTCTAAAGTATTGGTCTGTACTTAAAACACATGTTATTGTAGTCTTAGCAATAGACATAGTCTTTAAATTACGCCGTTTTTGTGTTTCAATTTATTGCACTATGATTTATCACAAGTGTGTACGCTTGATAAATCACAGTGGATTAAAATAACAATATTCCTTATCAAAAAATACTCTATAAAAAATGTCAAAATGCGATGGGGCATTAAAAATATTCACAATCTTGACATACAATCTAACAAGAAACAAAGACAAATCTATTATAATATTCAGTGACAGTATTCTTAATACAACAAACAATTTTACATTATAGCATGAACGTTTCAAATTTCTGATTTGTAAATATAAACAAGTTTATTGAAATAATTTAAAATATATTTTAACGACAATTGTTGTAGGATGTTTATTTGTGCGAGATCACGTGATTCTATGCGCGCGTACTTCTAAAGTTACAAGATATAATCAATTACGTTATCTTTTTACAGTCGCCAGTGCTGATTTTAAAGAGGCGAAGAGAATGTGCGAGATAGATAGAAATGTGGACAGAGAAAAGTAGAAAGAAAGAAAAGAGAAAGAAAACAAAATATTATCTCCATTTTCTTCGCCGGATTTCTATTCCTCAAAACTTTGAACTCTATTTGCTCTTTATAAAATAATAGTTATAATTGGTTTTGTCTACAAATTAAGAAATGTGAAAAGATAAACAAAATTTGAAATAAATAAATAACGGTCAACACCGGATGAGTATGTTACATTATGAGGAGCCCTATTTTGAAAAATGTACGTCAGCTAGTGTGAATTTTGAATTAGGTGAAATTAAGAATTAAGTGTGAAGTTAAGTGTATAAAATTTGGATAAGGAACACTGTTTTACCACGAGTCAGAATAGCCGAGTTAAATTTGGCATCATCTGAATAGAGATTGGGGCCAGTTAGGGTTAAATACAGAAAGCTGATGGGTTGATAGTGCAATGAAGTGTTTGTGAAGAACAAAGAAAGCGACGGAACGAGTCTACGTGATGTCACTTAGTTTTTGAAGAGTCTAGAGTCGACAGTTCGTGAATGGAACCGACGCGACACGGACGTCCCAGACACACGGTCTGAACGCTATATGTTAAGTCTCGAATCAGACGAGGATGAGCTAACCTTCTCCCTCTTCACTAACGTTAGGAATTGTGAGGAATTAGCTAAGTCAAAAACTTAGAAGAATAAACCGATTAATGTAGAAAACGGCAAATTCTCTCCCAGGTATTCCCAGAAAAAAGATGAATAGGACTTCTGAACCTGTCTCAACACCTGCGTTCCAGCCTTTTCTTTCGTCATATGTAACAAGTTTATTCTCAGAAAATCAGATACTTTACACGAGACCGTCAGAAAACAGAATCCACGGCACAAACGGTAAGAGAGGAAGCTGATTGATCGATGAACTACAATGAATCTGCAGAAATGACGAGGAAGGTAGGAGCCACAAAAAGAAACCTCAGGTACATTTCTCTCTTACCATTGAATATATTCATGTGCAGTGCAAGGGAAAGATCAGACAAAAGTTACCACGTCGCAAGAGACGTTTGAACCTTTAAAAACGTTTAAAATAATTTATGAAAGTACATGTATAAACGTGTTCACGTTAAAAGAACTAACGGTTGAACGCCGGCAAGCAATATTAAACGCGCACGCACGAACACGTTATACAGTAAAATACGCAAAAAGGCGTACTTGCTATAAAGGGAAGTGAAAAACTGTTATAAGAACATTTGGTAACGAATAAAACAGCATTCGTATGTTACATATATTGATTTGGTGACGTTTAAACCGCCTGCGTCTTGGTGAGCATTACGAACAATTGCCACGACAACACAACAAGGGTCCTTAACTGAAAGAAATAAAAAAGCAACAAAAAGAAAAGGCAGAGAGAGAGAGAAAGAGAGAGACAGAGAGAGAGAGTCATGTAAAAGAATAGGCCAGAGGATTGAAAAAATACAGGAAAAGAAACGAAAGTAAGTTGTTTTTAGATTTTTGAATAAGAGACGGTTAAATAAATAAAAAAAGATAGTAAATAAAGTTGAAAAAGGAGAGAGAACAAACATTAACAAACATTATAAAAACAATTTAAAAAGGTGCACTTAGAAAAAAAACGTTTGTAAACTGTTTAAACAGCACATAAAAACAAAGGGTGTGACATGAATTATCGAACATTGAAATTACATTTTTATTAAAGATAGATCAAACAACAGTTTTTTACCCCTGTCTAGAAGTGACATTATTATTGTAAAAGATAGAAAAAGTTATTTATGTTTTGCTTTTTTTATTATTAAAGAGAGCACGGGAGAGGGGAAAAAAGAGAGAGGCGGAAAACGTTTTTATGAGTTTAAATTGTCCTTTGTGGTGATGTGTGTGAGAGAGAGAGGGAGATAGGGAGTGAGTGAAAGAAAAGCCAACGAGGGTGGATGACACCTCTTTTTGTTTTGACTATAGTGAGAGATGACGAATTAAAAAAAATGTTTTCCCGACCATCAGAACCTTTGAAAAGAAAACGAAAAAAAAACCTTTGTGTACTTTTGCGTTGTTGCATTTGTATAAAAAGGTACATAAACATCTGCCGATATATCAAACCTTTCTCCTGAGAGTTTGAAATATGTTTATTATAAAGGCTGCTTTTATATTTTTTATTTTGTAACATTAACTTTTTTCCATTTTGTGAAACAGTCATAATGTAATTGTGTTTTTTAAAATTTGTTCTATGATAATGATTTTTTGTTATTTTGGACTATTGATTTATATAGTATGATTGATTGATGACTTGTATTTTAAAGGTATAGAGGCCGTGTTTCCCTAGTAGATCTTTGATTCTGATCTCGACCAGAATTTTTTTTTTCTTAAAGTTAAAAAATTCTTTGAAAAAAAAAACACTTAATTAAGTGGATGTTTAAATTACGACCAGCCACGCAATATATTCAGGTATGTAGACTGAATGGTCTTGTTTGGCGGTAGGGAATGTTGGTTATCGAACCCTAGTTGAGTTGTATTGGAGGTCAGATGTGGATCTGGGATGCCCCGCCGAGTGTTGATATTTTTGATTCAATCTAAGGTGCTCATCGCATAAGCAGGCTCAATAGATTCAAAGATAATCGGTTCTCAAGTATGGTACGCCCCACGCGGGGTCAGTTATTGTAAATGACTTGGGGCTAAGGATCTAGGCTCGCCCCACATACAGATATAAGAACGGTGATTTGGATGACAGATATATGGTCATTCTGCGGTGATCACAAACGGCAGCAGTCAGTTTTAGGAATTTTTGTAACCTCAGTGATACGGTAGTTAAATTGATTTATTTTGTATGAATAATATTTAAATTTAAGTTGTGAAATGTAGCCCCATCTTTTAGACTTTAGATGTTGGCCCTCCTCTCCACCACGTAGGTGTTGTGTTTAATTATCCTTGGATAGTTGTAAGAATAGATAGGGAAGCGGGTGGGAATCCGATGTGTGCCGTTGTGGCAGGTGACATCCTACTCCACTGGCACAGTGTAGTTAGGACCATAACAGGTGGGTCAGGTTAGGGTTAGGGTTATCGCTCGCTCCGGTGAAAAGGGTTGAGAGTTACACGAGATATGGTGTTTTCCTTCGGGAATTCGTACTGAGGGTGCTAAGGTGGTTCGAGCCTCAGGTCCAGATATAGTACTCATGTATAGAGCGACACCAAATATAAAATACGTGGTATGACCATATATAATAACCTGTGAAAAGAGGGAGTTTCTGTTTTTCGTTCCCGTTATTTCGTTGTAATACGCTTAAGTTAGATTAATTTGCAATCGGTCGTATATCGATGCATTGTAGAAATAGTATGAGTGTGAGATAATATACAGTCAATCCAGGGTCGATTAGAAGTAGTCAAGGCATTGTTCCTGGTTATCTCATCCATAGAGATGGCCCGTTGAGAAAGATCCTAGGATTATTTTTTCTAATAAGAAATGAAGTTGTGTATCATTATGAAGAGCCCTATTTTGAAAAAGTGTACGTCAGCAAGTGTGAATTGTAAATTAGGTGAAATAAGGAATTAAGTGTGAAGTTAAGCTGACAATGTTTGGATAAGTAAAAAAAGGTTTCCCACGAGTCACTCGTTGAGCTTGGAATCAGGAGAAAAGAGATTAGGGTGAGTAATGATCAAATACAGATATATGATGGGTTGATAGTGTGATGACTTGTTTGTTGCGAATAACAGAAACGGCGGAACAAGTATACGTGACATCACCTTTTGTTGTCGAAACGAGAGTCGACAGTTCGTGAATAGAATTGACGTGGCTCGGACGCTCCAGAAATATGATATGAACGCTATGAATAGTGACGAGAATGGGCCAACCCTCTCGCCCCCTTCCCCAAAGTCAGGAATTGTGTGGAATTAACTAGATCAGAAACTTAGATGAATATACCAATTAATCTAGAAAACGGCAATTTCTATTCAAGGCATTACCACAAAGAAAATAAATAAAACTTCTGAACATGTCTCAACATCTACCTTCCAGATATGTTTTTGTCATATGTAAAATTTTATGCACAGAAAACAAATACTCCACACTTGACAGTCAGAGAAGAAAATCCACGGCACAACGAAAGACGAAAACGAAGTTGAAATGTATGTGATGGCAACAACGATGGACGACCGAAGAAAAGAAAATCAAAGGTAAGTTTCTCTTGTATTAACACGAAATGTTCTATACGTTAAAAAGAAAGGAGACATTTACGTTAAATGGACAAACGATTGAACGCCCGCATTTGAGGCTCGCACCCACGAAAACGTTATAAAAAATACGCGAAATGCGTACTTACTATAAATGAAGTGGAAAACAGTTATAAAAACATTTGGTAACAAATAAAACAGTAGTGTTTAATCAAGTGTGATAGCGTGCCTCATTCAACTCGTACATTTAAATGATTTTATTTCAGATTTAAGCATTTAAAACATAGTTGACTTTAAATAAAGGCAGTATTAAAAAACTCTAGCAATTGTAAACATTTATCATCAAATTTGTATTGATTGAGTTATATTTAAAATATTTTTTATTTCAATTGTTCAATTAACTTTAACTTTCTAATAAAAGTCAATATTACAGTAACAGGAAAAATAATACAAACGTCAATACTATAACACAGTAAGAACGTTTAGCATACGTCTTAATCATTATACTAATTCCAACCATTTAATTATCTAAGTTTTTAAGATTTATGAAGGTAAAACGATCATAATTGCATAGATGGCGTCTGCTGATTTATTTGTTAACTGCCGTATATCATTATTTGCGTTTGTGGCAATATTTCATATAAAATAAATATACTAAATTTACTTAATTCATGTTAATTCTTTAAATAATTAATTTGTTTACCTTTAGTCATCTCAAATAATAAATGTTACTACTGTAACATAAAGTACTACTGTAATCATAGTCAGATTTTATGTTGCATTACTCTAAAAGCTAAATTGTTTGTATAATCTATATAATAAAGTAAACGCAGTTTCCCTGTCGCTTTGGCTATCATAGATCTCTAACAGACAGCTTCATATGCTCATATGTTGTGCTGACTACTTAGAAAAGTTCCTAATGCGTGTGTCCATAAAATATGAGTATATTTCGGCTTCTTTCTAAATTTCTTACATTTATACCAGATTAGCTGCTTCTTCCAACTACGTATCCACAAAGCTATCAGAGATTTTTACTCTCATACAATTATATACTCCCACGTCTCACACATCAACCGTGGAGTTCCTTAATATAGTTACTATCGCTTAAATCACTGTTATTATTTCATATCTTAATTATTACTATGGCCTACATACTACATTAGATTTTAGATATAAATAACGAACACACAACAATATTAGATTGGCTGTCAAATATACGGACCGTTATTCGGTGTCAGCAAGATCTCTCTTCGACTATTCATGTCTTCTTATTTTATTTTTCTATAACATTTTCTTCTCATATTCTTCATGTTAAACAAAGTACATTCAATATTTATTCAGATTCAAATACCAAATTCTGTCTGCCATTCTGTCAGCAGATTCCGTTAATCGTTCTTCACGTTCCCGAAATGAGCTTTTTAACATGGCGGCTTTTTCTTCCAACATTCACGTATGTAAATTATTACGCATGTATAATTCTTCGGAACACATACTACGCTTTATTCTTTTTTAAACAATCCGTTAGATTGTAAGAAAAACATCTCCAGATAAGCACTGGAAAAAGATCACACGTTGGTTGTATTTTTAACTTTTTTGCAAAGTTTACTTCGTTGCCATGGTTTGTTATGGTACATATTTACTGTCATAACTATCGTAGTTATACACCAACAAATAATTAAGATTCCAGTTTTTATGGGGGGGGCGATTACATCTAAACAGTGTGAAAATATCTGCGTAATATGAATTTTTAAAGACTTGCAACATTTTAGATTTTAAAGTGGGGATAATTTCTCTATATAAATCAAATGTAAAATGAGCACCAACTTCGTAGCTAGTACCATATACATTTTTAACATTCAAGAATAAAGTCGAATATACTAATTAACAAACAGTTTTTTAAGCATGGCCGTTTTTCTTGTCGGCATTCGCGTACGAAGATGATTACGCATTTATACTTTCTTCGGAACACATACTACACATTGCTGCTTTTTCTGCGCTCACAAAAAGGGGCTACTGGATTGATACAAAATAACAATTTCGCAAGTCTAGAAAAAGGAATTCTCATTCACTGACCGAATAACAGAACAGATAGACAAAATTAAACACACTTTGCTGTATTTTAACAATCCAGTAAGTAGATCGTAAGAAAAATATCTCCAGATAATCGCTGTAAAAAAGTAATATGTTTATTGTGTTTTAACCTTTTGCCGAATTTACTTCAATTCCAGTATTTTGTTATAGCTCACTTTTACTGTCTCAGGCACGTAGTTTAGCACCCACAATCAAAATCGGATTCCACCTTTTGGAGGCCATTACATTTTCCCAGCCTGTAACAATATAGTCGAAGAAGGAATTAAAAAATATTTTAGTTTATGACATGGTGGATCATTTACTTATACAAATTAAATGTAAAAAAAGCAGGAACGAACTGCTTTCTTTATTGCAATTTCAGGGAAGGAAATTCGAATTATAGCGTTCATTAAAGAAGATTCAGTAAATCTTAATCAAATAACAATGTGCGTAGTTTAGAATGAGTTATTCACTACTGACAGAGGAAGAACAACTAGAGATAAAATTTAAATAAAATAAAACGAAATCAAAATAAAGAAATAAGAATGTCTGCGCTCACAAAATAGGTCTATTAGATTGGAACAAAATAACAATTTCCTTAGTAGAGAAGGATATCTTATTAACTGACCGAGGACAGAACAGATAACAAAAATAAAATAAAATCAAAACAAAATAGGAAAATTCGAATTTCTGCGCACACAAAAAGGTCAACTGGATTGCAACAAAATAACAATTACCTTAATCTAGAAGTATTTCTCATTCACTAACCGACGATGTAACAGACTTAAAAAACACATTAATATTTTTCATTTAAGTGTATTGGATCGCTTTATTAATTCAACGTAAACTGATCAACCACTTCCTGGCGAATCAGTGGTAATTTTAGTGTTTTTCTGCTTTACAAATATATTAAAATATGAAAAGAAATAAAAATAGATGGGGCAGTTTTTTCTTTTTTTAAACGATGAAAAGTGATCTAGTATATCTAAAATAGTTAAGTTTTTCAAAAAATCTTTTATTGAGAGTTATGAAAAATAATGGCTAGATTGCGACAATTACCATGTCAAGATTGTTATTCCTAAAAGTATTGCATCAAGCGTGTTATTACTCACAGAACTTAGTAGCACATTTACCAAAATATAGCCGAAAACTATGTGAATGGTGAATAGCTAACGAAGAGAGACACTCGGGCTCCTAAAAATGGCATTCTATATGTCATCGATCAACAACTGATTGATGAATTTTCAGGTGAAGAATAAACTTTCAGTTCTATATATTCTACTCTTGATGATGACCAGACTGTACTATACCATACATAATTTTTACATTCATTAGAGTTACCTTCTATGGAAACACACAAATGAAAGCTGGATACTCAACTTGGCCTTTTGGCTAAGATCAAAGTGTAGTATCTGTTCCGATGGATACTGCACCTCATACTGGTGTTGTCTTGGCCTTCGGGTCTTGATTTACGCCGGTCAATGGGTCTGTCCTGTGCAGTTCTGGGAGGTCCACCTTCCCAGGCTTTGCCTCCCCTCTTTGGGGAGGAGTAAGTTTAGTGCTTTCTGTCTGAGGCGCCCCTACCGGCGAATGCCGACAGGGCTGCCCAGGCAATTTTTAACCCCCACTTTCCCGACCCGACCTTGGGTCACATCTTACTTGTGAGAGTAAGATAAAAACTGGCCTTGTGTCTAACTGCTGGAGAGCAGTTAATCAATACTCAATTATGTGACCCCGGAATATTGATGCTCCAAGCCTATGCACGGCAGCGAGACTGGGCTGCGTAACAACCTGCATTCACCAAATGATGTTGCTTATAATTAAATGTATAGATAAATGTGTTAACATATATGTTGTGATGCTGAAAAAAACATAACTAATAAAATTAATACATGGCCGCTCACGATTTAAGCATTTCATTAGAATTACATTTTTTACATTTTCTAAATGTTACATGAAAATGAAAGACAAAATATGTATCTTGTGTTCAAGATGGACATAGTGAGCCCGGAAGTGTTCTTCCTACTTTTCTGGTTTCTCTGTTAAATACACATTGGTGGGTATATGTTCGCGTCGGTGAATAGTAAGATGGAATTAAATATATAGTTTAAGGTTGTACATGGAATTATTTGAGTTAATCTACTTTCCTACGAAATGCCGGGGCATGAGTTAGCTAGTTATATATATTTTGATTCCACGCGCATAATAATTATTATGCTAATATGCAATTAAAATTAACGAGTTGAGATTTGTAATTAATGTGTCTAAGCTGTTGATTTGTTAAGAGGACAAATGTTTGTTTAGGAATAATATTGGAGTTTTAAAGAAAAAGGACGCAATTTAGTTTCCCTTCTCCATTCAATTTCGAAAGACGCAGGTGTGATAATCTTGGGAGAAAATGCAAAACCGTTAAAATAATCATATGAAATATTTAAATGAGTTGAACGAGTATTTTATTTTTTAAGGATTTGCTTTAACTGTATCTTATGAATAAGAAACACCATAACATTATTCTGAAGAAAATACATCTACAGGGTGTTTCAAAAGTCTTGGGAACATTACAAATGCGTATATCTCATGAACTATTCCAGGTAGAAAAATGAAACTGGTGTCATTTTAAAGCTTGCTTAATCAAGTTTTTGGTCATACTAATGATTTTCGTGTTATCTTTCCAGGTGCAGTAATGGCGTTCTCTAAACAAGACAAGGAATTTTGCGTCCTCCAATTTGCAAAGACTGAATCGTGGACATGTGTTCAGCGTGCATTTCGCAGGAAATTTAAAAAAGAAGCCCCTGAAAGGAAATCCATTGTCAGATGGCATGCTAAATTTGTGAAAGATGGGTGTTTGTGCCAAAGTAAGCGAACAGGTCGCCCTTCAACTTCGTAAGATGCAGTTGAGCAAGTTCAGACAGCCTTTCAGCGGAGTCCCCGTAAATCAGTGAGAAGAGCCAGCAGGGAACTTCAGCTTGCTCCAGCAACTGTCTGGCGTGTCTTAAGGAAACGACTGCAAATGGTACCTTACAAGCTCAAGTTGGTCCAAAAGTTGAAGGACACTGATAAGCCACTTCGCCGTGACTTTTGCATTGCAATGCAAGAGAAGTTGGAAGATAACGGCTTTGATGACCGGCTTGTTTTTAGCGATGAGGCGACCTTCCATCTGAATGGCAAAGTTAACAAGCATAACACTCGCATATGGGGTACTGAGAATCCTCATGAACTTCTTGAGCACGAGCGAGATTCACCAAAAGTGAACGTGTTTTCTGCAATTTCCTAGAAAGGTGTCTATGGACCGTTCTTCTTTGAAGAGGCAACTATCACTGGTGAATCCTATCTCAACATGCTGGAAGACTGGTTAATGGCTCAGTTGGAACAAGCAGAATCTGATGACTTCATTTTTCAACAAGATGGTGCACCACCACACTGGAGTCTTAGAGTGAGTCAGTTTCTTAACACAAGGCTGCCTGGTAGATGGATTGGGAGATCTGGGCGAGGTGATGACGTTCCAATGCCCTGGCCTCCTAGGTCTCCAGATCTTACCCCATGTGACTTTTTCCTTTGGGGCTTTGTCAAGCAACAAGTCTATGTGCCGCCTCTTCCAAGAGATATTGACGAACTAAAGGCTCCAGTAACGGCAGTTGTGGGAACCATTGACGTCAAGATGCTGGAACGCGTTTGGCAGGAAATGGACTATCGACTAGATGTCTGCCGTGTGACGAATGGTGCTCATATTGAGCAACTTTGAAGATTCCCCACAAAACTTGAAACTTTAACCTTTCCAACGGTACCAATTTCATTTTTCAACTCCTAATAGTTTTGGAGTTATTAAAAATCGTTATGTTCCCAAGACTTTTGAAACACCCTGTATATTAAATAATGCCTTCTAATATTGTCTTTGAATTTTATTTCTACATGCAAAAATGTTGCTGATGATCGCTCAGATACATTCAAAACATCTGACTGAAAATGAAATATTCACATTATTTTAATTAATTTATAGATTATTCATTGGAGGTAAAGATTTTATAGGCGCATAATTTACTTAAATTACAGGTAAACATTGGAATAAATAGCGAGCCAGTTTTATTCTTCTAACATAAAAACCTTGAAATGTAATAATATTTATTTGAATGGTTCGTAGCATTTTTCAGTGATGTAATTTCGAATCCAGTATCTATATATTAATACGATAGCGTGTGTGTTCGTGTGTCACGCTTACATCAAAAGCTCTGCGCATGCGTGCTGCATCTAAAACATTAAAGTTACCTAATTTTCGTAGTGTTTCAAGTATTTCCCTTTGGCACGACGGTTAGCGACGTATGATTTTGACGTCGGCCCTACTGGTTTATAGTTCGATCCCAACCAACCTCTAAGTTTTTTTTTCTACATCGAAGGGGGAGGTAGGGAGGGGACGACCGGGACGACACATATTAATACGATAGCGTGTGTGTTATTTTGTGTGCCACGCTTTGGAGCCAAATTTAATTTAATCTAAAGCATTTACAAAGTAAGGTTTAGTCGTCGAAATATTACCTTCACTAGAAATATTGTATAAAGAAGTTTTGTAAATTGTTTCATTTATTGTTCATTTTAAAAAATAAATACACAAGTCAAATCTTATATTTTATTCAAACATGTATAGGTTATGAACAAGATAATTAGTATTGAAAACACCATTTAGTGTAATTTACACGGGTTCTGCTAGTAAATACATATTTTCTAAAATATGATTGTAGAATTTGAACACATTCTCTGCGCACCTACCAAAGACGTTAACTCTGATAATTGTTATTAATAATAAAAATGAGATGACAACGGATTAACTGAATAATTTGACAAATATAACAAAATATTATCAGGGAAATATAACAAAAAAGTTAATACTAAATTAAAGTTTCTACATTTTACATACACATGTTGACAAACTCTGCGAACGTTTTACGTACTGTGTACTTTTTAGTTAAGATAAATCTAATTTTTAGTTTTACTTTTATTCCCCCCAAACAAGGCTAATAGCTACTGAGACGTAAAAGGAATACTGTGAATAATAGAGTTTGTTCAGTGAGATCGTTGTTCACATTAAATTTACATTTCTGCATGTTAGTACAGTCATGGAAACAGGGAGCAGGGAGGGAATTCAAAGGGTATCAGTTCAAAGAAAATGAGGTTTTTGAGTAGAAAGCGTTCCGTCATCTTGGGACCTCTACAGTGAAGGGATAGGATTTTGTTCTGCTTATCGGGTGTGTCGGTGGTATTTAAGTCGAATGTGTACCATTGTCACAAGTTCGTAGGAGAACATTCTATTGAAATACTTACAAAGCAAGCAAATGTATACAACGTTGCGGTGATGAGACATGAGTTAGATTAACATTGTGGGACCTATTTAATTAGAGACTCTTTTTCCTCCCTTTCCAAAAAGAAGAGACTAGTGGGTGGTACTCGAACCTAAATTTGACACAATACTCTATGAATGGGTGAATGATGGTTTTGTAGATATATAGGATCTAGTATTATATAGGATAAGTTTCCTAGAATAATGGAGGGAGCCCATCTTCTTTGCAGCAGCCTTGGTAATGTCTTCCATATATTTATTCGAATTCATATTTCCGATAGGTTGGAATAATTGACTTTAATGTAGGGGGCTATTAGCAATGGCAACTCATGGTTGAAAAGGTTTCTTATAATTGTTAAAAGTAAAGAGTTTTTTTCTTAGTGGCATTAAAATTATGATCCATTCGTCTCTATTCCACTAGAGACTAGAGGTCTTGTCTAAGGATTCAGACAGTAACTTGAATATTTGTGTGTTCGTTTTGCTCATACGTTAAGACTAAAGTGTGGTGTCATCAGTAAATATACCCATCTCGGATACAATTGCATCAGGGAGGTCGTTTATAAATATCAGAAAGCATAATTATATATTGAATAGGATTTAATACAGAATCTTATCTATTAAAGTGTCCTCCTGTTAAACTACTATCATAAACAAACATTGCATATACTCTGAAACTCAATATTATTATTAAAAGCACAAATAACAATTTTAAAGGGATTGTCAGTGTAGTAAAATATTCTATTGGGTTTATTTGTTTGTGATCGAGTGTTGTTTTATGCAAACTGATTGTAAAATTAGTTATGATATCATTAATGATTTTATCAGTCACTGTCTCTATTTCTAGGTATCTCTTTCTCTCTATATAAATACATGTACCTGTCTGTTGAAATGTACATATTCATTAACATTTATAATTTTACGATAATTTTAAATAATAAATAGCTTTTTGTATCTGGAATGTGACTTTGAATACCGTTGAGCAAACGCTTAAACATAGGCCATTATATCTTTGATTTGATATGTGTTGTGGCTTTGCAGGGCCGGAAATAATCAAGACACACACATTGGTATAATATTTCAAAAATTTATCGAAACAGTATGTTACAAAAAAACGCGTCATTATTTTGGAGCCAAAACTGACACAAAAAGCTGTCACGACTTTTAGTCGTAAGTGTATTTATTTTATCTGGGTAAGTCCATTTATTCCTGAAGTAGGTAAATTAGCACCCCATTTAAGCTTTTACTCCGAAAAAAATTCAATACCCTTTTCTCTTGAGTTCCATGAATTTTTCATTTTAATTATTCGCTTTTGAGAAACTACTTGTAAGGCTGGTAGTTCGACGTTCGTCAATTCTTCTTCTGATGTATTACCTTCTACAATATTGGAATTTCTTATCCTAATTTAGTTTAAATGTCTCTAGTGAATACATTTTGGTCCTTTTACCATGTATCCTTTCTTTGATATTCAATCCTTATTTTCTAAAATGATTTGTAGTTATTCGCTTTTGAGAAACTACTTGTGGGGCTGGTATTCGAACGTGTCAGACACGACGCCCGTCAATTCTTTTTCTGTAGTATTGCCTTCTGCACTATCCGAATATCTTTCCTAAAATCAAATTTAGAAAAAAGTTTTCTCCCAGTGTAAAACGCCCTTTTTTACATGTATTCTCCGTTCTTTGATCCTTCTTACAAAAATAGCTTCTGCTAGTCACATGCAAAATAGAATGTCATCATTAGAGGTCATTCTATACACTTGTAGAAAATCCTGTATGGTTACTCTGTGGGAGTAGACCCTGCTTTTAAACGTATTTTTAAAAGTGTCGACAAATCGCGCCGCTTGAACGTAGCTTCTCGTATGATACGGCACTATTGTGAGGTCCTTACGAAAAATGACTGACAAAATATTTTGAATATACTATACGTGAATTGAGTACCTGTATCCTATACTAGACCATTCTATCACTCGGAAATGTGCAAAGAATACATGCAGAAACCCAATTGTTTGTTCTGCCATTCGTTTTTACCCTTCAGTATGTCTCGCCATTTAGTGAAGCTATCTACTACAACCAGATAATAGAAGCCATCCAATGCCCCAGTAAAGTCAATATGGATTATTGTGTACATTCGGTTCGTTTTACGTTAGGGTTTAGCTGCTAATTCAACTGTATTTTAAATAGCTCAATCGATGTTCGTTAAATAGACGTAACTTCGCATGGGATTTCATCCGTGATATACCTAAATTCATAAAATGTAACTCTCGAAGAATTCGTTTCTTCAATGTCGCGTGAATGATCAGACAACCGCTGTACATTACTAAATCGTCGCAGATAGAATATGCTCTCTTAATTGTTTAGCTATTTACTATCATGCCCTTTTTTTTCTTTTCATGAAATTATTATTAATCGACTTAGTCTTTACCTCTGCAAGTCTTTTCGACTCTCTACGATAGTATACAACGTGCTTTTCACCTAAACCTCTGTTTGTAGAGAGCCAAATATTGTGTCCTCAAGAATTTCAACAAATTTCGATATCCGTCCGCATCTTGTTGTTTTAATAAAGTAGGAGGTTTCTACATGTCTGTAATCTTTCCGGCGTATGTGTAGGTAAACCTTTCTTCGATCCATATATTGTTCGTAACAGTTTATAGAAATCATCTCCCGTGCACAAAATGGTGAAACTTTTTACCGCAAAAATTACGCCCAGCGCTACGCTTACTATTTGTTAGTAGCTCTTCCCAGCCGGTAAAAATTATACGAGACGCATGCGCCATCGGTTTCAGCTAATCATCGTACATTTTGTGTAAAATACCGTATGAACGTGTATCGGAAGCTACCATGATTACGGGTTATGGATCGCACTGATTTAAAATAAACTATACATTAGAATGTTCTTTTTTTAAACGCGTTCTGGCAGTCAGACGACTAAATCCAGTGTTATCCTTCTTCATTAGTTTGTTCACAGGCGCTCGTAGGTAATGCCTATTTATGATACATACATTATAGTAATTCGCTAATCCAAGATACCTCCGCAAAGACTATATACATTCTAGTTCGGTTATATTCCTTCTTGAGCCTGATGTCTCTGGGTCGGGTGTTTTCCCATTCGTGTTCATTATTTGTCTCAGATATTACATTTGTTCCTTAAAATTCACATTAAACTTCTTTTAGTTTGAAACCGTAATATTACATTTTATAGAAAGCTTCTATGTATGTGCACGTTAATTTGCTCCGTAGTTCTACGAATTATAAAAATATCAACATGATAGTCCGTCGTAAATTCTAGACTGCTAATTAATGCGTTCATTAGCTGTTGTGATATAGCCGGCGCAACCAAACGGTTGTCTTTCAAATTTGTATAACCCTTTATGTTTACTTATACACTGGGATCTACAAATATACGCCATTTAAATTTAATTTGGAAAATACTTACCTATATTTAGCTACGTAAATATTTCTCCTGGACAAAGCAACGGATAATTGTGATCTTTTAATGCCTGCTTCAAACACGTGGAAAAGTCTGCGCATACGCACATTTCCTTATTCTTTTTCATTATGTAAACTGTTGGCGAAGCCTATATAATGTTCTCGCTTGTCAATTGTTATGTGAATCCATTAATATTCGGCTAGCGACTAATAGATTCTTATACATACAATGCGAAGCAAGAACGTAGAATGAATAAGAAAGAGAGACATGGTTTGATGTTTACGCTTCCGAGACCTTCTTCTAAAGAGGGAGATACACGTCAGCTTTCGTTTATATACAGAAGAGAAATATACAAAGGGAGACAATTATACAATGTAAGTGAGGTACTATGAAACACGTTGTTGTCTCCAAATGCAAGACACTACACCTCTCTCCACCTTAATTAAGTGTACGCGTGCGTGCGTATGATAAGTGGGGGAGTACAGTCCATTATTGTCCATCATTTATGTATGCAATATGTCCATGGTGATTCTCTGATTTCAAGGGGGATCAACGATTATACAATTGTCTCAGTCAAGGAGGAAATCGTTTTTTCTTTTTCTTTGCAAGATACGTAATTGAAGACCAACTTACGTCGTCTGCAGGATGAGGGGGGGGGGGGGAAATCGACTTTCGACTCTTTTGAATCAATCTGTTTTTGATTCCTATTCTCTCTTCTTCAGGGGAGCTGTCTGAATTTGTCCGCGTGAAGAGTTGTCTTGGGTTGGACGTCGAAACTCTCTCCTTTCTCTGTCTGCATATGTCACTGCTTCTCTTCTTTTCCTTTTTTCTTCCTTTCTTCGTGCATTGCTGCCACGTGGGAATCAAAGGTGTTAGATTCCGGGTTTTTTTTTTTTTTTAACTGTGCGCTACACCGATAAATCTGGTTGTTTACGTTATTCGTTGTTTTTTTTGTTTTGTTTTTTCCTTTAAGGAGTTTTTATCCCAGTTACGTTGTTTTTTGGGTTTTTTTTTTCCTTCAGTGTTCTTGGTTTATTTTGTTTCATTCGAAGTGTTGATAGCATTCCCTGCTAAATCAACTAGTCGTTGTTTGCACGTGGGCACTGTATAGAGACTATCTGTCCTTTCTGCCAAGGTACGTGGCACTTTTTGGGACTTTGCCAGCTCTCTTCTTATGTAGTAGAATTATGTCTGGGCTTGAATAACTTCTGTTCTTTGTCTCTGATACAGACTCTTTGAATAATTTTGGGCAATATCAGAGTTTGGCCGCATTTGTCTGTTTTCCTCTTTCGTTTCGGCCAGGGACCTGTTTCTTTCTTGCCTTTTCAGTATCTGAAGGTTTCCGTGCAAAACTTCACCGTTTTTGTTTTGGCACGGGCTCTTCGAAAAGTTCCGGAGCAACATCAAAGTTTGGTCAAAATTGTCTCTTTATTCATTCCGTGTGTTATGTTCTTTCGTTTCGTTCTTCGTATCGTTTAGTTTTCGTTTGTTTCTTCGTATTTCGTTTCGTTTTTTTTTTTTTTATTTTTTTTTTTTAACATGAGTTTGTTTAAAATTCTCGTGGCCTTATAACGACTTTCATTCGAAGTGTTTTTTCTCTTTTTTTTTTTTAAACGTGAGTTGTTTAAAATTCTCGTGGCCGTGTAACGACTTTCATTCGAAGTGTTTTTTCTCTTTTTTTTTTTAAACGTGAGTTGTTTAAAATTCTCGTGGCCTTGTAACGACTTTCATTCGAAGTGTTTTTTCTCTTTTTTTTTTTTTAAACGTGAGTTGTTTGAAATTCTCGTGGCCTTGTAACGACTTTCATTCGAAGTGTTTTTTCTCTTTTTTTTTTTTTTAAACGTGAGTTGTTTAAAATTCTCGTGGCCTTGTAACGACTTTCATTCGAAGTGTTTTTTCTCTTTTTTTTTTTTAAACGTGAGTTGTTTAAAATTCTCGTGGCCTTGTAACGACTTTCATTCGAAGTGTTTTTTCTCTTTTTTTTTTTTAAACGTGAGTTGTTTCAAATTCTCGTCGCCATTTATAATGTTCTCGCTTGTCAATTGTTATGTGAATCTATTAATATTCGGCTGGCGACTAATAGATTCTTATACATACAATGCGAAGCAAGAACGTAGAATGAATAAGAAAGAGAGACATGGTTTGATGTTTACGTTTCCGAGACCTTCTTCTAAAGAGGGAGATACACGTCAGTTTTCGTTTATATACAGAAGAGAAATATACAAAGGGAGACAATTATACAATGTAAGTGAGGTAATTATGAAACACGTTGTTGTCTCCAAATGCAAGACACTACAGCCTATTTGCTATATTCAACCCTTGATATCACTTCAATTTTCTCGAGCCTATACAGTTCTATGGTTATTTCTCCTTTAGCGCGAAGAAACACATCGTTTTTTTGCCATTACTTTATTGCATCTACCAAGAAAAAATCTTGTTAACATTCTCTTTAAATATTCTCTTTAATTTTTCCCCGGCATCTTTAGTTTTTATATTCCCGCAAAAAAAATCATTATTAAACCCCACAGCGAATTGTTCATCAGCAATACTATTACTTTTAGCGTTTTTCTTTGTAATGTGACTGTCGTTATCAGTTCGTTATAGAATTCGGTTTTATCTGTTACGCCTTCCCCACTTTTATTAGTCCTCAATAAAGTTTATTTGCCGATTTATTTCCATGTCTTCAGATTAAGAATTGATTAATCATATACGGAGTGTAGCTGCATTTTAATTTTTCCAGTAAGTATTTTGATTTGAGCAAATTTCTAGTAATACCAATTTCGTCACATTAAGCTATTTTGATAAAACTCTTTTCTACTTTATCTTTAGTTTTGCAATGCGTACCATTACGCCACACGCGATCGGATTTTAAGAATGTTATCGTTTCATCATGACAATCGCTGCACCAATGCATCTGTTTGCAACTGAAACATAGTTTAAGAATTAGATTACTTGTTGTTTTGACTATCAAATGTTACTAGTAAAGTCATTTCTTTCTGATTGCGGATTTCTCTTGTGTGGAACACAAACTGTTCGATATCCTTTGAATTGTGACGCATGCTAATAAACCGTTCACAGTCCTCGGCTATTTTCTGGAGTGTAAGATCTCGTTCATTTCCCATTTTGTAAAAGACTCTCATTCTAATATTCGAATCTCTGTTCGACACAAATCCTTGTGCAAATATGAAACCTTTGAAGTTATTAGCCCTTAATTCCGATAACGTGAAGTCATTAAAGATCTACTTTACGATGCTTGCAAAAGTCGTGTAGTCCTCACAATCTTTTCTTGTCAGGTTCAAGCACTTCTACATCAACACTTTTATTGCTTCCGTAAATTTTAGCTCGCTGGTCTTTTAAAGTAAAATCTAATTTACAAATTTCCTATGTGCTACTATGTCCAATGTTCTTAACAGCAACCGACCTTTTTTTAAAACCAGTCAAGTTTTTCACACTCTGTATTATATACGTCTTCATAACGCGTGAAATACGATGCAAAAATAACCTCGTTTTCCGGATCGTAGTTGAAATTCTCAATGATGATAAAAATCGTCTTTTAAGAGAACGGTCTTTCGTTTTTAACCTATTTAAAGATTAAAATAATTTCTACTGTTTCTGTTGGGTTTGAATGAACATTTCCTCGACTCTTTCATTTTGTGCGAACTGTTTGTTCTGTAATTCCAATTTTTATTCTCCGATTTTTGTATATATATATATATATATATATATATATATATATATATATATATATTATGTAGTTTTTCTTTAATGTGTCATCAGTTGAAAGTTTTCAGTTAAAAGATGAAAAGACTGATTAATGAAAAAAATCGACATAGATTTTGTGTTAGTTTATCTTGCTTTTTTCTTTTGTTGTTGGACGACTTTATATTTGAAAACTATTTTTGAAACTATTGTGTTCTACTTAGAAAATGACAAGTTTTTCTTCAATCCTTTGCGCGACGTTGGAGTGTTTTGCACAGTTAACACATTTTGCTTGTTAAGATTAAATATTATTTCACCTTTTTTTTCTATTATTAACAAATAAATTTAGCATACCACTAATGTTTTCTTTTTGATAAAATCTAACAATAAAATTGTAGACATAAATTCAAGGTTTTCGTTGTTAAAGTTTGTGTGCCACTTAAATCCGGTTTATTTTGATATATAAAATAAATTTAAATTTCTTGTCACCAAAGTCGTGCGACATACGTTCGTGGAAAATGTGGAGCCAAATATATTCGAGTACTTTGTTTCCGGGTTTTTAGGCCGTATATTTTGAATACTTACTCTCAGTGTTCTGTGACACAGGTTTAGATAATGTTTGAATAAATCCTCACACACCAGTGTTATGAGATGTAGGTCCCAAATCCTCCCTGCCAGTGTTGTGTGTATGTTAGCTTCGAATCCTGGTCATCGAGGTCGTGGCCTTGTAAGACCGTTAGTAATCAAGACAACCCGTGGTATAATTTTAAAATGTGTATAGACAAAAATACTTTAGAGAAGTACGCGTCATCATGCTGGGGCCATAACTGCCCCCAATAACTGCCACGACGTTTCGTCATAACTGTATCTATTGTGTCTGGAGAAGTACATTTATTCCTGAAATAGGTAAACCAGCTTACACCACAATATAATATTAACATCTTGTTTTAAGAAGAAAGACCTGTATTTTTTGCTTTTCAATTTATTGTTTATTTTCGCTCTCTCTATATATGTAATGTTTTTCTTTAATTGATGTGCGCTATTTTTGTCCTTTATTAGTTTCTAACTTAATTTCTTTCTTCTCAGCATGCATGTATTTTTTCTATAGACCCCTTTCGCTGTTGATTGTGGGCTGCGATGCGCGATTCTGTTTCTCTTCTTCGTACCTCTACATTTATTCGTTGTATTGTCCAGTGTTCATATGCTACATTTTATCTGGTGTCTTCTTTTATTTCCATGGTCTGATCGTCATTTGTCTAGTCTCCCAGTTCATCGCGTTGTATATAATCTTTTATTACGTAACAAAACGGTAATTTTAAATTACAAGATGGATTATGGGCTGGAGATTTATAGTTTGATAGTTAATTCTGGCAAATCTGTTTGTGTCGGGTAACAAACGGTCTTGGTAACATGTACCGACCAACACATGTTAAAACTCATACTATCATCAATACTCCAAGATGCGTAAATCCATAATCCAACAAACCTTTTCCTCTAATCTGAAAAACAATCCTAGGTTTATTTTCACTTTTATACGTAAAGTCAGGGCAGCACCCCCTTCCACCATTACTCTGAACTAAACATAGCCAGCCATCTCTAAAACCATCATCGGGTTTGAATTCCCCGTCGGCCTCACATAACATAACTTTTAGAATGTAAGTACAATTGTCTTACAAGTAATAGAGGCCCCATGTCATTTACGATTTAAGACCTTCTTTCGCCTCAGTTTAACTGCGTAAATTTTCCGTATTGAATTTAACTCCCAGACGATCAACAACTTCATAGTGCACATCTAGAGTTCTATTGTTTCATAACGACCTGACTATTTGTCTAACGGAGTCCCTGCACGCCATCCTCAGGCATACTATATACACCTAAACATACTCCTTAAATCCATCGATATATAACTGACTTTTAATTAATCTAACACCTGTGTATTACATAGATATAATGGGGGAAAACAGAAACCCATTCTTATAATGCCTTCTCATGTGGTCAGTCTACAAGTTTCACAAAACGGTACTGCTTCTATACACAATTATATCTAGACCCTACGTTTATGATTCCTCAACAATCCCGGTATGAATTTTTGAAAACATCACCCCTTCTTTGAACTTCCAGCTTCATTTATCAGATGAAGCGCCAAATCCGAAACCTTCATAATTGACCAATCATTCTCTACATATGATTCTATCTCTGCGTTGGCGGTCTAGATGTTTATACTCAGCACACACATCAATCAGCATAAAAATCCGAAGATGGGACCACATATTCCAACTTTATTCTTCAATTGATTGACACCAATCAACTATTAAACTGCGCTGTTTCAAAGTTCAAATTAATCAACAAAATGGCTATGACCGTCTATCATCTCACATCACTTCCCCCGTCTCCTTATATGCGGAAAACTCTGGTTCTCCCATAAGTCGACACACGCGACAATATTACCCGTTTTGGCTTCATACTGGCTGGACTTCGAATATCTCTTTTAGATGCTCTCAGCTGCCCATACTATGGACATTGCGAGACTTCTCGAAAGATAACTGCATCAACCAGGGTCTCCATAAATCCCATTTTTTCCATCAACAAAGACTCCATTCGAATACTGAAAAATAAAGTGTGGCCAAACCAATCGCGTCTCACAGTTGTCACGTCGCAACCTGGATTAATGTATTTGTCGAGCACGAATTTGAAAACTAAATCAATGCTACTTAATTCTTTTATTTTCAAATAATTATTTTAAAAATGTTTTGGTTAAATAATAAAAAAAGAAACCGTCTCTCTCCTTGCTTAAAAATACAACAAAATACAGCTCTCAATGCATTATTTTACACAAGTAAACACACATCTGAGTTCACAAAACAAATTACAAAATAACACAAACATTTTTTAACAAAGTAGAAAAGTATGAAGAGCTGCAAAAATGATGAAAAAACTTCTTTTTTTTTCAATATAATGTCAGGCTGGTAGAAAGATATTCACACACTTCGCATTGATCCATTTTTACACACAACTACAACATCATACAAACATTTTTTAACAAAGTTGAAAAGTTTAAAGAGCTGCAAAAATGATGAAAAAACTTCTTTTTTTTTTCAATATAATGTCAGGCTGGTAGAAAGATATTCACACACTTCGCATTGATCCATTTTTACACACAACTACAATATCATACAAACATTTTTAACAAAGTTGAAAAGTTTAAAGAGCTGCAAAAATGATGAAAAAACTTCTTTTTTTTCAATATAATGTCAAGCTTGTAGAAAGATATTCACGCACTTCGCATTGATCCATTTTACACACAACTACAACATTATACAAACATCTTTTAACAAAGTTGGAAAGTTTAAAGAGCTGCAAAAATGATG
Source organism: Sepiola atlantica (assembly GCA_963556195.1). Lineage (NCBI taxonomy): Eukaryota > Metazoa > Mollusca > Cephalopoda > Sepiida > Sepiolidae > Sepiola > Sepiola atlantica. The sequence continues at coordinate 113,017,006 of OY744517.1, read as the reverse complement.
AAAAAACTTCTTATTTTTCAATATGATGTCACGCTGGTAAACGAATATTCACACACTTCGCATTGATCCATTTTTACACACAACTACAACATTATACAAACATTGTTTTACCAAAGCTGAGAAATGCAACAAACTGGAGAATGACTAAAGAAATGTTGATCTTCCACAGAATACTGTTGGCAAACAAGTCTACAAACCCTCACATGTCTACCCTCCAATTAATATAGAAAGAGAAAACAAAAATGTTATAATCACATACCTTAATACCTTTCTCAGCTCTCCTCTTATTTATGCCTCATCTTCCTTTTACAGCTCTTTCTCCCTCTCTTTTTATCTCTGTTCACATTCTTACCAACATACATTACAATGTTTCCCATTCGTCCATACCGCTTCGTCTTCTATTAGATCTGATGCTACAAGAAAGCTACCAATTAAAAACATCAAAACACAATACGAAAATATTCCGTCCCAAAAATGTTCTATCTTCTCTTGAGCGCCGTTACTATCTGATGTCAGCCACTTAAAACTATCATGTCCACCCAATATCTTTCCTGTCTTTCATTTCGTTAAACACACAACCCTATTCAAGTACATATAACATGACAAAGACAATGGAAGGAAAACACACAATGTCTTGCTAACTGGAAGAAATTCGTCCCGTTCTGAACAAGAATCGTCTTTTTTGAGTTCCTGTGTGTATGCTTATCTTTTGATTGAAATCATACACTTTTCTTTCCTCTTTCATTCTATTCTAAGTCCGAATCCAGAACAATCAAAATAAAGTCATTCAGTTCATCTCAGCCAAACGATGGCATATTAACCATTTTGGTTATGTAAGCTGTCATGTTAACCTCACTATTTTGTTTTTTCTCTTTATTCATTAGTTGTTTTTCTCTAAATAGGTTTATTCAAAATGTGCGCTTTTAACCGTAACCAACTCTTCCATTCGCTTATTGCATCTTTAAACAGTAATAACTGTTAATATCTACGATAAAATCCAAATTCTAAAAGTTTCATCATAACATTTTATAAAACTTTAAAAAATTCATAGAATTTTGTTTATGTCTTTCACTCTTCCTTTTTATGCCTTTCTCTTCGTCTGCATTCGTTTCATTGTTCTGTTGCATCTAATGTGTCTTCTTTATGTATCCTATTTGTTTTCTTTCGGACTTACTTGTCGTTTTGGAGCACTTGCTCTAAAAATCCACTTGCAAGTGGTCACAGCATGGGGCGGTGTCTGTTGTCTTGCCAATTAATTGAGATTGTTAAATGTGCCCTATTTGCAGCGTCGAATAGTTTCTGATTTGTTTACTGTTTGTTACCTTTTAATAGAAATGTGTGTAAACATGTGTGTTTACATATTTTCCTTTCTTCCTCTTCGCTGTCGATTGTCGGTTAAATTGAACGATTCATTTTTTCTTCGATGTGTCGTCTAGTTTTCTTTGTCGTTTCTTTTTTTTCATATGCTGCAGTTTCTCCATTGTGGTCTTCTATTTTCACGGTCCGATCGTCATTTGTCTAGCAGCCGCGTTCATCGATATATATATATATATATATATATATATATATATATATATATATATATATATATATATATATAATGGCTTATTCGCTACACAACGGAGAATAAAAATTACAAGTACAATTACACTTAAATAATAAAAGAGAGAGACAGATACTACTTAACTTAACTATTTATAAATAGATAGCTTCATAGACATATATATATAAATATATGTATATATATTTATATATATATATAGAGAGAGATAATTATTAAAAGGAAAACAACTATACATAGATTAAAGTTGTATACATTATAAATTATTTCGACCCTTTAATTAGGTCTCCTCAGACGTATAGGCAACCACGTCAAAAAACAAATAATGAGAAAAATTGATCATCGTCTTAAAAAAATAAATTGCCTTTGTTGATTGGTCGATGAAAAAAAGGGGGTAAATGGTATAATAATCGAGGAAGGGGTGACTGAAGTAAAACATTGATTTGACTCTTCTATTTTTTACATATGCAGAAATATAAAAATATATATAAGAGAATTCGTTTTTGCTATTGAAATAAATAAATGATCTCAGTTAAAATTTCGAATTTGAGCTTCATAGGTAAAAATTTAGGATGAAAGATTCGGACGTTCACGATTAAAAGCTCTGTTTAATTATTTACGATTAAAAATTAAAAGACGAAAAGGCAGAACGAAAATGTCGGTTTAGATTAAAAATTATCAAAAACTTGATTGGTTATTCTGTTAAGATTCGAAACGATCTACAATACGGAATTAAAGTTTGGCGACATTTAAAACGATTTATTTAAAAATTTGTGTTTTAAAAATCTTTTTAGTGCCAAAATATAAAAAAAATAATGAATGTTTTATAGTTACTGCGAGAACATTCGGTTGTGCGTAGAATCATTTTCAGGTGACATAAAAAAAAACTGGAGAAAAGAAGACGATTTCAAAAAGTAGCAGACACCGCCGTGTTCCGATATGAATCAAAACAACAAATCGGTGTAGTTCCAACAGAACGTTTACAATTTAAATTACATGACGCCAGAATTTGCGTCAAATGATAAATTATATTGTATTAATTATTTTAAAATAGTGTTACTCATTTCATACGTAATGTTATTTATTGTAGCTTGTCTAACTTTAATTAAGATACCTTACGATATTTTGAGTTTTAAAAACCCTGTTTTAGAATGTAATAGTTTCGTCTGGATAAGTTTTCGGGAATATTTCTGTCGAACTCTGGAATGTGAACGAAATTTCGAGGGTAGCATGCCTTTGTTCCATCAGCTATGACTGGTAGAAGTTTTCAGTAATTTGCAATTCTTCGTATAGCCCGTAACAACCTTCAACCTTCAGATGACTATCACTTAGAACAAGAGTTATTTTAGACCTATATCAACTGCTCCATGGATCCTTGCGGACAGTTCTAGTATGAATGTTGTGAGCCTTAAACATATTCTTGTTTTTTTATGTGTAGTCTTACAACTTATCTCTATATATCAGTACATATCACTGTATATATATATATATATATATATATATATATATATATATATATATATATATATATATATATATTCCCGAGTTCGAAAAATACAACTGACGAAGGTCGGAGGTTACAGCGGCCGAAATGTTATGATGATAACACTCAAGATACGAAATGTAGTCCGAATAACAAAAATTATACAAATTATCAATCCTCATCTATAAATACCGAAATATTATATATATATATATATATATATATATATATATATATATATATATATATATATATGTATAAAAAGTTATATTGGTATATAAAACAAAACCAAACGGTAATAACTGGTGTGATATAAGCTATGTGTGTACTGTGGCGGCTTCCATCAATAGAGGAAATTAATAGAGAATTTCAAATTCACAAGCGGTGCAGCATTTGGAACTAGACAGGCCTCAATTCGCTTAACTTCGGTGATCTTATGAACTGGTGTGTCAACGCGATTATGCCATATATATATATATATATATATATATACATACGTATATATATATATATATACATATATATATATACATATATATATATATATATATATATATATATATTAAATTATTAATATCTACAGACGCTAGCGTTTCAAGCTTACTGCTCTCATCAGTGCGGGAAAGTGACAATTTCAGACGGTCGGGAACGCGGTTCACAGAGTCAGCATAGAATCTGCAAGCAATCGCCATATCCACTCGGACAACGGAAATCATCACGTAATTAAGGGAATCCAAGATCTATATGTACCTAAAAGCGGGTAGAGATAGAAGACTAGTCGAGAGTGTTCTACGAACGTATTCGGATTTTTACTCTGGTACACGGTTTACATCCGCATATTTCATGTTTTATTTACGCATTAACTGTATAAGCGAGTTAATAGGTAATTGATTATTTCTATTCGTCTATTCGTGCTGTTATAGCGTCAACGTATATTAATGACAAGTTTTGGATTCTCGGTGATTATAATACATGTATGTGAGGAGATTCTGAGGGTTGGGTCGTTCTCGGTTATTCTGTACATAGTAAAATGAATTACAACGCTCGTATGTTTCCAGACAAATGCTCAGAATTTTGATTGGTCATTTTCAACTTGCATTCTACACGTCATGGTCAATTAAGGTCAGTGTGGGAAAGTTCAAAATGTGTATACGAAAACTATTCGTATAGGTAAAGTATATGTCTTTAGCGGAATGGATCTCTCCAGATATGTGCAAGATGCATTTATAAACTCGATAGTCTAAACTTTCACAGTACTTGTGAAAATATTGTTATTAAGTGTTATCATGGAAAATTGAGGTGCTTGCTTTTAAAACGAGGAAACACTGTTACGAATTCATATCACACGAGATTGTACACTTCCGTCAATATAAATTATAAATCACATGATTCAGAAAAGTAAATCAAAATTTAGACCCTTTTGGGTCTTTTGCAGAGAAGAAAAACAACAAAAACGGCGAAATAGTCATAACTAATCAACGTAAGTAAGAAATATATTTATTTACCAAAAATATATAAGCATAACTAAAACTAATAATAAAATTTAAAGAGATCCTGTATAAAAACACTGAGCCAAAAATAGAAAATAATAATTTTCGATTTGTGAAAGGTTTTACTTATCTGACTATGGTTTTGATAAGAGCTTGATACGTACGTTAAATATTTAAATACAACATATTTAATTTTCTATAAAATTTAATCATTAATATAATTTTTTTTATAACAATCATGTTTCTTTGCATGTGTATGGAATATAAAATTCGGTTTAATGTATGTATATTCACCTCCTTAAAACACCGCTGCGGAGATGACATTTTTGTGTATGGTAATCGACATAGACACGGCATATAGCCACTTGGTGTTAAGAGCTTTAAAAAGTACTTCTGAGTGATAAACTAGCTACCGATAAGTGTTAGATGGATAGATCCCGACTCAGAAAACAGCAATTTTCCCCATTTGTCAGAAACATTGCTCATGTATTGTGAAAAATAAAGTGCAAAATAAGGGAAACGAGAGTTACAAGGCAGCCTAAAGTTAATCGAAAGTTCACATTTTACTCTCCCAATACGAAAAATATTGTCCTCCCTTTTTTGCTACATTATGCGGCAATGGCATAGGCTTATCCGGCTCTTTAGAAAGCAACCGAGATTTGTATTTTTAACATTTATTGGATTAGGTCTAATAATTGTGAGACATCGACACAAAATCCAATTATGGCACGGAACGCAATTCTCTTAGTTTGAGACGAAATAATCTCTGAAAAAATATTTCCCATTTTCCAGTGGAAAGAAGAATCAAGTATTTACAAGGCAAGCAAATAACAGGTGACGAATTCTAGTGATCGCAATTAGATAGTCAAACACATGAAACTGTAGTGGGTGCAGGGATAGACGACCTTAAATGGTAACAGGGAGAAACACATGATATCTTTTTAAAGTGGTGTCGGTTTATTTAGTGCGAGCATAGGCAGTTATCCAAACTTTCATGTATAAAAAGTAAGATGCATTTGTTAACATCGCTGGATGGAGAAAAAGGACAAACAAAAACTAAATGAAAAATAAAGAAAAAGAAAAAAGAAAAACAGATGATTCATATAGTCGCCCGGTATTAATTTTCAATTTGAAATTAATGTGAATGAAATGTACACATCTTTTGTATTTATTTTCCTTTTAATTGTTGTACAAAAATAAAAGACACAAAGCATGACAACTTTACTTAGGTTTTATTCAACATACACGTGAAGTTAGTTTTAAAAAGCAACTGATTATTTATAATATGCAGCAGTCCATTATAACAATGAGGTAACCGGTAACAGAATAGTAAAATAAGAGTTTTCACCACAATCTTTCTTGCTATCTGAAATATTAGCGGAAGTAAATGGAAATTAAGTTTCATATGTAAATATATATTTATATATATATATATATATATATATATATATATATATATATATATATATTAGAGAGAGATATGTGTATATATATGTATGTGTATATATATATATATATATGTGTGTATATAGATATATATATATGTCTGTATATATGTGTGTATATACCTATATATGTGTATATGTGTATATATATCTATATATGAGTGTATATATAGGTGTATGTATATATATATATGTGTATATATATATGTGTGTTTATATATATATATGTGCATATATATGTATATATATGTGTATATATATGTATATATATGTGTGTGTGTGTATATATACATAGATATATATATATGTATAAATATATATATACATATATATATATATATATATATATATATATATATATATATATGTATAAACATTTTGTACATACGAATTTGTTTTTGATATTATATATTTTCTTTGTTTTAATGTATTTATTATTCATGTTTTACTTTCATACAATGAAGGCAGAGGATAGAAATTCGTTTCGGTCACAGTTTTTTTTAAGGAAAAGTGTTTTTGAAAACTTAAAGAAAAAAAATATAAAAATGGCAATCACGGAACTGAATTAATAATTACATCAAACTTATTCTTCTTCAAAATATTTATTTTTCCGAGGTAGACTAAACTTGTTATTTTCATTTTTTTAAATCCATGTATCTTTCCTATTCGCTCGAAATATGAATGATCAAAATTGTTAAAGAACGTAACTTAATCGCTGTATGTTTTTAAAATGTATCTATAAATAAGATTCCATAATTTTCACTTATATAACTTAATAAACAACGAAACATATAATTAAAAAAGCTGATCGGGTAAAGGTTAAGGAATATATAATTAAAATGAAAGAATTTGTTACATTAATGAATGAAAAATTTAGTAGAAAATTAAAAGAATACATTTTAAACAATTAACTAACGTATATAAAATGAGTCACGAAATCGAAGATACAGATAACTAATTCATTTATTCAATAAGAAAATCCATTTTGTTTCTTACTTTTAAAAAAATGATATTTGGGTTAACTTGTTTTTTTACAAAATTGTTTGATGTGATTTATACAAACGACAAAAGTACAAATTAAAATTAATTTATCAAAATAACAAAATGCTAAGACCTTTTTATTAATTATATTTTCGGCTATTTAGAATGTTTACATATTAAAGAAAAGAGAACTCTCTAATAAAGAGAAAACTTAAAATACAGTGGCAAATAAATATCTGTTGAATTGATATAGTTTATTGATTTTAATTGGAATTTTATAACACTTCTATTTTCCTGAAACTAACATCATTCATGATTCTTTAAAAACAATGTAACTTAATAGAAAGGTATTCTAGCCAACACATAGAATGAAATAATTTATCAGTAGAAACTAATATCAATCATTTGTAATGAAACACACAATTTCATAATTCATTAGTTAAATTTGACGATTTAGAATTCTATACATGTGTATTTATTTTTTAAAAAACAATATCCCAAATATATTTACAAGAAAAAGTATTTCGATGTACTAAAAAAAAATCGCAAGTTTTATTGAAGATATTTTGAAATATTTTTTTTCATATTACATTGCGTTATTGCGAAACAATTGATATCATGCTTCATCAACATCAATACGTTTTGAGGGCTTAAAAAGTGCACTAACAAAGACAATGTACGAACATCTCATTTTTAACATTCAACAACTAACTATATTTTAAACAGAGAAATAGTTAGAATGTTATTTAAATGACTATAGTTTCCTGAGACGACAACTGGTCTTTTTAAAAGAAAATGTCGTTTTTGTAGTGATCTTTTAAAATAATTTCGAAACCCAGTTATATAATCTTTCCGCTTTATGATCCGTGAATCTGTCGCTACAAGAGAAAACGTTTTTTTTATATAATTTGACGTTAAAACATTCAACCTTTTAATTTCTGTAATGGATTTCGAACCTTCTTTCGGCAATTTAAATATCATTGTATTATCTTTAATGTTATGTTTTGTTTTATGTTATGTTTTAAGTACTATATTTTATTCTTTCTTCCAATGTTATGTTTCAACTGTCACTGTAAAATGGGCCCATGAAAATATTTCCACATTGCATACATGATATAAAAATCACGATGTGAATACGCATGGTAAAATCTTCCTAGAATGTATCATCCATTGTCTGTGGAGGACCTGTTATCATTTTTAAATACTTAGAACTGTTATTACTAAATCACAAAATTTCAACAATAAATAAAATATGTTTTATTCCAGTTAATTGTCTTTATATAAACCCGGCTTTCTTGAACTTTCATTTCATATTTTATGTATTAAGGGGAACTCAAAATGGATGCTGACGTAGTGTTGTAATCTCGTTATGGGCACTTTCAAAACGTTAGAGGGACGTTTTGCAACGTTTTATCAACTCGAAGATTACATAAATTTTAGTTATTTTCACATTTAATCTAAATATTAAACATTTTCATGAGCTACTTTGGCAGTGTAGCTGCATTCGACTTGACCAACTGTATCCAAACAATGTATAAAACGAACTATATTTTATGTCTTTTAATCTATTATTGTTCAAGTTTTTATTATGTAAATAAAAATGCCAACGTCCGAAAAACTATATTGATGATGACATAGATTCAATAAAAGTTAATAATTGAAACATAATTCGATGCCATAGTTTATAGTTCTAAATCTTTTAATTCGACTTACGTTGTCAAGTAACGATTTTGATACGTAAAACCCAGAAAAATGACTTGTAGATTTAAAACAACATATTCTTTTTTCATGTCGCTATACAAATGAAAGCAAGCACGCTTCCCATATTATTTGTCTTTGTAAAGATAATATTACTATTCCGAAATGTCTTCCAAACAGTGAGTAATTCACCTGAAATTCACCGCTTATAAAATGAACAAAACAGGAGAGAAATACGGGAGCATTCACACACTGTCATACACAGATTTTTGTAACAGTTTCAAACGATAAACTTATATAATGTGGTAATTATATTGTTGTAGGACCTACCTTTATGGACTACATATACTCTTCCGCGTCACTACAAATATCGGAAGCACATGCCTCTAGGTTTTTGGACTACCCCAGTCTATTTTTGCTAGGCCAGAGTGCTCCTTCTTTAGGGACGCTGGCTTGACTCTTCCCCCACTTTCCGACCTTGTGTCACATATTCCTGCGGTGGGAGGGAATTAAATACCTGGACTACCCCAGTCTCATACTAGCAGTCAGACAGACATTCAACTACTCTCTTCATATGCTGCATTTATACTTACTTCAATATACTTTGTTTCACTTAATCCAGAGTTCGTGTCTTATTTCCGGACCCCTTACAAGTCAACAATACTGTCAACAGAGAACATTAAAGATTGGTATTTGAGCACCTTACAAAAGACAGATGCGGAGAACCAACGATGAAGTTACACTGCTACCTTCATAGTTTAAAAAAATATCGTGAGTTGGATGTTTTAGCCAAAGTGATTTCCATCTTTTCTTTTATTTTACAAAGAATAAACTGATGTATAACAAAGAAAGAAAACAGTAAGTGGTGTTATTATATATGTGTTATTTTTTAACCAGAAAGGAATACAATTCCTCTTTAAAAAGAAAGAAGTATCATCGCTGAAATTGTATACCTTAGTTTTATGTTACTAACCTGGAAAAACTACTGTTAATAATAAAAAGTAATTTTTCTCGAAATATTTTTTAATATTTTTCTTTCTCTCTTAAACAACTAATACTACGTTAGCAGCGTGATATGAAATAACAACTTCGAAAAGCATGTATTCTATAAAGACACATCGAAACATGGAACATTTCAAATGAACTATAGCAAAATTCGTTAATATCAAATGCTACAACTAAAAACGAATAAATATTTCAAAAAATTATACTGGAACAACAACAAATAATAGAAGAAAAACAACAGGAAAAACAACAAAAAACTGCAAGAATAGCACTAGAAAAAAAGTTTAAAAAACGAAGTAATACTACAAATAATTTCGAATAGGTGTCCGAATACCGAGAAGGAAAATAATTGGCAATTTCACTAATTCCCAGAAGAGGATAAAACCTTCGCTTCGTATTTTAGAAGGTTCGAGGATATTTACAAAATAGATTGTGAAAATTAATCAGACGTTAAAGAATTTCGCCTTCTGCTCCGAAAATAAAGGACAACAGAACATACCAAATTTGTGGACTATATGTTACTCAGGAAAACAGCGAGTTGACTTTTTTGTAGATGTTAAATATTTGACAGAATTATTGACCCTAAAACGTATTTGTTCCATAAAAGTAAGAAGTGTATAAACTTAATCAGAAAAGACAGAAAAGACTACTTGACTTTCGCGTCAATCGTTAATAAATACTATAGCGGTTTCAAACTATCTGAACATAGCGCGGATAACTTTAAATGTCTAATATTAGAGCAAAGATTGGCATCAACCAATGAGGCAGAAATGAGACATAAAGTCCTAAACACGTTAGGAAGTTAGCCAAATTTAACATTACAGAATATAGCAGAAGACTGCCAGAAATTTTAAGTGTTAAACAAGATTCTAAAGATATGGAAAAGTCGATCATTGCTAGAAAAAAACAAATCAAACGAAACAGAACGATTATTTTCACGTTCTAACACTTTTTTCCGTTGTGAGTTATGGATTGCCTATACTGTTTTCAAACCTACCTGACTTGTAATCAAGTAAGACACAAGAGTTTACATTGTAGAGCGAATGAAACACATAAAAGTCGGGTTAAATCTACAAAGAAACGAACAGGACAGCATACATATAAAGAAAGTACGTACAGGTAAAAATCCTAAATGAGAATGTTTAGTTACAACTAGAATCTTGTTTAGACGTGTCGATAATAAACCGTCATACATATTAAAAGTTGGATTTACCCACCATGTTAAAATCCGACGAAATACCTAGAATTGGGACTGGTGCAAAAATTAAATTCGTGAGTGACATCATTACTATCGTTACTTTAAACGGTACTAACAAACATTGAAACTGTTCGTATTAAAAACCACCGACAATTTATTTGGAACAGATTGGATGAAACAGTTCAATCTATGTGATTTACTAATCAACACGTTTTGCCAGAAAATAGAAAATCTGACGACATAGTCAGAAAAAACTATAGAAAGAATTAAGAGAAACCTTTTCCAAAGTTTTCACAGGTTGTCTAGGTCGATGTAAAAAGATGTCAGCAAAATTTGAACGAGAAGAGAAGATTCAAAATGTAATTAAAACAATGTGCCTTTTGACCTCGTTGGGAAAAATAAACGAGGAATTAAACAGATTTGTAAGGACCATGGCCAATCTAAAGAAATCTGCGTTTGTGGTGATCTTTTCACATGGAAATATGCAGCACTCAAGGAGTGCTATTATCCATTACCAAGTCGAGAGGACGTTTTTACAAAAGAAAATAGAGGTAAATCCTAAAGAATCGATCTTAGCAATTCTTAATTTCAAATATCCGTTGAAGAAAAAAGTTCAAAATTACGATGTATGAAGACGCATCACGGATTATACTAGCTTAAAGGCTACCTTTCCGGGTAAAGATCGCACCAGCAGTTTTCCAGTGAGTCATGCATACTATGCTTGTCGAACTTTATTTCATGATCACATACCTAGACGACATTTTAATAAATAGTTACACTATAGAACAATACAGGGAACACGTTCATAAAGTGTTTTCACAAATCTAGGCTGCCAAATAAAAAAAAGAAAATGCGATTTCTTCTTAGTAGACATCAAATATATGTTACATATAATAGATAAAAGCCGGTAGAAGGCTGGATTCAGAGCGGGACACTGCAATTACCTACATGCCAGCTCCTAAAAACATAACATTCCTACAGAGTTTCCTTGGACTGGCAAATAATTACTTAGCATTTGTGAACGAATTATTTTTAAAAGACAAGGTTTGGGAATGGAGGAATTCGATAAAACTATTAGCATTTTAAGGTCGGGTTTATTCCTAACACACTGAAACCCGAACCTAGAAACCATTGTTGGTAAGCAACTATGGTTTCTAGGTTCGGGTTTTAGTGTGTTAGAAATAAACCCGACCTTAAAATGCTAATAGTTTTATCGAATTCTTCCATTCCTACACCTTGTCTCGCAAGCTCGTACGGAATATTAGCACATATATTTTTTTTAAATTACAGATCGACGACGCTGCTTCTAGCTGAGAAACATTGCTCCTAAATCAAAAAGGAGGTTTAGGAATAACCTTCGCAATCACCAAATTCAATCGTTACATACACTGAAGAATGTTCACGTGGTAAACTGATCTAATACCGTTACTCACCATTTTCGGTTCAAAAAAGTATGCCCTTATACACGGCAAATAGCCTGCAGAGATGGGGGAAAATCCTTCTTAACTACAATTTTAGATAGAATACTTACCTTCGAAAAAAATCCATCACGCTGATGGATTATGAAGACTACTTCCGAGACATAGAAAGCCACTAGAAGATTCCGTTATTGCCTTCGACAGGCATTAGTCAATGATACACTTGAACTTTGAGAACTCGTTATATGCTTTTTACTATAAAATTATACTAGATAGTTTTACCAAATAGCCAGGAAGGTTATGATGTAAAAATCCCACCACAGACGTAACTATAAACTTCCTTTAGAAACTTTTTGTCCGGTTTGGAGTGGTCAATTCTTTGGTCAATAACAACGAAACTCAATTATACGTCTGCCGACTTTAAAGAGTTCTGTGATATTTTCCACATAAGACACATTACGACTCCCTCGTACCAACCGAAGTTAAACGCACGGCATATTATTATGGGGGCACGTTTAAAAGCGCCCTGAGAAAAGCTCGCGTCACTCCCACGGAAAAGGCTCTACAGTAGTACTAAAAGCTATACAGGATCACGCCACATGATAACACGCATCCCATTATCTCCTGGAGAAGTAATGTCTGTGCGTAATATAACACCCGTTTTCGATAAATTGCTGCCAAAGCAAACCAAACAATGCGGAACAACCATCGTACCCAAAAATCTTTATATCACCTGGGAAAACCTATTTTTTCAAGATGTTTAGAAAGAACAGCCCTTTTCGGAACTTGGTACGATATAAAAGAATTAGAAATATGGTTTAAACCTATAGCAGCCATCAAAAAAACATCTTCGACTTGAGACTTGCATTTAAACATATCCGAGGGTTTAGAACCAACATAAATGACGTAAAAATGTTTCTCCTAATAAACTTCCTGGATATTCCTGCACAGAGTGAAACAACCCTACAAATTGAAATTTCTTCACACTATTTCGACATGACTAAATACATCTCACTCTACCGTACATACTCTGACAAACATATGCACGGGCTTGGAGTTTATGTTCTGAATATCCTCTCCTTCACTAGAGAACATGGGTTAGAATCAAATGATCAAGCCTACACGTGCTTTAGATTACCATTACAGCACAGCGTTAGTTACTTATATTTCTTATGTCGTTTACATTCGACCCATGACTGTACTCTGCTTTATTTGGTCTCTGTAAGCATAGATACGGCACTCTTACTTGACTCGAGTGCCTAAATACATTTATTAAGGTACTTTAATGTATATCACCATGGCTGATTTCGATTCACCAGATATACAGACGTAGCTGGTAACTCCACGTATAGTTTCTCCATGGCGCACTCTCTCTCACAGACTGTAACTTTCCTGAACACCCTCTCTGATCGTGTTGACCAGTAAGCCTCACTTCTTAACCTATTCTTGACCTAACTGCTTGAGGCTATTCTGACGAATGCATATAGCCCGCCCGGGAACGTTGCTCACCTTGTGGTAATCATTGATATCACCCTAGAATCTCGTACCAAAGCTGATGAGCAGTATCTAAAAAAGAATAAGATACTACAAACGGGCTGCTTAAGAATCAATCAGAGACACCCCATGGAGTGAAAATGTTTCTCTCTTTGTTGATCAGTGCGTGTGGGTTAAAGCAGGCATTGAAGTAGATGTATCCATGAAAAATATACAGCCAGCCACACTCTCCACACTAGTTAACCTCGGGCTGTGTAGCTGCTATTGCACAGAGGCAGCAAGCATTCCAACAATTCAACCGTTATAACTCAACTACAAATAGACATAAACTTATTGCGTAAGCAAATATTTGGTAGACTATGATAGATTAAACGAAAAGTAGGTATACAGAGATGACGCATTGAGTCACAGAAAGGTACTCCTGATTTCTGGAAAATATTCAATAAAGTGGTGAACAATATGCAGTATACAATTCCCCCGCTATCTAATCACAATAATGTCGTTTGCACGGACACTGACAAGGCTGAACCACTGTGCACAGCATTTCGTTTTAAACTATACTTTCGACTCCGCAAACAACTCCCCACTAAATTTCTCATTGCGGACTGAAGGCACACTTGATGATCTTGCTATCATCCCATCTCATATCATAGACATAATAAAAAAAACCTTGACACCTTCAAAGTGTGTGTGCTTGATTTTACACCAGTAATAGTAATAGAAAATGGTAAACTGGCCCATTACCTTTTCAAACTCTACAACAACTGCTTTGCTGAATATTGCTTCCCCAATAGCTGGATAATTGCCCCTGTGGAACCAGTCTTCAAGAATTCTGGTTATAGAACTGACCCTCAGAATTATCGCCCCATCAGCTTACTCCCTCTCTTCGCTAAAATCGTTGAATTCTTAATCAATCTAGCAATAGTCCGATACCTTTTTAATACTAAACTCGTTTCTGTGAATCACTATGGATTTAGGCAAGAAAGGTCTATTGCAGATATCCTAACGGTCATGTCCGAACGCATATACCATACACTGGACAAGGCAGTTGAAGTTAGGGAGGTAGCGCCTGATATATCAAAGGCCTTTGGCAAGATCTGGCATAAAAGTCGTCTCATAAAAATTAATTCATATGGTATTACTGGACGAATATTTAATATAATTAGATCCTTCATATCTAAAAGTAAGATCCAGGTAGTCCTCGATAGCCGTTTATCCAAACAACATGACATAAAATCAGATGTACGATCGATCCTTAGAGCTTTATTGTTCCTTATTTTCTATAAACGACCTACCTGAGTACATTATGTCTGAGATGGGTATATTTTATGACAACACAACGCTCTACTCGTGTCATGTAGGTAACGCGGACGCGGATATCCCGAGGCAAGTCATGAATCCTTCGAAAGTAAGCTCTAGTCTGTAATAGAATATAAATGGATGGTAACATTTAATGCTGCTAAGACAAATCACATTTCTTTTAACAACTACAAGAAACCTCTTAAACCAGCGAACCATGGTACATAAAACCCTACCTAAAAGTCTAACGTTTAAACTCCTCGGCATAACATTCAACGCTAACATAAATTGATACAAACACATAGAAGCCGTTACAAAGATTGCTGTAAAGAAAGTTGGATTCCTCTACCGTGCTAGAAAACTGATAAAACATGACAATATCCTATATTTCTACAAAACAACCATCCATCAATATATGGAGTACTGTTGTCAAATCTGGCTACAGAACCATTCACCAGCCTCTTCCTCTAAGGCAAGGTAAAAAAAGTGTATCTAATCAAATAGGCCCCTCACTATATACCAAGCTCCAGCCCCTGTCCCATTGCCACAATGTGTCATCCTTGTGCTTGTTTTACAAGTACTTCAATGAAATGTTCTCCGATGAACTTGCTACTCTGGTTATCCCTTCACGTAAATAATGCGACCAACCCGAAAATCGCATCCATTCACTGTGGATGTCCTCAGATACCGGAGAGCCTTCTTCTCCAATTGCTTTTTTCGTTAAGCTACCGGCCTTTAGAACTCACTCCTGGCTTTCTGTTTCATCGACTGTACCGACATGCAGAAATTTAAAAGTAATGTCAACAAGCATATCGCTGCACAACTCCGAATTTAGGATGACCCCATAAACTATCACACTAATTCTGATAGGCCCCTAACTTCGCTTAGTCTCAGTTCAATTATAAGAGAAACAAATCAAATTAAGTAACGACTGTCGGATGAAAGGGAGAAGTTATGGATAATATATACGACAATCTCGACATACAGATACCCTAAGCAACAGCAGAAATACGACAATGTATAAGGCACCGGAAATCTCCAGATCTTATCGTTATACATACAAAATGAAAACGATAATGAGACTCCTGCGGAGATAATGTTTAGAGGGAAGGGTGATGGTACCTACCGTAACATGGACTCTTCTGCGTCACTATGAATACATAGAGCACTTGCCTCTCGGTGTTGCAACTACCTCAACCCGATCAGTCTCTCATTAACTTCGGTTGATTGAGGACGTCGGGATTGAGTTATACCAGTCGAGAATTCGTTCTCGACAATCAGTCCGGCAGGAATTGGGCCATTTCGGTGGCCTTTTATCTGTCGGGCTGAGGTATATTGTCCTGGGTTTTCCTGTGAGGTGCACCTCCCAGGCTTTGCCTTCTATCTTTGGGGAGGAGTAAGTTTATTGCTTGCTGCCTGATGCACCCTTATCGAGGAATGCCGACGGGGTTGCCCAGGCTATTTTTGTTAGGCCAGAGTGCTCCTTCTTTATGGGGCGCTTGATTGATCTCCCCACTTTCCGACCTTGTGTCACATATTCCTGCGTGGGAGGAAATTAAATACTAGAAACTACCCCAGCCCGATCAGTCTCTACTTAACTTAGGTTGATTGAGGAAGTCAAGAGGGGGTTAGGTATTACCCGTTGAGGATCCGTTCTAAACAATCAGTCCGGCAGGAACTGGGCTATTTCGATGGCCTTTTATCTGCCGGGCTGAGGTATACTGTCCTGGGTTTTCCAAGAGGTGCACCCTCACAGGCTTTGCCTTCTCTGTTTGGGGAGGAGTAAGTTTATTGCTTGCTGCCTGAGGCGCCCTGACCGGGGAATGCCGACGGGGTTGCACAGACTATTTTTGCTAGGCCAGAGTGCTCCTTCTTTAGGGGCGCTGGCTTGGCTCTTCCCCCACTTTCCGACCTTGTGTCACACATTCCTGCGTGGGAGGGAATTAAATACATAGAACTACCCTAGTTTAATACTGGCAGTTATACAGACGTTCAACCACTCCATTCATATGATGTATTTATACTTTCTTCAATATACTTTGTTTCACTTAATCCAGAGTTCGTGTCTTCTTTACGGATCCCTTACAGGTCCAGAGCATATACACATAGCAGTTTAGATTGGTTATAATTAATTTGGTAAAGTAGTTCAATTCCGAACTAGGTTACCGGCAGAATATCGAGATCGCTTTGATCGTGAATACCGAGTTGACTATATATAAGGCCTTTTTTCACTTAAAAAGTTCATTATTAATTCAGTATTTTTCTTGTGTTCATTTGTCTCGATAATTTATGATGACAGATTTAGAAAGCGACATTTCAAAGTTCAGGTCACTATTCTATTCTAAGTCTGCACTGCAATTTGTTTCAATTGATTATTCTAGCAAGTAACACTTGAAATGTGCTTTTAGAGGTATGTAAAAACTAAAAGTATACAATGAATATATGTCAAATATAGTAACAAATTATATACGTAGTAGTTTCAGAATATATTTAAAACTAGCGGAACCCGTCGCCCGGCGTTGCACGGGAGAAAATTAGTACCTATTTCACGACGTCGAATAAAAAAAAAACGGCCTATAGTTCTTTCTCCACCCCCACCCCCTATACCGTGTTGGCGAATGTTTTAAATTTAAAAAAAAAAGAAAAAAAAGTGACAGAGTTGAACGGGATCGAACGCTGATACCGTCGATCAGTACACCACACTTCTCACCCAAAGCGCCACGGGTTCGAGTTAAAAATACATGTAAAAATAGGGTAAGTTCGACAATGACACGGTGTAGGTCATTTTTTGATGAAGTAAATTCATTTGGGCAATTTTTCTATAATATGCGTGTTTAAGGTGTATGATTTTGAAAATTTAAATGTATCCTGGTCTACCAGTATCTTGGTGCTTATTGAATTAAATAGGAAGTCGATTCGATCAAGAAATTTTAGCCGCCATATTGAATCATGAATGTTGCATGAATTGTGTTCGTTAATTTCATTCGCTGTATTCCGGAATGAATATAAATGTAGAAGGTAGAATTAGATAGAACGTAATCTGATATTCGCGGAATATCATAGGATTCAACGGGAGCGGTCATTATTTGTTTGCGTATTGTTTTATATTATGTAGTAAATTAATACCAGGCAAATAATAAATAAGGACGGACTGTTTTGTGAAAAATAAACTGTGTTATTACTTCCCGGTGTCGATGAGTGTAGTCACAGTACACAATTGTTAGGGGGAAAAGTCTTTGCTACAACCTATATGGAGTTGGTTTTTCGGAAAGACGTTGATGGTGGGCCAAATGTAATATTGAGTGATATGTTGGATAAAATAATAACAACTTTACTAAAACACGCTCCAGTGAATAAGTGTAGTATAGCGGTGAGTTTAGTAGCCTGTTTTGTATATGGTTATTTTCCTATACTCCGAGAAGGTACAGGGGAAAAAACGTCTCTACTTTATATATTAGATTATGTAAAAATAGAAAATAGTATTAGATTATATATTTATTGTAAATATCAGAATATGATAAAACTAGATGCTTATAAAAGTTCAATATATGAAATTACTAGCTCGAATACCCGCCCAATTATATAGTAGGATGGACAAAAACAGCTGTTGACTTGCCTCGTTTAAACGTAATAGTTGGTGCATTAGATAATGACTAATAGTTATAAATATGGTCATAGTGAATAGGCAGCAATCTACATATATGTGTCTGTATTTTCTTTTTGTAACTGCAATAATGTAACGAAATACAAGAGAGAAACGCTATGGTTTCTCAATGGCAAAGTACTTTACATCTGTTTGTTTTACGTATAACATCTGATTAACCCAGCCTTCTCCATTGAAGGCGAACGAAAACAGTCGTTCCGAAATAACACCCGACCACAATCAGCTAACACTCTGTATGGAAAGATCTTCCTCCCTGCTCGACACCCCTCATTTCCATTTGTGACGTCATATCCTTACACGTACTCCAAACTTTTAATTATAAGCTATATCTCTTTATTTCTCATAATTAAGTGTGTTTACTTTATTTTTAATCAGTGTTTAACCATTCTTTTTTTCTTATTCTTACTCTTTTGTATGCTCAATGTGGTTTATTACCAATCTGTAGTGTAATCGAAGTCTTTTAATTTTTAACTTTTAACATTTTCTTTTTTATATATCTTAAGCTATTTTAATAATGTATTTCTTTGTGAGTCCGTGTGTTTGAAATATGTATTCACATACTTGGGTGTGTCGTTCCTGTTATATAGTTTGTTTTGTTGGATATTCTAGTCTGGATGTTAGTGGTATATTTATTAATTAGTTTCTCTCGGGACAATGTTTTGTTCCCTGGATAAGAATAGAATAGTTTTGCAACACTTTTGCCAAGTAGACTGCTCAATCAGCGAACAGGAATCGGGAGGTAGGGTAGAGTAGGTCTTTTTTGTCTCCACAGGGTTGTCCTTATTCTACCTCGTCGTCTCTCTAGTTGACAGGTAGTCGTTATTTCATTAGATACTGGCGTATGATTGTTAAGGTGTTTGTAGATGTTGCGTAGTAGCTGAACTTCTTGTTCTCTACTCTTTGCAGCTTCAATATTGTAATAAAATTAAAATAACGTTTTACAATGGCGTCATGCTTAATGGTGTTTCATTTTTGTTCGCATTAAAGTATCTTTTCCTGGCTAACGGAGAGAGGGGAAAAACGCAATTAAAAAAATTAACGGTGAACGTCTGTGTATATTCTTCGTGGTGTCCTATTTAGTATTTCCTGTGCATTGCGCCGTTTCCTGACAAGTACTACAAACCTTTAACATGACTTCTAATGAAATATTTCACTCTCTTAAAAATGCTTACCGTACGTAGAAAAATGGCGTTTTTTACATTATTTTCTAACATCCACATCTAATCTGGTAACATATGACGAGTTTAAAATAAAGAGACAGTGCAGCCATCGAATGTTACAGAAGTACTACAGACCAGATTCATAAATACTCTATATAATAAATATTGCTATAATATGTGGTAAAAATCATTAAACAATTGGAGTTATGGCCGGTAGAAAATTGTTTTAATTTTGGTGAAGTCTCCTGGTAAAATCTTTAGGGCGGAAAATCTGATTAAAATCAGCGATTAAAAATAAGTAGAAAGTCGAAGATTTCCCACGGATCGCCCTAGAATTTGCCGAGATGTATACCTATATATCCAAGTATGAAATCCACATCATTACAAAATGTAAAAGGTCAGTTTTAATCAATAACGATGACCAATGGATTCAAACAAATATGACAAACTCCTTTGATTTGCCATGGGTGCCCTTGACTCTGTGGAGGAATCAGATCTTGTGGGGTTATTCATTTTATATGCACTCATAAATATATTTGATAATACAGATATCGGCCTTCATAGAGATGATGGATTAGCGATAATAATAGATTCCAACAAAGTCAAGAGAGAAAACTTCAAGAAAATTATTTCATATGGAAATGAAAAAAACTAGGCCTAAAAGTACTGGCTAACATAAAAAACAACTCACTTTCTAGACGTCATGTTAAACTTAAATAAAACATACTTAGGAACCATAGATAACGCCAAGCCAATATACGTAAACCAAAAGTTTAATCACCCCCATCAATCATAAAACATATTCCGAATTCTATCGAACGTAGGCTTATCAATAATTCTAGCAACGAAGTGTTTTTTAAAAATCAACTAACATTTACAATATAGCTCTAAAAAGTAGTGGTTACCATGATATCGAAATCAAATATAAAACACAGAACACTAATAATTACAAAAAATTAAAAAGAAAAGAAAAATAAATATAATCTACTATACACCGGCCTATAACCACATGCTAAAAACTAAACTGGGCAAAAAATTCCTGAATCTGATTGAAAAACACTTCCCTGTAACCAATCACCTGCATAACATATTCAATAAAAATAACCTAAAACTATCCTACAGTTGCTGTGAACACCTAGAAATGATTAAGGCACACAATAACAAAATACTAAAAGAGAACAGCAGAGAGGAAGGAAAAATAACAAATTACATAAAAAAGTGATAAATATAGCAAAAATAACACTAAGAAGAACACAAATATAAACAATACACATAGACATAGACAAAACACTAATAGTAACCACCCGAATAGAAATGAAAAAGTTAGCAATGAATAGAAATTATGAACTGCATTAATCGTACACTTTGTCCACTACAAAATAAATGTCTAAACAAAAGTATTGTATACCAATCCACAAAATTTACCAGGGAAAGACCGAATAACAAAAAGTACTACGTGGGTATGCCCCCTAGATTTAAAAACCAGATATTATTACCACGAAAGCACATTTAAATACAGAACGTCGAATTAAAACAGCACTAGCAAACCACTATTTGGAGTTCAAAGAAAATTGACGCTCACCAATAATTGAATAGAAAATAAAACGACAGGCCAGTACATGTAGACATTTAGACGAGCAGTGTAGATTATGCCTGAACGAAAAATTTGAAATCCTAAACTTTAAAGACCCTCGAAATATATTAAACTGTAGAAGTGAGATTGCTAACAGCTGCTTACACAGAAATAAATTTAGCTTAGGCTAACGATAAATAAATTAATAAATAAACAAATAAAAAAATAAACTAAACAAAAACTTTACAATTGAAAAATTAAAACCTAAAATAGAAATACAAGGAACCACATGTTAAAATAAATTCCTCCATTATGTTGAGAGAACAAAAACAAATGATATAGGTCCATCTATAGAAAACAGAACAATAGAACAGGATATAGAAAGTAACACTAACAAGACCTTTGCTTATGTTAAGCCCAACGATTGGCTGAGAGAACAACAAAGAATCTGATTGGTTAACTAGCTAGCCGTGTATATAAAAACACCCGGTAAAAATAACTCCATGCATTTTAGCCTGAAGATCCCCCCCCAGTGATGAAACGTGGGAGCCTCTATGTAGCTTAATCGCCATAAATATATTTTCATAGATTTCTACCTAGCTCTACTTACGTATCGAGCATTGTTGAAGTAAATACTGAAAATCGATACATAAAAAATATATCTTCTTATAAAATTGTTTGTGGATACATGATAAAAATAGAAGGTTAAAAGTAAATTATATTTTTCAAAGACAAAAATGTCTCGGACACATCATGTTCAGTCATTTTGTTCAGCTAGGAGAGTCATTCATTTTTTGTCCCTGAACTAAAGACGTCACTTTCTCGAACAAAACATAGACTTAATGAAAAGGGACCGTATCCGAAAATGATCCGAACCACAGCGTCAATATCACAATTTTTCTGATGAAAAAATCACAACATGAGCGCCGAACTAAAATCTGGAAAATCTGGTCCAAATTAATTTGACCTTCGTAGCCTCGGACTCCCCGGAATCATCACACTATGACTTCTTGTCAAAATTTCTACTTATACAAGATGAAAGTATTATCAATAAGGACTAATAATATGTATATATATATATATATATATATATATATATATATATATATATATATATATATATATATATATATGCATGTTTTTTCATTAGTTCAACACTGTTTACCTTTATGTAGTACTACAATGTGGCCATTGGAATTTGAGTTACAGCATGACTTGTTCCGACATGACTGCGACCGGCTTGAATAATTACATCTACACTGACGATTCCGTAAGGATGAACCGTATATTGTAGATGAAACAAATATTCATATATATATATATATATATATATATATATATATATATATATATAATATTATTTGTCTTTGTGAATTTTCTATGTTCACCTACAAGTACACAAGTAAAATCAGCCGAACCTTTGTTTGTGAGAAGCCCTACGATTGTTTAATAACACATTACCGAATAAGTGGGAATGACAAAGAATCTGATTGACTTCTTTTACATTTCCATAGTCTAAAAAATTCCCATTTTAGATCGTAATATTTATATTTTTGTGTGTTACTCCTGGACTCTGGTATCGAAGGGGAAGGCTATATCAATAGTTCAGTAAGTTCTCTTGTTTGTGTTTAGTAAGATTAAGTCGGTTGTTCAATGTTCAAGAACCTTATCAGTCTGTATGCGCATATCAAAAAACGCTTTACATTATCGTTGTTCTGTACCAGTTCTGGCTTATGCTCATACCACTTCTCATTGTGGTCCAATTCATAAAGTTTGCATATATACCAGCGCAGTATCTCAGCCACTCTCACGTATGTCCATTTTTTATACTGATGTTGGGCTAGCATTCGGCATTCAAATACAATATGCGCTAAGGTTTTTCCATTTTCATTACACAATCGGCATATCGCTGATTCTGCAGTTGTGTCAATGTGATGTTTGATTGGCCTTGTGCGGGTTTCTTGTTGCTGGGCTGCCATTGATGTGCTTTCAATAGATCTTTTGAAATCACCCCTGACCAACCAATTCCAGCTGCCATTATCTCTAAATGCAGTATTCTTAAATAATACACTCTGTAATTTCTTTCCAAATAATTATAACCCTCTCGTTAGTTAATTTGGATTCTTTTTCGTCCAGTTTTTAGTATTTCCTCTCTTTTCACTTCACGAAGAATGATCTCATTACTCTCAGGAATATATATATATATATATATATATATATATATATATATATATATATATATATATATATATACAAACAACCGTCTTTTATATTCACAACATCGTACGCACTAAGTAGACCTCGATCACCTTCATTTCTAGGTAGATACAATCTATCTGCATCTACTTTTATTGAAAAAGCTCCATAAATTGTAAGTATCTTCCTTGTTCTTGTATCAAAACATTTTATTACATCTACATTTCAGTCTACTATACCGACAGTATATCGAATCGTAGCTACTGTATTTCGACTGTCGATGTGTAGTTTAAGAATTCTCCTTACTCTTCTGTTGCACTCAGCTGTGCCTAGTGTTTCATTTTCTTGTTTTTAATCTTATCCACCTCACGAATTCCCTAATATTTGTAACCCCTATCACTGTCTACATTCTCTATCAGATCTGTTGTTAAATCGAAAGTTTTACCCTTTTTTATAACAAGAATGGCACATTTAGTGACGCCAAATTGCATTCGTATGTCGTCACTAAATAATTTAACCGGTATCAATTTGGGTTTCATACTTTCCAAAAACCTTAAGGTCATCCATTAATAGTAAGTGGTTGACTGTAGGAAGTCGTTTCCCAAGTCTATATCCTGCCTTCACATTACATAAGAGAAGTATCATTGGGATCAAACTAATGACAAAAAGTAAATGGGAAAGAATATCGCCCTGGAAAATACCTCTCCTGATTTTCCCTTTAGATAATGAAACAAATATTGAAGTTAAATTGTTTCTCCAATTGATCATGCTATTTTTAAAACTGTTTGAATGTTGGGGTGGGGGTATTCCGAAAATCTCCAGCTATTTGTGTATCACTGAATGAAGGGTCATGTCAAATCCTTACTTATAATCCACTTACCCTATGCCAAGGTTAGTAGTTATTCGTTTACAGTTTCTACGGATCATTTTATGGACAAGAAGCTGATATTTGGTGCCATCTGATCTTTATCGAAAGCCTTTCTGTTCCTCAGGCAGCAAATTGTTTTGGTCCAAATGATCATACATACTTTTAGACAATATGTTAGTGAAAGGTTTCCACACAACCAAGAGCCAAGTTATCGGTCTAAAGTTTGTCACTTCGCCCTCTTTGGTTTTATTTTTTATGATCAAGACGGTGGTGCCTTTTGTCAGCCAGTAACAGAAGCTACCTGTCGTCAAACAACCATTGTTTATTTTTTCAAGACGTGAGTGAAGAGCCGGAAGTTTTTAAAACCAATATCCCTGGACTCCGCTAAGTCCAGCTGCTTTCCAATTTGAAAGCTTTTTAACCCTCTCCTTGAGCAACTAAACGGTGAGTGATATATTGGTTTGTTTTTCTACTCTAGTAGACAACTCCCTTTCAAATATCTTTGATCTATTCCGCATCATTTTGATGCTTTACTTCCTTTTTTAAATGCTTTTCAGAAGGCACTTGATTGGTCAGAACCAGGTATAACGCCATTCCCTCTTTAAATTCCTTCTGGTTGTTCAAAAAAGTTTATAGTTGTTCTCAAAACGCTCTGTTTTGTCTATACTGCTCAATTCTGTCGCTGTAGCGTTTGACTTTGGCAGTATTAGCTACGATTCGCTATTTCAGTAATTCAATTACACACTTAAAACTTTTTCAATGTATGTAAACTTACGGATTAGACTTTCAGTAGTGCTCTGACTTTTGAGTTCATCATTTTTGATGAACTGCACTTTACTTAAATCCTTTCTAAGTTGTTTTATCTGACCATTTAAAAGTTTCCTACACTAGGACTTTTTCTTTACTTCTGTTTTCCATTTTTCTACTCCGAGTAGATTTGATACAGTATTAGCAGCAGATTTATAACTTTTATTAAACTGATCAAGATTATTTAATAATAAAAATGGACAAACATCATTCACTTTAGTCGTGATCGTTATAAGTCTTTTCCTATTTGCAAATCTCAGGTTAAGCGGCTGTTCTATATTGCCAGCTCTTAGCTTAGGTCTAACAATCTGTAAATATCAATATCTTTTTCTATCATTATATGTTGTATCATATGTTATACGATTGCATCAGTAAAAACAGCCTGATTGCAATTAGTTATATATTTTTGCACTCAGAGTTTGTTGTTGTTTATACCATAGACTTTTCTTCAACTACATTAAGTTTATTTGTCTCCCAAAGCTCGTCTAAGTTTTCTCTCTTAATTTCACTTTTTAGTTCTTCAATTTCAATAGCAGATATCAATTCATTAGTTTAAATCACCCGGGCTTGTCCTGCAAGTTTTTGTTCTGATAGTTTAAACAGGCCTAGTTCATTCCAGCTTTAGTGCATCTGCTGTCTATATCGTCTCTGAGTAACATGTTATCACCATTCTATTTAAAGCTTAAGTCTAATCTGTTCTAGTTTTAGTGTGAGCGTTTCGAGAGTTTCGCTGGATGACGACTTGGGAATCCTCGTTATATTCCCCCGCCGGACGTGGGACCTGTACTTGACATTCCGGACCTACATACGTCGTTTTCGGTTTGATAATTTTGAACACTCATATTGAAATAATATCAAGAATGGTTTGTGTAAGTTTATCCTTCCCTAGTATTTTTATTGAGATACCATTTGAAAAAGAGTTGCTATCCAAAACTGACCACCCAATCCTGACCATGAAATGCAGGTAAACAATGCCAGATGTCAATCTGGTATTAACAACTGCCTTAGCATTCTATCAGGTATATACTATCCTTAGAGATACTCAAAACTCTCTATGCCGGTTGATCCGCGGCTGGGATAATTGTTATTAGCATCATCAACATCACCATTGATTATATGAATACCATTATTCATACAACAGCTATTATTACATTATTTTTTTTATATAATAAACGAATACGCTTTGCAAATAAATCAAATAACTTACAATCTACAACAATTTTAATAGTGAGCAATCAACTATAAAGTTGCCAAATAACTTGGTTGTATACAGAAACACGCGTGGCAATTAGTATACATCTCATCTGAAAGGTTTCTTTTTTTCTTATTTTAAATATATTATTATTCTTTGTTATTGCAATAACTCTGTTTTATACAGAAATCCGCATTAAGAGCAATAATAAATTTCACTGAGGGATCACCCTCTTTTTTAAATACATTATTATCTTTTTGTTATTGTAATCGACATTTGTTCGTTACACGTAACTCAATAATTCTCAATTATTATTATTATTATTATTATTATTATTATTATTATTATAATCATTATTATTATTATTATGACTATTATTATTATTATCATTCGTATTATTCTTACCATCATAATTATTATTAATATGATAATCATCTTAGTATTATTATCACTATCATAATTTGAAAAATAAAAATTAAGAATAAAAAAATAAAATGATACGTATAATTTAATATTGAAACATTAAGTTGTGTTAATGAATGGTTAGTAGTGATTTTTACTGAAATAATAATAATAATAATAATAATAATAATAATAATAATAATAATAATAATAATAATAATAATAATAATAATAAAAATCAACTTTACTGGAAGTTAAAAATTATCATACGCTGCTTTTTTTGTTTTGAGATTAAAGTGATTATAATTATTAAAAACGTAATTTATTATTATTAACGATAATAATAAGAAGATAAAAGATGAAAGAAGAAAGACAAGAAAATAATGCGTGCTCAGAAGTTGTTTTATATGAAATACATATAGAAAGTAAATATATGGTATAAACTGCATGATGAAACGTTTTATAATCGTTAGTTTAAAATAATAAAGAATTAGAAAAGAAAAAATGGAGAAAAAACTAAAGGACTAAATATCATAAAGAAGATTTCCAGATGAGTTACTAAATTATTTATTCTCTTTATACATTTTTTGTGTGTATTATGTCATTTATTGGATTACAGGCGTTCATTCTGCAAGAAAACAAAACGATTGTTTAATTGTATAAATATACTCGTTTCGACTTTAACCTACCAAATGATATAATTAAATAAGAATTATGAGTATACTAATTGTTATGGTAACAAATGAAAAAAAGTAATAAAGAAACCATTTTCAAATGTTAGCATTGTGTGTGTTTTGTGTATTGTAGTGGTTAAACATATTCGCTGTTGCAGCCTTTTGAAAATACCATAGTATTTTTGAAGAGAATATATGCTTTAAATGTGCAGAAACAATTGTAAGTATTAAAATGTATTTTAAAACCAATTGCAAACATGTACTCAATTATATATATATATATATATATATATATATATATATATATATATATATATATGTGTGTGTGTGTGTGTGTGTGTGTGTGTGTGTGTGTGTGTGTGTGTATATTTGAAAAAGGAAAAACCAAGAGATATTTGTTATATGTTTCTTTGTTCGTTTCCCATTACGTCGGATTACTCTCATCCTTCCTTTCTTCATATTTATATTTATATATTATATATATAAATTATTTAAAAATTATACGTTACATATTTAAGAATTGTACCGCGGTTTTATCAAAATAAACTTACTTTTTAAACTTTTTAAAAAGTCTATTGCCTGAGGTGTATCGTGATCCTGCTTAAATGAGATGATAACAAAAACAAGAAAGAACTGGCATGTGGGTTCATCGTTAAAAACGGTGTAATACCGAAGTGCCGTTTTTGAAAAAGCTACCGGGGTCAGATATATATATTTGCATCGCTTCATTTATTTATTTATAGCTTTCTGTTTAAAAAAAAAAACATTTTTATTTTTTTTCTATTAGGTGTTTTAGTAAATTATTTATTTGTAGTTTTGTATTTTTATTTAAAATGTTTTTTAACAAATGAAAACAAAGGCGGATGGCGTTTGCATTCGTCATTTAAAACGGTGCATTTCGTAAGTCTTTTTTTAAAAAAGGGGGCATGGTCGCAGTTTTATATTGCGTGTGATTTATTGAGTTTTATTTTATTAATTATTTGATGTACCAATAGAAGTCTACGACAGTGCGTTTTATGCGACTTGGTTTGACTCTTCATCCTACACTCACTAAAAACTTGATTCTTTACCCAGGACCGAGACGAAGCTGATACCTATACTGCAACAATAACTGGCAAAAACAAGACACATTAAGAAAGCAATTTATTGCATTCCTCAGAGCTTGGATTTAATATCACTATTGACCGCAACCTAATTGCGCTGATTTCTACGGCGCAACTCTGGACCTAGCTAACTACTCTACTAGACCATACCACAAACCCACCGAACAGCTTATAAATATCACCACCAAACTATGCAACCTCCTATTGTATTTAAGAACCTTGTACCAAACATTGGCAAAAAATATCCCTCTTTTTATACAGCCCCGGTTTTCTATCAAGCCGTTCCATATTACAACAAAGCCCTCATCGAAAGCGGTAATAGCGAATAAATCTCCTACATACCCATTTAATCTACTAGACTACACAGACACAATAGGCAAGGACATATTATCTGGTTTACTCCATCTTATTCCCTTAGTGTCGAATAAAGCATAGGCAAGAAGTTTTTGAAATTTATAGAAGAACACATCCCACCATCAAAAAAGCTCGATAAACTCTTTAAAAGAAACTTGTTATTCTTGCTTTCCATCCGTAGCCTAAAAATCAACACCATCAACTAATCACCAATCCCGCTACCCATATAAAATATGGTGAGG
Source organism: Sepiola atlantica (assembly GCA_963556195.1). NCBI lineage: Eukaryota > Metazoa > Mollusca > Cephalopoda > Sepiida > Sepiolidae > Sepiola > Sepiola atlantica. The sequence goes on along the minus strand of OY744517.1, from coordinate 112,987,699 downwards.
TTTGCCCGTTAGAAGTACGAAGAGTCAGTGCTATTGTATACGAAGCTAAATTCATATCCGGTGTAGATACCAAGAAGGAGGAAATTTACATCGGAATGATTTAAAGAAAGACTCTTCGCTCACAATACCACGTTCAGATACACCCAGAAAACACCTCACTACCCTAGCAACCACTATATTTGAACTCAGGATGTCCAACACTCCCTATAAAATAAAATGAAGGACCATCGATATGCCAAAGTCTTTCAGCCCTACCTCCAGGATTTGATCCCTATGTACCCGTGAAAAAATTAGGACTCTACCGGCAATCAATAACCCTTTCATAAATTGTATGAACATTAAAATCGATGTATACAAAAGAGAATTTCTGCTAGCCCAATTGACTAGCAACGATAACACATAAATCACTAATAACCCCTTAAGACTAATGATCTCTACACCATGAAATACATTTGAAAATTAAAAAGTATATAACATAGCAGCCTCCCCAAGACCTTTCCAAAATTATTTCATAATTTTAATCTTTTATATACAACATAACACCTCGGACATATTGCACATGCCACAACCACATCTACCAATCGCAATAAAGTATAAATCCACATCCCCGTTAACCCCATCCACCATAAATATAAACTTTAATTAGTAGATATTCCGTCTCTTTTAGCATCTCTACCATGATAAATACATGAATCTCTCTAATTGAACGCTTAGAAATATAACTATCAAACCACATCGAATTGAATGAGTTAGAGATGTATGAGACCTAACCCACACTCCGTTTCACACATACCTTATAATAGACTCATAAACTTTCTTAAATAAAGCCAACATAATTTACTAAATACATAAACACAACACGAATTCATATGACAATGATTGTTAAGAGATTAGATTTCGCTTAGATGAGTCATTTCACCGATAAAAAATATACATTCCGTCTACATCAAGCAACTACATAGAAAATAATTCACTCAAATACAGAACCCTCCTTAAAAATATTTTATAAAATTATTTCATAAAAATACCAAACTATAATTGAATAAACAAACTAAAACTAATAAATACATAAATAAAAATCTTAATTAATTCCACCCAGAGTCTTATCAATAAACTATGCTACACAGTAATCCCTTAAAATAAACACACTTTTGAAGCAGTAAAACAGACAACATCTATCATAAATAATTCAATAAATTCTAATAAAACTTAATTACGATTAAAACTCATATATTATATTTAACTCTGACCTAGTACTTCCTTCAAAAGAGATGTGACAACGATGCTCTATTTAAACGATGAATCCAAACGCTATTCCCCATTCTTTTCGTTTTGTTCAAAATGCCAAAACCTCTTATAGTCTACAGACGATGTTTAAAATACAACTCTTTAAAATAAAAATACAAAACTACAAATAAATAAATAATTAAATAAAACACCAAATAAAATAAAACTTATTATGGTATCAGCAGAGGCTCGTGCCATAACTGTTTTTTTTTCTTGGAGCGGGGGCAGTTCATGAAATGTCCAGTAATCTATTTTCTCTCGTTCGTGTAATGGTGTTCTTACTGTCGTTTTGTTTTCTTCTTATTGTTTATTCCATGTGACTGGTTACCGTTCGTAGCTCTTGCGGGTTGGTTTCTGCATTCGAGTATGTTTGTTAACATTGCAGCTTTTTTAATCATTGTCGTTCTTTGTATAGTCTCCGTGATACTTTCGATTCCAATTTCTCTCAGTCTTTATTCCAGGTTTTTTAGGAACTGTTCCTAGTGCTCCTGCGATTATTGCTATTTTATTGACTTTCTCATGCTCAATATCGCTTTCAATTATCTGGCAAGTGCCGTTTATTTGCTTCGTTTTTACGTTTCCTTAATCTCTGTGGTTTGCTAATAATAATAATAATAATAATAATAATAATAATAATAATTATTATTATTATTATTATTATTATTATTATTATTATTATTATTATTATTATTATTATTATTATATACAAGTATAATTTTTATTTTTATATTTCTTATTTGAAAATTTAAGAGACTCGTAATCTTCTCATCTAATTAACACACATATGTGTGCTGTGTACACACACGTCATATAAATTGTACGGCAACGTTGGGGAATAGAGTCACTCTTTATCTAAATGTTCAGAGAGACCTTAAGAAACCATAGAGAGTGGTTAGATAAATACAGCGTGAGAGAGGTCGACATACGGAATAGATTGGTAAGTGACAGAAAAGTAACTTGTTCAGTTCATTATAAATTGTGTCTAATTAGAAAATATATTTGTTCTAAACATTCTCAATCTAAGAACCAAGCTATATTTTAACATGTAGTGGGTGTGATTAACGTATTTAAGAAAGCATTGGGGGTACAGCGGTAATTTATTCGCATTATCATAATAATGGCTAATATTCAAACTTTCTGCTTGTATATTGGACTTGACGCAGCCTGAACTTCATCATGTATAGATGGTAAACAAAGCGTATCTCCCCAAATAAACTGGCAACTCGTAAAATATATATGTATATTTTGAAAATAACTGACACTATTTAGAAGCCTCCCTTCAGTCTCGAGTGACAATGCATACCCTTGGTAAAGGTGGTTGCGCGTGTAATTGCGAAGCAAGGATTACACAATCTCAAACCACACCTCTCCTGAGTAGGAACTGTTTGATTCCAGTAGCAAGGAGAAGTGCAAGACAAGAAACAATACCCAGACAAGCAGAGAGTATATACAGCACCTGCTATTCCCAAATAGCCACCGATTTAGTAATGACCACACTCAACGTCGCTTAACTTCAGTGAAGTGCCGGAGACCGGTGTTTCCATGTGATTACGCCGATATATGTATTTGATATTTTTAAGAAGGTGGGTCTTGCCCGAGAAGATTTCACAGATGAATACACTTAGTTTTAATATAGGTTCCCTAACCTTTCTTTATATAGAAAACGAACACACATGTACAGAAAAAACAGACATACTAATATATATATATATATATATATATATATATATATATATATATATATATATATATATATATATTATTGCAATTAAGCTACACAGAGGCTCGCGCGTTTCATCTCCGGGGGGAACCTTCATGCTATAATGCATTTTAGCCTGAAGATTCCCCCAGGGGATGAAACGCGGGAGCCTCTGTGTAGCTTAATTGCTATAAATATATTTTCATAGCTTACTACCTAGCTCTACTTACGTATTGTTTACTGTTGGAATAAATACTGAAAATTCATACATAAAAAATTATATCTCCTCATAAATATTTTTGTGGATACATGAAATACTAATTATATATATATATATATATATATATATATATATATATATATATATATATATATATATATAAGGTAAAATACCTCATATATTATAAAATTAAATTCTGTAGTGACAGGATGCATGAAAAATATAAAAGGAAAACAAATAAAAACATGAAGAAACCATCAAAAGAAAAGATTAACCGCTTTTTTCTGGATCAACGTTTTCTGAAGACGTCCGAACAAAACCGGCGAATCCCTCGCTCCGACGACCACTCGGAACTCTTTGTTTATCGGAATTGGAAACGAATTGAACCTATTTTCTTATGCCACAAATGAACTTTTTAAATTGTTTTTTGTTCGTATTTGTTTAAAACTTAGTTTTCCATTGCTGGTACTAATGACAAAAGTATAACTATTTATTATAATTAACTTACCGGTAAAATACAAATATAAAATCAAGTCTTTATTTACGTTTGCGAAAACATATGCATATATAACATGAGTGTTTACGGTAATCCGTAAAAATACAATAAAATAACAACTCTATAGTTAAATATTTAGAGATTTTAAAATAATCGAAATCAGAATTGGTAATTGTATCGGAATCGGGAATTTATAACGGAATCGATAATTGTATCTGAATGTGGAAAATATTGGAATTATCCCATAACTACTATACATACAAAAGTCAAGTATGTGTGTCTGTCTGTGTGACAAAACCCCTTTAAATATCAAATACGTATATTCGATTGTTCTTATCAGTGTTATTTTAAAGTCAACGATTGTCTAAATTGTTTAGTTCGGAAAGTGTGCTGTTTGATTCTACTCACTTGATAATTTAAAAAATCAAAGAATCGTATTAATCTGTTTTTTTTAGTATAATAAATGTGATGTTTGTTTGTTCTCTATAGAAAGAAAGGTACGAAAATCTTCATACAATCTTAAAGTCTATTCTCATGTAGAATTTACCGAGGAAAACAATGGAAGTGTTCTCGAATTTCTAAGTGAACCCTTAACGAGTCTATGAAGTCATAACACTCATAACACTTTAAATATGTTTTATTTTTATGAAATTACTATCCTACATATACAATCGTCTGGGAAGAAAATGGAAGTAGTTCCGAATCTCTTAGTTCTCTAGTAACCTAAGGGAGCTATGGGAGCTGAACCTCACTTAAACAATTCAAATGTATACTTTTTATTAAATTTATATCATACATATAAACTTCTCCGGAAAAAAATATAAGTAGTCTCGAAACTCTAAGTTTCCATCTATGTTCTGAATATCTACACGCCCCCACTTCTAACTGACCATTGGGACAAAACCACCTTACAATTTAAAAAAAGAACATATATATTGGATTTTTCTTCATGAGTGTTATTTTAAAAGTGGGCTTAGCAAATGTCTTAATTGTTTAGTTGGGAAATTGTCAGACTGGAGACATCGAGTTTGCGGTTTTGATTCTACCTCCTGCGATTATAATAAATCAAAGAATATATTTTACAATTTGTATGTGAACATAATGGAAGTACTTCTGCTTTTCTAACTGTCACTTAATGGAGTAAATGACAAATTTCTAACATGTTACGCAATAAAATAAATCGACTTATTAGCGTTAGGTTAAAAGTATGAAAATGTATCTTAAGAGCTAATTGAGTCAGATATCAAGCTGACAACATTAAGGTTCAAATGAATTTTATAAATGTTATTAAAGTAATTTAAATAGTTTATAAGACTTTTGTGTTTTTATTTGTTTCTTACATGTTCTTCATTTCAGCACCGATACACTATTATTTGTATTAACATTTAACTTTCAAATAAAATCAGCAAATTAAATAAATACATGTTTTATAAAATTGAGATAAAGAATATTATGAAATATCAACACTATACCGCTGCATGGTATATTCCCTATTCGGCCAATCTTAGGCAGCACTGATAATCGAATATAGCTGTACTAATAAATTGTTTCCAAGATTTAAATCAATATATAATACTTCTAAACATTATTTCTAGAATCCGCATTACAATTTGTTTTTAAACCCATTACACGATTTGGATAATAGAAAATGTCTCCGGTTTTAGAGGTCTTAAAAATTAATTGAAATTCAGAGTTTCTTGCTTTATTATTCCTTCTACGATGGGTCAAATTTAATGCACATTCGAAATATTTTAATTCCCATATAGGAGGTGTGCTCATGTGTTGCTTCCTTATAACCGTTTAAAATGCATCGAAGAAATTGGAATTTTTAGAATATTTATCAATTGAATATTTTACAAAATCAGTCTGACTTTTTACGAAGAGCTTCCACCAACTCTTGTCCCCTTTGCGCAAAACAAGATTAAACTAAATGTAACATAACTTACGAACCCTTACGCCAAGCAGCCGTGTTATAAAATTCATGATGATCGGTTAAGTTGTTCCTAAATTAATTATTTTACATACAAATAATAGAACTCATAGCTAAATTTATATTAATAAAGACACAAAAAATTGGAATGAAAAATGAACTAATCACAATAGACAGATAACAAGTAAAAAGTCATCTAACGTATTCATGAAACCGGGACTTTCTGCTAAATACAATGCAATTTACTTTTTAAAGTTTCATTAAATAAACTTTGATAATGAATTAAATAGAAACTATTACATCGGACTAATATTGGAAATCAAACTGAAAAATCAAAATAAAACAGTGTTCTTGTTGCAGTAAAACATTTGCAGCGTAATTTGCACTATCGTAAAACAATGAGCGATATTATATAGCATAGTAATTAATTTTACATGGCTAATGTTTTAATTTGTGTCCATTATTTTTGTATAATCTCTTATTGATTTGACGGAAGTGTTTTTTTTTAATAGTTTGTTATTTGTCACAAAGAGTAGTATTTTGAACAAATGAATCAATCGACCATTATTGTAAAGCATCACATTTGAGTAATGAAATGTGGGAATAATTCTTTACGATTATTTTGCTTACAAAACAGGAATATCAAGGTAATAATTTAAATGGAAATAAGTACTTGCCAAAAATGTGAACTAGTGAAAATTGAATCAATAGCAAAACACGAGAACATAAACAAAACAAGTATAACAAAAATTAAGAGGAGCGGAACACGTCAATTATAGCTATTGATACATACAACAGCGATAAAATAATTGTCGGCAGTTTCAGTATTAAATATAAAGTAATTCTGCAATGGTTTTGGCTCGAAATGTATACTTTTTCTAAAATACATGAGAGATGGGGTAGCTTTTTTCAGCCGAAGAGAGTGAACGTAAGATTTTCGATAGATGCGAAAACGGCTTGTGCAGTTTATATCAAATGTTTAACGTACATACAATCGAACACTTAACGTGTTTTAAGTAAATGTTATACCCCATTAATTAACATTTACAAATAATAAAATATTCTCTGAATTCTAAAAGTAAAAAACTACGAACTTATATCTCATGAAATATATGCTCAACATTTAATTCAAATTATTTTATAATACACTAGAAATAACAAAGACGTAATTTTGGATTCGTTTCTCATCATTATTCTTTTGTTTGATTTGAATCATATTTTATTTCGATGACCGCATTATTAAAAATATCTGCTTATTCTAAATAATGATGAATTATAACTGAAAACATAATTATCCGTTTGAAAATTGAATTTATTAATTTTAATGTTAATTATTTAAATATATATAGATATGTGTTTGTATATATATATATATATATATATATATATATATATATATGTCATTTATTTAGATACTGTATATTACATATTTCAGCAATGTACCGCGGTTTCATCCAAAAGGGCAGATTTAGACATCTTTAGTAAATCTTCGTACCCAGTGGAATCATCGGCAATCTGAAATGTTTGTAGGCACGCCTGACAGGGAATGGCGTCAACGATGACAGAAAAAACGGTGCATCTCTGAGGGCGTCCCCGAAAAAAATCCGGTGTGGGATAGTGATTAACTAGGGCTCAAGGGGGGGGGGCTTCATTTTTTATGATTTTTTGATTTATTATTTATTTATCTGTAAGCAAGTTTTATTTATTTATTTATTTAATTATCTGTTCTTTTGTAATGTTATTATTATACCTGAAAAAATACGAAATGGGGTGGCTGCATTGTTTACCGTTTGGGCCTGTGAAACTAGTGTGCTTTTTTGTTGTCGTTTTTGGGAATAAAGATATGTATCGGATTAATTGTTCGATATAGAGCTGAAAGAGATGATTCAAATATGTTTTTATCAACTTAACGTGTTTGTTTATTTTTTTTTGTTTATTGAATCGGTGTTTCGTATTTTCTGTTCTTTTTGTAATGTTATTGTTATATCTGGTCTGAGAAAATACGAAAGGAGCGGCTATATAGTTTGCCATTTGGTGTGTGGAACTAGGGTGCCCTTTTGTTGTTGTTTTTGGGAATAAAATTATGTATCGGGTTAATTGTTCTATATAGTGTTGGGAAGCATGATGCCATAATGTTTTTATGAACTTAACGTGTTTGTTTATTGAGATGGTGTTTACGTATTTTCTTAATGGGAAGCGGTGTTTCGTTGATATGTCCCGTTTATAACCAGTAGTGTTGAAAAACAAAAACAAAAAAAAGAAAAAAACGAAAAAGAACAAAAAATAAACAAAAAATAGTTATAAACGGAATGATGGGTACTATCTGTTATTTCCGTTTGGGTGGTATAAGTTATGTCTCTTTATTAATGGTGTGTTAATAATATTAATATTATATTTGTGTTTATATTTAGTGTAAATTCATTAAATTCCTTATCTTGTTATTTCACTCGTCCATTTGCACCGGCAAATAAACTATACACATCTGCACATGCGTGCATGTACACACATCTTCGCTGAAATATTTAGAAGATAAAGTCTAAAAGAGAGTAAGTCAGGAATTATTTAGCAGAAACGGTATACTTGAAAAGTAATAATATTCTTATATATATATATATATATATATAGTGATAATAATATTTATAAATAAATATTTATTAATTATTTTAATACCTACAGACATCGTTTTTTCATGCTAACGCAATCTTCAGTGTAGGAACTAATTCTCAACGGTCGGTGGGCGCGAACCCCGATCACAAATCGCCACTGATTCGTAGTCGAGAGTTTTATCCCATCGGCAATAGCCAATTAGTTAGTAAACAGAGAGGAATTTAAATGTAAATAGCGAGTCGGCGGCTAGATCTACCAAGCAGCTCGGAGTGATCTACGAACGGCGTTCGGATCGTGCATGTAGCTATTTGCACTGCTTATATATATATGTCTAAATGAATAAATACGACAGTTTTTTTCATTTATCACTCTAATATTTACATCAAATCTGGTTACTGTTATTTAAATCAATAATACAACATAGAAATTTGAAATACTCTATATATACTAGAGACGAACTATCTAAGGACGGATATTAGATAGGCTAATTTGCATATCAAGGTTTTAAACAGTTTATAATTAATTATTATTTGATGTAATTTATTTCCTCCCAGAAATTATCTCCTCCTTTTTAAGAGCTTGGTGGTAATCCTTCTCGGTATTACATCCTCTTTGAGAGAGGATTAATGTAGTATCTGTTCTGCTGTCATGAGACAATCTTCAAAGGTACTACTTTCTCCTTTTCTGGGGGTGTGTGTGGAGATAGTAGTATCTTTTCTGTTGTTCCTTCACTTTTCACGGGGAAGATCCTCCGAGTGTTCTGTTGTAATGATACCATCCTACCAGGCATTACCTTCTCCGTTGAGGGTCAGTGTATGGAGTTTGTTCATCATGACATTCTCCCAGCCTAGCAAAATTATGCGACCGGAGGTAGCATATTTTGTAGCTAGTATATATATATATATATATATATATATATATATATATATATATATATATATATATATATATATATATATATATATATATGTATGTATGTATGTATGAGAAGATACACATTATGAAGACACGTTTTCACTCAGGTATTTTTTTTCTTTTAATAAATTTTCTCAACCTAACATCGGAGCAACCATGAGGTTTAATATGCATTATATTATTACTAGTGTTATTAGTAGTATTTATAGTATTATTAGTATTAGTATTTGTAGTATTACTATTAGTAGTATTAGTATCAGTATTAAGTAGAGAGAGTACACCCGGAACTTTAAAAGTCAATGTTCATCCTATAACAGTACGTATTTACTTCATACAATTTCTTAATTGTTTATTTATTTTCTTATAGCGTTCCTACCTCTCTCTACTTACACCGCTTACTTTTGTTATTCTTTGTTTATTCAACCTTCTTATCCGGTTATTTTCTATTACTTCCCTTGCTTCAGAAAGAGAGGCGGACCGGACATACGTGCGTTTGAAGGGGTTTTAAGAACACTCCGAAAAGCATGTAATTACGACTAAAGACATTCGACTAAGAAGGGAGAACTGAGACCTACAAACGCTGGGATTAATAAAATGTCTGACCTATAGAGAAAACCCAGAATTAAGAAACTAAGTCGACACTGGTCAAGCAGAAATGAGTTTTACTAATCTGCTACTAGGGTACAATACAACTCTGAAGAGAAATGAAGCATCTTACTACGACCCAAGAGAATTGGAACTATTTTTATAAAGTCATACAATGTGTAAGACTAAAACTGTAATGTTTTCCTTCCCGCATCCCGCCAAAACTCACTGTTTAAATTTAATTTCCGTCGCTTCTTTTAAAACTGCTTCAATTTCGTAAAATGCACATAATTTTGAATATTTAAAAAAGAGTTCCTTGCGAAATATTCGATGTCAAATTGAACGCGTGAGATTATACCATAAAGGATCATATTTAAATTTAAATTGTCGTATTTTAATTCTGTACAAACTTACCCAGAAAGAGGCAATACAATCTGTTCACTTAACTACTTATGCATATGATTTGTTCAGAATCATTCTCATGAACTCCCTTTGACAAGGCAATAGTTTATAAAATTTTATCCAGAAGGTTAATAGCTATCAAACTGTAACAATATTGTATGAGAGTAGACGATGGGTTAGTATTTGTTATTCGATATTCTTCAATATTTGTTGTCATCTTGCACACCTTTCATCAGTGGAAGTGATAGAAAAGGAGAAAGACGAAATAAAGAACAAATAGTAAGAATAGTGGTGAGAGAACAAGTACATCAGTAAAACAGGTAAAGAAAAGAGAAGAGAGGGGAATAAAGAGAATGAAGGTAAGCGAGAGAGAGAAATAGACGATTGTCTTATATGACATCGCAAGAGAGTTTCATATATATTCTAACATTCCAAATAGTTATTACCATCCCCTGTGATATCATAATATACCCTTCTCTTCGTTTAACACTCTCTTTCTCGTATTCTTCTTCTTCTGACTCTCTCGGTCTTTGTCCACTTATCTTTAACATTAATGTACTACTAACAAGTGAGCACGGTAACAAGAAAAATAACAATATCTCAGAGTTTTAGTAGTATATATAGATACTGTCTTGGGATCTTCATGAGTGTGTCAGGCGGCATGTGCTGTACATTGTATATATGCACTCATCAATATACATATATATACAGATACACACATACATACACACACACACACACATATATATATATATATATATATATAGTGTGTGAAAGGCTATGTTGTAAACGAAATGAATGAAGTGCTCCATCGTAGGGATGCGAGAGCTAAAATACATATATTTTATTTTAAAACTATACATTAGGATTTCTATAGATTGCTCATGGTTGTATTGACATGGATAGGCCTTTACTATTTCAAAAGGGCCTTCAGAGTCCTTCTCAAATCATCAGCATCCCACGTACAAAGACACTCAGAAAAAAACATGAATGACATTGTATATTCAATATTAATCAAAATATCATGAATAAAACGTGAGGTAAAAAGAGAGAATTTAACACGAATAAGAAGCTTAATGCGTTCTGTGATATTCAGTAAATTATCAACTATCAAAGGATAAGCTTTATGCGACTAATTGAAACAATTTCATGGTATAAAAACAAGGTTAGTTATTCAAATGTAAATGAGGCAAGCCATTATCTGTCTACTGATCAAAAGTATGCGGTCACGCATAGACGTCTATAGCAAACAAGTTATTTGGAGGTTGGAGGTAAACAGGAAAAACGTAGGGAAAAAGCAAAGGTAACACAAGTAGGAAAAGATGGGGAAAAAGAGAAGTAAATGCATGAGGTGTTCAATGAATTAAAATGGGGAAAGGTAGGGTATGTTTTTCACTCGCCAGTGCCCACTTATAAAGTGAGAACCGTGTATCTGATCAATAGTATTAATATAGCGGTTATTATAATGTGTGCAAGAACATAAATGGTGTCATAATAACAAACTAGAGAAATTGAACAATAAAACGTGCATTAGAGTAGGTGTGTTTGTTTTGTTTAACGGCACATCGACCTCTGTAGGGCATTTAATGTCAAGAAAAATGTCAATTGTATTTGTTTATAAGGTATGGATTTTATAGCTTTTTGTTTTATTTGTTATATTTTGTTGAGGAGATTAACATGTCTTAAGAAAAGTCATCTTAGTGAAAGTTCTTACGCTTCAAGTGTTTTGATATCTTCAAATGTTTATACATCATGTTTGGTTTGGTTGTTTAGTTTTACTGCACACCAATCATTGTCGGGTCATTTACTGCCAGATCCGATAATTTTGGTTTACAGTTTTATGCTTGAAGTCTTGTATACCTTAGATATTTATTCTTAGTTTTTTTACGGCATATTAACCCTTTTTTTTAGTTATTTTTATGCCAAGTCTGGTTATTTTAGTAAACGTTTTTAGGCTTCATGTTCTTTATATCTTCGAATATTTTTTCACGGGATTTGGTTTGGTTGTTTTGTAGAGGAAAATTGCTGTTTTTGTATTTGAGTTTGCAGAACATGATATCGTTATGTAAAAGGGGGTACATACAAACAATAATATCAATGTTTGGTGCATTTTAGGTAAAGAAGTGAGTATTTTCATATAGCGTGTTCTGATAGCACGAGCAAAACGCACATTTAAAGAATACGATGAGATGATGAATAAACATAAAAACCATATAAGAAATTAAATATAAATGCAAAGCATGTGATAAAACGCAAATTATGTTGTCATTTGTAGCTGATCAAATAAAGCAGGTAAACACGAGGATTGATACTATCCTCGTTTTGCCATGACTAGTCCGTCAAATATTAGCACAAAACTCAAGTTAGAAAGAGTAAATACATTTAAACATTAAAAATAAAGCCATAGATACTAAATCACTTCGCACCTACTGTATGTACATGTATCCGAATGTTTGATGCTGCTTAAAATAAAACTAACAAAGAAAAAAGGACCCTCCCACATATCTATATACAACTGAATATATTACGCTGTTTTTTTTTTAATTTTCTATATTGCTTGCTAGATTGTGTACAGGTCCTCTATGCATATTTTCGATCTGCATATAAATAGTTATGGTTAGAGGAAGAGCGAATAACGTAAATATAAAGCAAATTGCAAGATAATTAGTTGGGATCTGGAAATGACCTTTACAATCAAATTAGTGGAAGGTAAACAAGAAGAAATGAAAAATGAGATGGAGAGACGAGGAAAGGAGATCGGGAGGGAGAGAATAGGTAAGCGCAGATATAAAACGAATTGCGATTATAAAGAAAAAAATAGATTTTCTTGAATATTGATGATTTTACAAAATGAGTTTACTTATTTCAAAAGTTGGCAAAACCAAACATTCATGTGTTATTAGCTAATCGATTTTCAAGGAGATACTTTCATGCAAAAACAGGATTATAAACCAATGTCAATGTTAAAGATAATATATATATATATATATATATATATATATATATATATATATATGCAGTAAAACCTCTGTTCATGAACGTCTCGCAACTGGAAAAAATTGGATTAAACAAAATTTTAATCCAGAAATCAATGTTTTCTTACAAAATTTTGATTACCGAACCACGCCGACGAGAACCAGAGAATACGGTCTGATGAAACGCTTAGAGTTCTGTGCAGACTTGAACATTCTTAGTTCTTTTAATCCAAATCGAGGAAGTTAGAATAAATTTGTGTTTTATTTTTTGGAGTTTTGATTTTGTCTAAGGAACTATATTTTTAAATACCTGCTAAAATATTACAAAATGTTAGTAGAATGGTTAAAATATATACTAAAAGTAGTCCGAATTCATAAAGAGATCACAGTAAGAAATAAGGTTTTATAATATATAGTATATCGAGTACTTACCATAATGATAAAACTGGTGCGTATTGCTTTTTTTTAATACCCCATTAAATACCTAAAAATAGTCCAGATACAAGAATTAACTAATTAATGTTTTTTTACGTTAGTTTAGATGAAAACTATGCTTCGATTTTCGAACAATTCTGTTGTAGAACAGCTGTTCAAAACGAATTATGTTCGATAATCGAGGTTCAACTGTAAAACAAATACTGACCCAACAGGTCACGAGTGGTTTTATAATGTTACAGAACCTTTACTTTTTTGTAGAATTATCCCCTAAAAAATCTGCTTGTAAATTCGTGTTAATTTACATGAATGGATGACACTTTATTGATATACCCACACAACAAAACGAACTATTAATCGTCAACAACCTTAGGAGAGTAAAACGGATAATCGATTTCATTTCAACAACCCAAAAAAACGACATTCTATCCTTCTTTTACGGCTAACTACACAACGCTGCAGACGGCTAAATATTCAATGTTTACAAAAAAATCTCCAAACAAAAATGATATCATTCATTTATATTCTCACCACAATAACAAGATGATATCGGCTATGAGATTCGGTTTTAACTTAATAGCATAAAAATATGTAGCCCCCTAAGTCATTACATGACGAAAATAAATACATTGGAGACATTTACCAAAACCTGGAATACTCTTATGTCTAGAGAAATAATACTAAAAGAAAGGCATAAATAACTGATATAAACATATAAAACCAATAAAAGAAATAATAGTCACACTGTAAGTGTTGCCTAACTACTAAAATTAAACGTCACGAGAACCAGAAAAGTTGGGGGGAAAGTCTATTTATTACTACAGACAGAAATCTTTCCGACTAAGGCAGTTCTCCGAAACCATTTCAACAGTTCGGATTTCATCCTCTCCGAGTCGAAAATAATGCGAAATGTTCATGAGAGGATTAATAGTGGTTACAATCTTTTTTTACATTACTTCTGATAATACAATTTTCATAGACATTTTCATAGTCATTCTTTGAGCAAACATTTCTAAGAGTCACTTTTAAACAGGGATTTTCAACACATTTTGAAGAGTCATTTTTAAACAGGGACTTTAAACACACCTTCTTAAGAGTCATTTTAACAGATTTCTAAACACATTTTTTAAGAGTCATTTTCACACATTTTCACGAGTCACTTTGAAACAGTTTCCTGATATTTTACATGATAAGAGTCATTTTTAAACAGGGATTCTAACCACATTTTTTTAAGAGTCATTTAACACATTTTCAAAAGTCACTTTGAAACACAGTTTCCAGATATTTTACATTATAAGAAAGTTGCCTCTGTAG
>OY744517.1:112917834-112967834 GCA_963556195.1 Sepiola atlantica | reverse complement strand
GACAAAAGGTAAATTCATGGGAGCATGTAATTTAGGGTTGGGAGCAGCTGATACAGTTCTGTTAGTTATAGTATGAACTTACAATGCCAGGCAGATGATCCACTTAGATGGATAATGACCGGTGTTACCCGCCTTAAAAAGACAATGTATAGAGAGATCAACCCTATAAAATCTGCGTCCCTTAGTGACGATTGGTGTCATACCGTATGTCTCGCTGGTGTAATCACTGGGAAATAGAGGGAATGCTAGTAACTGGCCAGCATTGGCATTCCTATTTTTTTTTACTTATTTGCCCTAGTAGCACTTGCACTGGACAGACTACTTCAGTTCTCTCGAGTTCAGAGGCAGAGATTACTAGAACTTTTCACGCACTCCAAACTGTGTGTTGCCAATTACTTCTTTTGATCTTGTGCACATCCGCCGTGCAAACCTCAAATCTGGAAGAGTTGTCAGATCCTACCAAAGCGCTGACTGCAACACTGACCACTCATTTTTCTGTTGCAAAATAGAATGTATGTGTGTATATGCGTGCTTGTCGATTTATAGAAAGAAAGCCTAGAGAATTGTCTTATCAAAGATTATATAAGTATACACTGTTCCTAGGAACATGATGGGATGTGTTCTAATACTCTACGTCTTCTTTTAAGGAACTTACTGGCCTTTTTCTAAAATTCTGCACAAGAAATATGATTTGAATTATAAGTATTATTTAAAAGAACGGCTTAACAAATATTCCAATTGCTAAGTTTGGAGAGACACATACTGGAATTTTCGAGTGTGTTGCTTGATTTTTTTAATTAAAACAAAGAATATATTTTTTCGTTTTTTTTTTTAAATATAATAAAGTGTCCGGGAAAAACATCTTTGCTTTTGGTATATTTAGTACCTAACGCCTCCCTGTCTGTCTGTCTGTCCGTTTGTACCCTTCTCCCTCTCTACCTAGCCTTATCTTATATATCTATAATAAAAGAGGGCATATTTCTGGCTGTTTGTTCGTACTTCCTCTAATATGAACACATACTAAGAAGTGTACGTTAAATATAAGTGTTTTACATGTAAAATCTTCTTATAAAATGAGGGAAATAGTTTATAGTTTCCTTCTCACGGGAGTTAAAGGCCGTTTTTCCCACATGTTACACATTTAAATGTATCTATTAATTATTATGCTTTTCACAGTATCAACATATATATATGCATAACTAGTAGTTATGATTTCAGGCTAACAACATAAAGGTTGCTGTTAAAGTGAACTCTACTTTCTTTTATGGAAATAGCTCCATACAAGACATGAAGCCACATGATTTAAGAAACTACAAATATACTACTTCAAGGTGAAAAACTAGTTAACGATAACTGGTAGATAGATAGAATCCGACTTAATGTAAGTATGATGGTATCCAATATTCCAATCCGGGAAACGCGGGATAAAACTTTCTAGTATATACATATATGATACTTTATTCATAGTATATATATATATATAAATAAAGTTAAGCACGTTTATAGGTTTATATATTTGCATGTATATGATCCACTCCTAAACTTAACCAACCATTATGAATTGTGGAACACAGCGGTTAGGTGTAATGTATCGTAATGTAGACTATCTTTTGTTTAAGTTAGTTTTATGCCAAGAGAGTAAAAAGGATGGGAGCCTTTCGTATAATTCTAACTTCTGACGAAATGTAAGTATTAGAAATCAGTTAATAAATATCCCCGAAATTTCAGTTTATTTATGTATTTTTAAAGGTTGCCAAGAGGGATAATAACGCCACAAGCTCCTATTTGAAACTCCAATAATTCAGATTTGCATTGAATTTCGTTCATTTTCATTGAACACCAATTCAGCAAAGCTCCTTGAATTTAAATGTCTTATTACGGCCGCTTAAGCTTAAACTTTAACCAAAAGGCCTGTAATCAATTTTGATCAAACTAGAAAATATTAAATATAAGTCTTTGTGGCAGTATATCTTAATTTTAATTCTCGTAAGGGGGATATAATTGAAGTAAAACTGTGCAGTTAGAGCAATTACTTTTATCTATTCGAGGACGGGTATTTGTCGAGACAATATATATTATCACCGTTTATTCGCTATTCAAAATTGGCCGAGTGGTTAAGTGCAAAATACTCGTAATCCGGGGTTTCGAATCGCATGACCGGTAGTGAATAGTCATATCTCTATTCTGATGAGTCCCGATCATTTAAGGACGAAACGTAGACGTACATAGATAATAAACAATAGCATATATTTATTATCTGTAGCTCCTAGAAAAACCCTCTAGTAGAACACTGTAAGTGTAGTATTAACACAGCATGACGTCGCTAGCTTTAAATGCACCGTTCCTTTCATTAAAAAAAAAGTCGAACGCTCTAGACGTCAAGCCGCCATATAAAGTATTAAAATTATCACCGTTTATTAACTGTTCAAAATTGGCCGAGTGGTTAAGGCGTCGGATTTGAGTTGCAAAATACTCGTAATCCGTGCTTTCGAATCGCATGACCGGTAGTGTATAGTCATATCTCCATGCTGATGAGTCCCGATTACTTAAGGACGAAACGTATACGTACATAGATAATAAACAAGAACCAATATTATATATATATATATATATATATGTTGTTGCTTCTATATATCTTTTCTTTTTAATTATCTGTAATGAAACCAAAATAACCTTTAAACACATATGCATATACAGCAATTATTATGATAATCGTTGAATATTGGGGTCACTGTCTTCGAAACATATGTGAGCATATAAACAGACCTGTAATTTGTGGCAATTAGATTTGAATACTCAGAAAATGTTAAATCGAATGTTCCTTTGGTCTTGCTGCTTACCTTACAAAATGTTATATCATTATTTTATTGGGTTTATAGAGATATAGATGTAATAGCATCGGTGATTTTCTTCACAGAATTTATAACTTTATTAGTGAGTACACATTTTGCACTTCTTATGAAGAGTTTCACCCTGTCACAAGCTAATCAAGTATATCTTACATTATGTTGGCAAATACACCATGTCGTTTTTACCTAACTTCAAATTGTATAAATCAGCTTAAAATCAGCGTTAATTTTGATTAATTAAGTTATAAATTCAAGTTGACAATATGTTTGACGTAGGATACTGTAAAAACTCTTTAAATATTTAATTGCGAATATTGTATGTTTGGGTTGGGTGCTTAGGGAAATGGCATTTTGTGAATCAGGTGTGATGTACTATTTAATAACCCACAAATTAATATATGAGATATATTTTTTAGCATCGTCTTGCAGCAAGATTATGTCTTGTTTGTGGAAAAATGTCTGACACACACAGTGCAATCGCTGGTGCATATTATTAATATGCTGCTAATACTTTTACGCAGATATTGCTTTTCTGGGATTCAGAGAAAGGAAGTCGCTTAATACATTACAAACAGTCACAGTACCTGCCTTTGCTAATTTTTGGAACTTTAGGTAATGTTCCCCAAATCAATCTTGATCAAACAATTAAGCTTATAGTAATCGTGGGTTATTATGAAACTGAGTCAGCGAGTTTTAATTATCTGTCATGCTTGAGGTGGTTAATAACTGTCACCCGACTTCTCGAAACATCGTGCTCAGATATGCATTGATTACTGCTAACATTGTGTTTTGTCAATTGCGAAGGGACCTTCATGGGATTATGCATTGTTAAGGTTGTCATCTTCGTGGCTCTTATTAAATGAACGTTTCAGTGTAAGTTTGTTGACGGTCCCCTGGCCGCATGCTATATTAATGTTGTTATTTAGCTCTTCTGCACAATAACTGAGCATTAACTCACCAGTAAAAATTGCTTGATTTAATTTTATTTAATAACATAAATATATTACTACATTACACATTAAGAGAATCGAAAAGCAGTGGGTATCAACATTGTATATAACATTATATACTGGCATAAGCAATGAACTACTACTACTACTATTATTGTTATTATTATTATTATCATTATTATTGTTATTATTATCATTAATAATAATAATAATAATAATAATAATAATAATAATAATAATAATAATAATAATAATAATAATAATAATAATGATGATAACAATAATACTTTAATAAGATCAAATTAATATTCTATCAAAATTCCCAAAATGTTTCTACCCAATAGAACTACTCATTTCCTTACTCACACCAACGTAAATATATTTGAAATTGTTCTTTTTGTCGAGTAATCTACATTATTTGAATATAATGTTTTACTGTTATGCTATATTCAACATTATTTAGTCTATTGAAACGGTAATGAGTTTTCGGGAAACATTATTAAATGTATACTTTATTTTCTACGAATTAACATTCCAGCCCTTAAGAGATAACAGAGAAAATTCAATACAATTCATGTGTGCAAATATATTTTGATGTGTGCAAAACAGAAGCCATAAAACATAAAGAAAATATTTATAAAACATATTTTATAAAACGAAATGTTTTTAATGAACGAACCGGAATTAACGTTAGATGAGGCATGTAATTGTATCCACGAATATATACAGTTTATTATTATTTTTTAAATTCGGATTTGTAAAAACGTCTGTTGTCTAACGATGAGCAACTTATTTACAAAGTATTCATTTTCAGCTAATAAATCATTTTATGTATAATTTATACTAATTGAGTCGAGTTATGGAATTAAAATACATTGTATAACTGATTATATAATTATGACATTAAACAATTGTAATAATATTGATATTTATCGTCTGAATGCAATTATCCCATCGCTAGGCAACAAATAAAATATGTCCAATAGTTTGTTACATCCGTCTGATAAGACATCACACCAATTCATAGAGTTCAATGAAGAAGTAACTCATAAGCATAACAAGTGTTTTTTGGCGCAGATTCAATATGAAAGAATGAAAGAAGGAAAAACGGAAAATCAACATATTTTGAAATAAGTTCATACTGTAATAACACTAAATTACCGTATTATTCGTAACACAACTAAGTATCGCTCATTTGTTTATAGATTCAGATGTCAAGCTAAAACAAATAATATTGATAATTATTTTGATAGAAATAGATTCTGACACGAGTAGTCCTTCTACTTCTACCTTACCCAGAGTTTGAGTTAGCTGATCTCGGAGGTGTTAGACCAGGATGTAATCGGGTTCATTTCATGGGAATTTGTCGAATTTTGAAGTGGTGTTGAAAGAAAAAAAGGTCCTTGCTGGTAAGAAGTTGAATGTAGATTTTTTCCACTGAGATTTGCGAGTATATCAAATTCCGATAGATGTAGTTCAGTGAGATCATTTAACAGTTCTAATTAGTAGAAGTCAACTTCGGAAGTGTAGTTAGACGTATCGATGATGCTGACGGCTACTCTTCATTTGCAATTTTTATGGTGATGCCAGGAACAATTTTTCGGTAGCCTGATCGTTCGTTATTTATAAAGTTATGGTTTGTTGTTATGAAACGTGTTTATGATGCGTAATTCCAGAGAATATAGCGATTTGGTCTGGAAATGTGTAAAATAGTATTAATTTTAAGAATTTCTGTTGAAAGTATACACCTCTATCCATATAAAGTTGAGTATGTTTATATGTTTATGCTCCTTTACGAAAGTTAAATTCAAAATATAATGCTACTTTAAAGTTACACGTTGAAATTTTTATCACGATTCTAATTAAAATCCATTACCAGATGTTTTTCTAAGAGAATTTGAAGGCTTTAATTTAAGAGGTCTTAAGGAGTAATTAAATTTCAAGAAATCTTGCCAAATTCGTATTTAATGACTATGGATAAAATCTAATGCACATCTTAAATAGTTGAATTTCCAAAATTTGCCTATAATCCTTTTAACATAGTTAATTGATGTCTACTATCTATTTTAATATTTTACAAAGATAGGTGTTAGAATTTTCACGAAGGGCTTTCGCCCCTATTACACACGTTGCATGAATTAAATTACACTGTATAAACCTAAATATAATTATAACATTTCTACATTATGACCCATTATGCATGACAGATGTGTTCAACATTCATTACTATTGCCTAAGGAGTTAATACAACAGATAACCATATGCACATGTCTAATGTTATATATATATATATATATATATATATATATATATATATATATATATATATATATATATATATATATATATATATGGAGAGAGGAAGAGAGAAAGAGAGATAAATAGAAAGATTGAAACAGTTTAAAATGCTTAACGCAATGCGATTTTATTCCGTGATGCTACTCCGGCGTCGGTGAATTTGAATTGTGAACGTAGTTACTGGAACAATGCAAAAATGTTATCTGCGCGTTTCTCCGCTGTCTTAAAAAAATCCTCTTCTTTCTTCAGCGTTTTTGTTCATTTGCTATAGACCCCAAATTATGATTTGCCGAAGAACTGAAAACGTTCGTTAGACCTATAGGATATTTATAATTTGTTTAATATTTAAATACAAAAAAGACTATTGGAAAAAATGAAAGAATAAACAAATTATAATTTAAGAGACAAATTCTCTTACTTTTAACAATTTTTTGCACACACACACACATATATATATATATATATATATATATATATATATATAGAGAGAGAGAGAGAGAGAGAGAGTGAGAAAGAGAAAGACAGGGTCAGAGAGAGAGTGCGCACCGAAGAGAGAGAGAGTGCGCACCGGGTAGAGATACATATAGTATGCGCACGGAGTATATATGTATATATAGAGAGACTGTGCGCCGGGTATATATATATATATATATATATATATATATATATATATATATATATATATATATATATATATAGAGAGAGAGAGAGAGAGAGAGAGAGAGAGAGAGAGAGAATGCGCATTGGGTAGAGATAAACATATATATTTATCTATATTACTATATATGTTTAAGTGTATTTATAAAATATTATTTTCTATGATTAAGGTTTGAAGTAGGCTTTTTGATTAAAAAAAGCTATTTGCATGAATATGAATAAATAATTATGTCTAAGGCTTCTCTTATTATTATTACTACCATTTTTAAGACTACTTTTAGTTTTACTTCGACTAATACAACTATTATTATTCTCACTTTTGTTTTCTACTTACGCTACTTACTTTAATTTTAATAGATAAATAAACACAATTAAAAAGTAAGTAGAGTAACTATGGCGACTATTTAATCAAACACGTGTTTAAACTTTTTTTATTAAATATGGAGACAATTTCATCAAAACGCTGTTGTATTTTTAAAATTTAAAATGAAATTTAATTAATTAACTATCTTCAGAACGATTGTACCAGGATTCTAGACGGAACTAAGGCTAACAGACTACTTGTTCTGTTGTGTAAAAACATCTCGATTAACAGGTTATACTGAAGTACTAGCTACATACATCTTCAGAACTGTATCCGTTTGCCATACAATGCCTATTATTGCCAAATGGTCACCCATGTGGTACTGGCAAAGCTTAGCATCGCCTTATAATCTAAGAAGAACCGATGTATCGACGTCCCTATGCAGTCGTATTTGAACGATAATTACTAAAATGCATATACATAGTGAGTTATACACGTACACATGCATACAAAAATGAATTTAAAAAGTGTATAAGATTAATACATAGATAAGGAGTTTTACGACGAATGAAAACATGTTTTATATTTTTGTACAGAAGCATATATCGAGCGATCGTGGGTCAATGCATAATGAATCAATACGTGGTTATTTTTAGGATCTTCTCAGAAACAAAGGACCCCCCAGCACTACCGTTGTTGCTCTGTGACTTTTACTTATCGATCTGACTGTTAATACCGCAACTTCCGCCCATAACCACCACGCTAACATACTCACATTGCAATTTTCGGCTATTTCTATTTATTTCAGTCACGTGGGTTTGTCACCTATCTATCAATGTTATCATCATATTCTCATCAACACGTCAAAGTCAAGAGGTACCAATCATATATAACTTTTTGTTTATGATAATATTTATTGTCATATTATAGACCTGCATTGTTAGTGATATTACATCTATGTCAAAAAATGCACAGATATATACACACACACACACACATAAATATATTTATATATATATATATATATATATATATATATATATATATATATATATATATATATATATGGTGTAAAATGCACGATATGTCATGAAAATAAAATGCCGTGATAGACAAAATGTGTGAAAAAAGACAAACGAAAAACAGATTTAAGTACAGAAGCAAAACAAGAAACATGCGATTTGTTCGTATCAACGATGGTCTTCAGAAAAAGTTGGTTTTCGAAAAACTTAGAAATTCAGGTCGTTCGGGGTGTTGTTAAGAGTAATGTCAAATAAGTAAAGGATGTGGTTATTTTCTAATTCGCAGGTAATAGAAATAGTGTGTTCTATTTTATTGAGTTTGTCGACTATGTCGGGGGGATTTATAATAATATTATGATTCATAACGCGAAATTGTTATAGCATACAACTCGGACACATTTACCAGCCGAGAGTAGCTACTTGCAAATAGAAAAAGAAGCGCTGGGAATTATTTTTGCCGTAACAAAGTTTCACCGTTTCATACACGGAAAAATAGTTTACATACAACATCACCATAAACCTTTATGAACAATTGATGTATTGTAGAAAGGTTTGCTTACACATTCTGCGAAAATATAACAGAGATGGTGAATCTTCCTCCCAAATTCTAAATAAGGTGGAGTATCTCCTATCTTCGAAATCAGTCATGCGGACGAACTGTCTAGATTGATACCGACATTTGTAGAACCCCTGGAGGGCACGGTAATTTCCTCTCTACGAATAGAAGTTGAGGTGAAAGCAACGTTGTGTATTATCGTATTCGTACGCCTAGTGCTACTTGGAGAAATAAAAATAGAGGCGATAAATGATGATTTAAACAATATATTAAAAAGGGCATAATAGAAAGGAACAAAAAACTCTGCAAGTATATTTAATCTGCGATGATGTAATAATGTACAGTGATCGCATTGCCATTCGAGCGACATACAGAAAAAACATATTTACGAAAGTATCATGTTAAGAGTCCACGCATATCACGGATGGGGAGTCTCATGCAAAGTTACGTCTACTAGACAAGCATGGATCAAGCTATTAAGAATAGAGTTAAATCATATAAATGGTGTGCGTTAGCAGCAGAAACGCATCTCTTAAAATCCAAAACATTGGCCTAAAATGGAACCGAACATAATCGAGAATCTATATTGACTTTGCTGTGTCATTGGACAATTCTTTTATCAGGTTGTAATTGATGGCTTCACTAAATAGCCGAAGATACTTAAGCGTACAAAACCAACGACAGAAATAACAATTGGGTTTTTGCATGACTTGTTCGCACATTTGGTAGTTGTGGGTTGTGTAGTATCGGACAATGGTACTCAATTAACGTCCACAACAATTTTTAAATTTTATTCAGTTCTAACAAGGCATATTTTCACTTAGACGTAAGGATCTACTAATCGGGTTGTCGTGCAGCAAGATATTTGTTCACAATGCATTTAAATTTCTAGATGTAAGTACAGTCGTGGAAACAATGAGCACGGATCGAATTCTAATGACAAGCGGTCCGAAAGAAGGAGAAGAAGAAGAAGAAGAAGAAGAAGAAGCTATTAGAATAAAAAGAATCTCTGAACACAAACAGTGAACAGGTGGTTTTTTTGTTAGTCTGGTTTGTAGGGAGTATTTACTTTGGGGAGCGGATACAAGTGCAGTAATTTGATAAGAACATATCTAGTAGAAGTACTTGTAAAGCAAGTACGGTAATTCTACATTGTGGCGGTGAGACAAGAGCGTAAAAGACAGTGCGGTACATATCAAGTCATAGACAGTGTGGGTTCACTGTCCAAGCGAGTGTGATTAGTGCGCCAGCCCAGATGTGAAAACACTACTATACGTATGGATGAATAGTGGTTTTATAGGGATATATGATACTGGAAGGTGTGAAAATTTACTAGCCTGGTAGAGCGACCCCACATTTGTTGTAGACTTGGCAGTGTCTTATAGTTTTACCAATAAAGCTTCCCCGTGAATTTTAGGCCGATGAGTTTCAATGTTGGACACTCAAAAGAGGTACAATCAGCCATAAACATCTGTAATTAGGAAGGTTTATATAATTCTTCAGAAAAGGGGCATTGTTTTCGTAGCTTTAAGTGTAAATATCAATTTCTGGGTTTATTCTACTACAGACTAAGGGTGATTTTTTAAAGATTCAGCTATTGCTCTTAATGTGTGTGTTCAATTTTCCACATCTAGACTAAAACGTAGTTTATGGTTATGATATGCATCTCGAAAGCGATTATATTAAGGAGGTCGTTTTCCGTATCTCTATTTTACAAAATGTATGCTAGGAATATGCTTAAATGGCGAATTTTATTAGTGGTTCTTTGATCAGAAGAAAAATGAATTATTAAATGATTTAGAGTTACACCTGATAAATATAAGAATGATATATTAATTCCGCCCACACGTGTGTATATATAAATGTTATAGTTCAGTTTATATAAGACATGTGTTTAAGTATCAGCTTAAAATATATGGCGTTCTTTCTTTCAGCCTAGGACAATAGTTGACATTTAGATAAAAAATATGTATTACTAGTCGATGTTATGAAACTTTTTATAATCAGGCTTATAAACAAGGATATATTCGTGTACATCTGGAAACGATTCGAAAATCCTTATCGATATAATACTTTTTTTTATTTGTGGTCATCTCTAATTTTTATTCTGAATTCCTTATTAAATGTTGTTCCAATAAATCCGAGAACAATCCATCGACTTTAATGCTTAAAAAATGTTGATAATTGTGTCAACAATCAGACAAGCAAGTCGCAATTCTTTAAAAGTAAAGTGCTAGTCGTGTAGAGAAAATAAATAAGATATATTGGCTCCTAAGCTGCTGATATGGGAAGAGGCGCGAGCTATAATGGTCAACTGCAAATACACACACATGAGCACTGGCAAACACCCGGAAGCGCCATATCAGGGTGTGCAGTTTAGCAGCTTGATAAATGTGTGCATATAGCAGATAAGCTCGCCAGATTAAGTCAATGGTGGGGCACTCTAGTTCAACAAAGAACTACGACAATATGGGTAGACAGAACACAGCTATCGAATGGTTTCCTTTATTGTCTATATGGGTAGCCAAAATATAGCTATCGAAGTATTTCCGACAACTCATATCACGACTGCATGATGATGATGATGATGATGATGATGATGATGATGATGATGATGATGATGATGATGCGAATCACGTGCGAGAAAAGTGAAGTGAATCACGTGTGAGAATTTAATATTATAACATATCGTCAGTGGTCCCTTCTGCTTATTTATCTCTGTCGGTACATGAATGTAATGAATAAAAAAATGTCTTGTTTATGATGACCTACGAGTAAATAAAGTAAACATAACAACCGTCCGTCAGCAGACGGAGAAAAAGCATTACTGGAACCCAAGAAATCCAAACAAAAGAAGTCTTCATTAACACCATGTAAATTTTCATTTCTTGATCTGTTCATTTCATGCAACCAATAATCATTATCGCCATAATATCCTAAGAGAATCGTTACGATATTCAACTATTCGTGTATCTACAGAATCACTCTAAATATCAATATAAAATCTAAATAAAGAAATAAAAATTACACCGATCGAAGAAAACTTTGTTTAGAAATATATGTAACGAAAAATATTTTCAAGTAATGTATGAATTAAAAGTGAGTGATTTTCAGGTAATTATTATTTTTATATCCAAATGAATAGATTTAAATTGCTATATATTAGACGTACAATAATAGTTTAAGGCATTATAGTGCTTACCTAGAGTTTAAACATAAAAGCAGTGTTGCTTAATACATCGAGTAGAAATAGTCTTATTCCAATTCAACGTAAAGCTAAACACACATTTTTTAATACAAAATACATTCTGATAACAATTGCCATATTATTTAAACCTGCGCTAAGAGAATGGCAAACGCGATGAAAACTAAAATAATGTAAAACATCTCGAACAATTCTGAAATTGTAAGTCACACATACCAAAAGCAATTACAAATATAAGCTGAGAGTTTCTCTAAACTAATCTTCTCGACAACCTTAGTTACATCGCATCCTTAAATATCCTAAATAATTCATAGAAAGAACATTACAAAATAATCGAAACGAAAAAAGAAAACAAACGAACATTTTACATAAACATAACGCTGTAAATGAAAACGAAATATTTTGGCAAAGCACAAAGGTAATATTTCTGTTTTTAAACAAAATAGTATCGTTATTCTCTTTGTAGTGTGCGCTAAACTTCTTTCAAATTATATGTATCCATGTCCTTACATAATGACGACGACGACGACGACGACGACGACGACGACGACGACGACGACGACGACGATGATGATGATGATGATGATGATGGATACCTGAATGGTTGAAAATATACAAAATACCCGACAGAATAATTAATCTCATTAAGAAAGCAAGTGAAACATGGAGACTGGAACTGGCAGCCGGGGAATAACACCTGACTGAGATAAAGATACAGATAGGTATTTTCCAATGAGACTCCCTATCACCACTACTGTTTATGATAGATATGATGCAACTCAACTACCTTTTTTTAGAAAATGTGATACCGGCTACAGGTTTACAGGCAGATAACTAGGAGTAAACCAACTGATGTACATGGACCATCTGTAACTATTTGCAGAAAGCTTAAAAGGAGCTGGAAAATCTGATAAATACGACCAGAATCCTCAGTCCAGACATCTAAATGGAATTAGGAATGGAAAAGTGTTCAATACTGGAAATAAAAAGAGGAAAACTGGAGACAGTAGACGGTATGGAACTCCCCAACTAAAAGGAAAATGAGGGTGCTAGGCGAACAGGATAGCTACAAATATCTTGGAGTTCTGGAAGCAGACACCATCAAATCGACAGAAATGAAAGAGAAGATTAGAAAATAGTATTTACGAATGACAAAAAATCTCATAGAAACAAAAATATATAGCAGGAATCTAGTAAAAGAAAAGAATACATTGGCAGTAGCACTAATAAGATACTCTAGATCATTCATAAGCTGGGCCAAAGAACTCAGGCACCTTGACCAGAGGACTAGAAAATTAATGACTATGCACAACGCACTACATCCAAAAAACTATACGGACATACTCAACATGAATAGAAACGAAGCGGGAAGGGGACTGGTAAGTATAGAATATTGTGTGGAAGACTCCAAAATAGAGCTGGAAAAATACATAATTCAAAACATGGAAAGGTTTATCACCGCAGCAAAAGACACTGTTCAACGAGCAACCGAAACCAGAAACAAAAACGACAAGAAAAGAAAAGTAAGAAGAAAAACAACTACGTGCACACTTCAGAAGACGAACAAGAGAAGAAAACAACGAAAATAGCTGGGCATGGCTAGGAAAAGGACACTTGCACAGAGAAACGGAATCTTTACTGATGGCTGCACAGAACAATTAGGACAAACTACATTAAAGCTAAAATTGCCCCAAAAGAATACAAGACACATGACTGTGTGGGGAAAGCAGTACACCGTTAACTGTGCACACAACTGAATTCCGAATCGCAGACAAATGGTACAAACATAAACCAGAAACAGTACTGAAAAAAAAAACACAAAACGATATGGGAGATAAATATACAAACAAACAAACTCATACATGCAAGGAGACCGGATGTTATCATAATTTGTTGATTGAGAAGGCAAAATCTTGTAAAATTTTGCAAAATCGTAGACTTCGCCGTTCTAGCAGACGACAGAGTGAATATCAAAGAAACGGAAAAACGAAGCAAATACACGGAACTAGCCAGTGAACTGAAAGGAATATGGAGCATGAAGAAAGTCAGTATAATACCTATAATCCTAGGAGTACCGGGAACAATCCAAAACAAACTGGAAAAAAGATTGGAAGAAATTGGAATCAAAGGTATCATTGAAACTATACACAGGACGCCAATGATCAAAACAGCTGCAACCTTAAGAGAAATCTTCGTATGCGAAAACCAACCGGCATAAGCTAGGAAGGGTCACATGGAATCTACAACATGGAAGAAAACAAAACCACAGAAAGAACACCAAATCACAAAAAATGCTACAAATATCACTTTATGAGCTCCCCCAATAAATTACACTGGTCTCAGCTGACATGACACAAAAATGAACCAATGTACAGAAATAGCAAGAAACACCATAAGCTCACCTGCTCTACCCCCTCCCCCAAAATATTAAATTAAATTAAAAAATAAATAAAAGTACAAATTTTAAAATTTTAAAATGCTACCAGCTCAGGCTGCACCACACACACTTTTGCATAGTGTCAAGGAGGATGAGAAGACCGAGGAGGGACAGTACAAACCAGACCCCCACCAGAAGTGCAGATGGGGCTGCGACCCAGAGAAGACCAATATCCTTACCAGCGAGAAATAAATGGTATACGGCTGTTGCGATACTGCAAGGTTATTTGCGGTGGCTATCGAGGAGGTGGAGAATACTGGAAATCTGGGGAGACTGCTTGTCACTAAGACTCCAGAGAATTCCACCGGTTGTCGGTGAGCAATGACTAATGACATGTGTGAGAAGTCCTAGTGAGTACAAATAATAATAATAATAATAATAATAATAATAATAATAATAATAATAATAATAATAATAATAATAATAATTATAATAATAATAATACTCACCACATCATCTGTGAAATGTCTGTTTCACATTCTGGCATCTACTCGCCGACTTTTAGAAATTGACTTCCAAAGTAACCCACAACTGGCCAGGTCTTTATTTATCCCTATTTCTCTCAAGTTTGTTCCAGTAAAATCAGTGAAAAAAGTAAACCTAATTGAAACACAAGTTTTTTGCACACTGCATTTCTATGAGGTGTCTATATGAACATAGTAAAAGTCTAGAAAATTCTGCCGATGCGAAAAATGAAAACTTTACAATAATCGATCTGCGATAATAGCGTGTGTTTATGACAAGAGAATGTAAACAATCTCGTTTTCATTTTGCCTTTTTTTCTAATATTTTCAATAGAATTGATTCGTGGTCTTAAATGTATTTCTTGTTTTGAAATAAAGTTCTAATTCACTTTGTAAATTTTGAGAATCGAACTTTAATTCAATGTTTTAATCGCTGACGACCATATTGTTCTTCCATGCACCAAAATATTTTTACCAAATAAACGTTTTATTACATACAAAAATACAACTTTTTGATGCAAAATAAAATTTGAACATTTCTTTACACAAAAATCATTTTTTAAAAAACAATATGAACAATATGTGGATAATATGCAAGTTTCCGTATGTGCAGATATAAGTGTTCATAAGAGCTGTAGAAAACGATAAAATACCCTAACATTATCAAAGCAGATGGAAAACATATAATGGGTCGATATATCAGCATTTACTTGTGAGTTATAATCCCGAACAAAGACTATTGATTAAAAAAATGACTGCCTTTCTTGTGGTACATCAATAAAATACAAATGAAAGGCAAATATATTAGGGTTATCATCTTGTGAAAACATTAACGTTTGATAACACTATAGACAAAATCTGTAACTCTCGGAATGAAGAGGTGAGTGATACAGTATTAGATAGATTACTCGCTGTAAATGAGTTCTATACCAATGATGCAGTCTATCGCCATCGGTGCAGTACCAGACAGACAAACAATGAAATAAATATATGACTCCAAACTCAAATTATCAAACCACAGATGAACTTTCTTTAGAGAACACCTTGCCATTTCTCCCTGATAGTGTTGCTTACTTTATGCAGATTATTGCAACAAGAAAATACGGATACAGGCATCCCTCGAGCACTCTATCATTTAAGCTATTCGACCACATATGGCGATTGCTCTTTTACAATTATAGTTAAGCATAAACATGCATCATCATTTTTGTTATAAGTTGTTGATAGATTAATTATATCAACATGTGTTTTGTAGCTCATATGATGAAGTCCAAACATTTTAACGAAATGCTTCTATGACTGTGATGCCACTGTTATAGGCGGTCAATTTATGCTATATTGACCACAATATATAAACCCTTGATGGATATGGCACCTTATATCGGATGGATATGGGTGCCAATTTGTCATGCATTTAATTTCCCAGCATGAAATAACGACTAATGAGATCCTTGGGCCTGGGCAAGTAACGATATATTACCATAATCACAAAGATAATCTACATAATTTTACTGAACTTACCCATCTAAAGCCTAGTGATCATATTCCTAAATCCACTCTATTTATTTGATATTCTGTGGACAGTTTCTGCCATGACTATACCCATGGTTTTCAGAATTGATGCAAATGATATACAAACAGAAAGTATCCAAGAATCGTAACTGTTTTGATTTTGTCTTTCATTGACTTAGATCCATCAAATAAGTCATGTATCTATTCTACTTTGATATTTTTTGTTAAACAAGTAACACAACTCGTGTTACCACATTTGATTATCTACTGTATCG
The DNA here is from genome assembly GCA_963556195.1 of Sepiola atlantica. Classification (NCBI taxonomy): domain Eukaryota; kingdom Metazoa; phylum Mollusca; class Cephalopoda; order Sepiida; family Sepiolidae; genus Sepiola; species Sepiola atlantica. The sequence goes on along the minus strand of OY744517.1, from coordinate 112,951,305 downwards.
AAAGGCTCAAACTATTATAGTTAATAAGCCATCTAATAGCTTTCTGAAATATATAGTGCTGAGAATTGGGGGGTACACATGGAGATAAGTTTTCCAGAGTGTATAGGGAATATAACAAAAAGCAGGGTTCTACGAAGTTCTGGAAGAGATATATGGGCAAAACCCATTGTAACATATGCTTAGTTGAAATGCCCTTGCTAAACTATAAAGAAGTAATTTCTTAATAGATGGTGCACTTAATATATAACTTCTTACAGACTGAATGTCAGCTAATGTCAGCAAAACTCATTGCTAATCAAGATACGATGGTAGATTAGGAATCTATGATAGCAGCTATGATTATCCATGAAAGGTTAAAACAGAAAAAAAGAAAATTTTACAAATCATACTTGTTGCTTGTGGTAGTAATATATGAAAATGCTAGACATTTCGAAGGATTTTCCTCTGGGCTGATAGAACAGGAAATTGGAGTCTCCATCTTGCTTTACTGTATGACACGCTACAATTCTTTGCTACTGCAGGTTACAATTTATATACAAAGACACTATTTTATATCTTCAACAAATGCCTACCTTATCAAGAGATAATCTTAATTTGTATTCTGTTTCTAAAAATAGTTTACATGTTGTTTGCCATAGTTATACTCGACAGAACTTCCCACTGATTTTATTGTTTATGAAAAGTATCAAATCCATTTCCAGACTCACAGGGGACTGAAAAGCAGCGAATCATGTGGATTAAATACGTCCAGTTTATTATAAACTAAATCAAGTTATGCAGCAGTTTACTGGTGTTAATTATAAAATGAGTTACACGAACAAAGAAGTAATTAGCACCCGACTAAAAAGAGACTGCACGGATACAGATAAGCATATCAGCTTTTTTAAAGAGAGACAGTTCCTCGGTAAATCTGATGTCACTACACATCATTATCTCACGTATTGTTGTATAGGATGCAGTAAATTTAGATCAAACAGAATATGTTGGCTATAAGATTCAATCCATAGAAGGTAATGAGGAATCTCACAATTAATTGGAATTATAAGACAACAGGAACTTACCCTTAGATAACAAGAAAATGTGATGATCGAAAAAAAGTAGTGCACATTAATTTGCAAGCATTGTTTCAACGCCAAAGATTACTTGCAACAAAAGAAGACTTAAATATTCATAACCTTTTTTAATGTGAACTGTGTCGTTAAACAACATCTATGTTTGATTCCATTGCTTCTTAAAGATCTGCAAGCAAAGCAATTCTAGGAAGTGCCCTATGGACCAGCTTCGATGCCAAGAATGCAAACTTCTCACTGGTAGACACTTTGTCTTGGATGGAGGGGCATTACTACATTGAATCATTTCGCATCATGCTCTTACATTTAGATAAATAAATTATGTATATATAAAATGTGTATTGTACAGATATGGCAATACGTTATTATATTTGATGGTTACAGTGAACAACCTTTAGTAAAGGAAATCATTTATTTGGGAAGATGAGTAACTATTGTGACTGTACACTGTGAATAAACTATGGTTCTAACAACAAAAATCGACGTTTTCTTTGCAAATCAATCTAATAAACATAGACTTATCCCGATGTTTTCCGAATGTTTTGAACGAGCAGGGTGTCGGTGTATCCACGACAATGGTGAGGCTGTCTTATTATTGAACCTGCTGATAAAATATACACTTTTCAAAATCTGACCTTGACCCCTAGTATATGCTTACATTTACAATTTCTTCATGCCGGAATTAGATGTGACACAATTTCATGTTTATCCAATGCAGGCAAAACAGTTGCTATTAAAATAAATAAAAAGACTCACAGCATTGTGCTGATGTCTTCTGTCAGTGTGAAGAATACAAAAAAAAACATTATTCTATCTGGAAAATGCCAGTAGAGAACGTCAACAAATTGCGCTATCATAGGTTTTCTAATAATATACATTAAACTATAATCATACTGGATTAAATAGCTTGCCTCTTACAACAGCTGCAACATTCTATTCTATGCATTATACAAATAAGTATAGATGTGGTTAGTAACTCGTTTTCTATATCCCATCAATTAGTGATGACAGGTGATCAATGATGTTATGATACCGGACATGACGTATATGCTACCAGCACTAGACAGTATTCTTAATTTGATCCGGTGCAACTGCAAAAATATTGCTACACGATGCGGTGTACATGTAAAACGTAGTGACTTAATTAACACACAGTTTAATAGTGGGTTAGTATCGATTGTGCTAAATTGTCAGTGCCTGTAGATAGCATTTAGCAAAATAAGTAAATCACAAAGTCACTTAAAGAGCACAAACCTCCGACATGGTTTATTGTGTTACCCTACTAAACAGATGAACCTTAGTATTTTAATGATATACTATATAAGCATAGATTTTAGTTCTAGAAAAACTTTAATCTCGTGATATGTAATACTATCTGGTACCCATGTTTTAAATGTAAACAGAATAGGCAAAACATTGACTGAGATGCGATTTGTTTTCAAACTTTGAAAATTATGAAACATAAGGATTTTCTGAATTTAAAAAAAAATTGCATTCAGATATGTTATTTAATCAGATTCAGAATTTATCATGGCACTTCCATGAACAAAGATATAACTTCGTTAAAAAAGGCATTGAAATCTGGTGATTGTTTTTGCATGAAGTTGATAACCAACGGACAAATAAACAGACAAACAAATAAATAAACGATGATTAACACATGACCTCTTTGTGTGTAGTGAGGTATAATGATTTATATGTATATCTAATAAAATAATTCCATGAAATATCCCAATTATTTGATATTTGAAGAATATTCGTTTAATGCATACGATAAAACGGTGTATTTAAACGAAAAAAAAATGTCTAAAAACTTAAGGTTTACTGTAAAATACATTTTATAAAGTAGCATTATTATATACATAATTTCATATCCTAATTTTTATATATGATTTTTAAATGATGACCTGGTGCGATTGGTAGCATGCATCATGTTCACTGAAAAATACAGGGCACCTGTTGATTAGAATACTAAATTTGCATATTTCGCATGGTAGATGTCTCTCGACATTTAGTATGTTAAGAAAGAGACCTTATCGAAATACATTCTGCGAAAAAACCTTGTGTTGCAGTTAGTTTGACCGTTTGCCAAAATTGAGGCTTATTTGACTGGACTACAATGTCTTACTTAATCCCCCTGCCACCTTAAGGGTTCTAAATCAACTAACACAATAACGTTAATCCATACTTTAAACGCAGTTCTACTCACACTATCCTATAATGTTCAGATTTAATGTTCCTTAATATCATCAGACTTAACTCTCTCTTTAAGGATTATATTACACACACATCGTATCATGTAATTGATAGTCCCCGTATTGAGAGGCATATTCCTCTAGTTATATATACAATCGAATAGACTGGTACAATATATATATATATATATATATATATATATATATATATATATATATATATATATATTACAATAATTGAAGATCAGAAGCCTTTTAATGCAAGATATTTCTTACTTAGATTATAGTAAAGTGTAAAAAATATAATATTGTATTGAAAAGTACATTCAATTATATTAACACTTCTAACACATCAATGCTTCTCTTGTATATATATATTAGCAAATGCAATTTTTTATTATTATTATTATTATTATTATTATTATTATTAGTGATGGTATTAGTAGTTTTAGTAAGAAATATTTTTATAAGAAGTAGTAGTAGAGTACCAGAAATAATAGAACTATTATTTCGGCAAATGCACAAATATCGTAATAACTGATTTTATGCAGAACCCTTTTAAGTTGATGTATTCATTTTAAATATTCTAGTCTACCTTATTCGAAAATATCATAAGAAGCTACGTCTGATTATTTATGAACAAACAAACGTACATGCGCATACATGTTTACAATTCCGAAGGCGAACAAATTTACCTCTCTTCCCGCAGATGAAAACGGCAGTAACTTGTTCCTATTTATTTGCCTCCACATGAGAGTAGAATTAGAAACAAGATCGATTTTTAATGTACAGGAAACCCAGATATATCAAAAGGTGAACTAGATTAGGCACTTATGCAGTTTACGGGCAGGGCTGAAATGATAACGTTATAATTTAGAAAGTCATTCTTAACATGGAGACGTGGGGGTTGATTAACTCTTATGTACTTTTACCTAAACATTTAATAAACAAAAGATAAGTACAAATTAAATTCAACTTTAAAATCCTATCTAAACAATAGTCCGGTCCGTAAACTGCATAAGCACCGTGGATTGTAGCAAAAATTTTAAAAATTGCCGTAGTCTAGAAGGAGTTCTCCTTCATTGATCGAAGACAGAAAAGATAAAGTGTCGTATCATAACTGATACTATACTTTGCCCCTCAATGTTATTGACAATTATCATTTTTCATTAGACTTTTACATGTAGCACATCAGAAATGAATTGTTCAGATAAATATTCCAGCGGATGACAACTTTACGAGACACTGCGTAAGATTCTTTGACTGGCTTGTCTGCAAAGTAGTTCTCAGGGTAACAAGTAATAGGACATCCGTGTTCGAGCGTTTGAGGGCGAAACCCTATACTGCGTTGCCAACAGTGGCGTCAGCATTCTGCAAATGCTTTTTCTTGTATTGCCCGTTTTGTTTGTTACGAGCTCAGTTCTAGTGATTAAATGACAATGACAGTGTTAGTCGAAAAATCAAATGGACACGTAAAAAGCATTAGACACTTTATATTACTCTAATCCCTCATGTGTTAATGGAGATATTTAATATGGCTAGTGAACGCTGGCGGAAGGTCAGGCTATTTTTGCAATCTGTCAGATTGATACATATTAGTCCTTCAAAGTATAAAATGAATATATATCACTTTGATACACGATGAAATAGATACCCTCTGAGGATACAAGTGCGATAAAGTGTTTTTAGTGATAGATAATGTTATGCAATGGCCGACAACACTTATATAAGCCAATTTTACCAATTATATGAACATTATTGGCGATTAAATTTTAAATAGAACATTTTTAAATAGGTGTAATGTTTTATTTATAATTTATTTTACTTTAGAGGACATTGTATCAGAGACAATAGTACCTATTGATAGTTCAACTTTGGTAAAGCATCATCAAGATAAATAATGCAATTAACCTATAATACGTAGCTTCTTATGAAATTCCTTATAAAATAAAATAATATAATATAAAAAATATACATACGATAGCATTATTACACACTATATTATAATTAAGGTCAAGAATGACCAATCTAGTTAATTATTGAACGGCTCGAACGGATATTTATTTACTCCTCGCGGAGTTAGGCACAAGGCCAGTTTTATCTTACTCCCACAAGTAAGATGTGACCCAAGATCGGGTCGAGCAAGTGGGGTTAAAAGCCAGCGCTCGAGAGGTGAGCACTCTGGCCATTTAAAAATTGCCTGGGCAGCCCCGTCGGCGTTCTCCGGTAAGGGCGCCTCAGACAGTAAGCAATAAACTTACTCCTCCCCAAAGAGGGGAGGCAAAGCCTGGGAGGGTGGACATCCTAGAACTGCACAGAACAGGCGTGCAGTATCCATCGGAACAGATACTACACTTTGATTTTAGCCAAAAGGCCGAGAAACGGATATGTCTGTATACGTTTTGTTGTACAGACAAAACAGACGTTGACCAGATATGCTGATCTATAATATAGGAAGGACATATAACAACAAATTTATGGTTAAAACTTGGATGAAATGGAAATAAATAGGTCGGAAAAACAATAACAATTTAAGTAAAACATTTTTTTTATATTTCCTGTGATTTAGAATGAATACCTAACTTGATGACGAAATATTTAAAAAAAAAAAACATTAGCAAAATGCATATGGTGTGTGGATTCTTGAACATTTAAGAGGTAACAGCCCGATTAGTATAAAAAATGATGATAAGTACGGACTGCAATCAGAACTTTACTTTCAGAAAAGTGTTTTTATTGCGTTTCTTGTATTTTCTTTGTCTATATACGAGCACTGAGGATACCTAGCCACAGGAAATAATTGCAGAGGATAGATGAGCATTTTATAAATATCATTGCAGTATGCCGAAACCATTGTATGTTGGAAATTAAAACAGTTGTTTTGTTAAATCTTATATTCCTAACATTTTCCGTGGTTTAAATGACATAAAAATGTGTTATACCATAGCTCTAGCCTCACACTATTGAACTATTACAATTGCTTTATGATATAAATTCATATTTTAAATATAAAAACGTTAAATATAAGCACATACACACATACATATATATATACATATATATATATATATATATATATATATATATATATATATATATATATATATATATATATATATATATATATATATATATATATATGTATGTATGTGTGTGTGTGTGTGGGGGGGGGGCTGAATAAACCAGTTCCGTTTTTGGATTTTAATTCAAAATTGCTGCAGACAGAAATGTATTCAAATAATATTTGTATGCAAATAATTATATATGTATATGCATGTAGATATAGCTGTATCTAAACTGTATATATATATATATATATATATATATATATATATATGTGTGAATAAGTAGGTTTAATAATGTATCAGTTGTATTGTCGATCCACTTTCAGTGGATGTAGCTATTTTTTAAATTACTGAGATAATGGATTAAGTAAATAAGTTGTCTTGATTTATTCATAGCAAAGCGTTCGACGTTAATGTGTCATCATCAGAATAGTTAATAATATTATTTTAGTATCTTTTAAACGGTAATTACAATTAACTCAAAATCAACGACTTTAAAAAACAACAGGTTTATTCTTACGCCATTAGCGAAATAATAACATGATTCAAATTAATTTAAGTATTTCTTTCTAATTTTCATCATTTATATTTATTTATTTAACCTATACACATAGAATATTATATGGTAATATGATATAGTTTTTATATATATATGTATAATATATATGTTCAGTATATAATTCAATACGAGTTGTAGTATTAGTAGTAGCAGTAGCATTAGTAGTAGTATGTAATACATGTATGCAAATAAACTTGCAGAAAGGTCTATGTTTCATTCCGGCGGGAAATCATCAGGTTAAATGCATGGCTGTATTGTTTATTGATTCGTTAGTATTATAACCTTCATTTTGTGCAATTATTTTCATTGGCCGTTAACGAACCTCCGCAAAGAAAAAGGCTTGATAGCCATTTGTTTGAAATGCGGTTTGATGCTTCTAACCTTTAAGTGAGTCAAATTAACAGGCGATCTTAATCTACCACATGTGGATTAAAATAAATCATCTGTTCTATTAAGTGTGTTACACTTCGCTATTTTAAGTTAATTTAGCTGAGTTTTATATTTATTTATTTATTTATTTATTTTTTATTAAATTATTCATTTATTTATTCATGTTATATGGTGTTAACTTTATTCTGCGTCTACAGTCGGTTGCTATATCGCTTCGCTAATTTTTTGATATTTTGATTTTTTAAATTTAAAAATAATCTAGCTTCTCATTACGGACACGTGCTGTCTAAATATTTACATTCCATGGCCTTTCGTATTATTTGTCATTCGATTATTGACGAATATTCCCCTGTTTTGAGCTCACAGTTATGGTTCAATATTGATGTTTTGAACCGCTATTATAGTAAAATATAAATAAGAATAATAAAGAAAAAATAAAAATAAAATGTGTAGAATAATAATCAATACCAATAAGAATAATAGTAATATAATAGCAACACATAGTAACTACCCCAAAAAATAATAGCAATAATCCACATTCAAATAAGAAGTTAATAACGGAGAGTAAAACTGTTACTGTAGAATTCGCGCAAATTGCCCATTACAAGATAAAAACTTACAAAACAGCGCAGTTTACTTACACTAGAATATTTCCACACAAAAACTTGAATAAAAACTACTACAGATGAGAAACCATCCTTAAATTTAAAGCTAGCTAACATAATCACAAAAGCAGCTTCATTAGCTTAAAATACCGATTTAAAATATAGCTATCGAACCATCACTCTAAGCCCTCCAAAAGGTGGGCGCACGCCAATACTAGCGTGGAATATCTTATAGTGAGCCAAGAAACGCAAATAATTTAAGCTTGAACGAGAAGCTAGAAATTTTTAATTTTAAAAATACTCCGAAAGTATTCAATTGTAGAAGCGAAATAGCAAATAACTTTAAACACAAAATTAAATGTACTTAAGTGTAACGATATGCATACATATATAGAATATGTAAAATAAAATATAAATGAATCAATAAATACATAAGTAAGAAATTATTAATTAAATATCAAACTCAACTTGAAAATCTACCATAGCGACGAGTAAATTACTTTTGGCCTAAGAGTAAGGTAACCGGTTTATTTTACCACTTTTAAAATGGATAAAAAGGGCTCTTAACCTTTGTTTGAAACGAGTTGGAACATTGGTCTATCAACTATGGATCTAACTAGGAAGTTAGCTTTAGAAAAAAAAATTAATATATATATTAAAGCAATCGAAAATAATTCATCCTAGATTTTAGCCTGATGATTCTCTGCTGGAATAAAACATACACTTTCTGTGTAGCTTACTTGCCATAATTATAGGTCACTTACTATATATATATATATATATATATATATATATATATATATATATATATATATATACGTAATACGTATTGGCATTCAGTAGTAAGTGTTAGAAAGTAATTAAAATGTTGTTTTTACTTCTTTTCTCGAAAACAAGGCGCACAGCTACTGATGCTAGATTTATAGAGGTATCCTAAGAAAGTTGTCAAGCGAGATGCTTGTTTATATTACATTTACGTTTCTGAATGTTACTAAAGTTGTGGAAACAAAAAAAGAAATTTAAAAGACAAGTGGTTCGGAGTACTATTTAAGTATAAAGGATGTGATTTTACTGCTTGTAGAGATGATCGGGGGTATTAACATTGATGGGGCACAAGAGAAGCAAGTCCGTCAGATAACATTCCGCTCAAGTACTTATAAAACAAGTACATGGATGCAACATGTTTGGGATATGACTGGGGGTAGAACTTAGTAGACAGTGTGGAGCCTATTAGGTAAGATACAGAAATAAGAGGGAGAGAGAGTGGCTGGGGAACCGACCCAGATAAGGCAACAATACTCCAGAATTGGGCAAATAGTGGTTTAGTAGATATATAGGATGCTGGCAGGTGTGATAAGTCTGTAGCTTGTTATTGGAGCAGTATACTTAACGGTACCTTCTATGTATTTATTCTAATTCATGTTACCTGTGAATCCTAAGCAAATACATTTTTATGTTGGACTCTCGGAAAAGGGTGCTATCAGCCATGACAACTTATAATTGTTAAATAGAAATGAGATTTGTCTTGCTAGAATTAAACTATTTATGGCACCATTCCCTTACAGACTGGAAGTCAATTTTTTAGGATTCAGCCGTTGCCTTGGAGACTTGTGCGTTTTATTTTTATTATGTCGAGATGGGAGCGTGACGTAATCCGCAAATATTTATGCATTTCGGACACGATAGTATCATGGAGGTCGTTTATGAAAATCAGAAAAAATTAACGTCTAACGATCGACCCTATGGGCACACCCGCATTAATGTGATGTTTTTTTCAGATGGCCAGCCATCGAGCACGCCGTGGTTCTGTCTTTTAACTTAGCAAGATTTTATTTTATTATATATTCGTCCAGTGATACCGTACGAATTACTTTTCTTGAGAAGACCTTCATACCAGACAATCACAAAGGAGTCGGATATATCAAGCACTACTGTACTAGCTTCACCTCTGTTATCCAATGTATGGTGTATGCGTTCAAAAATGACCGTTAAGATATTCGGCAAGTATTTGTTATAGAGTTTTGAGATGACAGGGAACATCCAAAAACATATTTATTGCTAAAGCAGGGATAAAAAGAGATCAACATTCTATAGAGGTGTTATAGTTTTTATTACATCCAGTACATGGGAAAAGGTACTGATCAGATGACCAAATGTGGTTTCTGTCAGTAGTGAGAACTTTAGGAGGAAGCAAGTTTCTGAGTCTAAATTAGAATTTAAGGCGCACATCTGGGCAAGAGGTTCAGCCTTATTTGCTACCGTGCGAGCGATATCATGATGGTTGGATAGTTGACAAATTGTTGTTTTTTTTTCATTTTTACACATTGTTTTGTAGCTTTTCCAGACATTGCAAGTTCCTGATCTTTGCAACTGAATAGCGTTTTCTGGTCATTTTGGCATACCTACTTTTTGCCACTGCTATTACACTCTGTACATGTTTTTTGATACTATATCTTTGTTTATTTATAGCTGATTATGACGGTTGAATTGAAGTAATTCATGCATCCATGTGCAACAGTAAATTCACGGGTCGAAGTTAACAATTTGAGGGAGTGTGGCTTACTATAGCGTTTTCGCGTGGAAACAAATGCTTCTATCTCTACTTTGACCCATTCTGTTACCTTATATGCGCACTGTTCATCAGAAAGAGAAAGTTTTTTTTCTTCAATGGGGTATCTCTGGTGAGATTTTTGAGTGATTCCCTGTGGGTATTATTTCGTCGTTTATAGGAACTCCGCTTGTGGTCAAAAGTTTAGCTTAATATCAACCATTACCGCAAGGTGTTCAGCATTTGCAAGTAAGCTATGTCCATCCGTCACACAAGTCGCGGCAGTTTTCCTCAAGAAGAGGTCGAAGAGTGAGGCTCGTTGGTTCTTACGACCTGGGAGATGTATCGGAAAAATGCAAGCTTTTTAAAGGTAGTGTAGAGTAGACAAATTACGCAATCTATTACCAGCTGCATCCATGTAGATAGAAAAATCAAACCAGTTTCGGTAGATGACATTAAAATCCCCTAAATACGTGGACTTAAGCGAACATAACTAAGGAAACTGGTGTGGAGTCGATCATCTTATTGTTAACGAACTTCTTTAGTCAACAAGGTGTTAAGGATATAGACTTCAAGCCCCTGCATATCCTTGTCAGAGTCTTTACATGGCATGTCAAAATGATTAGAGGAGTTTTAATGGTGTAGATTAGTTTCGCTTTGTTAAAATATATCTGTGAATTAACAAAAGAAGGACAATTCTAAATTACCGAGGTTAGTGCTAAGCTCTCGGTTATTTATAAACGAGAGCCTCAATAGAGGAGACGATTTGGTTGTTTTAGGAGGGGGACGTTTAATTTGATCGTTTTTTGTCTATGTCATTGATATTGTTTCTTTAGAAGTAGTGAGTAACGCAAACTGGCTGTCTGTTGAATGTCAGAATTTTCACAAAACAAGAATCTTAGCCGAGTCTGTGTTTATTGGGTTGTTGCCTAAGGGAATCCTACCAGAGATAACTACAGTGTCCAATTTTATACGCGGCATGGGTGTACGGTTATCTAGATATCATATAACTGTTAATATAACAGCTGTTTTAAGTGTTTCTTAAGAGTTATGGCCTTTGCACTCGTCAGAAAACAGCATACATACAAGTTGTCGAACATTTATGCTCACTTTGTCGGGACAAGAGCGACTCAGAGTAGACATATAGAACCACCTTAGAATCCAGTGTTCTCAAGTTTCTCATCTCAATCACAATATATATAAGTCACAAATCTGTGTGTATGTATGCCTCGCTAAAACTTAAAAAATACACAACAAACACCCAAAAATGAGATATTATTTATAACCACGGCAAAATAATTTCAAAAGATTACAAAAAAAGATTCATTTCTGGGGGGGGGGGGGGGTCAAAGGCCCATTTTTTGTTTAATGTGATCACATTTTGCTCATGTTATATTGCACACCTGACGCCATATAGATAGGTACATGACGTCATGGTTAAAGTTTAGGGTAATATTTTTACGCCATCGTCACATTATCATTGTTTTTATTACGTGTCTCTTCAGACTATTGTCATAATCAAAGGGAGGAGGAATGAGAAAGAAGGATATTAATAGACCTCTTGAGGCCTCCTTGATTTTATATTTATAGAAGTTTCCAATGTATTCATGTACTAATCTGTAGTAACTTGTAAAAAAAATGCAATTTATTCGCTAAAATGCGAGGGGGTAGAAATTCTAAATTAATAGACGCTAAATCTGGGGAAATACTTATACCGTCAATAGTTATGTCAATCTGAGTCAATTTCTGAGAAGAAGGAGGTCCACTCTCCCAGGCTTTACCGTAATACCCGTATCATTCCTACAACTAATCCGAATATTACGTCATAAGAAGGTAGAGCGGGGGATAGAAACAAGTATTTGGCGTGATTTTAATAACTTAACCACCTGTCTTAGTTGCCTACTTTTCCTCCAGACTAGTCCCCTAAATGATATTCTTGACTTTAGATAAAAGAGAAATGTCACACAGAGCAACACCACTAAACGCTCTTTTCTCTCACGTGTTAAATTTCAACAATACATTTAATTACGCTCAATGTAAACTAATAATATCTATACATGATGAAAGTATCGACCCACTTACTGAATTCGACATCGTTTTCAAAATGTAAGCACATCATACAGCAATGAGTAGTTTCCTACTGTATCTTGACTCTTACTTCGACAGAATGCCAAGAATTTAGATAATTCACTACTTATTTATCTGTTTTGGAAAATACAAAAACATCGTTTTTCAATGTCTCCTTACTTGCGTTTTCATTTTTGACTTGTACGTCTCTCAATCAAGTTATTGCCACAATTAATTTACGTCTGTCAATTACACAACAAATTCACGACATTTTCTCATTTCCGGTTATGCTTTCAACAAATAAAACATAATTTGCTTGTACTTCATGTTTTCCAGCTGACTTCTCGCTTCATTTTCGCATTAGGTCCCACACATTATTTATTTTCTTCAGTTACCTTCTCTTCCCCGTATACTTTTCTATGATCTTGTCAGTTGATATTTTTAATCATATACGCCTCAGGAACAACCAGTAATGTCACGCTTATTTTTTTCATACATCTCTTTTGTCTACTTCAGTCATGCCCCTTATGTATATGGTATTTTCTTACAAACAAATTAGAAAAATAATATATTCATTATCTTTAAAGGACTTTAACAGCAAAGACTACAAAGGAGCTATATTAGTTAATGTTATAGTATCCTTTATTTTTGAATCACACACACATATATATATATATATATATATATATATATATATATATATATATATATATATATATATATATATATATATATATAAATAATAAGTAGAATGTATATGGTATTTTATTACAAACAAATTAGAAAAATAATATATTCATTATATTATTATATTAGGACTTTAACAGTAAAGACTACAAAGTAGCTATATTAGTTAATGTTATAGTATCCTTTATTTTTTAATCATATATATATATATATATATATATATATATATATATATATATATATATATATATATATAAATAATAAGTAGAATAGTAATAAAAAACGAAGGCAATAGTAATAATTCGGATAAAAATAAGAAAATAAATTGGAGAAAAATGCAATTGTAAAATAATTGTCAATAGGCTATGTTCACGTCATATATTCAGTCATAAAAGCTCAAATAACATAGATACTTAATAGGCGAAACACGCTTAGATTTTTAAAATATTTTATAATCGAAGGATACATTTAATAATATAAATATAAATTTAGTAAATCAGTCTTTTGACGGGAATCTTATCGAATATAGGCTAAAATATGTTTTAATGATCACTGCGTATACAATCCATAAATTGATTAAGGGAATCAACAGGGCTATGTGTTGCACTAAAACAACGACAACAAAAATAACATAATTTAATGTAATATAATATACATTCTGAGCTCTAACTTAAATTGTATAAGGATTGGTTTTAAACACAACTTCATTAATTCAAATACAGACCTGTACAATGAACAGTCCTGTGTTCATGTATTTCACTTGCATACATTTCTAATATCTGAAAACTCGGCAATTAACCAAGTGTCATTTTGGCTGATACTTCATAGAAATGGATACCAACTTCTACTATTTGAACTTTTTCTATGAGAAATAACTAGTATGCGAGACTCCGTTGAATATTGTTTGTGAGACAAAATGTAGCTTACTCTCTGACGCAATTTTCTCACTGTATAAGAGTTAAACACGTCCTCAGTACTGCTGCCACATCTAAACAGCTTGCCTAAACTTCGGAATCTAGTAAGGATTATCTCTTCCGTTCCTTAGGAGCTCATTTTCACAGAACAGACGTTTCTAGTTTCTCTCTGCTTTATTGTTACTTTAATGGGTTCTACCCGACTGAGCTCAACTCACTGGTTCCACTTGCGAAAAAGTTAAAGCTATAACTCTCCTTGGAACCACAACTAAATATAACTTGTATTTCTTTCTTCGTGTGTATTGTTTCAGGCGATATTCACACAAGCCTTTCGTCTGTTGAACACGTTACCATAGAAACTACTTTCCTGCACACTACAATATAGGCGGCTTCAAATCCAATATCTACATATTCTTATCGGATAACATCTCTACAAGTAACAAAATTAATTCATTCCATTAATCATCTTCAATCATCTCAAAAGCTTCTTCACCTTTCAACTGGCTTTCATTAACCTTATACACACTTATTTTCGGTCTGGAAAGCGGTAAGCTTCCAGTGAAAAAAACATAAATCTAGAATATCAAATTTACTATTGAAGCAAACATCATGTAATTATTCTTTATTGAAATAATATTGAATATTTATAATGTATTATAAATAATTGTTCGCTTTTTATTTTAACATCTTTAGGCGCCAATCTATGGGTGAAATAGAATCAGTCAATCTTATTATATCAATCCATGTAGTTTCTTCATTAATAACTAATTAACGGAAACAACATTGATAAATGTGGAAACGTTGTAGAAAATTGAAGCATACAAACTTAAATTAAATAACCCAATAATGGTTTTATGTTGGAAAATAAAATACTCAAACTAAACCAACTCCTTCTAACTTGTTTAATTGTCGGCTTTCCTCATTTGTTAGAATTTGTCCGTGAGCTTTTGAATAAATGAATACGGACAAAAACAATCTCTTATATTTCTGTAAACTGGGGAAATTATTGGCTCAAAATAGATTACATTAGAAATTCTATACCCAACCTTGAACGATCCGGCGCGAACAGAAACCTCACACTGTCAAAAGCAGATCCCAAGAATTGTCTTTAATTCTGGATAGATGTTACCTATTATCGATAATAGTATTTTACGAACACCATGGTTGTTAAGCAGCCAGAAACCAGTATCCCTGTTGATACCTATTCTGTTTATGTGACACCGCTTGTGTATACTGATATTTAGTGAAAACTTAAACATGAAATGTTTCACAGGCTAAATCAGATTTACCTACAGTATATCTATGATGCCCCCTCCAAAGTACATTTTAAAAATTGTTTGGCCCAGCATAAGAAAAACAAACTTAGTCTTCCATTTGTAAGGTAGGGTGGCGGATAATTGGTGAATGAAAAATTTAAATAATTTAAAAAACTATACCTATAGTTCATAATGTATTGTACGGTAGAAAACTAACAATCGTTGAAGTTTAGTAATCAGTTTGTTTTTTGGTTTTATAGCAAAAGAAAATTGATTTAAAGTTAAGAAACGAATTACTAGATGGCCTTAAAAGTTATTAAGTGATTATCTGTTTTATTTTAATAAAGAGAAAGCAGTCAAAAACTTCGTAAGCAATTGCCATTTTTCATTAAGAAAACTAACAGTCCCTAATAGGTATTGATACTTGTTTCGTTTACGGAACGTGCTGAAATTATAATGTCACTATTTAGAAAACCATTCGTTAACATCTTTAAGAGACTCTGTAAACTATTCTGTACTTGCACCTTGCCATTTAATTTTAAAAAATAGCGTAAAAATTAAACTTAACTTAAAAAGCGTATCAAAAAGAGTTTCGTAAGCGATTGTTATTTTTTATTTTAGAAAAAAAATACAGTCCTTAATAGTAATTGGTACTTCAACAGTTTACGAGCCGTGCTAAAATTATAACGTTGTTATTTAGACATCCATTCTTAATATGGACACTTGCACCTAAAGGTTAAAATAAAAGATTCGGTTAAAATTGAATGTGCATTGAAAGTCCTATATAAGCAATAGAACAGTTCATAAACTGCAGAAGTACGAAATTATTAATCGAATTTGTGTTTTTAATTAGTTTTGTTTTAGATTTTTAAAGAAAAAAGAATCGTAAAAAGGTAGCAAACGTCTTTTAGTGTGTTTTAGTTGAGTAAAAAGTCTTTAATTAAGAAGTAAATGGTTATCCGTTTGTTTTAGTGATAAGTAAGTAACTGAAGATTTTGTAAGCGATTATGTTTTGTGTTTTAGTTTTGTTGTTGGTTTTATGAAAAGCATTAGTTTTAAAAAGTATTTAAAAGTTAGTAAGTGATTATCTGTTTCGTTTTAATAAAAAATATAAAGCAGTCGAATACCTCTTCAGCGATTATCATGTTTCAGTTTAAAAAAAGCTATCCTTAATAGTTACCTTAGTTTACGAACTGTGCTAGCAAATAACGTCATTATTTAGAACCCTATTCTTAACATAGGAAAGATGCTTATTAACTATTCTTTACTTGTACGTAAAGATTGAATAAACAAACGGAAACCATAAAAATTAAATTTAACTTGAACATCGTAACAAAGCTTTGTAAGCGATTGTAATTTGTTTTTTAGAGACAACAACGATCTTTAATAAGTATTGCTACTTCTGCAATTTACAGACCGTGCTGAAATAATAACGTTAGAAACCTTACCATCTAAAACTAGAAAAGTCTCCAAACTGCACTTATTAATTTATTTTGTGTTATTACGCAGTTTTCTATTTATTTTTATTTAAATAAAAGAAAACACCCATAAAAAAAGTAGTAACATTTTTACTGCTTTTTTTAATTTACTTAAAAGTCCTGAAAAGTAAGTAAGTGATTATCTGTTTCGTTTTAGTGATAATTGATTTTGTGTTAGTAAACTTTTTGTGTTTGTTTTTAGTAAAAAGAAAATCAACATTCGTAAACATGTTGTAAACATTTTTCTTGGCAATGAAACTTAGTCATCGGATTTTTTTGTTTTCTATAAAATGTTAAAACAATTTTAATAAAATATGTTTTTAAATAAATTACTTACGATGGGCTGAAGTGTCAGGCTCAGACACCATTATTTATATGATGTGAGTTGTTCGGTTATTTATTCCAGCATTTTAAAGAATAATTTAATGTATTATGAATAAACAGACTGAAATTATTTTTTTTTAAATTAACAAAACAAGGCAAGTTGCCGTTTTAAATGTAAGCCGCTACTCAAAATTACGGTGAAAGTTTAGGGGTCATCCTATATTGGGATCGGTACAAGGATGTTAGTTCACATTAGTTTGAAATTTCTGCAGGTCGGTATATTGAAGAAACATGGAGCGAGGAGGGAGTTTCAAAAGCTGACAGCAAGAGGAAAGAAGCTATTGGGGTAGAATTCAAAATCCGGCATCTGGATATGATTTAGATGATTTTCGGGTAGGTCGAGTGTATTTACGGCAAGAGCAAAAGGTTCATCGGAGCTCATTCAATTAAAGTAATTGTAAAACAAGTACAAGGATGCAACATTGCGGCAATGGAACAGAGGCTATAGCTTATGCACAGTGAGGGACCTATTAAGTAAGCCATTCTTTTTTAATCCTTGTCTAAGAGGGAGAGATTAGTGGATGGTGTACCAGTTTAGTTGTGACAGGAATAAACCATGCATGGGCGGATAGTAGCTTTGTAGAGATATAAGATATTGTCATGTGTGAGAAGTGTTCTAGGTCGGTAGATAGAGGCCACGTTCTTTGCAGCAGGCTTTACAATGCCTCCTATGTATTGTTCCAATTCATGTTACCTGAGAATGTTAGGACGAGGGGTTTGAACGTTGGACTCCCAGGTAGGATGTTATTTGCCATGGCAATCGATGGTTGAATTGGTTTATTGTAGTTGTTGTAAGGAAAAGAATCTTGTCTTAGCATCATTAAATGTTACCATCCATTCATGACCCATTCCACTACAGACTGGAGGCCATTTCCTTAGACTTCAGTCATTGCCTCGGATATGTAAGCGTCCGTTTTACCCATATGGCGAGAATAGAGAGTGATGTCGTAAGCAAATATACCCATCTCATACACAATGTCATTAGGTAGTTTTTTATGATAATATAGAAACAATAAAAATCCAAGGACCGAACCCTGCGATACACATGTTTGGAGGATGGGTCATTGAGGACAAACTGGATCGAGGAGGGACCATCAACCACACACATAATAATAATAATAATAATAATAATAATAATAATAATAATAATAATAATAATAATAATAATAATAATAATAATAATAATAATGGAGATTATGTATCTGTATGTCTGAAGCCGAAACTATATTATTAGTTTTGATCGTTCTCGTCTTATATCTACTCATCAGTTCCCATATACACCCATTCCAAAACTTCCCCAAACATCACGTGTCTTTAAAATTTACATATTTAATTTGTTTTAAAGCTTCTAATACATTTACATTCGCAAATATACACGCATGATTGTTTTTCGGATTTCTACATGTATTTAGAATATTTTCCTCCATAATAATAATCTTAATAAAAATTATAAATAGAATTAATTGAAGACATTGTTTTAATCTATATAATTCAGTTACGTAATTAAATAAGATTGTAATGGAATATGATAAAACAGCCGGCGTCTACTCTAATATTTGGTGACTGGCCTTATGATTATTAAGTATAACGTTCTATTTCACACGCATAGAAAGTTATATTTCAAGAAAGAGAGAGAGAGATAATAAGAGAGAGAGAAAAGTTTTATTTGATTAATAACATGTAAACAACACATTTGCTGAGATTTATCGTGCGAGTCGCTAACAAATTATATATTTACTTCGATTTTTTTAATTAAAACGTTTTAGGTTTGAATTTACTGCACATTATTTGAAATTATGTTTCAAAGAACAAATTGTTTGAATCAATTTTTTTAATTTAAAAAATGATTGATTTAAAAATGACTATTCTTTTGTAAAAGAATTGTTGTTTTTTTTGCAAAAAATAGTAATTTTTACTGAGCAGTTAAATAATTGAATTTAGAATCGCGTTCATTGTATTTTATTTTTTTAATTGTTGATTTTATTTTAGGTACAATATTTTCTTTCGATTTGAAAGACTTCAAATATCATAATATTTTTCAAACTTAAGAGCGTTCTGTATTTTTTGTTTTACACTTTACGTCGTGAAGGGTAAATTTGGTTTAAAAACTATGTTTTTATTCCGTGTTTTATTTATAAAACTAACAGATAGGGGTTATTTTCTTTTCTTTTTTTTTGCAACACATAACCAAACACATTTTACTGAGTAATTAAATAAAACGACTAGCAAAAATATGCGACCGGAGGGAGCAACTATTTGTTATCGACGACGACGACGACGACGACGACGACGACGACGACAAAAAAAATGAAAACTGGAGACAACCGAGGGCATGGAACTCCCCAACCAAAGCTACAAATATCTTGGAGTTCTGGAAGCAGACACCATCAAATCTACAGAAATTAAAGAGAAGATTGGAAAAGAATATTTACGAACAACAAGAAAACTCCGAGAAACGAAATTATATAGCAGGAATCTAGTAACAGGAATAAACACCTGGGCAGTAGCACTAATAAGATACTCTGGACCATTCATAGGCTGGACCAAAGAGGAACTCAGGCACCTGGACGAGAGGACTAGAAAATGAATGCCCATGCACAATGCACTACATCCAAAAGACGATACGGACAGACTCTACATGAAAAGAAACGAAGGGGGAGATGACTAGTAAGTATAGAAGATTGTGTGGAAGACTCAAAAAAGAACTGGAAAAATTCATAACTCAACGCATGGAAATCTTTATCACTGCAGTAAGAGACACCGTTCCAACGAACAACTCGGAAAACACCGAAACCAGAAACAAAACGGCAAGAAAAGAAAAGTGGGAAGAAAAAAAACTACATGGACACTTTAGAACACTGACAAGAGAAGAAACCAACGAAAATAGCTAGGCAGGGCTAAGAAAATGACACGTGAACAGAGAAACGGAATCTTTACTAATGGCTGCACAGTACAATGCAATTAGGACAAACTACATAACAGCTAAAATAGATACAACCCAGGAAAACAATAAATGCCGACTGTGTGGACAAAGAGACGAAACAGTAAATCATATAATAAGTGAATGTAGCAAATAAACCCAAAAAGAATACAAGAACAGACATGACTGTGTGGAGAAAGCAGTACACCGGGAACTGTGCAAACACTTGAATTTCGAATACGCAGACAAATGGTACAAACATCAATCAGAAACAGTACTGGAAAATGAAAATCACAAAAGCATCTGGGATATTGATATACAAACAGACAAACTCATACAAGCAAGGAGACCAGATGTTATAATAATCAACAAGAAGGAAAAATCTTGCAAAATCGTAGACTTAGCAGTCCACAGAGTGAAAATCAAAGAAACGGAAAAACGAAGCAAATACACGGAACTAGCCAGAGAACTGAAAGGAATATGGAGCATGGAGAAAGTCAGTATAATACCAATATTTGTAGGAGCACTACCAACAATCCCCAAAAACCTGGAAAAAAACTGGGAGAAATTGGAATCAAAGGAATCATTGGAACTATACAAAGGACAGCAATGATCAAAACAGCTACAATCTTAAGAAAAATCATTGAACGCGGACACTAAGCCGCATAAGCAACGAAGGGTCACACGGAATCTACTACAGGAAGAAAACAAATCCACAGAAAGAACACATCACAAACAAAGAAACAGAAAATGCAAGAAACATCGCTTTATAAGCTCACTACCCCCAAATAAATTACACCGGCCTAAACTGGCACGACACAAAAATGAACAGAAATAGACAGAAACAAAATCAGCCCCCCCCAAAAAAAAATAAATAAAAAGTAATCAGCTCCCCCCCCCAAAAAAAAAAAATAAATAAATACATAAATAAAAAAAATATTAAAAAAAAAAAAAAAAAAATGGTATCAGCTTAGGCTGACACCACACAAAATATTTTCAAGGCGGATGAGAAGACCGAGGAGGGACAGTACAAACCAGATCTCCACTGGAAGTGCAGAGACTGCTGGGACCTTGGGGAGGTTTATTGCTACCCAAATCCCAGAGAAGACCAATGGTCCTTACAAGCGAGAAATCAATGGTAAACGGCTGTTGTGATACTGCAAGTGTATTTGCGGTGGAGAATACTGGAAATCTGAGGAGACTTGTTGTCACTCAGCCTCCAGAGAATACCACCGGTTTTCGGTGAGCAATCACTGATGACCTGTGTGAGAACTCCTAGTGAGTAAATAATAATAATAATAATAATAATAATAATAATAATAATAATAATAATAATAATAATAATAATAATAATAATAATAATAATAATAACAATAATTACTTCAATGGTTAAACATATTTTAAAATAAATATCCTGATGAAATATTATTTGATTTTTTTACATTTTCAGAATCGTATTCATTTGTGGAGATTAATGCTTGAAATTAGAGATAAAATATTTCGTTGTAGTAGGTCTATTAACCAGCGCTAAGAAGTATTATCAGACGAATGAAGGGAAGAACCTGCAGGCGTTTGAAAATTATTAATTGGCATACACTGCGTAAATAAACGTGAATTACTTAACACGTAACGTTCCATCAAAGTATTCGAAGCAACATAACACATCAAACGTACTTACCACTACCTCATGCTAATGAATGTGGTTGAATTCAAAAGTGCAGTGTTGCATTTATTTACTTAATACAAATCAAAGTAAATCAAATCAAATTCGCAAATTTGTCATCATATATTTTATCTAAATCCTCTCTTTAATAATTTCCTCTGTTAACTTCTAGCAAGAGTTTGAATAACGTATTTGCTGCCTGCAAATTATAGAATAGCAATCACAATTTTATTATTGACTCAATCTCGCGTTGAAGTACTACCTAATGCAATTAAACAAATATAACTCTTTCTGCCTCAGAATAAAAGATCGTGTGCAATTTCGTTCACAATTAATTTAATAGATTATATAAAACCCTCTGAATTTTCGTTCGTGAATAGATTTAGTTTAAAGTAGCAATACCATTATATTTTAATTTTCTTTGTTTCTAGTTAATCTTTTTCTTGGGTCTTTCGAATGTAAATTGATGAAGAACATGCCATGAGTAGCTTTAAATTTAAATCGGGTTTTCAATAATTCATTACAAAGTGTGTAAGGTTAGCCGAGCGATACAATACGAAGATTGCAAGCCTGCTTTTACAACATAATTTTATTTAAAAAAGACGTAACTTCAAAATAAATGTGATAATGTTTCATTGATCTAAAGCAATCCTATTGCCCATGGAAATACATCAGTATATCCAAATAAACCAAAAATAGAGATACTAAGGAAGTGTTGTCAAAACGTATTCGCAGAATGCATGAGATAAAATTTGGCTCACATTACGTATACATATTTGTGTATTTCGAAAACAGAAATAGAAGCAAACACGGCACTAATGGACCAGGAGACTGGTGTGTTATCTTAAGCCAAGTCACTCGAAAGACGCTAAAAATCGTACTTGATGTCTCCTTGCTAAACATTCAGAATTATAAAGTAAGGATCAGTAAAGGTACCTAGAGAAATTAGTGGCAAATATGTGTTGTAGCCAATGAAACTACATAAAAAATAAAAAAATAAAAGTGAAAACGCAACCTAACCAGGTCTAAATGACGTTAACTTCCCAACCCTTCACCTACATAAAGATAGACAGAAGACAGTTGTCCGTCTTCCCCCTCCAACATTTCGCATATAATTGACGATGTCGAACTCACCCTTAATACATATCGACAGCTTTCCGGATATCATCTAGACTTACAATGTTCCACGTGGAATTAACCTAATCTTTATCTTTAACATGTGTTCACAAATGGTTATTTCCAGTGTTCGATTGTTTCAAATTGACACGTGACCTTCCATTCTTAAATGTTGCATATCGTTTCTTTTCCTCTTTAAAACTTCATTTTTTTCCTAATATGATCTGATAGAAGAATCAGATTTTCTTTCCGCCTGATCCCAGTTTCTAACAGCTGTTGATCAATAACATCGACATGCCAGTGTCGCGGATGCTGTACATGTATACATCAATCAAAATAATAATATATATATATAAATGTGTTTATACTAAATATTTATACAGACACACACACATATATATATATATATATATATATATATAAATTAATAATAATACATATATATATATATATATATATATAAATAAATATTTATACATATATATATATATATATATATATATATATATATATATATATATATAAGTAAATATGTATTATATAAACATTAAGATTTGCTTATGCAAATGCAATTACGTTCCCTCACTATTGTCCTTCGCTAAAACATGATGAAAATCTAAACTTACAATGTTTACAAAAGAAACGAAATTAGAAATCCGAAATATTTATAGTTTAAGGCAATAGGTGAGCTATTAAGTTCGACTGAGACATAGTGAATGAAAAAATAAAGAAGGAAAATGTGTGAGAAAGACGTAATTAAATTTAAGATAGTAAATCCCTTTTGATTTTACTAGGTTAAGGAAATTAGCGTAGCTTTCGGGTCGAATTTCTTCGGAGAAAAATTGTTTTTAATAACTTGCATCGATGCTGCTGTTATTATTAGATTTTTCGGAGATGTATTATTTCGGATTTCTAATTCTGTTTCTGTTCCCTCATTGTAACATTGTATTTTCCTAATCATTGTTAAGCAACGCAAGGGTGCAGAAACATATTTGCAATTGTCTAGGCCACATTTACTGTTTATATAATAAATATTTAAAACGCTCAAGAAGTATTGAGCACTTAACAATATTGGTTTTAAGTTCATTTTATGGTTATAGTTTGATAGTTTAATCTCCGATATAATAGAATAATGTTAATTTTCCTGTGCAACTTCACTCAAAATACGAGAATAATCGAGCACTTGCAATGCACATCTTTTCTAATCAACACCAACAGCACTCCCTTCGGAGTGTTTCACGGAAATATTTATACATTTTTGAGTATTACAAACACTATTACACTTATTCCGAGATTTCTGCTTCTCCCAAGATCATTGATATTTATATGTTTTGTGTAACTGGATTATGTGTTCATAAACACCGTCGTCGGCCATGTTTCTGATAACAGGAAATTCCATTTTTTACCTTGATGTTTTTCAATTTATATTGTTATTATTATTTTCGCCGATATATTTTATACAACATTTTTTAACTTTTTTAAATAAGATAAACAGACTAACATGATTTGTTACGTAACTAAATAAGATAAACACCTCAAAATTAATGCTCTAGCAACAAAATAAAGAGTAGCATTTCTTCGTAGACGGAATAAAATTATTATCTTTGAATAAATATTCTGTATTGTTACCTAAGCCATTTTAAAACAATACAACAATCATACTTTATAACTAAAAAATAATCATTATAACTAAACATAAATGTCTCCTTGCATAATTTGTGAAATAATAAAATACTGCATTTTAGAATATACATAACTATTTGCTTTTCCTTTATTTGCGATATTACTTGTGGGAAATGCCTTCGTCAAGACCGATTTCTACTTATGCAAATAAATATAAAATATCTTCGGGATTATTAAAATTTACATTAGTTATTTCCACAATTGTACTATTTTTTGTTAAAAACACTCTTGCAAGTCATACGTTTTTACTTACCGCATTACGTTTTAACGAACAACGACCACACGTAAGTACATGTGTACCTATAAATACTACTAAGCGATTATAAACACGCTACTAAAAACTATATTATTACATTAAAACCATAACATTACCCGGGTACTCTAGAGAAATTAAGTTGCTTCAAATTACTCTTTCATAACTCAGATTTCATTCAGAATAGCGGATTACGCAAAAGTTTATATTTTCGAGCGTTTAACATCATACGTTTTACGTATTACAAACACCGCGGACCTTCGGAGAAACGACTGATTCAGTAAGATGTTTGCGTACTATGCTTAATAATTATTTTATATGATGTCATTTATCATTATAATAGTTTAACTGTGAGGAACTCCCTAACCTGGAGAGGGTCATTGGATTAGAAAAAAAATCAAAATTGCCTCAGTCTAGAATAATTTCTCATTCGCGGACACAGAACAGAATAGACGTAGTTTCTATTAGAAACATTATTATTTTGCTTTGATGGTTTGAATAGACATGCAAAAAAATCGTACCAATAACGTTTTTATTTCGGCGTTTCAAGTTTTTTACTTACTAAAACATGGTTTGAGTAAACATAAGTTGTTTGACATTAAATATGTTACTAATTTAATTATAAATATTTTGTCTAACTAAAATCCAATTTAGCAAATATTTAAATAATTTACGTGAGACAAAATGACCTAATAATAGAAAAAATGACTCACCGCTTATAAAAGCCAAAGGCCACTCGGGATAACGATTAATAACATTACCAGTTCACGATGGACGACACATTGGTTTGAAAATAACATGGTCGCTCGACGAAATAAACATCATACCGGTTGTATTGGGGACAATCGGTTTAGTGGAAGAAAAATACAAGAAAATACTTAGACACAATTCCCGGAAGACCAAACTGTAGGAAAGTACCGATAGCAGCCCTAAAAGGGACAAAATCTATCCTTAAGAGAGCCCTCGGATATAAGTTTTACTCATAGGGAAATACAAGTGTTAGCCTCAAGAGGGGGACCTTTTATCTCTTTAGATGAACTGAATTAAAATGATAAAAATGTGATAATATCACCATAAAATGAATATAGAGAAAAAGCATGTTTTAAATTCTAAAATTAGCGACCACTTGACAAAAACAATTGACCATGGTGGAAATTACCTGTGTTTGGCTAAGTTAAAGTTACGATAACGAATGTCATTGAACTTCGCCGAACAATCTACACAATACGAGGAACGAATTGTTTTTTAAATTTAATTTTATCCTAAACTAACCTAACCTGAGTTTTAATTTTAGTTTGCAAAGTCGGTTTAGTATTGCGTAGACGCATCGGAACTTAATTCTGCTTTATCCATTAAGTCTATACGGCTTAGGTCACGAGTACTTATTACTGGATACCTATTCCTAAAAAGCAACAGCACCCCTAATCAACACACAAAAATCTGTGGGGGCTAACCTAACCCTTATTAGAAACTTGTCAGGAATACGTATTTATATGTATAAATATATATATATATATATATATATATATATATATATATATATATATATATATATATATATATCAAATAAAGTTCATATTTTTTTAAGCATCTAATTGAAATTTAAGAATAAGGAATGAGGTAAAATACCTTCAAAGCATGTTTAAGATGCGATATTAATTTTAAAAGAAAAATCGTAACAGATTTTTATTTATTTTTACTTATTTTTTCAATCTTTTTTTTATAAACTTTCATTTTTAGTTTATAGTAATTACAAATATTTCGCCAAGTAAAATTGGCTTCATCAATGTATCTGAAAATCCTGATCTTATGGGATTGTCCAGTCCTTGCTAGTGTAAACGGGCAGTGTGAGTTGGATGTTGTTTTTTTTTTCACTTTCAAATATGAAGACGCGCATGCTCGCGTTATCAAATAAAGTTCATATAGGCAACGGGGACAGGCGGCAACAGGGTGGAGCGCGCGGTGAAATGGGGCGACCAGGGAAAACAGAATCCCGAGTATATATATATATATATATATATATATATATATATATATATATATATATATATATGAGAGAGAGAGAGAGAAAGAGAGAGAGAGAGAAAGAGAGAATGCGCACCGGGTAGAGATAAATATACTCTGCGCACGGAGTATATATGTATGTATAGAGAGACTGTGCGCCGGGTATATATATATATATATATATATATATATATATATATATATATATATATAAATGTGCACCGTGTAGAGATACATAGAAGGCGAGCCGGGTGCGTATGTATACATATATATATATATATATATATATATATATATATATATATATATATATATATATATATATATATACCTATGGTGCATTCCATATATATATATATATATATATGTATATATATATATATATATATATACATATACATATATACATACATATATATATATATATATATATGTATATATATGTATATATATATAGAATGCACCATGGATATATATATATATATATATATATATATATATATATATATATATATATATATATATATATATAGATAGATAGATAGATAGATAGAGAGATAGAGAGGGGAAGTGCACTTTGCAATAGTAGCCCCATCTCACATTAAAAAAAGCAAGCCGGTTTTAATCAAAAGAAAATTAGATTTTAGGACTGATTTTGTTTTTGCAAATAATAATTTATTTCCACTAATTTGTTTAATAGTAAAATATAATAATTCCATTTGGTCACGGCTGTCCAATTTTACATAAGAAAGTGCAAACCGGTGTTACGTTATTTTAGGCAGGAAGTTTTTTTTTTAAATAATAATTTCTGAACACTAATTTTATTAATTTTAACATAGAATATATCTACTTGGTCATGACCGCTTTATCTGACATCAGAAATTGCGACCAGTGTAAATAAAAAGAAAAAAAACCTACATTATATTTTACGGCAGATGTTTTTTTTCGCAAATACTAATTTGTTTAATAGTAATATACAAGATATCAACTTTGTCATAGCCGCCCTATCTGACATCAGAAATTGCGAACAGTGTAAATGAAAATATTTTTTAATGGTAATATTAAATATATCCACTTTCTCATGGTCGCTCTATACACCGTAGGTTAGGATATGTTGCTAGGTCTATGATATAACGGAGAACTATCTATGTGTGTGTGTGTATGTGCTTATGTTTGTATGTTTGCAAAACGCTGACGAGATACTCGACAGAAATATCGAAAAATGGGAGGAAAACGTCGATTTTGTTCGGAACTTACACAGAACTTCCTGGAGGTAGGGATACTAAATTTCTTCGTGTCTCACTCATCTGTACATTGTGCGCATGTGCGGTTTGACAAAAAAACACAACGTTAATGTTACCTATTTTCCTATAGATGTTGTTCTCTGCGTCGGTAGGATAACGGCTACAGATAAAGAACACCTGCTAGAAGTTGGAGCATTAGAATCCAACTGATGCAGAAGAATTTTCTTTTAAAGATAACTTACATATACATTGAACAAGGGGATGATGGCGAAGACAGAGGTGGTACTTTTAATAAAAATATGTCATACTTTTACACCGAGCAACGGAAAGTGAGGGACGGGACAAATGAATCGACCCGGGAACAGACAGCATTTGCTCCAGTCAACGGGGAGAAGGGTGGAGGTAAGGCGGGCGACCGCGGAAGAGACAGCTTTCGCCTTAGCTTAAGACCTAATACAAGTTTACAGAAAGTATGCATTTATTTCCTCTTCGTAAAATATCTATTTTATTTTTCGAGTTACTTGACTCTCCCAAGTAGAAGGTGCCTGTATTTTTTACTCACATCTTATTATCTACTCATCCCACCACGAGATTTCTCGTGTGCTAATTTTTCATAGCATGAAAATTAAACAAACGTTCGTTTATTATGAAATACTTCACGAACGCTTCACACTTGCACTCCTAAATAATGAGAAATGTTCTCTAGGAGTTAAGACGTCTGCGTCAGTAAGATTTTCCGATTACATTTTTATTACGGTTATTTTTTATTACAGTTATTACAGTTACTTTGTTCCATCAAAATCTTTTTTTTTCAATTAAATCAATATTTTATATGTTTATCGAACTACGCGTTAACAAATTATGATTATTCACAAAATAAAAAGAATATCGGATTGGATATCAAATACACAGACTGTTAAGCGTAGTGAGCGCGACAATTCTTCTACTATTTATGTCCTCTTCCAGCATTTCTCAAAATGATTTAATCATAACCTTTCCCACAAACGTTTCCTCTGTGAATTGCCTCAGTCGAGAAGGATGTCATCCGCTTACAGAAAATACATGTTTTTATTAACGAAAATAAGTCAGTTTTTTAAACGTTGAAAATGTTTACGTGACTAAACTATGGAAATATATATATATATATATATATATATATATATATACATATATATATATATATATTTATATATATATTTAAATATATACATATATTTATATATATATATATTTATATATATATATAAATTTATATATATACATATATTTATATATATATATATATATATTTATATATATATATTTATATATATATATATGTATATATATACATATATATATACATATATCTATATATATATATATACATATATTTATTTATGTATATATACAGATATTTATTTATATATATATATATACAGATATTTATATATATATATATCTATATATATATATATATATACATATATTTATATATATATATATATATATATATATATATATATATATACATATATATTCCATGATAAATGCCAGTATACTGAAATCATATGCCTTTAATAGGGTTAAGATAAAAATTCATATACACTAAATGTACAAAAGCAAGGAAATTCCTAAATGTTTACACTTTTATTGCTATTAAGGGTATGCGAGCACAACAGAGCTATGTATTTTACTGGTAGGAATTTTTCGTCAGCGCACCTCACACACTTCATCCACTCATGAATAGAGATTTATACTGTAGTGATGTGATAATGAAATGGCTTGGTTGATATGTAGTCATACCCTTAATGACAATAAAAGTGTAAACATTTGGGAATTTCCTTGCTTTTGTACATTTAGTGTATATTTTAATCTTAACCCTATTAAGGGCATATGATTTCAGTATACTGGTATTTATCATGGAATGTCACTACTTTTGTAAAGGCTATGCCTCAAGACAATCGTATTTTTTAAGGTTTTTTGAATTTTCTGGAAAGCTAAGGTATATGGTAAACTGAAATTAAAATGCCATCAACTAGACCCTAGAACCTCTATCTCTGCCAAAAATAAGCTGAATCCATCAAATAGTTGATGAGATACAGGGTGGCACACACTACGTACGTACACACGGACAACACAAAATCACTACTCACCTTTCTGGATCTCTGGTTTGCCTTGACTAATGATGCTGAAATTCTACACACTTATAGAACCTATCAAATGAAAATTTTGTGCAAAGTTTTAAATAATTTGGTTTATTGGCTTTTCAGTTATGACTGATCAAAGAAATGAGATTTCTAGCATAGGTCGTTTTTGAAGTCTATTAAGGGATAGAGTGCTATCGCGCCTCCCTTGATATATATACATATATTTATATATATATATATATATATACATATATTTATATATATATATATACATATATATATATATATATATATATTTATACATATATTTATATATATACATATATTTATAAATATATACATATATTTATATATATATAAACATATATTTATATATATACATATATTTATATATATTTATATATACATATTTTTAATCTATGGACGTATACGTTTCGTCTCTTTTCAATCGAGACTCATCAGCATAGAAGTACGACTATTCACAACCGGTCATACGATTCGAAACCCTGGACTACAAGTAAGTTTCAACTAGGCCAGTTATATATATATATATATATATATATATATATATATATATTTATATATATAATTATATATATCTAATATATATATTTATCTTTATACATATAATATATATATATATATACATATATTTATACATATATATATATATTATACATATATATATGTATTTATACATATATTTATATACATGTATGTATACATATATTTATCTATATATACATATATTTATATATATATATTTGTATATATATACATACATTTATATATATATATATATATGTATTTATATATATATCTATATATATATATATTTATACATATATATTTATTTATATATATACATATATTTATTTATATACATATATTTATATTTATATATATACATATATATATATAAAATTTATACATATATATACATATATTTATACATATATATATACATATATATATTTATACATATATTTATACATATATTTATATACATATATTTATATACATATATTTATATATATACATACATTTATATACTAATATATACATATATATATATATATATATATACATTTATATATACATATATTTATATATATTTTCATATATTTATATTTATATTTATATAGTCATCCACATACAGACTGTTTCGCTGTTTCACAGCTCATCAGTTAATGCCTCAAGCCGGGAGCTGACAGTCGGCGATGTTAACCCCTTCGCTATCATGCGACACTGACTGAATGTAAGTTGTATCTCAATGTAAACATTGCAAATGCCGGAGCTCGAAATTTAGTGTTTACCTAATGGCAGTGCCCTTACAAATATAAGCTCTACCCGGGGGGGGGGGAGCTTTATATTATCATCCACATACAGACTGTTTAGCTGATTCACAGCTCACCAGTTCGGCTATACCAGTTAGTGCCTCAAGTCGGGATCGAAACGCAACCGTCGAGCTGACAGTCGGCGATGTTTATATATATATATGTAAATATATGTATATATTTATATATATATATATATATATATTTGTATATATATATATTTATATATATATATATATTTATATATATAGATATTTATATATATATATATTTATATATATATATATATATTTATATATATATTTATTATATTTATATATATATATATATATATATTTATATATATATATATATTTATATATATTTATATATATATATATATATATATATATATATATATATATATATATATATATATATATATATATATATATATTTATATATATTCATATGATAATAATGGTAATAATCCAGGTCAAAAATATCCACAGGGTGGTAATCCAGAGAATTTTTACCGGATTTATAAAAAAGTGCTCAATATCAAAATAGAACTTTATAAATGATAATTTTATTTACACAGACATGTACAAAATCAGCGACACTGGCATGTCGATGTTATCGATCAACAGTTACTATAAACTGAGATCTCATCAGGCAGAGTTAGAATTGAATCTGAACCTCAGATCATATTTGGAGAGAATGAAATGGAGGGATAAAGAAAGAGAAGATTAAGAAAAGAAATTCAACATTTCAAAAATTGGGGCCGTTCAAAAATTAAAAATTAAAAATCTAAAAACAAACAACAACAAATCTAAAAAGTCTTAAAAGTCTAAAATCTAAAATCTGAAACAAACAGGACAAATAAATAAATAAATAAAAATAAGGTGGAAAGAGAAACATATAATGAAGGGAGAAGTGATAAGAAGATAGACACATAAAGGAAAAGAAGGAGAAGAAAAGAAAACGTTTGTTGATTCAGATCGAGAGAGAAGAGATTGGAAATAGAAAGTAGGAGGGGAGGTGTACATGAACGAATCGAGTGTCAAAAAAGAAAACGACAGTTATTTTCAAGCAGAGCTTATGAATGTATTTTTCAAGTGAACTATGATATTGTGTATATGAGTGTATGTGTGCGTGCGGGCAAACCGATCAGACGCTTGTAATTGGTGTGGTGGTGGGGTGTTAATCAAATGTGTCGCCGATTCTGAATTTATATTATCTTTATATTTTGTCTAGAGTTTATTAGCTTACCACTAATAAATTAATAAATCGAATAAATATATTCGTTAAGTTTAACAGGATTAGTAGTAGTAACAATAATAGTAATAATAATGGACACCCATAATAATTGAGATCAAATAATGAAAATAATAATGAATGATAATAAAAATAGTAATAATAGTTTAATTTAATTTAAAAGTAGTAAAAAAATATAACTATAGAATAACTAGAAAATGCCGGCGTTATTAATTATTAATAATATTAATAATACTACCAATAATAATAATAGTAATAATAATAATAATAAATATAATAATAATAATTATAATAAGAATAATAATGATAATAATAATCATAATAATAATAGTAATAATAACATTAGGAGGTAGTGATAATCATAATAATATTTAAATAATAAGATAATGTTTCCCGATATTGTGATATGGGTTAATGGTTGCAATAATGCTGATCATATAAAAATAGTAATAATAGTGGTTTTACCGAGAGCAGTAATTAGAGTGGTAATCTCAGTAATCTTAACAATAGTAATAATTATAGTGAAAGATTAATAAATAATAATAGAACAGTACAAATAATAGTAGTAGTTATAATGATGATAATAATAGCGATAACAAAAAACAGTAATAATAATAATAATAATAATAATAATAATAATAATAATA
>OY744517.1:112770334-112912834 GCA_963556195.1 Sepiola atlantica | reverse complement strand
TGACATTTATAATAAAATTGTAATGTATATAACTTAACTTTTCTCATTATTGCAATATTTCCTATAGTAATGCCTTATTCCCAATATCGAGTACCTCCCTATCACGATAAAATCTGATATTCAATGTTATCTTATATCTAATATATATATATATATATATATATATATATATATATATGTAGGATCAAATATAAACTAAAGTAAAAACTTTTAGTAGATGGAACCTATTGTGAAGAGGATTAGCTCAATATACGAGATAGAGCAATTGTAGAGATAGAAGAAAAAAGAGTGATAAATATGCGACGATTGTCCAAATTTATTTCAAATTGCAATTGTTCAATGCAAAGTCTTGGCTTAAGGAAAGAATTATAAACACTAGTTTATTACTGAATACACCTTGCATTGAACAATTGAAATTTGAAATAAATTTGGACAATCGTCGCATATTTATCACTCTTTTTTCTTCTATCTCTCTCTATATATGTATATATATATATATATATATATATATATATATATATATATATATATATATATATATAAACTGTGTGTGCTAGATATATTCTACCCCAAATGCTACACAATTATAGACAATGTAGTAAAATGCATGAATATAACTGTGCTGAGCAGTGAAATAGAAACCAATCCTCTAATAAGAAAATAGAAAAACCGAATCATGAATGAATTAAAGTTTTCTTTTTTAAAGTAAATGCAAATCTATTACTCTTTTATAAGTCGTTTGAATATTCACAAGTGGGTATATTAAAAGGTGTTTTTACTTTTTAAATAGAAAAGTGGACTTTTATTATCAGTTTCAGTGCGACAAATAACTCAACGTTAATTGTAAAATATATAGACACTTTTTCTTCTTATTTTGAAAATCGTTAATTGATTTGTCACTATGTATTAAGCTGAAGGGTTTCTTCAAATAAATGGAATGTGCATCATGAAAAATGAAACGAAAATGGGAAAAGTTTTTTAAAATTTGCGGCAAATACACCAGGTGCCCTTGTGGCAAGGCAATGCGCATTTGATTGCTATTCAATGCTGGCAGTGTTGAATGGCCTAGGTTCTGCCAATAGGGATTTAGTGACTGGATATTGGTTGGAATTCAGATTCATTTTTAAGTAGTTTCTTGTGTATAAAATACACCGACATTTTCAAGGTTATAGTTTGCGAGAGAATTGAGAACTCGCCTGGCAATATAATGGGGAAAAAGGAAAATCATTGCTAAAAAAATAAAAAGAGAATTTGTAAAAGTAAAACACATTTCCAACATTTGGAAAGGAAATAGACATATTTTTACATCATAGAACGCACTTATTGAATATATATATATATATATATATATATATATATATATATATATATATATATATATATGTATGTATATGTATATATATATATGTATGTATATATATATATATATATGTATATATATATATATACATGGTGCTTAATATATGTGAGCACATACATTGCTTTTATAAAGAATATGTTTTTATTTTCCATCTTCTATATTTCAGAATCATCGGTGACAGCTCGTGTGATTACACAATAAATGAATGGGCACACAGTAACCATAACTATAAAGGCTGAACACTTTCTCACCTTTACGGCGTTTCATTTTTGCTACTCCCATTATTATTCAACTTTTAAGAAGTGATGCTTTATATGAAGAGAAATACACACATGTATATATATTAGAATCGACACAGGTACATATACCCCCTATTTATCTATCTCTCTGTCATTATGTCTCTTTGTCTGTTCTTCTCTGTCTGTCTCTCTCTCGTTTTTTTTTCTCTCTCTCTCCTACTCTATCTCTCTATATATAACATTAAGAAATAGGCAAAATGCCTTCAAAGAATCATGTGTTAGATGCAGATATTCTTTTTATTAAAATCGAAATAAAGAATCAAAACATTTTTTTCTTTTCATCGTGACTTTTTTATCTAATATTTCGCTTGATATAACAAGCCTCGACACAGCTTTAGACGAATAAAAGGTATTCACCTTTTTTTCGTAATAATCCTTCCTGGTCTTCTAGAAGTGACGTCCGATGTTATGTGGACTAACGGTGTAAATGTCTCTTTTAAATTGAACTTAAATCGGGCATAGTCGCTGGTAGGTATAAATTTGGGAAAGTTCATAATAAACATTATTGAACCAAGACTCACCGACAAGCAACAATCCATCATGGATAAGTGGAAGAAGCATTAACATCTCTGAATTAATGGACATGATCGGGAGTGGGCAACGTTGTAGAAGGGTGAGTACAGACGGTTAGGATTGAAATCAATGAACAGCTACTTCCTGTAAAGATTTGAAATTTTGGTAAACACCGGTGACCAAGTTCGTAATGATTGCCGTTTTTTAGGAAGTGAAACTTGTCAAAGGTTAGACTTACCGCATATAGTGAATATCCTACTCTGACGCCGTGAGTGCGGAAGGTAATTAAGGTATAATCGTTAGGGCTCCAATTCACAACGCAGTAAAACAGAACACATGTAGACCTCAGGCTACTTTCTTAATGGCTCCAGCAAAACCTCTACACTGTCTGTATACAATCTAAAAATGCAGTTCATAGGATACAGCAGGCAGTGTTATACGCCACCATGATACTGTACAATATTAACGCAAACCTCAGTTGAGTAAAAGTTAACCTCTATAATAAGGGCATCTGAGCAATCAATCGCAACTAAAACCTTGGGAACAAGTTCAGAACAAAATTATGAGTGTGACAAAATTGCGTACACTGTCCCACTCTGCTCACTATCTTTCTGCAGAAAATTATAAATATCAGGATGAAGATTCAGCATAGAACATGTGTAAAACGTGTCTTTCTCCGATGACAGCGAATTGATAACACAGCATGAGTATCAGTGCAGAAAAGACAAAATTGCCGAGTACTAAACCAAGGAAATCCGCACTAACATCATTGTGAATGGATATACGCTGTAAACTGTTTACATTAGACTAACTGTTTGTTTGTGAGGAATCTAAACGTAAAATAGTGTATTGGGTTGCTCAGACAACAGCAGTGCTGGCAATACTAAAACCATAAGAACGACGAGAACATCGCAATCAGTTTGAAGATCAGAATGATGTGCTTAATGGTAATCTTCAGTTTTGGTTTTCTGTAAATTAGTGACCCTAACAGAAAACCTAATAAAACGCATATAGGCAAGAGAATTGTGCTAATTTTCAAAAGTTCTACAGAAATGATGTCACCAAGTAGGAAGTTTGAAATGAGATATATAATGGAAGCGTTCTCTACGAAAACCACTAGAGCATAGTAAAAGACGTAAAGTGAAGTGCTACGGGAACGCTGCACGATCGGAAGGATTGCCATGACAACCTGTCAATGTACGATATAATGAATGAAAACGTAGGGCATACAGCGGAATGTGTGGAAAACAGTATATCTAAATGGACAAATCTAAAGTTTAGCGACACCATAGAAAAAGACATGGGGACAGAATGATGCGAGCTGATATTGACATGTGCTCTGCGCTGAAAGAACTGTTATTAGACAACGCGATATTGAATGTGAAATAACAAAAATAATAGAATTCGACGTATTTTTATAATTTTTTTTCATAATTAAGGGCAGCCTCATAAGCCAACCATTTCTTTAAATCGTATTTTTCTTACTACATAATATTAACAGAGCGCAAATGCAATATATTAAATATGTTTAACCTAAACCACGAGTGTAAAATATAAAATGTTGTTAAGTTTATTCAATAAATATAAGCAATACAAATATTCATAGAGCGTTAATACAAACCAAGACTACGATTGTATTCGTAGAAAATATAAAATGTTTTTAAGTTTATTCGATAAATAAAAGCAATTATGATATTCAAAGAGCGTTAATGAAAACCTGAACCACGATTGTATTCGACTAAAATATAAAATGAAATGATGTAAAGTATATTCAATAAATAAAAACAAAATATTTTCGATAATATTTGTGGTGTCATCATTATAATTTACGCACTTAGCGAGTTATACTAGTCATTATCAGTGACGACTCGCTGACAATTATCAGTGTTGTACCTCTAGAATCTGAGTGACAATAAGTTTTATAAAATCCTTAGCACTCTCCACTACTTTCGGTTACTGTTGCAAATGAGTTTGTGTTAGCGTACCACTAGTTAATCATTATTTGTCACAAGCTACGACGGTTTACATTCTCTGGAATTCGAGTGACAACAAGCTTCCCCAAATATTCACTACACTCGCACAGGTCCGGTTGGTGCTTTTCGTCCTCAGGCGTGCTATAGTCCTTGACCATTTACGACTGTTTTGTGTGTACTTATGTGATTTATTTGCTAGATGGTTTGTTCTTTTTCTTTTTAAAATTATTGATTCGTGGTTAGCGTTCGTTAGTCATGTTGGCTAATTTCCACATGCAAGTATTTAAAAAAGAGATGTCGGTTGTTTTCCACATTGTCGTTCGTTGTTTGGCCTCATTTTTTACTTTTTTTTCCAAATTCCCCTGTTTTTACCAGGTGTTTCCTGGCTGTTACTAATGCCCCTTTCATTATTGGTATTATAGTGGGTTTTTTATGTTTCATAAT
This sequence comes from Sepiola atlantica, assembly GCA_963556195.1. Taxonomy (NCBI): domain Eukaryota; kingdom Metazoa; phylum Mollusca; class Cephalopoda; order Sepiida; family Sepiolidae; genus Sepiola; species Sepiola atlantica. The sequence continues at coordinate 112,908,245 of OY744517.1, read as the reverse complement.
ACTTTCACTTCTTTTTAAATAATCTGAATATTGGAAGAAAGCGACCTGCTTCATGATTATTGACGCTGGAGTAAAATATTCGGAAGAATTACTTTTCCTTGAATACCATGAAGTCCATATGAACTGAATAATTAAGACGGGAAGTTGGAAGCTATTGCTAGCAAGAACAGACCATTGAAGGCGTTGTTATTGTGTCTGCTTAAAGAAATTCGTCGAAAAGCTAAAAGATAGGTTCGACAAGATCCAGGCAAGGCAATGCGGACATTGACGAAAGAAATGGGCGTTGAAGTGGCGAGTATAAAGAATGAGTTGGGCGGGGATCTTCGCTACTCCTCATATAAGAGACCCCAGGGCTAAAAACTCACCGCCAAACCTATGAGAACTACAGTGGAGATGCTTTACTTTTTCTCAAAACCAGCTGCTCAACGCAAAAAAAAACATCTGCTCAGCCTACAGTGTCGCGCATTTCAATGCCAAAAAACGTCAAACTGTAATTTGTGTGTTTTCAGCGAAGGCCATCTCATGTTTCCGCAAATCTTAGAAAAAAGGATTACGTCTCAATTTAGGTGTATATATTGAGTTTCTGCACACTGTTGTGACGGACTAAGTGGAGTGGATAGCTACGAGAATGTTATACCTGTGACATCAAGACTAAGTTATCTATCAGACCTCTGGGTACACTCAGAATTTACTTCCCGAGAACTTCGATGACTTCACTATTCATAATAGTTCGCAACTTACTGCATCCTCATGAACTATTATATGTGGGATGCATTTTAAAAAGACAGAAATTGTACCGCTGGCAAGACCAAGAACGAACCGATTGCCAATAAAAAGACTTGTATTCAGGCCTTTCTATAAGACACCGTGAGGGCTGCGTGTTCTAGGCCCATATACACATATCTAAATTTATATATCTCTATCTATACAAATATAGGTGTTGTTATGTGTTTTCATATTTGTATAAGGGAGATTCATTTCTAAACTAATTAGCATGGTATTATGAATTAAGAAACACAGCTACTTGATATAAAGGTCCCCAATATAGACCATATTTACTTTAATTTAATTTCATGTGAATAGGGGTAGAGGTATTTTGTGAACATTCAGATTAATAACATTTTTGTTAAATGTTAACAATAGATATTAGTCAATAAATATTCTCCAAATTTCAGTTTGTTTTAGGTACTCTAAAAAAAATTTAGAGGACATAATATGAACACAGTCTCGTATTTTAAAATTCAAATATATTATATTTTCATTGTATTTTATCTATAGACATCAATTACGCAAGATTGCTTGAATTTCAAATCATTCTTAAGATCTCTGAAGCATTAGTCTGAAATTTTAGAATTAAACTCATCTAGCTAATTTTAATCAGAATAGTAATACTGATTTTAACTTCAGGCTTAGTATCATTATATATTAATTTAAATCTTCAAGAGAGGACATAAAAGTGGTGCAGTATTGATCTACTTTACCGACCTTTGAACTGATATTCTTTTAGTGTACACACACACACACACACACACACATATATATATATATATATATATATATATATATATATATATATATACAAATCGTGTGTATGTAGAGAGTGTTGTATGTTTATTGTACATGATAAAATGGAATGAAATTTAATGCCAAAAAATAATTTACTGTAATACAAGAATTACTTCTAAAAGTAATATGATTCTGATGATAAGTGTTTTTATTCGATACTTGCTACGCAAACTGGTTCATATGAATATTTCATTTGACAAAACATACCATACATGTTGATATATCACCATGCATATCAAATGACATCATACATTATGCATACATATCTATTTCGTTGCGTGATGATAACAATTAGTAGAGCGTTAAAGAATAAGTCGAAAAGTGAGGTGTGACGAAAACATATATTTTCATGTTTTGTAAGATTCAGAAACTCATTTTTTTAGATTTAAAGAGAATAAAGCATATTCATGTTTAAAAATATATTAAGTTGGAAATCAATACAGAAAGGTCAAAAGAGAGTCATGTTGTGCGACTGTCTTATTATTCTTAAATCATTGTTGTAAGTTATTGGAAATAAATGTGTTCTTTAACATTAAAAATACGTGCTAATTTTTATTCTAATGGGATAAAATGTTATACATTACGATTTGGTATGAGCTGAACATTCACCGAAGAGAGATTTTATAGGAAAACAATTGTAGCTCAGAATATAAGCCCTAGCAAGAGAGATGAGAATATACGAAAGAATATATTGGGAAGAAAAATGCAGACTTATAGTTATTCGTCTTATTTCCTTCGTTTATTTTTCTTTACAAAAAGGGCAAGGGATACCCGGGGTCTTATCATAGACAATGTTTTCAAAATGTGCGTAATATCGTTCTCATAAGAATTCGTTTCGCCTAAGTCAGTTATTTAACCTTTTGAACATACATATCCTTAAACAATTCTTCTTCACTTATCCATTCAAATATGATGCAATTGCTTAAATATAATTTTAAAAAATATTATTAGCAGCCGACTGCTGGACCTAATTTCAACTTTTTGAAAATATTAACAGTGAGAATTAGACTTATGTACTGTTTTATCATCATCGTTCACAACGAACAAGGCAGGACACAACTGAAGACGTAAGAGGCTACTGAGAATTAGGGTGTATGTTTTGAGGGGCATTCGATGTTGGGAGATGTGCAGCGAGATATCTGTTTATATTAGTCTTCAATTCATGCATATCGTAGAGCCGGGGAAACAAAGTGCAGGACGGGGTTTCCAGAGGCCGGCAACACAAGGAAAAGGCTATTGCAGTAGAAGGTTCTACGGCATCTGGTGAACCTCCACAGTAAATGGATGGAACTTAGATGATTGTCGGATCGGTCTAGTGTATTTACAGTGAGAGGACACTTAGTTTCAACGGATTTACATCTACCGAAACTAATATAATACATGAACCATATATATATATATATATATATATATATATATATATATATATATATATATATATATATATATATATATATATATATATTAGGTTAATACAACAAAAGATATAAGAGGCAACTAATATCTTCAATTAGTGGACATCCGGATAAGAATAAAGCTCAATATACTGGATAGAGCATTAATAGCAATAGATAAAGTTAAAGAATAAAATTAGGTACGAGTTAAATTTTATTACAATTCAAAGTTCAGGCAAAGTTCTTTAAACGTCTTTAACTCATGAGTTTTCAAAGAAAATCTTCTCCTCAGAGAACCATTACCGCAATGATATTACTGCAGGTAATACAAATTAAACTTTGAAAAATATATTAAAAAATATATAGAAAAATACATAAATGTATATACAACATCAAATATATCGGCCAAAAACATACTATTTAGTGAAACTATACAATTCATCCAAGTCAACAAGTCTAAAATAGCTCCAGGCAAGACATCCAAGGTGTTGATTAAAGAATAATCCAAATGGTGAATGGTAGTCCAAGAGCGAAAAAAGCGAAAAAAAATTTATCCAGGCTGGATGTTCATTTACTGTCGATGTAGTAGATAATAGTGAAAATTGTATTCAAGGTGTATGCAAATTAATAACTTCCTAAAAAAAACGATAGAGAAGACAAATAATATAAAAAGTTCAGAAGACTCACTTGGTTTTGAATATTATGTCATAATTCAGAGTCTCCAATAGCTGATAGAAATAACGCAAACCAAAAAACTACAATTCGAATAAAATACAATTCGAATAAGATTAAACTGGCGTATTGTAATCGGCCATGAGTTAAGGACTTTAAAGAACTTTGCCTGAACTTTGAATTGCAATAAAATTTGACTCGTACCTTATTTTATTCTTTCACTTAATCTATTGCTATATATATGTATATATATATATATATATATATATATATATATATGTAGATAGAAAAAGTTTAAATGACACCACCCAGGGCTGATAGAAAATTGAAGATGGGATCCGTTTTACAAATTAATTATTTGATTGAGTTGGGAGGGGTGTTTAATGACGTCGTTTTTATTTCAGTTTTTTTCTTTATTATACTAATCGTCTTCATGGATTAGAAACTCAAGATAACACTGAACTATCAGAATTTACTTAAAGAAAGCTTAGGTCATACAAACAAAAGAAAGAATTTACATACTTTTTCTGTATCTATAGGGAATAGGCATTAGTCTTTTTTACAACCTAAACTTCTACAAAATTCATGCTATTAAAAGCCCTACATTTAGTCAACGGTCTTGAAGGTCGTAACAGTTACAATTATTCTAAGTGCTATGTATCATGATGTAAAATGTTGCATTTGATATGATTTGACTTTTTTCTCATACCCCTTCACTTATTATATTTCCTCACCCGTACAAAGTCGGGTAAAAACAGTTGTCTATTGATAACAGGTACATAGAACATGTGTGACAAATTATCCGTGGTCCCATGGGGATCGGGTACCCTTGTTACGCGCTAGTATGTATCTTGGTGATGATGCTAGGCCCTACGTGGGGACGAAGTAGAGATATAAAAGTAGTATATATTTGACGTGGAAACGAGCTTATTCAAACAACGGAAATAGACACCGGCAGAGTCGTGTTTTGCAGTCAGAATTCGTTGCCTTCCCAGGTCGGGAGACGGTTGCCAGATGGGAAGTTACAGATAACGTAAATCCATAATCTTAGATTTACCGGTAATAATATCAATAAAACGATTCGTGTTCCGTTTAACTGGGCAGCTAATCATTTAGGCCTGTCAACGTTAATTACAGCGAGAATGAGAAGGCAATTGTTTTTGTGATAACACCACAGGTCAGAAAGAAAATCCCATTTATTTTAGAGGCAAGTGAGCAGGGCGCCCATCCTCCCACCCCTGAGAGAGGAAGAGACACAAAGAGAAATATGGCAGAGGAAGGGGGCGTGACGATGGACTTCTTCAATAAGAGAATGTACGTTTTGACGCACGAAAGAACAGAACCACAAGAGATGAGAACGAGTAGAGACGGCGTTAGAGTCGGACGTCGCTCGGCGCGTGCCGATGATGGCGTGCGACGACGAATTGAAAACCGGACGATCCCCACCATCGTTTCCTTAGCCAGTTAATTTGTGACTAAACAATCACTTGTAAAGGAAATTACACACACAACGAGATAGCCTAGAGCAAATAACTTTTACAAGTACGGTAGACATTAATCTAATGTAAAATCAAATCTTTTTAAAAAATTTTGTTAATAATTACTCTTCCATACAAAAACCCCAGCCGAGTTTGAACATTGTTCACAACTTTTTGTTCTGCTTTGATAATCTTTCGCCTTCACAGAGCCAACCAATTGTTGTTCGCCCTGTGGTCGCCTGCTGATATAAACAGTTTCAACGTGGGAGTTGGACGAGACGATAAGGTCGACGAAGGCATCATCATCATCGTCACCATCCCGGCCTAGATCAATTTCGATCGACATATTTTTTATTGCCACTACGACGATCGGCTGAAGTGTGTTCACGGTCTGGCAAGACTGTGCGCACGAGTGGAGTTCACACATTGGCAGCGCGACCAGGATATCATACACATGTGTGTGCGGTTGACAACGATCCTCACGGTGCAGAGAGAAACGCGTGTGGGGTTCACACATGTAATAACGTGTGTTATCTCAAGAACTTGACGGTTACGTATTAATACCAAAATTACTGGCATCAAAAATATTTCACAGTGAAGCATACAAAGTTACGGTACTTACTTAGGATTTGCATGCTACGTTCTGTATGCTGCTTATTATAAACGCTGTTTTTTTAGGCAAATCGAATGATTTACAACGGTATTTAGTTGTATATTTATTATTTACCGTGATTTATTATGTGAATATAAACCAGTTTGGACACGTGGTACAAAATGACATACGTAGAAGGATTAATGATTGGCAGGAACTATATTTATAAACATAAACATTGGAACAAAATTGTTCAAATAATTACATATCGTGTATGTGAAATGTCTTATATGTTGTACGGACAGTGTTTTAATAGTAGAACGTATGCTTCTAGGATATTCTAAATTTTCAGCTGTCAAACCATCCATTCGTGTCTCGTACGATGAAGTTAATGTGTCTACGTTCCCCAAATATCTCACGGACATCAATAAGTTCATTAATACGCCACCTGCCATGTACAGACAGCAGAATAAGTTTTCACTTTAAAAGAAATATGTGTTAACATTCTTTTTTATTCATTGAAAGTGCACAATGTACTAAAACTATATGAGAGAAGAAATAGATAGACTATAATCGGAGTGTACAGAAGGTAGAAACATATAATTAATAAGAAGCAAGTTAAATCACACTATTATTAGGGGAAGTCATATATGTGTACTAAATGACTTGTCTAAAACTGAAATATCAATTTCGCGTCTTGTGGCGGCGATAATGTGTGTGACAGTATGGAAGTAATAAAATAAAATAAGTTTCATTTTACATAATGGTACACATATAAGTCGTCAATACACAAGTATTTAAGACGTGAAAATATTTACATATACAAATATTTGGTATTTATTTCTTTTAATGCCTCTCAAACAGTATTCATAAACTAAGCCATTGCCTGTATGTATTGTACTTAGTAATTATATCTGGATATTATTATTATTATTATTATTATTATTATTATTATTACGATTATTATTATTATTATTATTACTATTACTACTACTACTACTAATAATAATAATAATAATAATAATAATGATAATAATCTATTAATAATGAAGATTGTGTATCTTTCTTTTTGTCTGTCTTTCTGTCTATCCAAAACTATACTATATAAGATTATTGTACTTATTAGGAAATAGTATAGTGTATACTATATCAGACTAATGTACTATCTTTAAATGCTCCATTCAGGGTCATAGCATAGTGTAGTATCTGCTCTGCTGTCATTATACCATCCTCCCATGCATTACCTCCGTCTTTTTTGAGAGGTGTGGAGGCAGTGTAGTATCTGTTCTTTGGTCATGATACTGTCCTACCAGGTATAACGTCCTCCTGTTTTTAGAAGTGTGGATGTAGTGTAGTATCTGTTTTGTTTTCAAGATACCCTCTTCCCAGACATTACCTCACCCTTTTCTGAGAGGTGTGGAGGTAGTGTAGTATCTGTTCTGTTGTCATGATATCCTCCTCCCAGGCATTACCTCCTTCTTTTGGGGGAGGTGTGGGTGTAGGTGTAGTATCGGTTATGTTGTGATTATACTATCCTCCCAGAAATTACCTCCCCCTTTTTAAGAGGTGTGGATGTAGTGTAGTATCGGTTCCTTTTTTAGAGGTGTCAAGGTAGTGTAGTATATATCATGTTGTCATGATACTATCTTACCAGGCATTTCCATCCTCCTTTTTTGAGTGGTGTGGAGGTAGTGTGGTATATGTTCTGTTGTCATTATACCATCTTCCAGGCATTAACTCCTCTTTTTTGAGAGATGTGGAGTTAGCGTAGTATATGTTCTGTAGTCATGATACCCTCCTCCCAATATTACATCCTCCTTTTGGGGGGATGTGGTATTTATTTTGTAGTCATGATACTACTGTCCCAGGGATTACCTTCTCCGTTATTTTTTTGGAGGCGAGAGGTAGTGTAGTATACGTTCTATTGTCATTTTACCATCCTCTCAGTAAATACATCCTTTTTTATTTGAGGGAGAGGTTAATGTAGTATGTGTCTTACTTGCCCTCTGATTATTAAGTATAATGTTCTATTTCGAACAGACAGAAAGTTCTGATTCAAGAAAGAGAGAGCGAGATAGACACAAAACAGGGGCGTGTTATTTGATTAATAACATGTAAACAGCAGATTCTCTTAAATGTATCGTACGACTCGCTCAAAAATGATATATTTACTTTTTTCCATTTAAAAAAACTTAAAATATTATTATCTTTGTACGACCTTAAGTGAGTTTAGGATTTTTTGATTAACATTTTACACCGTAAAAGTCAAATTTTGTTTCAAAACTGTTTTTATTGTTCAGCGTTTTATTTATTAAAATCAACGATCGTGTTATTTTCTTTCTTTTTTTGTTAAAAAGCAAACAAACAAATTTTACTGAGCAATTAAATACTACAACTAGCAAAACTATGCGACCAGGATAGAAAAGTGTGCACTACTCAAGATAAAGGGGCGTTGTTAGCAAGAATGCGATAGTAAATGGCTGTTGCGATAACGCCAAATTAGGAAGTGAATGCAAGAAATCTCAGAAGATATATCGCCACACGGACTGTTTTGTCAGTGTAGAATCACTGATAATGACCTTAGAAAAAACTCGTCGTGAATAAAATAATAATAATAATTTGGAAGGACTAATACAGAGCATCCGACCCGAACAGAGATTAGACATCTCTGGGGCAATATACTAGAAAAACGTCAAGACCACTACATAACAACTGAATAAATGAAAAAACAGCTTGAAAGATCTCCACATTAAGAAAGACTAACATCAAATGAACTAAATAACGTAAAATCACATAAAGAAAAAGAGAAAACTGTAAAGCACATGACAGAAATCATCCTGGAAAGCAATAAAATAGACACATTCTTTACAATAATCAAGCATGTAAAAAATGAAAAAAAGAAGAAAACAAACAGAACTACGCAATGGATTCACAGCTAAACAATATACGCCGCAATGCCGTAAACATGGAGTGTTTAAAATACCCGATAAATGTTGTAATTTCACAAAGAAACCAATAGAGAAATGGAGATTGGACTTGATAACTTAAGAAAATATTTGCTTAAAATAAGGATACGGAGCGGTATTTTCCAGGATCCCTTCCTTCTCCTTCATTTCTACGAGTCATAGATGTTATAACATTAACATGAAATGCTTGGTATGCAATGCAAGATACCCATATAAAATGACTAACTTTTTGTTTGTGGATGCTCTGTAATTACTAGTGTGAAAAAAAATGAAACTGAATCTGTAGTCATGATACGGGAATTTTATTTGGAGTTAAACTATATGTACTATTTAAGCTAAATAATAGAAGATATACATATACAAAAAAACAAATAATAAAAGGCTTAGCGAACGCTGACATTACAAATACATTCCTATATTTATTGAGACATTATGAAATGAACACAGATGATACTGATAATAGAAACAAAACGCACAAGAACAAGGAAAATTAGCGTCAAAACGAAATTATATCGCGGAAAACTAATAAATATGCACAATTTAATGTAGCCCCTTTAAGATACCAAGGACTTGGTTCAAAGAACAAGTAAACGAATGATTCTGCACAAAGCATGACACCCGAAAAAATATTTTGAACGACTATATTTAAAAGCGAAAATAAACACTAAGAAAACTTGTGTTTAAGATTTTGTAGACGATGCTGTGGCAGTTGCATTAGTGAACTATTTTATATAGATGAACGTTAGCGTTAACTGAGACGGGGATTCGGCTTTGCGTATGCGTAATAATTTTTTCTTGACTATGTAGTCGTAAGACACGTTAATGTGTAGCGAAATTCATACGCGTCAAAATATTTGGCGCCAAAGACAATATATAACGTCGAACCAGTTTCTCGGTAATTCTACTCGCCGTCAAGACAGACACTTTTTGTTTAACTTAGCCAACCCAAACCAGGTCAGTAACCACTGTAGACGTAAAGAGCTACAGAGAATTAGGGTGAAATGTTTTGGGGTCATCTTGAATTGTGAGGTGTGCTTGTTAACATTAGATTAAATTTCTGCATGTCGGTACAGTCTGGGAAACAGAGAGCAGGAAGAGAGTTCCAGAGTGCGGCACACAGAAAAAGCCATTGAAGTAGAAAGCTATCTGTCATGCGGGGACCTCTACAGTGAATGGAGGGGATTTAGCTGATTTTCAGTTTGGTTATGTGTATTTATGTCGAGGGGCACCAGAGCAGCACGTTCATAAGAACACATTAAATTAAAGTACATGTAAAAAAACACAAGGTGGCAACATTGCGGCGATGTTACAGGGGTTGGAGCTTAGTAGATAGTGAGAAAGCTATTAGATTTGATACTCTGTTTTTGACCTTGGCTAAGAGGGAAAGAGTGGTGGATGGTGGACCAACCTAGGTCAGACAACAATAATTCATGTATGGGTGAATGGTGGCTTTGTAGAGGTATGAGATAATGTCAAGTGTGAGTAGTTTCTAGTACTTTAGAAAAAGCCCACTGTCTTTGCAGCAGCTTTGGCAATGCTTTCTATGTATTTATTCCAATTCATGTTACCTGAGAATATTAGGCCGATGAGTTTGAACGTTGGACTCTCAGGTACGGTGTTATTTGCCATGGCAATCGGAGGTTGAAGAGAGTTCTTGTAATTGTTTAAGGAAAAGAGCTTTTTCTTAGAAGCATTAAGTGTAACCATCTATTTATGACCATATTCCACTACAAACTGGAGGTTACTTCTAAAGATTCAGCCATTGCCTCAGATATGTGCGCGTCCGTCTTGCCACCATGACGAGAGTAAAGTGTTGTGCCGTCAGCAAATATACTCATCTCAGGCACAATGCCATCAGGGAAGTTGTTTATGAAAATCAGAAACAATAAAGGTCCAAGGATCGATCCCTGGGATTCACATGCATTTAAGTCATGTTATTTGGATGAACAGCCATCGAGGACAACCTGAATCTTTTTTTTTAATTAGGTAGGGTTTAATTACATTAAATATTCGTCTAGTAATACTATGTGAGTAGAATTTTTAAGAGAAGCTATTAATGCCACCATTTGTCATAGGCTTTGGAAATACCAAGCGCTACCGCTACTACCTTGTCCAGTGTATCATATATGTGTTCATAGATGAATGTTAGGACATCCGCAGTCGACCGTGTTTGCCTAAATACATACTCATGGTCAGAAATAAGTTGAGCATTAACAACGTGACGGTTTATCGCTAGAATTCAACGATTTTTGCGAAGAGTAGGAGTTGACTGATGGGGATATAATTCTGAGATCAGTTCTATTTCCGAAATTCCTAAACACTGCAAATTTCCAGCTATCGGGGAAGTAATATCCTACAAGACATTTGTTATAGAGTTTAGAGAGGGCATAGCATTACTTGTATAATATCAGGACCACAGGCGTTGGAGGTGTGAAGGATGTTCATGATGTCCCGAACATAATATGGGGGCATAGTCAGGTAATCAAGTGTGGCTTCAGTCCGCAATTGAGCATTTTAGAGGTAGTGTTTTGTGGAATCCAAAGTGGGGTTTAAGGCGAAACGCTGGGCAATAGTTCTGTCCTGTCATATATTCTGCAAATGATATCATTGTAGTTTGATAGTGAGGGACATTTTTTATTACCTATTATTTAGCACACTATCTTCATTGCTCCTTGCATTAGCAAAACGAAAACTGGATGCCGAACGCTAGGATATTTCATAAGTTAAACGGCATTTGCCATCAAATTGCAGCATTTGCAGTTTTTCTGAGTTCCGGTGAATAAATATTGACATCTATTTATACATTTTAAGGAAGAATGGTGACTGTTTTCTTGTGTAATATTTATATTTTAGTTATATTCTGTATATACGTACTTACTCTTCCAAGTAAATTCGTCATTCCGACTTTCCGACTTTCTTCCGGATTTAAACCTTCTTAATTCACCCCGTCTGTTACCAATCAAAACCTGGTAACCCCAATTGTCTCCAACTAGCTAAAATGCAATTTGAATATTAGAGAACTACACAACCGAAAAACAGAATGACTGATTTCAACCGACCAAAGCACAACTAATATTACCAATATAGAGACTCGCAAAACGTTTAACATAAACGCGCGAAAAGAATTAGAAGAGAAGCAACTATATGTACTATTTATGAGATAGACGAAAGAAATTCGCAAGAGAGCACATAACACTATGAAAAAAAACAAGGACAGAGAAACGTACTGGTTACGCAAGTCCATCAAATTATATGTTAATACAGGAAGCTGTTTTAGAAAGAAATATTAAATAGACATGACTGGGTTGTAGAAAATAGTCTACCTGGAACTGTGGAAACGACTAGACTTGGAACATATATACTAACCAGAACCTGCATTGGAACATTAATGACATAACATTTTCTGTTACATTGAGATACATCTAAGTGAGGAGATTAGACATGATAATAGTAAACCAAGAGTAAAACTGTCTTATTGTAAACTTTGCAAGCTTGCAAATTACAGGATAAAGCCAAAGGAGACAAAACGAAGTATATACATGTTACTGGCAAGAAAGCTTTAAGGACGATGAAACATGGCAACTATTGAAATACCAATAATGTAATGAGCACTAAGAACAGTGTCGAAAAAAAACTTGAACAAAGACTATGAGAAATTGGAATCAATAGGAAGATTAACACCATACAAACAACGGCACTGATCAAAACATCAGAAATATTAGAGTGCGGAAATCAACTCTACTATAAAGATCACACTAAACAAGTAAAAATAAGTTGAAATAAAACGGTACTTAATAATCACGATAGGAAATACAGATCAGACATAATAAGATGAACGCAAATAAATCGAGACTGCTTGTTAAGATAGGTAAGACAAATGCTATACCAGTCAGTAACAAGTAAATCGTGAAAAAATTAGAGTTTGCAATCCCAGCAGACAAGTTGGCGGTTAATATATGGAATTTATGAGAGAACTGGCGTAAAATTAATAGTTGTGAGAGCACTGTGAACAGAGATGATTAAGATCAAGCAGACGACAGCAGCAGAAATGAAGACACATAACAAGGGTACACTTATAAACTACATGGTTAAATGAAATGGGTTAATGGAAATACTAGTACTACTTATAATAATACAAATACTTCTTATTATAAACTTTTATATAATGCTTTTAAGATGCTGGATGCAATACAATTAAATATAGTAATTTATATGGTTAAATTAAGCCAGATGAACGACCGCAGGTAATGGGTAAAAGTGTAATCTTCATATAGATATTTTGCATATAAATTCTAAAAACATAAACTAGATACATTTTTCTATAGTATAGATTTTACAGGTGGAACATTCTTTCATTAATATTCACAAGTAATAATTATAATTATGCACATTTACAGGATGTGATCATATTTTTAATAACGTTTTTTTTATTTTCAAGATTCCTTTGTTTCGATTTGTTATGTAAATAATATTTATCTAAATTCTTCGTTAGACCATAAAATGTACCAAATAGTTACGTGAAAAATAGTTTACATTAAAAACATCTAAAATATATTTTTTCTACAAAAAATAAAATTAACTCATACACAAAATGAAAATGACTTATTTCGAAGATATATTGCTCATTGAACCTCGGGAATGATGAGAGTGGAACAGAGTTCGTTTTCTAAATGTACAATTACCGTCTCAGAATAGTTATATAGATTTGTTATATGAGGATGAAAATAGGTTGCTTGCAACATTAACTTGATATTATTTTTAAAACAGATAATTAAAATCTATCAAAACAAAAGATGAGATAGAACAAATAAACTTAAATTAAATGAATAAATTTTTAATCGTTGGAATTCTTGAAAATGCATCAAGAGAATTATTAAGATAAAAAACGGTTGAACTTGCACCGCTAAAATTTATAATGCATTCCCATAAGAAGGTCAGATAACAATTGATCCTTTAAATTAGAGATGAACAATTTAAAAAAACATGCAGTAATAGTGTAGCAGCAAGCTTAAGCAGTGACAGCTCGAGGTTTACGATTTCAAATCTGCTTAATGCATAAGCTTGACGCTGATTGGCGCAGGTAGTTAACTTCCTTTCCGGCTTTCCCACTAAGAGATCAAGGCTCATGCGAGCTCACCACGTGACAAGGGGATATACAAGAGATTGCACAGAGTTCACGTCCTCTTTTTCTTTAGCAGTGTCAACAACAACCATGTTGCTCATACCAGCCCCTAAATCTATCTCTTGGGACTCAACAGATATCTTCCCGGACCTTTGGCTCTCGGTTCGACTTCGACATCAACAAGAAAACACAAGGAGCCAAATTGACAACTGCCTTATACACATAGACTCTATATTAAACACACACATAAACTTACATTAACTCTTTGTCCATATTCATGGACGAATTAATTCACTAACACCCTTCTTTTTCGTTTCTCCTTTTATTCACATATTTACAAAGACTACCAATAAAGTTGTTTTATGTATTAGAAATGAACTTCGTCTCATTTTCTATACTAGTGACCCTAGAGTATGCAGTCTTCGACAACTTTGTTCGTCTTATTTGTTCTTTTTAGCCATTTTAAAGTTTTACACACAAACATTCAGGACCATTAAAACTCAATTTCGCCTGAATACTTTTTCTTAAAAAAAAACAAACCAAATGTTTCTCTAATAAGTAAAAACTAAACCTCATTTTCAACAGGGCTCGTGTCACTGAAACAAACATAACCCCCCCACCAAAAAAAAATAGTTTCAAATTGAATAAAATGCCAACTCCAAAAGAGTAAACGCGTTCTCCCGTAAGAAAATACTCTAAAACTGGGCTGTCGTTTGTTTTCAAGCAAGTTTTTTTTCTGTTACGCTCTACCTGCGTTAGCGTGCGCATGGAGAATACTTCAGAAGAATGGGGCAACCGACACTATTATTACGCACATGCGTAAATATTCTCAGCGACTTAAATAGTTTCTCTTGTCACGGCAACTAGCCGACAACAATAAACATTATTTTCACTAAAAGCAAACATTTTTCATGAAACAAATAAAACTCTTCACTGATGACTCGAATCAACATTGTCAACAAAACAAACTCGTCACTGGCGACTAGTCACATCTTCACAGAAAAGAAAAACGCTTAACTGAGGATACGAAGCAACATTGTCGACAATACATATCGTCATTGACGACTACTAAACTTTCACCTAAAGTCACTCAAAACAACATTTAGCTTTTCAAATAAAAACCTTTTCCTGAAGTAACATGACGGGCAACAGTAACTAGGAACATACCCCTAACGACCTCAAACAGTTCAAATCTTTCAAAAATTGTTTAAGCAATTCCACAGAAACAAATTTGAACACGATCACTGCAACTTACCTCGTGTTCATATGCGGATTTTACCAAACCACCCCTACTAGCGGATATAAAAACAATCCTTACTACTTCACCTTTCGTCTGCCGACGGAATGCAAATTCGGACTTGCAAAACTACCGTCATAAACGGAGAATTTTAACAAGAAATTAAATAATTTTTTTACTTTGATAATTTTTTTTTTACCGAAAATCAATCCAGGCAAGTTGGTATAGTAGCAGCAGGCTACAAGCAGCGACAACTCGCGGTTTACGATTTTGAATCTGCTTAATTCATAAGCTCGGCGCTGATTGGTGCATATAGTTAACTTCCTTTCTGGCTTGCCCAATCAAAGATCAGAGCTCATGCGAGCTGACAACGTGACAAGAGACTAGATCGCACAGAGACCGCGTCCTCTTTTTCTTTCGCACTGTCAACAACAGCCACGTCGCCCGGACCAGCCCCAAAGATATTTCTTGGGACTCAACAGACATCTTCCCAGACCGTTGGTCCTGGGTTTGACTTCGATATCAACAAAAAGAGACAAGGATCCAAAATGGCGACTGCCTCATACACGTATACTCTATATTGCACACGCACACATAAGCATAACTACTTACACATTAACTTACGTTCACACCTGTGCACAGACACATATTCTTACTACAAGAACCGTTTTCTTTTCCCTACTTTGGAACTTTCATTTAACCACGTGGATATTCTCACTTTTTCTCTTAGTCTATATTTATGGACGAAGTTATTCACTAACACCCTTCTCTTTCACTTATTTTATTCACATATCCACGAAGACGACCAATAAATTTGTTTTATTTATTAGAAATTGACTTCGTTCTATTTTCTATAATAGTTTGTAATAAAACATCGAAATCTTACCATGTTTTTTTGATTTTCGTTCACCCAATTAGTTTCACAGTAAATATTTTAAAGGTCATAGCGGCTGCACGTGTTTTATTTTGAAACCAAGTATGTTGTTAACTTAACTATTAAACACAGGTGGTCGAGTCACTGAGTGTATTTCTGTGTGAAATGATAACATTAGAAGTTTCATTTCGGCGGCTAGAGTTGAATTTTAAAAAACAAAGTAATGTTAAAATTGAAGGCAAACCTCCTCTAAAACAAGTCGCTGTTAAAACATTATATGACTCAATGAACCGCATACTAAATAAGGAAACACAAGGTTGTAGCTTTGTATTATTTTGCTGGTTTGAACTACTGACTCATGTTGGATGTTAATCTAACAACCTTTTGTAATCTCGGAGCTTCTTCAGGTACGTCTTCTTGAAATCTAAAACATTTATGTAGAACTCGTGAATTTGTAAGGGGGCCTTTATTTAATCTATGCGGGTAGCTTAATCTCGTTTCCTCACCCATGACCGTGTGGTAGTCTTAAGTAACAGGTAACTGAATTCTTAGTATCGCCCATACTAAGGATTGAATTTCCAACATCCAGAAGACTGTCATTTACAACTGATTATTACTTAGCACTTATGTATGTTGTGTCACGGGTCCGAATAATACAAAGAATCAAATCAGCTCTCGAAATCTACGAAGTTAAATGAAGGAGCCATTTTAAAATGTAAACATTTATATGCAAAAGCTCTGTTCGATACGAAAAGCCACGTTCACAAACGCTTGATAATTCATCTTCTCCGTTCCTACATATTGCAAATTCCCCTCTAATATTGAAATTTAGCACTTCGTTAGACCATAGTAATTCGTGTATTGTTAGCATTTCTCATACGCCACGTGCTAGAATAGTAGCATTAATATGTCCATTAGGGGGAAAACCGGCACAATAATATAAATGTTATATACCAATTAGAATTATGTTAATACAAGCGCACTATTATATAGGTGTTCCAACACAAGTTAAATTAACGTGATAACACAATGCGTGTAGTGTGTGAGCGAAAAAGAGGTCGCAAGAATAACATAAACAACTCACCTGGTTACACAGAGTATTTTGTCAGAAGCGGCCCGGAGAAATGTGACGGTTTCCGAGACGGCCTGCCCATAAAAAACTGATAGAATCTTCTTAATAGCGTAAATTCGCACGGAATAAACCACGTTATCAAGCCGCCATCTTTATTAAAATTTAAATTGATAGGTTTATACAAATTGTAAATGTCTTCAAATTTTACAACATTTCTCATGTATGTTATTTTAAATAGCAAATACTTATTAGTCGAAAAAAAGGATAGAGGAAGTAATAATCTCATCACAAAAGGTTAGATCTCATGATTTTGGGAAAATCTACAAAAGTATTATTAATAGTGACACGTCTGCTATTCTTTTAATGGTCTAAAGGTAATTTCATCTTCTAAGGATAAGGCTGATCTCTTTGCTCGTCTTTTTGCTGAGAATTCTTCTCTTGATTATTCTGGTAGTGTTCTTTCTGATTTTCCTTTGAAAACTGATCAGTCTCTTGATTATGTTATTATCACTCCAAAGATGGTTGCTAGGGTTGTTTCTGATCTTGACCAGTGTAAGTCTTCAAGTCCTGTTGGAAGGAGTCCTCTGTTGACGTCATCTTTAAAACAGCATGTGATCTGTCTGACGCTACAAAGTATCGTCCGGTTAGTCTTCTCTCTGTTTTAGCAAGGTTTTTTGAAGGTTCGTCAACGGCAAGCTTGTTCATTTTCTGGAAAGTCTGGGGTTCTTTATGATGCTCAGTATGACTTTCGTGGTTTTCGTTCAACTGCTGATTTTTTTAACTGTTTTAACTGAGCGGATCTGTCGGTTTATGGATAATTCAGGAGAGGGAAGAGCCATTGCGCTTGATATTTCGAAGGCGTTTGAAAGAGTGTGGCATTCTAGTCTCCTACACAAACTTCAGGGTTATGGTATTGGTAGTGAGGTTCTTGACATTATCAGAACTTTCCTTTCTGATTGAAGCTTACGAGTAACTTCTAACATTTTCTCTTCATTCTCTTCTCCTATCAATGCTGGTATTCCTCAGGGCTCTATTCTAGGTCCAACTCTGTTTCATCTCTATATCAATTATCTTCCAGAGTATATTGTTCAGAAAATTAACATCTATGCTGATGATACCACTCTCTATTCTGGTGTTGCTTCTCGCCCATCACCTTCGGATCAGTCAAAATATGCAGTTGATCTAGAAGTCGATATGGATTCAGATGTGGATTGAGCTACGAAATGGCTTGTTTCATTTTATCCTGTTAAGACTCAGCGCGTGTCTTTCAATCGTAAACATGTCCTTTTTCTTCTTGATATTCTTATAGATAGCTTTGCTCTTGAGGAGAAATCGACTCAAATATTTGTGGTCTTTCTTTTTTATCAAATCTGTCATGAAGTTCATACATTAGATCCATTGTTCTTTCTGCTTCTCGTAAAGTCTGTTCTCTCTATCTATCGATACACTTTCTTACAATTGAGGCTATTCTCTATCTCTACAAATCTACAATCAGACTATGTATGGAGTACCGTTGTCATATTTGGACTGCTGAATCTCTGTCTGATTTGAGAGTTTATATAACGTGCAGAAACGTATCTGTAATTTGATTAGTCCTATCCTTTCTTCTTCTCTGCACCCTATCTATCACAGATGTGATGTTGCTAGTTTCGGTCCTTTCTATAAATACTATTATGGTATGTGTTCTGCTAGAATTTTGAGATCTATTCCCTGCTTTTTTTGCTCCAGCTCGTTTTTAACTTGTTGATCTAGTGGTCTCAATAAGTTCGCTGTTTTGATACCTCATTGTAATACAGCTTCCTATTGAAGTAGCCTCTCTCCAAGAACCGTAGGCTTGTCGAACTCTCTCTATGTTGGCTGTTTTCCTCCTATTAATAACCTTGGTATTTTCAAGACTACGGTCAATAGGAATCTCCAGTCATTGCGATAACCATATTTGTTCTTTTTAGCTTCTTACATCAGGTGGCTACATGTCTTGTATTGAGCGATTTCCATAAAATAAATAAGATAAAGAAAGATTGGTCAAACAAAATAATGTGTAAGAATTATTCAGCTATAATTAAAAAAGACGTACAAACATATTCGTTTAACACGGACTCACATCGTAATCACATATATTAAATAACATATAACAGTGTGGTGGAACATTTATTTTATTTTATTTTATTTTTATATTTAAATAGTGAATTCTGCGTTTAGTTGCTAATCCCATTAAGTTGCTGCCTTGGGAATAAAAATCTATTTGTTATTATATTATTTTATTTTCATACCACAAATTAGGTTGACCATTATTTTACATACAATTATATATATATATATATATATATATATATATATATATATATATATATATATATATATATGTATATATATATGGTGCATAGGAAAACATTGTGACAAATGCCCAATTGTAAGACAGATCAGTATATATCTTCCAAAATTAAGAGAAATATAGGTTAATTAAAATGAATAGAATGTTGTTATTAATGAAAAACATTACAGCGTTTTCTGATTACTCTACAAATACCCAGAGGCATATACACACATATACGACTATATATATATATATATATATATATATATATATATATATGTAATGTAACTCCCATAATGATAATAAAAATCTAATAGCTACATTGGTTTTACAAGCACTACCCTATCCCGCCGCCTCCTATGTATTTTTTAAACTTCAGCTCAATTTACCAACCTCTACGGAAACATGCCTTTTTTTAAGACAAATTCTACTTAATAACACTAAAATAATACATTTCGAAACCATTTAAAAAAAATAAAAATACTCGAATCTATCTACAGAAAAACACAACCTAAACTTAACAACATCACATATGAAACCAGTGGAAACATTTTTAAATAATTTGCGTAATGCAATGTTGTACTCTGATGCCATCTAGCGTTGTTGAATTTAAAATCGCCAACTACTTACTTGAACAATGCGGAAAAAGTTGTATGCCCGTTTCTTGACCGTCTTTTTAAAATTCTCTTATTTCTCTAGATTTTGTGTTCATTTGCTTTTTATACCTAAGAATGACGACAAATAATCGAAAATGTTCGTGAAACCTTTGAAACCTATGGAACATTTATTATATTTTTTAAATTTTAATACAAAAAAAACGTGAGAAAAATTGAAAAAAGGCTATAATTAAACAGACAAATTTTGTAACTTTTCACAATGTTTCCATATATATATATATATATATATATATATATATATATATATATATATATATAACAAATATATTATATTTGTAGCTCCTCTTAAAATAAGTAGAGCACTCTAAATGGTAGTACAAACACAGCATAGCGTCACTTTCTTTATATGCATCATCGCGTCTTTAATATAAGTAGAATGCCTAGATATCGTGCCGCTTTTAAATGTGTTAACATTATCATTGTTCATCGGCTATTCAAATATTGGCCGCGCGGTTACCGACGTTGGATTTGAGCTGAAAAATACTTGTAATCCAGGGTTACGAATCGTACGACCGGTAGTGAATAGTCATATCTCTATGCTTATGAGTCCTGATTGAAAAGGGATGAAACGTATACGCGCATAAACAATAACAAATATTTATATATATATATATTTAACAGAGTTTGCCCCAAACAAGGCAGGCCGCAACTGTAGATGTAAGGGGCTACTGAGAAAAAAGGGTAAAGATCTTGGGGGGTCAACCTAAATTGTGAGATGTCTGTTCACATTAGTATGAAATTTCTGCATGTCAGTACCGTCAGGAAAACAGGACGCAGAGAGGGAGTTCCAGAGTCCAGCAGCACGAGGACAGAAGCTTTTGGAGTATAAAGCTCTTCGGCATAGTGAATAGATGGAATTTCGCAGATTGTCGGGTTGGTCTACTGAATTTACGTTGTAGCGGTACCAGAGCAGCAAGCACATCATAGCGCAAGTGATTACAGTATTTGTAAGACAGGCACAAGGAAGCTGGAGCTTGGTGGAAAGTGAAGGATCTACTAAGTTGGCGACTCTTTTTTGACTTTGTCTAAGAGGGAGAGACTAGTGGATGATGCCCAGCCCATATGTGGCAACAATACTTCATGCATGGGCGAATGGTGGTTTTGTAGAGATATAGGATAATGTCAGGTGTGAGAAGTTCACTGGCACGGTAGAGGGAGCTCACCTTCTTTGCAGCAGCCCTGGCTATGTCGTCAATGTATTTATGCAAATTCATGTTATTTGTGAAAGTTAGGCCGAGGTGTTTGAATGATGAACTCTCAGGCAGGTTGTTATTTGCCATGACAATCGGCGGTTGAACAGGCTTCTTGTAGTTATTGAAGGAAAGTATCTTTGACTTTGCGGCATTAAAAGTCACCATCCATTTTTGACTCTATTACACTACAGCCTGAAGGTAATTTTCTAAGGATTCGGCCATTGCCTCAGATATGTGCGCGTCGGTTTTGCTCACATGGCGAGAGTAGAGCGTGGTGTCGTCAGCAAATATTCTTATCTCAGTCGCATGAAATCAGGGAGGTCATTTATGGAAATCAGGACCAGTAGAGGTCCAAGGATGGATCCCTGTGGTACACCAGCATTTATGCCACGTTGCTTAGAAGAACGCTCATCGAGGACAATATGGATCTTCTGTTTTGTTATGAAGGATTAAATTATATTACATAGTTGTCCAGTAATACCATATGAGTGCAGTTTTAGGAGAAGCCCTTCATGCCAGACCCTGTCAAAGGCCTTGGATATTTCGTGCTCTACCGCCCCAGCTTCACCTGCCTTGCCCAGTGTATGGTATATGCGTTCAGAGATGACTGTTAAGATATCTGCAGTAAATCGTACTTGTCTGAATCCATATTGATGATCAGAAAGAAGTTTAGCATTAACTAGGTGCCTGACTATAGCTAGATTGATTAATGATTCAAAAATCTATGTAGACTGATTAAGTGGTCGTTTAGTGGATCAGTTCTAACTCCAGAATTCTTGAAGACTGGTACAACAAAGGAAATTTTCCAACTATAAGGGCAACAACATTCAGTAAGGGATGTGTTGTATAGTTTGGAGAGGACAGGGGCCAGCGCAGCACAGCATTTCTTAATTACTATTACTGGTATAAGATCAAGGCCACAGGCTTTGGAGGTGACAAGTTTTTTTATATCTCTGAGATGTTGTGATGACCAGGTTCTCAACTGTGGCTTCGGTCCACAATGGGAATTCAGGGAGGGGGTGGTTAGCTGAGTCCAAAGTGAGGTTTAAGGCGAAAGTAGTTCAGTTTCATCAGTTTCTGTGCAAACAACATCGTTGTGATTTGATAGCGGGGGAATTGTCGATTGTCTATTATATATATATATATATATATATATATATATATATATATATATCGTCATCTTTTTAGTTTTTTACGCAGTTGTCGTAATTATAGAGTTGCGGATATATATATATGTATGTATATATATATATATATATATATATATATATATATATATATCGGGCGAAAGTATGTAAACAAACGGATAATAAACTTTACACGGCTAAGGAAAGCTAAATTTACAAGTAGCTGCAGCATAGCTAGTTATCGTCAAAAACAACAACAGCAGATATTAAATCATACTTATAAAACGATAAAAATAATCATGTATTTCAGACAGACTTTACATCTTAATGGTAGACAACTCGATAACGGAAACCGTGGTCGTGTTCTGAGACTTGTCAAAGTCGATTTGTTTTGAAGAGTCGCAATACGACGAACCACTTGTTAACGAATTACTATTATTAATATATATATATATATATATATATATATATATATATATATATATATATATATATATATATATATATAGGGCAATGTACTATTATTACTGTACAAATACCTAGACACACGCACACACAAACACACACACACACATGGTATTTGGCCTGAAGATGTTCACCCTCTGCGAAGAGTACACCTGAAACATGTATGCATATATGTAACCAATAATGTTTGTATAAATAAACATTTATACTTATCAACACCTTCACTTGTTATTGGACACTTTTTTATAAACACTTGAGTTTCAACAGATTTACATCTACAGAAACTAATACAATACATATACTATACTATATATATATATATATATATATATATATATATATATATATATATATATATATATATATATATAAAATTTTACTTTGAATCCTCTCTTGTAACTTCTCGTGCCTTTTAACGACTTACCTATCTGCATTTTACTTTCTCCGCTGGACTTTTTGAGACCGAACTTTTTTGCAATCGGACATTTGCTTGCATTCGGGCAAGGTTTTGCCTTGTGTTTTTCCCTACAATTTTTATTTTACTTTTTCAAATTTTAAATCTTGGCCTTTGCCAACTTATCTATCCCAGCGATTTCCTCTGATGATAAGATTTTGATCTTTGAAAAGCCTGGCTTAAGGAAAAACTTAACTTGAATAAATTGCCTTTTTGCGGAATATACCTTGCTCTGGGCAACTGAATAGAAAAACGATTTGACTTTTGCTTTTCTAATTCCTTTTCATCGTTCTACATATATATATATATATATATATATATATATATATATATATATATATATATATATATATGTGTGTGTGTGTGACATATCGTTCGTTTTTAACTGTTTAGAGTTGCAGTGTATTGAAATAACGTATTCGTTACACTCATTCGAAATCTCCATTTTGCCGAGAATGTGGTTAATATAATTTATGTATGTATACCGATATGCTTCGAAATTGAAAGATATGAGGATTAATTTAACATGATCTTGGCTGTGGGCGAATTGTATGTAGTGCTTATCCGCTGTGTGACACATGGAATTATATCTAATGGTTTGTTTGTGGTCATTGAACGTGGAGGGGGGGTCTATGATCTCGTTTCTTCAATGTAGATAACCTGAGAACATTTATCCTAGTAAGCAAAATGATTTTATTCGTAGGAATCGTGCGCAGGCTTGATTGTATTTGTAGTGCCTTGCACAGTGAATGTCTTTTTGATGGCAATGTATAAGCACACTTTAAACTGCGTGTTGCACGATCTGTTGACCTAATGAAGGTTATGTCGTAGCCCAGGTAAACCCTGCAGAAATTACACGTAATAAAGGTGCTGTATGTTTCTTTGATCAAATACTACATGGTCGAAGAATTTACAAATTTATCAGTGCTGCAGATTCAGTAAAATTAAACGGATATATGTAAAAGTTGCCTATTAGATTCTACATACAAATAACCCCGTCTATTCTACGTGGAAGCACCAACCATAGTATATATCCGAACAGCATTTTTCAAACGTTTGTAATGAGGTTTTTTATTGGTTTTTCATGATAATTCTATTTCAACCGGAGAGCAACCAATGAAAGGAAGGCAAAGGTGAGTGTCGGCTGGATCAGTGTATATACATTGGTATATATATATATATTACCACAGTCATGATCAGACGCCTGATTATAGCTTTCTTCCATTTTACAATGAATACACCGATATTAACTTTTAATATATTGTTTCTGTATGTACAACACTTAAATAATAAGGACGTCAATATCTACAGCAGAAACAAGATTATAGTGTGTATGCTTCGCATAATAAACTGTTAAAATTAATGTTAATGCAATACCTACTTATTATAAATTTGTAATTTCATTGTGTAATCATTAAATATATACGTAACCTTAATGTGTATACATGGTATGGCAAGAGCATAAAAATAAGACTTTTATCTTATATCCAACCAAATATTAAATGCAGACGTCCGAATATATATATAAACATACATGTGCATTCTCGTGGCACAATCATTTTCGATTTTGTATGAATCATTTAAATATAAAAAATGTTTTTTTACTATTTCTTCCATTTTTCTATTGGAAGAAATATTATAATTTACAATTATGTTTCAGAAGTTAAGGTTATAGATTCCCTAAGAAATCAGGTTCTGTATTATGTTATAATATGTTATGACTTGTGAAATAATGCAAGTACTGCTATTTATCATATTTACGTTTATAATGACCAAATCAATAATGTAATATCATTGATAATTTTTGTCTTTTGTAGCGGGTCGAAAGTAAAATAAATGTACATTTTTTATGCAATAAAACACGCAACAAAAATAATTAAGTAGTTGATAAGAATTAAGTTATAGAGATATCTAAAATACTCGGGATTTTCATTTAGTTATGTTTCTATTTTTACAACTACAATTCTATTGGATAAAATCTGCACGAGCGACAAAAAGAAGAATTTGAAAGAATCTCTTCACTTTTACATGCGCAATTTCACTAAGATTTCTGATTTGATTGACATGAGGATTCGATGAAAATGACAACTCCTACTCTTTGTGTGATGGAATGTCAACATGGTTTTTTCGGAGGTACAAAATAAATATTCGATTTTACCTACGAAAGGGAAACGTTGACATTTCATGTATCACTCGAAAATTACTATTTTATTTTAGATACGGTAATTTTAATAGAGTAAGATATAGGACTTTATTTGTGGATTATTTTCTTATCTTGACTAATCTCATCTGTGATTAAGTTTGATTATTCAAATCAAATAAATTAATAAATTGTAGCATGAATAACCTTTCCAGCCATGTATACACGTACATATCTAGAGGGCACTCAGTTGAAGGTTTCACCCTTTTTCACAACGCTAGAAGCGTTTAAATCGGGAATATGAAAGTCGTAACATAAAGAGGTTTTTCTTAGGTTTTACTTCTATACCTTACCTGAGACACGTTCGTTTATTGCATGCAGAAAATCCAATGCATGTGCGGCATGTTCTTTCAATTTCTACACACACATGTGCGCACACTCTTTTTAACACTTCTAGCACCATGTACGTGTTTTAACGTAAATAATGCCACGACGGTAAACCTTTTTGTGTTTATATAAAATGAATGTTATTTCGAACGTATCGCTTTTGTTTTCTGCTTTGTTTCATGTATTTCTTTATACAATTATTTATGCCGCCTTAATATACAAAAAGACTCAATAGTAACCGATAATAATATTAGAATGTGTACGGTGCATATCTAACAGTAAAAGTAATGATAAAATGATGTTTAGAAACGCAGATTAATGATATTTTATCTGTACACGATCTGTTCCACAACATAAATAAAAATCCATCTGTGTGATATAGATGTTATTACATTCGTGTGGACATTTGCAGTTCATAAAAATATTATTCTCTATTGTAATCCGCTGAAACATATCACAACATCAGCATATAGATAAATATTACATGTGTTATTTATATATTTTAAATTACACAAAAGTTTGTGAATCACTTTGTGGCAAAACTCCAGTTACAAGCATTCCTCATTCCGTGTAATAATAAAAGTAGTTGATATTAATTATAATATGTGTTATACGTTCGACATAATTATTACAAAAAAGGCATGCATTCACATTGTAACAAAAGACGCCATGTAGATGGACGGATCTGCTCTATAGTGCATATATTTTTATTAAAGGAAAATGAATACAATGTTATTAAAATTTACTCAGTGATTCCAATATGAATAGACATGGGGAATGACCTTAAGGATACCGTCTCAGACCATTTACTCGATAATAAAAAATAAAGTTGCTATGCATCACAATTATGTAAAAAGTACTAAAACATCAGATGTAAATATATTTTACAACAAATGCGTCCATGTTGATTTAATAAGCAAAGCACACTTTACATATTATTAATAGTATTTCGCAAATAACTTTTTACGTTAAACAATTAAAAATGTGCATAAATTAGTGATGCAAGTAATTTCAAATTCATAACGTAGAATTGATATTAAAACATTTTTGATTATAAAAAGTTTTTTTTCCAAAAATAACTTTTTTTGCGCATTAATAGGATTAAGCCTTTCATTTTCTATACAAGACGTAATGTACAATAAAGCCTAAAAGTAGTTAACATATACAAGTATGTCAGAGTTTATTGATATTAATAGCAATTCTATAAGCGTGGACATTTCAGGATTTATATTTTGAAAATAAATATTGAAACTTAACATTTTTAAATGTGAATTTCTTATTCTAATATATTTAAATGAGTTAAGTGTCATGAAGCGTTTCCTACAATAACGATGTGCAATCATTTCAAATATAATTAAAAATCTATTTATATATAATTTATAGTATTTTGCTATTTCCTTTATATATTGTTTATATGAACTGAAGTAAGACTCACTCTTACCATTTTCAAATACTTTGCATGGATAACAGCTATATGAGCGTGTTATTAACTTAAAACAAGATTTTGTTAACTTAGTTCACCCCAAACAAGAAAAGTTGCCACTGTAGACGTAAGAAGCAACTGTGAATTAAGGTTACAGTTTAGGAAGTCATCATAAATTGGGAGCTGTCTAGCGAGATGCTTGTGCACATGCTTGTAACAGCTCATGTCTGAATCTACTGTATAGTTTAATTTGATTGATGTTCTGTGCATGGCCTTGTTTATGTAGTGAGTATGAATATTTAATATCATCTCTCAGAACAAGCACAGTCGAAAATATCTCAAACAGTAAAATTATAATTACACTCCTATACAGTATGCTTGAAAATCGATGGCATATCTATATGTTTCGGATCATGTTACATATGTATTTTTTAAATTATTCATATGCTACTCAAACAAATACTGATTAACGTTCTTTATTTTAAACATCTAACGCGTACAATGTGTGTGATAAGCGCGCTTCTATTTCTACAAACAATACAATATCCAGGTGAAAGGAGCGCAGTTAAGATGAGCCTGGGTCTGGTGTTTCAACATACAACAACATAATAATTAGAATTGATACAATACCAATATAGACGAAGAAAATGCTGAGTCTTATGATCGGTAAGAGATCCTCTGATAGCAAACATGGGGCATTAATACAATGTTAGTCTTTATTGTTTTAAGTAGTAATATACATCAGACCAAATACAGGTAAATGAATATGATCCTTGCTAACTGAAGACTACGTAGAGAGGTAAATGGGCCACAACGATAATTAGACGAGTCAGTTGTATCACGAAAGAAACTCATACACACAGAATACCCTTTAGACACATAACACATCATCCCGAATATATGATACCAGGTGTCCAAACACTCTGTCTACGGTGTATATGCTTTTATAGAGAGATCGCATGTGATCCTTCTTGTATTGGTTTAGAAATTGTTTCTTTACGAATCAATGCTTTTACATATTTGCCAAGTTTATTAAGGTTTTTATTGATAAAAATCGGAAAATTTTATTTTAAAAGTATTCTGTAACTATTGTAATTTTGCGACATTAGACAGCAGGAAGTTCATACAATTACTAATATAGTACGCAGCATAAAATAGCCGATATTCTCTATTACCTTTCACCATTTGCACAAGTAAACTAAATCAATAATTTAGTTTGCAAAATACACATCCGTTTGATTCTTAAAAAGTGTGAATAGATATTAAACAAATAACTCCAACACTTGGTAGAGTAAAGTGTAATCAACGCAATTATTTAAAACACGATAGCAATTGATTTCGAAAATGTCGTCATCGTGTGTCTGAAAATGTTGCTTTTTAGCACTATAAACACGATTAACATTAAGTCATAAAAAGACTTATGCAATCTTAAGCAATATTTGTTCGTTTGGGGGAACAATCACCAAACTTTAAAAAATAACACTACTGCCAATCTTCATTCTGTCGTTTCTAAGCAAACATTAACTGTTGTATACACATCTGTTACACTGAGATTAATTTTATTTCGAATAAATCTTCAGTTTAATTATTAATTACCAAAAACCTTTAATACGTATATATGCAATCGACATATACGTTTCCTTAACAAACTTTTACATGTGCGGGTAAAAAATCATAAGAAATTGAGACGATCAATCTTATATTTGGCGGATAGTGTACAACCTTATATTACTTTATTTATAATTTTATATAAGAAAATAGGTTACTTATATATGTTATGAACATCATATTTTTAAGATCATGTAAAACATATTTTTATTTAATAAAACGATCTACTGTATTATTGATTAAATATAAACATGATATTAGCTGAATACTAGCAGGACCTGTTCTCCGGCGTTGCCCGGCATAGATATGAATAAAATTAAAACATATAAGCATTAGACTATTAATTCGTCAAAAAGCAATTGTAATTATGATGATTGAAGTAGGATTTATCGATGTTTTGAATGAAACAAAATAGAGTTCTCTATGTTTTTGATGACTGCCCCCTCTACATTTGTAAGAGGCAGTTTATTCCAAATAATAAATTCCACTGCCCCCTACAAGTAAATATGATCCAAGAATATGCATGAAGCCTTCCAAAGTCAGTGAAGAAAAATACTTCCAGATTGAGGACATTGTTATCTCTATCCGGAATGCCCATTTTGGTGGGAGATTGAATTTACTAAAATTTAAAATCGACGTTTCATTTAACTCTGGCCTTGACTTAAATATATGGCAATTGATTTAAGGAATGTGTTGTGGTTATTTTATTTTCGATTTGTCGACTGTTAACCAATCTTGATTTTACCATTGACTTTGTTGTTGCTATTTCGTTGCCTCTCCACAAGGAGATTCTTATACAATGGTGATATTTAATGTGTTAAAAATGCATCTCCTGGGGAAAAATTGCCGCACGGTTTCTTCTAAAATTGACGAATTGTTTAATAAAGAGAAAGTAACAAAAGAATTACCGAATATTAGTAGCAGTTTTAGCGTCGAAGAAAGCATGTGAAAAGTTATGAAATAAATTTGAATAATATTCGGTATGAATTAATATCGAATGATGTTCGATAACTAGGAAAATATAGAAGGAAAAAAGATTTAAAATATTATTCTGGGCTGTGTTCGAAATGTATTTCGAAACATTTTACCTGTCGTGAATTAGACAAAGGAACGTTATTCGTAACTGACGTATTATCATAATAATAAAAAATATACTTAAATAAACGACGAATGCTAATTTAAATAGAATGTTCGCAGAAAAACTGTACACATCTGTTTAATGTGTATTGCCACGAAGGTACTGTTGAGTGCAACGATTATTTAATTCGGCGGAACTGCAAACACGTATTTTATAAATTGATCTAGATGAATACAGAGATAGAGAGGGGAAGAGGTAAAGAGAGAATGGACGGTTATAATAGGTAAATTTAAAGGAAAAAAAGAAAACGTGTTACGTTAAATAACCCTCCGCCAAATAAAAAAGAATAATACCTAACGTAAAAATAAACACACGAATATTAGATTAATGGTAGATATGTCTGGATGGTCAAAAGTCAAACAATGAACTTATCTTGTATGTTAATTATTAGTGGAAGGTTCGTAGAGAAACTGATAATACGTGCTTCCATGGAATTGATATCAACAATTGAATATTGTCAAAATAAACAGTTCAGTTCGTTTTACATTGTAAGTATTTTGAAACAGGTGTTAAGCCTTAAACGTAGTATTGTGTAAGTGTTTAGAAAATAATCAAATTATACCTGAGCAATCAAAGATTGCTCAAGGAAATGTCTATAGTCGATTCGATTAAGAGATTGTTGCCGCTCTTTTAATCAAAGTACACTATAAGTGATTTAGTTCGTTAAATGTAATCCGTGTTACTATGACAATATTATAGGAGAAGTTCTGGCTACCATCTCTATGGAGTATGTTTTGGGGAGAGTCTGAGATGCTGATCTAAAAGTAATATCTATTGTTAGATGGCGAAAATAACTATACATATCTTCAAACACGTCTAAGTTGTGAGTTTAGTAACCTATGATAAATGTGGTTATTTTTTTACTCACGCCAAAGGCACAGGGGAAAATGTTTTCACTTTATATATACATATATATGGATAAAATAAGGTCGCTTTACAGATTTTCTCATTATATTAGTATTATGGAAGCTTTCTACATAATCAAGAACATAAATCAGTCGCGAAACTGTAAACTTTCAGTTAACAAGATTAAGAAAAGGCCATGAATCCCTATGGTTCCGGAAGTTATTTCATGGAAACATTGATAACTCTAAAACTATTAATCCGATCAGACTAAAGTTGTGCATGGCTGTTACTAATATTAAAGAGCATCAGATCCATGCATCAAATTTGGAATAAAATAGGATGTTGAAATATTGTCAATAGTCAGACTATGACTGAAGTATTCAATATGAAGATCAAATGCAGGGTTCAATGACATATACGATGCGGGTTTTGTTGGATACAACAATCACAATGTAGCGAGTCTCTACGATGAATAGAACCGCTGTTATCGCCAATAGTGTAACTTTTACATTTTCCGTAACCTTTACATTGATATTTGACTACAATATCCGAAAATGTAATCAGTTACAACTTGATCGATATTTTGAGAAGTATGATTATGCCTACAAAGAAACAAGCCAACAAACCAACTCGACCGAAAACATAACCTCAAACTGTGGAATGTAATAAAATTAATAATTACTTAAATAGTATTTTTTGCGAATACTTCAGGTGTCATCTCATATTTAATTAAGCTGGGAAAATAACATAAGCGCAAACAAAATTGAAACGCTTGACTCATAGACAAAATCGTTTATTAGCACATAATTTGTGACTCACGTCAACATGATAGGCAAATTATGTCGTTATTTTAAACGTAATTACTTTAGTAATGATTATAATTACTGAGCTAAAGTTTACTTAAGGGCGATACTGGACGAAGAACACCGTTTTCGATGTTATCTCATGGCGGTCTCCCTGGTTTTATCGGAATTCTAAACATGTTGACCGTATTCAGATCGGCATCTTACATCTTATCTATTATTACGTAGAAACATGCGTTGGGGATTAATGTATTACCGGTAAACCAGGTTGACATACCAGTCTCGTCAAATTACTAACGTGAAGTAACATGACGCTGGGTATCTTCTTAAATCAGTGACCATTTGACATAACCAGGTGCTGAATATACACACTACATTTAAGCATTTAAATGAGTATCCGCCTTGCTTGAAACTATCACATGCAACAGACTAGCGTCCTGTCATAGGGATTGTCAAAAACACCTGGTTCGCCTAATGCTATTAGACTGGATATAGTTATAGACTAAGAATGAGATGAATCCCTTCTTCCTACAAATACAATCACTGCTCCTATTGATATTACTATTACTACTTCTCAATCGACGTAGACTATTTATAAATTATGATATTCAATAATGTCAGCGGCCGGTTTGATTTCAAATACATTTGTAGGATTGTTTATTCTGTCTTCCAGCGAATAGCTTTTCTGCATGGGCACCTGTCTGCTTCATCTTTCTTCAAGGGAACATATTTTCTCACTTACATGGTGTCGTTGTGTGTAACTCATTTAAAACGTGAGTATCTCTCAGCTGAATTTTACTTTTCAAAACAAATACTTCACATAAGCTTAGTGAACTTCAAAAAAATCTAAATGCAGATGTATTTCTGTACTTTTTGATATTAATTTATGTTGTCAAATAAAATGTGTCTTGCGTAGAAAAACAGTACTTTAATAATGTGCTCCTTTGAGGGAACAAAAAAAGATATCAACTAGTTGATATGAAGTGTACGATATATTTTATAAAAATAACAATAAATAAAATATATATAAAACATTATGGATAAAATGAAATAAGAATTAACTGTTAACAGAATGAAAATATAGTTTATATGATCAATACATTCAATTTATTATCGGTTTAATAAACTTAGTAAACAGGATGCTATTGAGAATTCGAGCAATTTTGAATAATTTTAGAAATAAATCAATGGCCGTAATGTCAAACAAATATTTTGTCAGTTAGCCAAAATGATAATGGAATATAAGTAGAAACGAAAACGATGGAAGCAGAATATTATTCGCGACATGTAAGCAAATTATTGAAACAAACAGTATCACATATTGTGATGATGTCAGATTTTCATTTATGATTAGTAGGTGCAAATGGTTTAAGAAGGTATAGTATTTTCAGAAAACATAAATTTACAGCCCGGGACAGTGTTATAGACTATCCAGCACTCCGCAGTGTGTGTAGATTTAAAGGCAGATTCGAAGGAATCAGATGGAGAAACCTCATTTATAGATTATGTCTATGTTGTAGAGCGAACAAATGATTTACTTTTTGAAATTTATGACACTAAAGTTTCTTTTCTCTCGATTTCTCTTTTTCATGCGACTACAACGAAATAAAAAAATATTTCTTTAATTGCGTGTGGAAGATTTTTCCTATCATACTATCAGAAATGCAATTGACATGTATTTATTTTAAGTTATTCTAAAGAAGGGTCTTGACATACCGGTTCAACTGTGTTCTCACAAAGTAAAACATATTTAATCTTTGATGAATCACAAACATATTTTACCATTTTTGACAATCGCTAGCCGTAATACATGCCTTCTGTTTTGTTGTTACGCGTTTTCTTTTTCAAGCCAGAGAGAGAGAGAGAGAGGAAGAGAGAGAGAGAGAGAGAGAGAGAGAGAGAGAGAGAGAGGAAGATTTTTTTAAAATAAAAAAATTATAAATAAAATAAAATAAATTTTTATTTCAAATTTAAATGCTCCATTTTTATGGAGCATTTAGGCGATTTAATACAGACCCTAACAAGTGAGATTTGAGATATGGCAGCCACTGTGGCGAGCTCGTTGAAGAGGGGAAACATTTTTTAGGGAAATCCGTCATTTACTGAGAAAAGAAGATGGATGACACAAAATAGAAGAAGGAAGACGAAGGTCATTTCTGACTTTGAAGTTTTTACAAAAATAAGACTCCCTCCTAATTCTATCATTTTTTCTTTTTCTTCTTTTTTCTAAACATATTGGAATGAAAAAGACAAATTACCGGACTGCATTGCTATATAAAAGATGATATGAACATCTGGTGCTGAATCGATAGATTTACATTTTATTAAAATAAATCTGTAATATCAAATTTTCAGGAGAGTGTTCGACGTGGTACATGTTCTTCGTTGTTTGTTTTCATCATATATTAAACAAACAATAAAGAGCAACACATATCAAAGCAAGACTTCTGCCGTGTCATTATTGCTGCTTTACATTAAATCGTATTAAGTTTGTTTTGTTCTATCATTTGTAAACCTGTCTTGAAAAACATAAAAGGAAATAAAATCAAATCTTAATCAATAGAAGGGATGAAGACACGAACAATTATTGGATGTTATTTATAAATGATTCTACTCTTATTCGAAATTCTTTCATCAAATACATCCTGTTTTTAATAAATATTAACATGTAAAAGTTTGATGTCTTTATTTGAAGTATATCCATTACTTTTCAATTACTTTGTAATATACGTGAGAATATTGTTTATGCCTGGTAAATGACATAATTAAATTAGTAAATGCATGACACTGACACATTGTCTATGACCAACAGATTTTAAGAATGTTTACCAAATTTTATAGCCATGGACTCTTAGAATGAATTATTAAGTAATACCTTTATTCATTACGTCAAGAAGTAAGACTGCACATATATAAAATTAAAAATACAATTAATCTCTAAAATTATACATTAGAGTCAAATAAAAATTATCCACGAAATACTGTTTCATTGCCTAAAAAATTTCTGATAGATAAAGCGTATTAATAATTTAAACTACTCATAGTCGTGTTGATGTCAAACTTAATGTATCCATAGCCACATAATTTTACATTTATTATCTATATATATTTTATATAACTACTTATATACATATTACATTTTACATCTATTTACATAGAGAAATTATATAAAAAAACATTTTCCCGCCGACAGTTCTGGCTCCGATACCTACTTCATTTTGTTACATGAAACGGTAAAAAGAGAGCATGTTTAAACATTAATTTTGAACAATATGTTCATTACTTTATACTTAAGTACGAGGTGTGAATAAAAATAGCTACAGAGAGATCTGAATAAATTTTTTTAAACTATTCCCTATATGAATAAATATCAGTTATTTTAAAGAATGTTTTATACGTACAGCTGGTACTTAATATATAGTAGCGTATAAAATAAAAAGAAATACACAATAAAAATGCTAGAGCTTTCCTTTTAAAGTTATAATTCATACACAAACTTTGCATTTAGATCAAACTATTGAATGTACTTAAGAGAATCAAAGAACGAATTAAGAATGAGTTTTTTATTAAAACAAGTCTGTGCAATATTTTATATACAGCGGATGATTATTTTATTTCTGCAAGCACTTTAAAGAAAAGATGTAATCCTTGCAAGCAATTTAATAGAAGGATTTACACGATTTTTGAGGTTAATCTAGTGTAATTTCAATTTGAAAATTATACGTTCGTTAAGTTTGTATATCGATGTGTAAATATTCGAGACATTTCACATTCATGTCTATAGATATAGATATGGTTGCAAATGATTCTCTTTTCGCCGTGCTTAAATAGTATCGTAAAGATACAAACGACACAGACTTGTATTTGATTTGCAAAGAATGAAGAGAATATATTATGATTAAAAAACAGAAGAATTACAAGAACAGTGACATATAGCAATGAGGAAAATTGAGAAATAGTGTAGCATTGTGAAGCGAATACAAACGTGAACAAACATCGATTTAAGTGATATTCACATTGACAAGGATTGGAAGAGCAAATTAAAAGTAATGGATGATTTATTTTCTCAAATTGTGCGACCAGCGACCACTTATGAATATTCATTATAGTTATAAAATGCTTCGCAGTAAGCTGCATCGGTAAGGGTTAGGGTCGGAAGATTGAAGAGAAAGGAGTCAGGTTTAAGATAAAAAGAAAATATGTGAACATTTGACTTGGTAATAGGCTCTGAATAAACAAAACTGAGACGACGAATACAGGCTTGAATACAGTGAATTATTCACACCCACACAAGTCAAGGATAGATTATGTTCGCTATTTGATTAAAGCCAAATCAAATCATTTAATAGTAAGCAGTGTAATAAGAGAGAAATATGATCATGTATAATGTGAAAATTATATTCAACCATAGAAGTATCATTTTGATATATAATAATGGAAAAATCTTATTATGTCTCCATTGAATACAGAGAAAAACAAAAATAAATCCTCGTGCTACAAGATCAGGCTGTCTGAAGATATCGGCTTCCTGACTCAAAATGCGCCTAACATAGATGTATTATGTTTCTCTTTGTAAATCTCAATAATGTTCTGCAAAATCGAAAACCCCAAACAATATATTCCCTGCCCCCGTTTCCCCCTAACTACACCCGCTACACCGACTCCTCTCCCTCCTTTCCTCGCTTTTATCCAACCAAACACCATTAACAAACACTTGACCATATTAAGAACTTGAAGCTTAAAAACGTTTACCACAATCACCAGATTCGGCATTAAATAAGCCGAAACGTGTTCATATCCCGTGAAACAACACAATCAAACCAAAAATGCATAAGTTATAATGTAATATAAGATACGCTTCAGCCGCTTTTATAACATGCAATCCCAGAACTATTAATGCAATAGTAATACTGCCCAACCTAAATAAATCACAAATCATGTTCATACGATGTTCAAGTGTAATTTCTCATGGTTGACAAATATCATGTTTAGTACATTTCTAGAGTTGATTCTTGCGGTATATAAACCACTTTTCATGTGACTTAACGGCAACTAGCAGTCAGTAAGTAATTCTGATAGAAGTTTTCAAGCTTAACTTTCTTAATATCTAAAAATGTAATATTAATGCTGCAAATGCAAATGTATGTCTTGATTATATTACATCATTTATTTTATGCGCACATTTCATAAACAAATAGTTTACAAATTATAGATTATATTCAGCATAGAGATAAGAAGCTGACATATACTATCATACGAGGTCAGAGTGGAACTGGGAGTTATAGTAACAAAGCGGTGAGTCTACACTTCCACAAACTCTTTAAAAGTATGAGAAAAATGTTCTGCTCTGAGTTTCTTCACGGAGCTGTTCCTATACTAATAGAAATGGTGGAGTTTTAACTTACACGTTCAATCCGATTTGCATGCTAACATAGTAATGCTTATGAAGAGAAATTGCCTTCTATAAATTTCAAAGACATTTGCCTGGTCTGGAGTCATTCATACTAAAAACCAGTTTGAACCGGCAATTGTAGTAATAGATATAAACGAGCTAGTTCTTTTCGCAAGACATTATTGATACCATTTCTGAGTTTTAATAGAAAAAAGGCTTTTTGCAAAGGGGAATACTGATAGTTGAAGATACGCTGTCGAATAAAGTGTTTATTGAAAAGAAACATCTGCCGGTTGACAGGCAAATTGGTGGCCTAAGCTTAACTTAATTCGGTTATTTTTGCAGCCACTTAGAATCATCAACTGGTGAGAACTAATGTTACACCAGAGGGTGAGATACATATACTAATACACTGGTCATAGAAAAAAGTTTGTCCTGATGCAATAGAAATTAATTAAGTATATATGAAAAAATAATCATCAAATATAATAGAATTTCCGCAAGGCAAAATCTTAGAAACAATTTACGACTGACACAAAATCACCGAGAAAAGTTAAAATTACACATGCTTCTGGATTTCTGCTTGTAATTATAGAGTTAACCTTTTAATTCAGCAATAAATAAAACGGTTGAATATTATTTATAATATACGACATATTTTTATATTAATCAGTCAATTTATATTTATGTAATACTCAGGAAGCGTAAAGTAGATTTCTAATACAAAATTCAACTTAAAATGTTATTATTAAGAGATGTTTAATCTTAATCCACAATTCTGAAAGT
The DNA here is from genome assembly GCA_963556195.1 of Sepiola atlantica. Classification (NCBI taxonomy): domain Eukaryota; kingdom Metazoa; phylum Mollusca; class Cephalopoda; order Sepiida; family Sepiolidae; genus Sepiola; species Sepiola atlantica. The sequence goes on along the minus strand of OY744517.1, from coordinate 112,870,519 downwards.
AGAAGTAACATCTGGTAATAGTCCAGGATAGAACTGGGTAAAAGTCACGGTGGAAAATTTAGAAAGAGAAATTTATAAGCACGGAAATGCGACAAATATGACAAGTATACAAGGTTGCATTATCCGTAGAGTGAGACATACTTATAGCTATAAGTATATTCACAGTGTCATATCCGCACACCAACCAGAACCGGTTGGAATATTTAGAAATAGGAAATTCGGAATAATGTACAAGTGTAAAATCTGTAAAAACAGTAGAGATAGAGCGGGGTCAAGAAATTATCCCATAGTGTCGAGTCCGTCCAAGCTTTAATTACTCCTAAAAAAGTCAGTAATTTTAATTTCGTGTCGTTTGTGTTGTGAAGCCTTTTTTCGATCAAAGGATTTCGTGTTAGTGGCTGCGTATTATGACATTGAATATATAAAATAAGCGATGGAGCCAGCAGACTACTGAAGCATCTTCTCCATAAATGTTTTTAATTCAAACTGATTCTTGTTTACCATTTCCTATACATTTCAAAATAATAATAACACTTTTATTTTACTAACTCCTATCGCGGTTTGATATTAATTGCCGCAAAGAAGAAAACAAGGCAAGAAATGAAAATGAATATTCCCAGGAGTAAAGCTCATTTCAATAATTTTAATTAGAATGAGTTTTTTCTTTTTTTTTAGATAAATTGCTAATAAATGTGACTAGATGAATACGTAATAGTTTATTGGTAAGTAAATATTTCATGCAATATATTTATTTCTATTTCATAACGTCATAATTATCACTGTTTATGTTTTGATATATTGGTCTTTGATAGCAGTTAAAATTACTTTGAAATCTTTAATAAAAATACACATAAGCAATGCATTTATTTTAATAAATATTGAAAAATACATTGAATTGCAATGAATATTCTTATCTTGTATTTTTACATTGGCACTATAAAAGAATACATTGTCAACCAATGTATTGACATAGTGCTAAGAATGCATCGAACAAGACCTCATAGTGTTTATCTTGAATTTATGTTATAGAAAAGTTAGTTTGGTACGTTATACAAGCTTGTTTTAATATATTTGCCTATGTATTAACATTAATATTCTTACACATGTGTATCTTGATTTTGGCTACTTTCCTATATGGAAGCCTATCTTACAATACTTCAGAATCTATTCGATGTGTAAATATTTATTCCGCACATCTTTTTCCCAACTAAACCATGATTTATTAGGATTTATTCAACACAAAACTGTTGATTGAATACAAAGTCTGTAGAAGTAGTTACTTATATTTATAATAAACTACTGTGTTTGACCTTGTTTTTATAGTCAGCTATAAATGTATATCCAAAATCTGCATATGGGAATCTTCTCCGGAAATGATGCATATATTCAGAAGATATATGCTCGTTTTGTTTGCTTTCAGTAGATTTTATATATTTTCCGTCTCGACACTTTATCCCAAGATAGTTTTCATAAAAACGTATACGATATCTTCACTCTGATACTCCTATTTACTACAATGATAACCCACTTATGCATGAAAGTCTTCTTCAAAGAACCATTTCTTCGTATCACCTTTATTATTTATTTTTTTCTTAAATCTTGCTATTGCTTGGTAGGTACATCTTTAGCCTAAATACGAAACGCTTCCTTCATCATTTTTCAAAGCATAGGATTTACGTTTAAAAACGAACTTAATCTCGCGTCACGCCGGATAAATTCCGCTACTAATCTGCCTTTCCTTTTTTGATATTTTACCGATTTTAAGAGGCTTACAAAGGATGTTCATTATCGATGAGCAAAAGTACATACTCAAAAAGTAATCAGTCTTTTCAGCCAATAATACAATTGCTCACTTGCATTATTCAAACGTAAATCTTTGTAATTCCTTTTTATTCATATATTTCCATTGTAATAAATAATTTTCAAATTATATTAATTATAAAACAACGCACATTATACATATTAATAATGGAGTTTATGTATCTGTCTGTCTGAAGCCGAAACTCGCCAGCTTCATTATATACTATGAAAATACCGCCGCAAGCATTTGAACTTCTAATAAATTAGTATTCGCAGATATACACTAATGATTGTTTTCCTCAAATTTAAACATGTATTTACGCAATTTTGCTCGATAATAATCTTACTTATAAATTATGATTATTGAATCAAATTGTTTAATTAAAATAATAATTGATTTAAAAATTAATGAGTTACGTAGTTATTTCATCTACGCCCAACTGATTAAACGGCGTTAATCCATTTAACGACCTCCCTCCGTCAAATTAATACGGACGCAAGACGGCGCGTATTTTCAAATGTCAACAAAACATTGGCATTTAACCGTGTGACTTTAAAACGTTCTGAGTTTGTTTATTTTCTTAATCTTATTAGCCATCATGTTTTAAAACACACATTTATTGAATCAAACTGTTTAATTAAAATAATAATTGATTTGAAAATGAATGAGTTACGTAGTTATTTCATCTAACATCCAACTGATTAAACAGCGTTAATCCATTGAAACGCCCTCCCTCCGTATTTGATTTCTGAATACTTTCATATCCAATATTATCATTTTTTCACGATCTTACCTGAATTTATGATTCCATGTTTTATTTATTAACAAAAAAGATGTGATTTTCTTTCTTTACTGTCAACAAAAAAATAACACATTGTACTGGGAAACTATACAACTGATTTTAGAATCAAATTGTTTAATTTAAAAAAGGTCATTAAAGAAACAAACACACACACAGTGTTCACTGTATTTGATTTTTTGTTGCTTTTTTTCTTTTAGGACCCGCGCTAACTTTGACTCCGTCGTTAGGGTTAGGGTCAAGGTCAACGTGGGGGTTAGAGTTAGGGTAAGGTTTTCTTTTTTTTCCTTTTTAATTTAAAATATTTATGTTAAAAAATGGGGGAAGGCGGTCAAAACATTTTTTTCTTGTCTTAACTAAAATTATTTCTATGTATGGGTGAGGGTAAAATAAAAAGAATTGAGGAAGGGGTGCAAAAAATGTTCTTTCTTTTATTTTAAAGTAAAAAATATTTCTATTTATGGGGGAGAGTAAAACAAACATCGAGGTAGGGTCGAATTTCTTTTTTTCTTTATTATCAACTAAAAAAATTCTTGGTCAAAAAAAAGAAACTCAATATCTAACCACCTAAGAAATATGACTGGGGCTTCATCAGTTTACGCGTGAGCGTTCATTTCTGACGCGGCAGCCTAGAAAAAATATGCGACCGGAGGGAGCATATATTTGCTAGTTTTATTAATTTAGCTTTTTGAGCTTCATAACGTAGTATCCAAATAAAGGTTTAAATTCACCCTGTTACGTACGACATTTAATTAAAAGCAGACACACTTCTCTGAATAACAAAATAGATTCTATAGTTTCATTAAGCGGCTACATTCTTTTACGTTAGATTCTCGAGTCATTACCACATACACTCGAAGAGGGTTGGTTTCTTGCCTAACATGTGATTCGTTTTCATCCATGAGATCGTAGCGACGAGATTGATTAAGACTCATGGCGAGATATAGTTTAATCGTAACTTGACTTTTACCGATCCTGGTTTTAGGATATAAAGAAACAGAATAGTTATGTGTTATTTAGAACTAATCAAAGCTGATCAAGTAACGGAAGGCTATCTTCCTAGACATTATGATCGCCTTTCGGGGGAGGTGATTTTATTGACATTTGCTTCATGCACCTTAATCGATGAGTATATATTTATGGGGCCGAGTAAAATTGACTTTTTTGGCCCCTTAGAATATATATTTATTTTTACGGTTAAGTTTGTTCAACTGCAATCGCACTGTTTCTGTCTTTTTGGCTAATTCCTATAAGAGTCAGGGTTATTCTAGTGTTATTATTTCACGTATATACACATATGAAACTATACGATTATATTATCTATTTGTATAGATTTTAAGCATTTACTTCAATATTGCTTAATATGTGAGTAAGGCTTAAGAGTAGTAGTATGAAAATATATCTATGGCAATTAAGATCACAGGTACATATATGTCACATTCCTGCAGGCAATCATCAGGCTAATAGTTTATATATATATATATATATATATATATATATATATATATATATATATATATATATATATACTATTTATAAATAAATATTAATTATTTTAATACCTACAGACATCAATGTTTCATGCTAACGCAATCTTCAGTGCAGGTAACTAATTCTACACGGTCGGCGGGCGCGAACACTGATCACAAATCGCCACTGATTTGTAGTCAAGAGTCTTAACCCCTCAGCCATAGACGATTAGTTAATAATTATGGAGGAATTTAACTTTGTAAATAGCGAATTGGCGACTAGATTTACGCAAGCAGCTAGAGTGATCTACGAACATATTCGGATCGTGCATGCAGCTATTAGTACTGCTTGTTATTAGAGTCACTCAAGAGTGCCCGGCCTTTGGTGAAGGGGGCTAATAATAATATTTATTAATAAATATTAATGTTTTTAATACCTACAGACATCAATGTTTCATGCTAACGCAATCTTCAGTGCAGGAAGCTAATTCTCAACGGTCGGCGGGCCCGAACACTGATCACAAATCGCCACTGCTCTGTAGTCAACAGTCTTAACTCCTCAGCCTTAGACACTTTGTTAATAATTATGGAGGAATTTAACTTTGTAAATAGCGAATCGGCGGTTAGATTTACGCAAGCATCTAGAGTTATCTACGAACATGTTCGGATTGTGCATGCAGCTATTAGTACTGCTTGTTATTAAAGTCACTCAAGAGTGCCCGGCCTTTGGTGAAGGGGGCTAATAACAATATTTATAAATAAATATATATATATATATGGGGTTGGGGTGGGGGCGTGTGTTTTTATCTAGATGAGATATTACTATAAATAAAGAGATAAAGAGAGAAAGTCAAAGAAAAATAAAGGAAAGAAAAAAGAGTGCGTAACGTGAACAAATAAGATATGTGTATTTAAAGAATAATACGCCAACAATTCTATTATTGTATGCAAATATTTACGTTTTAGGATATTAACTTCTAACTGAAATATTAGTTAATATTGCCTGATAAAATGTTAATTTAATTATTGAAGGATATACGTTTATATCTGAATATAAGTTTACGCACATAATTTAACGAATAACATTAACATGCGTAAACACGACTATTGACATTAAAGCTGCATTCATTTGATATGCTTATTTATTGCTTAAAATTTGCTGCTATCCGTGTAGATTGAAAGCCATCCAGCATATAGCAATTAGCTGTCACTAATTTGTTCTTATTAATTGGTCTGATCGATTGGCATCCATTTCCGGAACAAACCCACACCATTTTCCCATTCGGTGTCGATTCATTAAATCCTCTTCTAAGTTTCAACTAATCTGCAACAGCATTTTTTCTTATGACCTGAATAGAATTAATATAATTTGCTTGTTTCAAATTAATGCGTTTCGTGGCCAGCTATCTTGATTTGCTTTTACTATATATGGTAATTCATTAGTGATTCTGATGAGACCATTTACTATATCTCTAATATTTTTAATTATATCTGTAGATATACCAAATGCTATATAAAGATTAAACTATGACATGAATTGCGATCAAGAGGAGAACTAACTAGCTAGAGCTGTCAAATATTAATAGAAGATATTGAAGTCATTATTATCAAAATAATGTAAAATTTTATCTCGATTTGTCAATTTATTTTTCGTCAAATCATTTATGTTGTTGCCATAAGAAAATACATCGTACATTTAATTCAATTTTTTAACTGATTTTGAGGATATTTTTTAACTGATTTTGAGGATATTTATTTAATCTGAAAATTTCTTGTTTTGTTATTCTTCGTTCGCTTTTCTCCGTATTATTTTGTTATAAAATATGCCATATTTTGTGATTGAATCTAAATTCTCTAGGTTAGTTTCCAACACCATATTTTGTAAAAGACTAGTGTCTTACGAAATGAATCAGGTGCTACTATACAAGATAAACAATGTATCCTGTTATAAAGATAGGATTTACAAACTGTTATATATAAAAGGACAATTTTACACAACCTTCCCTCGGAAATCTTGTAAGTATATGTGTTAAATATACTTACATGTTGTTTTAGTATCATGTTGAAAGTAGGAGTTTCAAATGTTTAATTACGTATTTTAACATTTGATCCGTAGCGTTTTAAGGCGCAATTTCTAAGAATGCTGTAGGTGAGGATAACGCTTAAACATTGAGAATATTGTTCTTTATATAGATGTAAACAAATTTATTACGAAAACCTAATACATATTTTAAGTCTCGAGTTCGATAGAAAAAATCCCGAGTTCGACAAGGTACACCTGCAAAAGGTCGGAGGTGACATCGGCCGAAACCTTGAGATAAAAACACCCAATATGAGAACAGTAGTCTGAATATACCAAATTCTACGAATTATCAACCCTCATATCAAAAGTGTTGAAGCATATTTAAAGAAAGTATACATATTAAAATAAATGAATAAATACGTCAATATTAAAAAGTCAAAACATATAATTGAAAAAGTAGGAAGACCTATATTTATGGTAATTCTTAAACTTAATAAACTAACATAGGTTAAGCAATATATAGTCTTCAATACGAATGCAACTTATCTAAACAAGGGAAATCAAATCAAAACTGTTGTAAGAGAGTGCTTATAATCATTTCTAAAGAAAATGTTACGGTAACTGTTAATAACCTATAAATTATCATAATGGTGCTAATAAGATGTAACAATATATAAAATTAAACATATTACAAAATTAATGATATATAATTATAATCATGCTTCGAAAATCAGCACTCAATGTTTATCCATATGTAAGCGCGTTTCACAAAAGTCATTTTATTTTTACTATGATATCACAGTTAAATGTGACAAACTTTTATGATTTATTTCATCAGCATATCGACTTTCTCAATTCCAATTCAGACAAATGTCAAGTGGAGATATTTCAATTTCAATGAGTGGCACTATGTTTTTTGGCACTCAGACTATCACAGAATATAACGTTTTATTCTTAGTTTTTAACTTTTATAATATTAACCACAAAATATTGATTAAGTGAACAAGAGTGTAAGTACAATAACATTACGCTTGATAAACAAGGCTGTCAAGCGAACGAAGATGTCACGTATAGTTGTACCCACATTGATCAAAAAGAAAATATATTTATCCTATTAGTATTGGTAATTAAGTTCCAGATTGTATATACTTAGGGTTCTGTCTATAAAACGAAGAAGTTGCCCAACAAGGATACAAACACACAAACAGCGGCACAGTTTTTTGTGTAGATATTTGTAAATATATATATATATATATATATATATATATATATATATATATATATATATATATATATATATATATATACACCGGGCATCTGTGAGAATGTTTTAAAGAATGCAAATATATATATATATATATATATATATATATATATATATATATATATATATATAGCATAATATAAAATGAAGTAATAAAATAAGGTGCGAATCAAATTTGATTAGAATTCAATGTTCAGGCAAAGTACCTAATCAAACGCCAAAACTGAGCATTATGACTAATTGGCACCATAATGCTATACCTAATAATTTTTCTATCCATCTTCCACCTCAGCAAGCCGAAAATGATCTTTCAATGGTAGTTAACGATAACGCTAACAATAATGTACAATCAATTAACCAACCTAATCCATATCATGAAAATACAGTAAATAGAAGTAGACCCGTGAATAGGAATATAAATGGCTCAGGTACACTAGTGAACCCTAAGATACACACTTATAGTGGTGCCACAGCAAATTTAATTTAAACCCGCATATCTATGCATAAGTACTCCTTCAATAGCGATGTCGGCAATAACAAAACATTACTTACTACTTTAGTTTAAAATTTAAGATCCAAAAATATTTCTCACAGTATAAAATGGTCCATCCTAAAAAATTAAACTCTTATAACCCAGGATCTAGATCTTGTGGTCTATGCAACTCAGAGGCTGTGAAGATTGCCACTGCACCTAAACGTTTAAATTTAATCAACTCTAGAAATGAATTAGTTTCAAAATGTCGACATAAGAGGAAATTCAAGTATGCACAATGGAGCCCACCACCAATCCACCATAGCTGTTTTTGTGAGTGTCGGGACCGAGGTTGCCCAATTTTGGAAATGTGTTTGTTAAATCATTCGTGCCTAAAAGGTTTAGATGTTAAAAATGCCTAAATATCTCTTTAAATTTTTTTAAAGTTGAAAAAGTCTCAATTTTGTAATTCTAAATATTTTAACAACTTCTTAATTTTAACAATTTCTTTATTTGAAAAAATTGAATTTAGATTAAACTATTAAAAAATTAAATTCTAAATATTTTAACAACTTCTTTATTTTAACAACTTCTTAATTTGAAAACATTGAATTTAAATTGAACTATTAAAAAATTAAATTTTAGTTAAATTTAACTTTAAATTTAAATTAAACTATTAAATTATTAATTTTAAATATTTTAACAACTTCGTAATCATTAATTTAATAACTCTTCTAAATTATTTGTTAGGGCTAGATATCTGAAATTGGTTTATATGCTTATGGCAGACAATCAAATTGCAGTTTTGGATGGGAGGGTGATTTGAGGCTTTGACCTAATTTTACACATCCTTTCTCTGTGACCTAAACTTATGATTTGACCCAGACAAGTAAGATCCCCTCTGCATATAGTCGATTTCACACATCTGTCAATGTATTATGATGTTTATTCCTCGTTAACGTAGACATTAAACATCCGTTCTGATAACATCGTTTGAATAAGTAGATGTTTCAACGAGGTCAGTGTGGATTTCTTATCGGCGAGAAGAGATTCTGTTTACTTGGCTTGCGGGAGAGTGATTACTTTCGAAGATAATTTCATTCATTGGAATAATTTTTATCGGATCCGGAAGAAAAAAATGGCCGAATACATCAGGTCGTTTTAATTTTATTCAAATTTGCTTTACCGGAGCATTTATTTAACCAAAGAGTTATGGTTTACACTATTCCGATCACCTCATAAGAACTCTGAATTTTGAACGTTATAATTATTCAAAACCAAGTGAGTTTTCTGAACTTTTCATATGTTTTGGTTTCTTTATCGTTTTATTAATTTGAATACACCGTGGATACATTTTTCACTGTCATTTACTGCATCGATTGCAGACGGGTTTCCGCTTGGACAATTTTTTCGTTTTTGGACTACCATTCACCACCTGGATCACTTTTCAATCAACATCTTAGGTGTCTTTCCTGAATATGTTTTAAATTGTATGACTTGGATGAACTGTATAGCTTTAACAAAAAAGTATGTTTTGGGCTGATATATTTGATGTTTATATACTTTTATGTATTTATATATATATATATATATATATTTTTATATTTTCAAAGTTTAATTTTATTATCTGCAGTAATGTCATTACTGTAATGGTCCTCTGAGGAGAAGAATTTTCTTTGAAAACTCATGAGTTAAGGACTTTAACGTACTTTGCCTGAACATTGAATTCTATTAAAATTTGATTCGCACCTTATTTCATTACTTCATTTTATATTATGCTATTAATGCTCTATCCAATATATTGAGCTTCAGTTTTATCCGGATGTTCATTAATTAAATATATTAGTTGTCTCTTATATATTTTGTTGGATTAACTTCATATATATATATATATATATATATATATATATATATATATATATATATATATATATATATATATGTGTGTCTGTGTGTGTGTGTAACTATGTTTTATTTGTACAGAAATGTATATGACAAACCTTCTTTAAAAATATGATCTCAGGGTAGGGCCATATTTTCTTTTCCGCTCAATGAGATCTGAGTTTCTAACAGCTGTTGGTCAATATCCGCGACATGCCAGTGTCGCGAATTATGTACATGTGTGTATAAATAAAATAAAAATTATATATAAAAGCTTTATTTGATATTGAGCACTCTTTATGAGACCGGTTAAAATGCTTTGGATTTTAATCAACTGGATGTTTACTTTACCTGGATTACGACACACACACACAAACACACACACACACACATATATATATATATATATATATATATATATATATATATATATATATATATATATATATATATGTATGTATATATATGTCGAATAGGAATATTATGATGTTCTAAAGATGCATGCTTCAGCGAATTAAGATAATTAAGGGGGCGGTCAACAGATTTACTCGAGCATTAATCTGAGGTAGCTCCAATTTTTATTCCGCGCTTTATTCTGTGGGTGTTTTAATAATAAATCAACGAAACACGCAGAAAATGCTTCGAGGCGGACATCAATCTTTTCGCTGTGTTGTTTTAAATACTTGTTTCAGAATAAATGAACGAAACACATAGAAAGTGCTTTGAGGCGGACATCAATCTTTTCGCTGTGTTTTTTTAAATATATGTTTCAGAATAAATGAACAGAACACATAGAAAGTGCTTCGAGGCAGACATCAACCTGGTCGCTGTGTTTCTTATAGACTTTATACATCAATTAATCATAGATTTGTGTTGTAATGTTGACCAATAATTAGATAAGTTACAAAATTAAAAATATTTCGGTATGATCGGTTGTATTTTTAACAATTGTTCCAACTGTGTCACTTGTCTCTAACCCTATCAGATAAAATCATTCGATGTACTACAAAATCAATCGCAATGCAAATACTATAACATAATTATATTATTGTAATTATTCGGACTAGTGTTTTAATACTGGATGTTAGTCGTACAACGTTTCGGCCGATATAACCTTCGACATTCTTTAAGTTCTCATTGTCGTACTCGAGAATCCACAAAATTTCGAACTGAACACTTTGTTTCATATACGGGGGAGATTGTTCTCGTTCTGTCAGGCATGAAATATATGTTAAGAAAGTAGAAAGTTGCTAGTGGGTTTACTTTTGGCAGCCTCGTAACGCTCTCTTCCCTTATTTTGTCTTTTAGTCCTTACATTCCTTGAGCAATGTTTCTGACACAGCAGGAAGAATTGCTGTTTTCTGGGTAGGTGTCTATCCATCTAACATTCATCGTTGGCTAGTTTTTGACCTTGAAGTAGTATTTTTTTTGCTCTTTACATCAAGTGGCTTCATGCCTGGTTTAAAGCGATTTCCATTTTAAAAAAGTAATGTCTATTTTATTCTGGGTACCGCCAGTAGTAAGGATTGGAACTTCAACCGTCTGAAGACTGTCAATTAGAACTGATTATTACTCAATAACGTTATATGTTGCACTACGTGTCGAACATGAGGACAGAAGTCCGAATATCCAAATAAGGCAAACTTATAATCGTAATCTAAAAATTATCCGAATACAAAATAGAATGCAATTTTTATTATCCTCTAGTAATCTTACGATCGTTTATCGTGTTTAAGTTATCACTTGTTTCCTGATTTTGAATATAGATTATATTTTGAATATAGATTATATTTTAACAAACATTAATCAGTCAGCTGTTTATAAGGCAACAATTAAACAAATTCTTTATATTTTAAATATAAAATCAGTTGCATTTTGTATTCATGCTTGACGTTTCAAATAAACTTGCAAGACAGTGAGAAAATATTAGTTCAACATGTGGATGGCCAATGGTTGGACGGCGTAATATAACATATTTTACTTGTTCGTCGTCCTTGGCAAACATATCGAGGTAGAAAAGAGTCAGCATTTCATATTTACAAGTGTAACTTATGATACACACACACACACACACACACACACATATATATATATATATATATATATATATATATATATATATATATATATATATATATATATATATATATTTATATACATATATATATATATATATATATATATATATATATATATATAAGGAAAGTAGAAAGTGGATCTTGTGTTTACTTTCGACAATCTTGTAATTTTCGCTTCCCTTATTTTGTTCTTTAGCCATAACATTTCATGAGCGATATTTTTGACAAAGCGGAAATATTGCTGTTTTTTGGGTTGAAATCTATCCATCAAGCACATATCGTTTGCTAGTTTTTGGTTTTGAAGTAGTAATTAATTTTCTTAGCTCATTTTATCCAGTGGAGTCATGTCTTGGCTGGAGTGGTTTCTATAAATTAAAAACAATACTCACCATTATTTGTTAACTATGTGTCTATATTCAATAGTTTTATATACTTTTGTAACTGTATTTTCTATTAAAATTTAATTAGCTTTAATTGAGTTTGATTGTGATATTTGTATTTAACGAACACACATGTATACAACTAGTTTGATTAAACAAATTAAAAGTTGAATAACTGAAATAGAAGTAGTAAAAGTTGTTTAATAATAGGAAAGTAGATAATCTGTTCGATACACACTTTCCATAACGTATGTATAGTTTTGAGTCATGAAACATATCAAATAGACTTCATCTGCATACGTAAAGAGTTTTGTTTGACACATCTAATCAGTTGCTTGTTTTAGTTTGGCAGCATCACAGTCGCTTAAAGTTCTGTTACAAAATACGGGAAAAGAGTTGGGGATAGTCGCATGTGCTTCCTCTATTTACTTCACTACGCCGAAACATAAAACTATCTAAGTTTAATAGTTCTGTTCTCAGCGAATTTTAAGCTTGTTTTCTTTTTCGATTCAAAGAGTTTGGACCATGACCATCCCTACTACAGGCCAGGCAATCGTGCAACTGGAGCCTTGTGAATTTGCTGAAATGTTCGATATAGAAGTTGCAAACAACCTATGTGAGATTAGTTTGATGTTTTTATGTGTTTTACATACCAAATAATAAGAACCACAATGAGCTAATTGATAAATCTTACAATTATTGACAAATTCCTATAAATGAAGAGACAGGTAATTTTGAATAAACAAAGGTAAATGCATATTTCAATGAAGAATTTTTATTTCAATGTAGGATTTTTATTTTTAGAGAATTTGTACTTATGTCAAAAGATCATTACTTGTATATTGTGGTTAAAAAGAACAAAAACAGATCCGTACCAGTTGATGATATCAAGTAGAGAAACAGTTTGTTCAAATGTGATATGTGTTTTACTAACCAAAAACTTAAACTGATTTTTGATTGTTTTCAACATGGCTATAGTCTTCAGTTCACATCATAAAATAATCCAAAAATAAAGTTTAAACTTAAATGTCAGCATCCAAATCCTTAGTGTGGTCTTGTAGTCGATTAATCTAAGCAAACAAATTCACTGAAATGGAAGATGAAATATGATAATACAATGTCCATTGATTAAATAGAAGGTTTAATTAAAAATCTATAGGTTATCCTATAAAATGGACAGGGTTCACAGCAATGAGTTACGATAACCGGAATGTGGCAAAACAAGGAGGACACTACTTACAAAAATTTCTAAGGAAATTTATTCACCACAAAATCTGAAAGTAGTAATTAAAACTTCTTATTTTAATGTCTCACTTGTTATCATCAAGAATCCACACCAAAGAGTGGTCTTTTCTTTTTGCGGTATAGAAAAGAGAAAAAGCACTCCCCGGATCCCCATGCTCCACCATAAAAGAAAAACTCAAAAACTGAAAATATCATTTCATTCTTCAAAAAGTTTGCACACAATGGTATTGCAGAAACAGTAAGTCCTGTGTTTCTAATGATCAATTACCTGTTCTAACTAATTATAAACCACAAACAACAAACTCCTGTATTTAAAAAGAAAGTGAGTTTCCCTTTTACAATAAATTAGAAATAAAGCTTTGACCTATATATTCGCACCATATAACAGAATCCACGAGTCCTTTGTTTCTAATGATCAATTATTTTTCACTGATCATGAAGCAAAACAACAAACATTTTTACTGATGAAAATTTAGAAAAAAAAGCTTCAAAATCCATATTAATACCATACTGCAAAATGACCAAACAGATTAATTTAAAAAGAAAACTATTTTGACTTCAACATGTATTTTACACCAGGCTCCTGCAGAAATAATTAGTTCCTTTGTTCTTACAGATCAATAATTATTTATAATTGATCAGATTGCTAAAATTTCAAATTAATTTCAAAACCTTTAGTGCTGGTTCTTTACTTGACTTGGGAGACTGAAACAAACAATAATTCTTGAAAAATATATTTGATAATATAATTCCATGTACTCTCTTTGTATTGAAATGATAATTTCAGTCACCAACATGATAATAAAAAGCAGTATCATTGAATATTTCTTCCTCTGTAAGACAATCTTTTCGTGTGACACATATCACATTTGAACAAACTGTTTCTGTGTTTGATATCATCAACTGGTGCGGATCCTTTTTTTTTTAACCACAATATACAAGTAATGATCTTTTGACATAAGTACAAATTCTCTAAAATCAAACATTTAAATAAAAATTATTCATTGAAATATGCATTTGCCTTTGTTTATTCAAAATTACCTGTCTCTTCATTTATAGGAATTTGTCAATAATTGTAAAATGTATCAATTAGCTTATTGTGGTTCTTATTATTTGGTATGTAAAACACATAAAAACATCAAACTAATCTCACAGAGGAATTTCCCCTTTGTTTGCAACTTCTATATCGAATATTTCAAAAAATTCACATGGCCCCCAGTAAAAGACATCAGTTGCACGATTGCCTGGCCTGTAGTAGGGATGGCCATGGTTTGGACCCATACAACCCTCATGTCGATAAATAAACGATGTAAACATAATACGGGAATTACACTTTGACTAGTAAACTAACAATTCTCTCAGTATTATGCATTTTATGTGTTAGTATATTAAGTCCCTCAGTGCTATGTATTATTTGAGCACACATAAGCTAATTGATTTTGTTGATCTAATCGTAGGGACGCAATTAAATTAATATTATTTACTACAAGTTTTATATATTTCAAGTTATTTTTGTTTATTACGCTATTAAACTAAAAATATAAAACTAGTACAATATTTCATATTACGTTTTGTATAAATTTTATAACCCGGAAACTAATAGATTTCATATATATGCTGTCGTTTAGCCAAACATGCGTGTAATGGAGAAATTATGAAATAAAAATAATAATATAAGAAAAAAAGAAAGAAAAATACTAAATAACAATTTTTAAGTGAATATTTACACATATAGATTGTTTTCAGTTTTGTATTTTATACTTAAAAATACGAACATTACGATCTTAGATAGCTTTGAGGATATAGTTATTACATTATTTGTATCAGACTATTTGATCTTGTAGACGAAGTATGACTATTACACTTTTATGTCGGGTTATATTTGACCAGTTAAATGAAACATTAAATACTAGATATCTCAATAATTTCAACAAATAACAGTACTGTATTTTAAGAATCGAATTATTTGGATTTTTTGTGTTTCTTCTTACAATAAAACATACATTTACACACTTGTGTTCTACTACTGGACATAGTTACAGATGCTTCAATTATTGTCACCAGCATTTGTCAATGTCAAACTTTTTTAAGTGATGATAAAGGAGGTCGATCTTGTGGCTTCGTGTTAACCGAGTGACATCATATGAAAAAAAACCCACAATTTCATGTGTTTCATGCCATCCGATAATCAAATTTAACGGCTAATCAAATTTTAGTCTGAAATTTATCTAGTTCATATAATACATTTAATCTCACTGTGCCACATAGAGGCTGATGATTTGGGTAATGCTGCACGTGTTAACCAAATCTTTATTCAGATTTATGATATTTAAGAGTTTAAATTCCTAGATACTTGCACAAAGACATAAATCAAATGGTATTAGCAGAAAACTTGATTTATCTTTCTAATTTGATTATTCACAATGTTGCTCGTACAATTCAGAAAAGTGGTCAATTAATTGCCATTACTATGATGACGATTCTGATACTGTTATCCCGTATGTTTATTCACAGAAAGAAGTTTTAAAGTACATTGTAGACAGTCACAATTATATTTGTCGCAATAAACTCGAACATTTAGATGTTTAGCAGTAATTATCTTTTGTGCAGTAATTAAATTATTTTTTGTGTAGTGATAAAATTATTCATTGTGTAACCATGACATTATTCTTTCTGTAGTAAGGAAATTATTCTTTGTGTAGTAATTAAATAATTATGTATGTAGTAATAACATAATCCTTTGTGCAGTAATTTATTTTTATTGTGCAGTAATAAAATTATCCATTGTGTTGTAATTTAATTAATTTCTGTGTAGTAATGAAATTATTCATTGTGTAACCATGACATTATTCTTTCTGTAGTAAGGAAATTATTCTTTGTGTAGTAATTAAATAGTTATTTATGTAGTAATAACATAATCCTTTGTGTAGTAATTTTATTTCTTTGTGTAGTAATAAAATTATCCATTGTGCTGTAATTTAATTATTTTCTGTGTAGTAATGAAATTATTCATTGTGTAACTATTACATTATTCTCTGTCAAGTAATAAAAGTATCCCTTGTGTAGTAATTAAATTATTCTTTGTGTTGTAACGAAATTATTCGTTGTGTAACCATGTTATTATTCTGTATGTAGTAATAAAAGTATTTCTTGTGTAGTACTCAAATTATTCTTTGTATAGTAATAAAATTATTATTTGTGTAGTAATGAAAGTATTCTTTGTGTAGCAATAAAATATTGGTAAGCTAAGGTACAGAGTGGTTACAGACGCTGGTTAATGGGGTCAAATGTGAATTTCAAAACGTGTTTCTGATCAAGGAATGAAGATAAAGCGATCAATTTAAATGGTGCAAAATATATTGCCTTATTGCCACAATAGAAAACCAAACATTTTTTAAACAAAGCTCCATCTTTGTCGACAATCAACGAGGCCGACTGTCACATACCTCAATTATCTGTATTTTATTTAAATTATTGTGATCAACACTTTGGCACAGATTTCATAAAAAGTTCTAATCATGAAATATTCTTATGAATTCTTTCTGTAAAAGTATAAAAACTTTAGCTTTTGCGGCAGAAACGTTAAACGAAGAATTGAAAGAAGGCTATTTGTCAGAATTAAAAGTAAGTTGTTAAGAAGTGTTTTTTCTGTTGGACTAGAAAAAGATTTTTAAAAATAACTAACAAATCTGAATTTAAATATATACGCATCTAAAAAGAATAAGGTTCCATTCGCGCAATTACATGGGATTGACGAGAAAGTGAATAAATTCAATAAAGTGGATATAAGATACAGCAAATTGTTTCTGCCTACAGTCCACGAAATTATTATTTTTAACTATCTTTGTCGAACCATGGACAAAGATATTAAAATATAAGACTCAGTGCAAGCGGGTACGTTATGCCAACTCCGACAAATGTATTGGCTCGACAAAGTTCTCTTAATATTTCGAAGTGTTATAAAGTGGTTCATAAAAACATACAAGATATGCGAGCGTCTCGTAATGAAATATGTAAACAAAAGAGAAATGGAAAAGATTAGGTCTGGACAAGATAATGCACGAAAGCGTTTTATATAAAAAAATATTTTTTTAAAATCACTTCAAGAAGAAATCGTAAATTACAGATTCATTAAAATAAACTGGAAACGAAAATGATATTTACTTCATAGAGAGGCTAATAATTAGTGCTATAGTGTGATATTTATTTACACTATTTTGGGTGGAGATGGACTCTTACAGACACTATGAATATGGTTACGACTAAGTGTCGGAGCAGTCCAGGCGGCAGTCATTTGCTGTTCATTGCCGATCTCGACAATCACTACAGCAGAAACTGGGCCATTTTGGTGAGCTTTTATCTGTCGGGGTGAGGTATTGCCCTAGGGAATTTTAGGAGGTTCACCTTCCAAAGCCTTGTCTCCTCGCTTTTTGGGGTGAACTAAGTTTATAGCTGACTGCAGGATGAATGCCGACAGAAGTTGCCAATACTACATTTAAGAGGCCAGAGTTCCCCTTCTTGAGAGGTGCTGGCTGGATTATCCTCACATTCTGAACTTTTGTCATCACTATGTGGTGGAAAAGAAGTAAGTACCATCAAGGCTGCAGTCCTTTGTTGCAGTCATAGTCACTGTATCAGAAGCAGACTTTCTGTAGCATAATTGTCTGTACTTCTGTAAATACAACCTAATAAATATACCACTGTGTTGTCTAAATTATTATCGGCCCTTTAAGGTCACAAAAACTATCATTATTATCATTATTATTATTAGTATTATCATTATTATTATTATTATTATCATTATTATTATTATTATTAGTATTATTATTATTATTATTATTATTATTATTATTATTATATTTTTGCTGATAAATTTTCGTTATATATTGCTAGGTGATTCAGTTTAGAATTAGTGTATCTCCTATCACATGAGCATTTAAAAATGATATATAAGGCTATATCCGTACTCTATGGGATATTTATATTTACATCCGTGATTCTGGTGCATGCGTGCAGCGATAAGCTAGATATGCAAAACAGTGACTATCAATAAAATGTCAACATCCGAAGACAGAACGAAGAAGAAAAAAGTACCAAAATGTAAGTGGAAAAGTTAATATGGGATACTGACAGTATAGGTATATGCTATGTTGATGATGGTTTAGTATTAATAAACTGGGCTAGTGTTTAAGAATCTGAGAAAATATAAACAAGTATCAATTAATAGGGTTAATGAACAAGAATGCGCAGTTATATTTCCGTGCCCAATAATTAAACTCTACTATAAAATTATTTTTGATCATCTCTTTGTAAATGTTGATGCTCTCAGTTTTCACCTCTCTCTAAGTAGCAACTACTTTCATAATATTAAAAATAAAATAGGAACTATTACAAAATTTAAACTACTTATTAAGAAGTTACTGTTTTAGCATTAAAGGTGACTAAAATATAAGTTAAGAAATCATTAAAAAAATACTTATAGACAAATGCATTAGATACTTTCGGAACCCTGAACATAGGTAAACATCTGACTATAAAATGTAATATAATTTTAATAATTTTTTAGAGCAAGTCATAAAAACAATTATAAAAGTTGTAGTTGCTTAATAACGTCGTTATTAAAACCTTCATAAGGACATTTAATTTATTTAATTCTTCGGACTGTGTTCTTAATCTTCGTTTTAAGATAGGTTCATAACATCCGTCAGAACACATAGTCAATTGGATGAATACGTTTGTTTAAGAATAAAAATGCATTGGTTAAGAGATATGTCGGTTAAGATATATACGGACGTTGGTGAAGAGATATAACGACGTTAGTGAATATATATATATATATATATATATATATATATATATATATATATATATATATATATATATATATATATATATATATAAACAGCTGATGATCCCGGTTTAATCTTTCACAATTTCAGTTCAGTGCTTTTAGTACACTGTTATATACATTAATTCCTTTTGTGTGTGTAATTTTTTTCAGCGGTTGGTCGGCTTGTGTGAGTGCTATCTCTGCGATATTTTTTATTTAGTTTGTACATCTGGGCATTTTTTACTGCATATTCTTTCTTTGTTTAAAATTACTCAAATATTCTTTAGACAATATATTCGGTGTTTACATCTGTATGGCTAGATTGCCTAGCTGGTACCAAAGGTACTTAAGCTTTTTTATGCATCTTTTTTTCGTATGTAATGTTATATGCTAACTAGCATATCGCAGAATGGTTCAAAAGTGTGATCTATTAAAAGTATTATTAGTAGTGTTATGATTAGTATTATTAGTTGTTATGCAAATTACCATATCACATTGTAGTCGTAACGGTAATATTTAATTATTATTATTGTTTATTATTATTATTATTATTATTAGTAGTAGTATTAGTATTATTATAATCCATTTATTTATTTATTTACTTATATATATCTTAGTGAAATTATAACTTAATTGTTTCTATATTTGGTTATTAAGAAAGTAGTCATTTGATCAGTACCACTGGAGAGTCATTCATTTTGGAACTGTTCTGTTTTAAAATTTCCGAAACAGTTACATGGTAAACATATGAATAACCCGTTTAATATTTCACAATTTAAGTAGAAGTCTCCTACTTGTGTTGCACTGTTATACACATGAATACCCTTTTGTATTTGTAACTTTTCCGGAGGTGCGTCGGCTTATGCGAGATTATGGAGTTAAGTAGTATCCCTCGGGAATAAAATCTGAATTTACGTTCTTTGTTTAAAATGACTCAAAACTTCTTTATAGTATATAAATATAATTTCTTTTTGATACCTCGATAATTATGTATGGTCTTTTGTACCACGTTTTTAATCGTGATTCCCCCCTCATAGTCGACGATTACCGTGAAAAGTATCGACTGAAAGACGTCTCAGCAATTTTATTTCATTTTTTAAAAAACTTTTTTATCCTCAATACTCGTTTGGAAAAGGAAAAAAATCCTCATAGTGAAAGAAGAAAAAGATACGAAGTGATTCATCTTTGTTCCCCTTCTCGTGTATCTTCTTTCGTCTTTTATAATATAAATCATTAAAAAAATCCTCATTATAGATAATAATGGCACTGTGTCTAACATTATTTCACTGTTTATTAAAACTGTGTACCTACAAAACTCTCTCTCTCTCTATCTCTCTCTCTCTCTCTATATATATATATATATATATATATATATATATATGGTACGTGTGTAAAGAGATATGAAAACGTGTGTTAAGAGATATAAATGTTTGACTGGATAATTTCATTTATAATGCCAGTTGATTCGTTTAAAGATATAAAAGGTTGAATGGGTGTTTATTAATATCATTAGATTCGTTAAGAGATATAGATAGTTTAATGGATGTTTTTATCATTAATACTGTTAAATTCGTTAAGAAATATAAAATGTTTATTAAATATGTTCATTATTAAATCATTAGATTGTGTGTTGTAGTAAATAATACTGTACGCAGGGTTTAAGAAGTCACCTGTAAATTAAAAATAAGAAAAGATGATTTTGATTCAGATAGCTGAGGAAGTCGTTTGTTTTCTCGCTAAGCGGATACTTGAATAAAGACAAGTGAGTGTAAGCATAAGCAGTAAGAGGGGACGTAAAATATCGTTTGTCTTCTGACCTGCTAAAAAAACTACTCTCTAAACGCTTAACAATCGGCTGCCAAAATAAAACACGTAACTCACGCAACAACATTTGAAGTACATCCATTTAAGAAGATTAGAGGAACGTCGCGCAGTATTACTTGCATTACCATAGCACTACTAAATTGTAAGTGCGTTACATTAAAAAAAATCTTAAGAAATAAATAAGAAGAAACACATTACATTATGTCTATTTTGTGCTCTTCCAGACAATAGTGGGTTGCTAGTTATACTATAATATATCCGAAAATTTCTGATGAATACATGTCTATGGTGTAGTAAAATATCCTATCTCAAAATTGTCAGACTGCAATAGTACTATTTTTATTACAATAACCATGCACGTGTTTTATTTAGTTTGTCTTTTAAATGGCAAATGCGAACTTTATGATATATTTAATATCGCAACTAAATACCTAGAGTTAATTGTTAGTTCTCTTAAATTAATTAAGTAAAAGTAGCTTTTGAACCACATCATAAAGAGTACATATCTTTGTTACCAGTATTAGTATGTTAACTATCACCGTAGACTGACTTAAACGTCCACTGTGTAAATGTTATATGTCAGTTAGCTTATCTAAAAGGTGTGCAAACAGCATTGTATTGTTTTTCTAGCGCTTTGTGATAGTATGTTTACAATTTCGGTCATAATCGATAATGAATTTTAGTTTGCGTTAAGCTTATAACGGATAGTAGGGATTACAATGATTCTATGGAACGACAGCATACTTATAAAATGACGTTTAAAAAGCTCATATGAATGAAACATGAAATGAATGAAACGAAAGTATGGCTGAGATGGTAATATGCTTTCCACCTCTCGATACATAATTTTCCAGCCTTATATATATATATATATATATATATATATATATATATATATATATATCGATGTGTAAATAAAAGCACACATAGATGAATGAATGTGATACGGGGATTTCTTTTCACATTAAATGTAATAAATAAAAAGGAAGATATTCGTCGTTAGAATACTTTCCCTTTAAATCTTATTTTAGACGAATCAAACGAATGAAGTATTTATATTCAAGAGTGAAAATGAAAAGAGCTGTTTAGAGCGTGTGTATGTAGGTGTAAGAGAGCATAAGAGAAAATGTCGACAAAGGGAACATATTGAAAATGAATTGGAGCGGAGTTTATTTTATACAAGAGACAAACCCCACCATAGAAATACCATCCTAGGAGTGATGGCCAATACATTGACACTATATTAACATGCACACTCTCGTTTCCTTTCACATATTTATCCGTCTATTACCCTCTCTCTCTCTCTCTCTCTCTCTCTCTCTATATATATATATATATATATATATATATATATATATATATATATACATGTACACATATCTATATTTTTATATTTTTTATATATCCGTTATATATAAATTCGACCAACACTAACGTTTAAGTTATTGCTCAATAGTGTACCGCCACAACTCTTCATTTGATATCCTATGAAATCTGATGTAATTCATGTAACTATTTTAAATATATTAATCAAAATCATTTTTATTTGGAAACAATTGTTTCTGCCATTCTCAATGACATACATTTTCGTGATACAAAATATCATCGGTTTTCTATTGAGGAGGCTTCATCAATGCATATAAGTTCACCTGTCAGTCTTGAAATAACTTTAATGCTCTAAGGAAGCCCCACCCCAACAAATGAAATCGATGATTTTCTGTTGTTATGAAAATGTATGTCATTGAGAAACATTTAAAAATTCTTAAGAATTCTATGATTGTATTTAAATCTAACGAAAAGATAATCGTCTATTCTTTTTTGATTTTTCAATCAGTCTTTAGCCACAAAATTTAATTTACATACGCTTTTGTGGAATTTAAATTAAAAAGAACAAGTGCTATATCAATACAATAATTAAAAATAACACTAACGTTTAAGAGGGTTGTGAAGTTTTTGTTTACTTTTTCGAAAGATCAACCACAGGCGAATCACTTTAACTACCATCAAAGACATTTCCGAAAGTATAATTCTGTAGGTATAATTACTTACTTAATAAATACTAATTAACATTTTTTTAAAATATCTATATGTAAATTGAATAGATGTTTCGCTGCATAAGCGGCAGATATTTCAAATTAAGATTAAAAACTAGATTGCTAGGTCAGGGTGGAGTACTGTGTCAAGTTATATCAGCAACTACTATAAGCAAAAATGAAAAAGAAATTGTAAAGAAAGAAATGAGCACTCTCTGGCTGTTCGTAATATTAATATGAAAATATTGAAATGTGACGTCCTAACAACGTCCACCAAGTAGCCACGTGGTTAACGTTGCCGAATATCAATTGCATAGTCGTACGTCCAATCCTGCCTGGAGCGTGTGCTAGTCAAGAATTCTGATAAAGCGACGCACTCTTTCCCTGGCGATATAATATATATATATATATATATATATATATATATATATATATATATATGTGTGTGTGTGTTGTGTGGGGGGTGTATATATGTATATATGTATATATATATGCATATATGTATATATATATATATATATATATATATATATATATATATACATATATATATATATATATATATATATATATATATATATATATATATATATATATATATATATATATATATGTGTGTGTGATTTTATGAAGGCTTACCAAAGCATTCCTTTCAGGACACCAATGATCACCATTAAAGATATTTTTTTCTTACAAATATTATTTATTCAAATTAAATGTTTTTTCCTACACTTGTTTCACTACCAAGCAGTTACTTGCTTGGCAGATCATCAGGGAAATTAAATATCTGGAATACTGGTTTCAACTGCCGACAATACACAATGTGGCGTTGCAATAGTTGAGGTCACAAATACAAACTTTCACAAAATAGTTACTAGGTGGGGGATATCCGTCACTTAATTAGAACAAGAGGAATACTTTCAGAAAGAGCGTAATAAGGTCTTATGTGTATTCGGCCATTTTCTTTCTGAGGTCTTTTGTGTATTCGGCCATTTTATATATATATATGTGTGTGTGTATATATATATATATATAACATTTATTGAATGAAAGCATTAGTTTTAATGTTCCAATAATTATTGTTGTTATTGTTTTTAGGGATAATTGTACTAGTAGCGCATTTGCTCAGCTTACCTGACAGATTGGTTCCCTTTACAGATGCATGAGTAATCACCCTGCATATGCATTGCGCCTCAATTTTATGGGCGTGTACACACACGCATACACACACATACACACACACACACATATATACATACATATATATATATATATATATATATATATATATATATATTCGTTTTGTTCGAGGGGGAATGATTTTAGAATTAAAAAAGAAAATACGATTTAATGAAACATAGTAAAATAGATGAAACCCCGAGGCGCCTTTCGACCGACTACTTTTCAAGGGAAAACTTCGTTATTTGTCTTAAAAAACACCCACAAATTTAAAACCAATAAATGGTATAATGAAGAAGTTCAGTAGGTGGCGGGAGGGAGAAAAAATGTATATAAAAAAAATTAGAAAAAAGAAAATTAGAAAATTAGGTATATTAGTGCATGCATATATATGTATAAACATATATATACATAGCTAAGAACAGATAAAATGATCACCCATCAGAAGCAAATGAGTCGCCGAAGATAAACAGTCTGTGTTTTAAGTCTCTCTGTCGGCATAGAGATGGTCGTTGAGTATTGATGAAAATGGCCTCGAGAATATCCAGATGAAATTTGTGACGTCCTCTATATAGAACGGAGAAGTTGTCATCGTAATAGAGATCACGGCAACTCTTTTTACTAAGCAAATGTTCACCTATTGCTGACTCGTGTGCTTGTAGATGCGCGGATGGTGGGATGGGTTCATTTCGGCGAACATACCCTGGTACATGTTGGGCGGTTCTAACCGACAATCGCTGGGTAGTCTTGCCAACATAGTCAGCATCACACTGACATTGAAAGCGATAAATTATTAAACTTAAATCAGTGGTTGTCAAGACATCCTTGCGAAATGAAGGGAAAGCAGAACGAGTAGAAAAAATGATGCGCATATTCGCAGCATTATAGCAATGTGTCACAGAAGAAGAAATGCTGTCGGCAAGTGATTGGCTACTAGAACCGAGCCATGGAAGCTTAAGATAAATCGGGCACTTGGGGGGGGGGCAAATAATTTAACTTTATTGAAGTTATCGATCATACGTCGAATAATATGTGCAACGACATGTTCAGGATATACGTTATTAACGATAATCTTTTTAATTCTTATAAGTTCAGACTTCACTTTGCAGTCAGAACAAATCATCAGCGCGCAATGCGTCAGTGTTTTAATGAATTTCCTCTTTCTATATTTGGAGGCAAAAGAATCCCAACTCAAGTATAATCGCGTGAATGTAGGTTTCCTATATATACTGGTAATGAAAGAAGAAGGAGTACGCTCAACGAGAACGTCAAGGAACGGCAACTTATTATCATTTTCCTCCTCCATAGTAAAATATAATGCAAGATGGAGGGCATTTAAATAATAGAAAAAAGGATAAAGCTGCACCACGTGACTGAAACGAAGCGAATGTGTCGTTAACATAACGTACGTAACAGCAGAGTTTAGAAACCCTATCGAATAATAGTCACTAATAGAAACGTACGAAAATATTAGCAATCGTCGGACCGAGAGAGCTGCCCATTGAAACACCATCATCGATCTGACGATACATGATATTGTTAAAACTAAAGGAGACGGACTTAGTAGCCATCTCCATTAGTTCGATAAATACATTCTCGGCCACTGTAGGACCACGATACAAGAAATCCGCACAAATGCCAATAGTTTGATCTAGAGGGGTATTTGTGTACAAATTTCATCTGGATATTCTCGAGGCCATTTTCATCAATGCTCAACGACCATCTCTATGCCGACAGCGAGACTTAAAACACAGACTGTGTATTTTCGGCGACTCATTTGCTTCTGCTGGGTGATCATTTTGTCTGTGCTTGGCTATGTATATATATGTTTATACATATATATGCATGCACTAATATACCAAATTTTCTAATTTTTTTTTCTATTTTTTTTTATATGAATGTTTTCTCCCTCTCGCCACCTGCTGAACTTCTTTATTATACCATTTATTGGTTTTAAATTTGTGTTTTTTTCTAAAGAAAAATACCGACGTTTTACCTTGAAAAGTAGTCGGTCGAAAGGCGCCTCGGGGTTACATCTATTTTATTATGTTTCATTAAATCGTATTTTCTTTTTTAATTCTAAAATCATTCCACCCCCTCGAATAAAACGAATTATTGATGCTTGAAAAAATCACACGGTTGAAATAAATTATTGCATCGACAATTATGTAATTTCGTGTTATCATATTTTATGTTTGTCTTGCTCTGTTTACCACATTGAGCTCTCATACCCGGATTTCCTCCTGGAATTATTCCATTATAACACAGATAATTGGCCCCACACCCTGTTGAGCTCTCTCAGGAATTCTAGTATCGGATGTACTTCAATTTTGAACTGAGGATGGTGAAATTCACACCTTCGTATTCGCTGAAAAATATACCTTTTCACAGCTTACATAGCGTCACTTTCTCTCTTATGAACAGAATAACGTACTTTACCAACAGACTGAGATGGAAAGCGTATTTCCATTTAAGGAACGAGGATTCTGATTACAAGGAAACCTTTAACTTCAGATCACAGAATACCTGTAAACCTATTGAGGCTTTGGGGCCTTCTGAGACTGATCTATTTGACCTAGTCAAAAGAATTAAGTTCCGAAGGTATTCAAACCAATGTCAGTCCATTCTGAAGAAAGACATCGTATAGATCAAGAAGTCGAACAAAGTTTGGGTGAAGGCCGATAAATCAGCGAATATTTACAAGATGTGCCCATCAGAATATAGGAAAACTATTCTGGAAAAAATATGTAATAATTACAGAAAGGATACCCACGACACTGAACAGATAATTAATGAAGAAACCAAGGAATTTGCATCCAAACTGAATATCGAGGATAGAGTGGGGAAAATGGATAAGAGAAACGCATATATACTCATCAAGGACCATAAGAAAAATGTCCACATTACGAAACAATCTAGACTGATCAACTCTACGAAATCAGAACTCGGCCATGTATCAAGGGAGATTCTCAGGAATATTATTAATGTAACTCTGGAGGCTACTAAATGTAATCTTTGGAAGGATTGATCGGATACTATCAAATGGTTTAAATTAATTTAAAATAAGAGGAATACCTCTTTTATCCAATTCGATATTATGGATGTTTACCCATCGATTTCCAAGGAATTACTTACGAACAGCATTAGCTATGCTAGGAACTTCGTGGATATATCCGATGAACAGGTAAGATTAATTATGGCTTGTCGCAGATTCATCCTTATAAACAATCGGGAAACATGGATTACATTGAACAACAACAGATTTGATGTCCCGATGGGTGCTTTTGCTCAGCCCAGATTGCCGATCTGGTGGGCATATTTATAATGTACATAATTAGCAGAATTGTAGAGCCTAATTTAGTGGGGTTATACAGGGATGATGGACTAATTGTTATTCCTAATAGTGACGGCCCCCTGGTATCTAAAATACATAAAAAAGTAATAAGAGCCTTCAAATACCTTGGATTTAAAATAGATATAACCCCAAATTGTGAAGAAGTAAATTATCAAGATATCACCCTAGACTTAAAAAAGGGGATATACAAACCACTCGAACTGCATAATTAAACAAATACCTAAAACGATTAATACTAGAATTAAGAAACATTCGGCTAACAGGGAATTTTTTTAAACAAACAAACATGTATACAATAGAGCGCTAGATAAAAGCAGATATAGTGAAAAACTCAAATATACCAAGAAAGAAAATAAAAATTAATCCAGAAATAGAGGCCGGAAAATAATATGGTTCCATCCTCCTTATCGCCAACTATCTAACATCAACATCGGGAAAGTATTCTTGAACCTAGTAGATAAGCATTTTAGCATGAATAATCCACTTAGGTAGATACTTAATAGAAAAACCATTAAAATCAGTTACTCTTGTACCAAGAACATGGATAGAATAATCAGCACCCATAATCGTAAATTACTAAACAATTCTAGTAAAAATAAGGTTACAGTTTGATAAATGTAATTGTCCAGTGAAAAATAACTGCTCACTGGACGGTAACTGTAAAGTTGAGTGCGTGGTTTATAAGGCCACTATTCATCCGAAAGATAATAACAGAGATAAGAAATTTTACATCGGCATCTCCGCGGGAAACTGGAAACAACGTTTTCCTGACCACAAACACTCTTTCAATAACCCAGAACTTAATAACAAAACGGAGTTAGCTAAACAATAATGGCTACTGAAAAATGAGAACCGGTCCCCAGTGGTTTCGTGGTCAATCCTATGTTATTCTGATGTTCCAAATGTATTTAGGCAAAGATGCAATTTATGTTTAGAGGAAAAAATAAGAATCCTTAAATACGAAAACAATAATCTCTTAAACAAACGAGTTGAACTTAAGGTTAAATGCAGATATAAATGTAAATTTAAAATAACCAATGACTCGAAATCCGATAGACCTCTAGATTTGTAAAGGTGAAGATACCAAATTGAATACCACTAGATTATTTACGGTAGAAACCTCCATAAATAGTTATAATAATATCTGTTATATACACGGAATTACTGACTTCGTGATATATTATTGGTGTATTAGTGTGTATGCGTATATAATTGTATTTTGAAATATTTGTTTATTCAGATTATTTACTTAAAATAAGATAGTTTTAAGAAATGTTTCTGCAGATAATACACTAGTTATTTAATTAATATAAGTAACAATGTCAAATATTTCCACTAGACATTATTAGACTTGAATTAGGTTATAACTATATATTTCCGTAGATTATAAAATTAACCTAAAGTATAAATAATATCAGACTAATTTTTAGAACGCATATTGTATTAATATATTACAATAAGAATATAGAGTGTTTATGTAAATATTGTGTGTAGGTGTGTATGAGTATATATATATATATATATATATATATATATATATATATATATATTTACATCTGTGTGCGTATATATAACTACATGCGTATAAATTTAGATAATATTTATTTCAAATATATTCAAATATGACTACATGCGTATAATTTTAGATAATATTTATTTCAAATAGATTCTCTTTCTTGGAATCCAGACAGACTGTAAATCTATGACACGCGGTTGGTCGTTGGTTGTCTTTCTTCTTCCTTCTCTATATCTATCGGGTTTGATAACACGAATTTGTCTGGGCTAAAAATGTATGTCTAATAGTTATGTATATGAATATGCATATTTATGGTAGTGTGCGGGTGGTGTTGCGTGTGTGCGTGCCCGTAGTATGTGTACGTATTTAGGTTTGCCTATGTATGCGTGTGAGTCCGGTTGTCTATATGTATGATATCGCCAAGTCGTAAGTGTCATAATGTAATGTGATTTTTGACACGGCCGTTATTATTTGATATACTTAAATGTCCCTCCCCTTCGATCGCCATAGTTAAATATAAGATTTAAATCTCCCCCTCTCTCTAAAAAGATTATCAGATAGGTTGCTACTACCACTCTCTCTGGTTGTTTTGAATTGTCGAGGTTTAATTCAATTTTCTGTCCGTCTCAATAATTGTAATTGTCTAGATTGATGCTTGAAAAAACACATGGTTGAAATTAATTATTGCATCGACAATTATGTAATTTCGTGTTATTATATTTGATGTTATTCTTGCTCTGTTTACCACATTTAGCTCTCATGTATGGATTTCCTCCTGGAATTATTCTATTATAACACAAATATATATATATATATATATATATATATATATATATATATATATATATATATATATGCGTATGAAAA
The DNA here is from genome assembly GCA_963556195.1 of Sepiola atlantica. Lineage (NCBI taxonomy): Eukaryota > Metazoa > Mollusca > Cephalopoda > Sepiida > Sepiolidae > Sepiola > Sepiola atlantica. The sequence continues at coordinate 112,840,503 of OY744517.1, read as the reverse complement.
TGTAGGCAACTCCGTAATGTTCGAAGTGAGCTAATGTATCAGTAGTACAATTTACGCTTAAAAAAACTATAAAGAAAACTTATTTTATAAACGATTAATTAGCACGTGATTTCAGACGAGTATCTTACTGTAACGGTTAGCACACTCGGTCACAGTAACTGTGATCGCAGGTTCGAATTTTGTCATTGTCAGAGACGCTGATGAGACGCAGTAACGTCGAACACGTGTTCGTTGATAAGTATTAAATCTCTCTCTCTCTCTCTCTCTCTCTCTCTCTCTCTCTATATATATATATATATATATATATATATATATATATGTATATATGTGTGTGTGTGTGTGTATGTATGGGCGTCTATTAAAACTTCGCAATAGAAGCTATCCTTTATTAAGTTTTGGATCTGTTATTTCAAGTAGGTATTTTTTCACTCAGCTTCTTCACACATTTAATGGTTTTGACAGATATTGTTAAATCTTCTTTAAAGAGAGAATGGTTATAAGACTTTAATACTGCTTATTCGGCGAATGTAAACAGCAGAGCTATGGTCATGAAAACAAAATGTGTGTCCATTGTAAAGTACCCTTAATTATGTTTATTTTACAGATTGTTTTCGACAATTGTAAACGATTTGACTTGTTTTCGGTATATGATTATTATAGAATTATATAATAATACATTTTTAAATATATATATATATATATATATATATATATATATATATATATATATATATATATATATATATATATATATATATGACCCCGGCACTTTCTTTAAAAGGGGCGCTTCAGCAATGCATCGTTTTACGGTGAATCCAAAATATCATTTACCCATTTTGTTTTATTTCCAGACGTTGATGATTTCTTTATGGAGTATTTACGATTTTTAAAAAAAATGAAAAGACAGTCTATCTGGACGAAACCGCAGTATAACTTTTTATTTAGCTCAAACTTTTATAGCGATCAAGCAATTTATTGATTTATTTTCAATATAACCTTACGCACACACATACTATCAGGTTGGAAAGAAAGTAATGTCGTTTTTGCCCAACACATTTATTTCATCTGAAACATTCACATTAGAGCATTTTTGATCTTTACAATAATTTTCCTCATTTTTTATGACTTCTATCCAACGATCAACTTGCTTCATGATGCCTCCTTAAAACATTTCTCTGATTTTTTAGAGAAAAACAAATTTAGGTCATTTTTAAGTTGGTCGTCATTTTCATAAATTTTATTGTTTAAGTGATGCTGCATTGACATGAAAAGATGGTAATCGGATAGAGCAAGGTTAGGTGAATAAGGCGGACGAATCAATACTTCCCAATTGAAACTCATAAGCTTTTCCTGAGTGAGCTTTGCTGTGTAAGGTTTAACGTTATCATGCTGAAGCACTACACCCTGCATATTGAGTAATGCTGGTCGTTTTTTTGATAGAGCATTTCTTAGATCATCCAGCTGCGAACAATATTTTACTGCTGTGATTGTTTGATTAGGCTCTAGTAACTCATAATGAATCGGTCCTCTTATGGCACACCATAAAAAGACCATAAGCTTCTTTGGGTGTAGTCATTGTTTTGGAACATGCTGTGGAGTTAGGTTTCGGTTTAACCATTATCTTTTGCGTTGGGTATTCTTGTAAAGAACCCATTTTTCATCTCCAGTCACATTTCTTGGCAGAAAGGGTTCTCGATGATTCCTGGAAAGCAAAGATGTGAAAGCAGTCAATCTTTGGTTTCGGTAAGCGTCGGTCCAAGCGTACGGAACCCAGGGTCCGAGTTTTTAATCTTTTCCTAACTCGTGAAGGCTTGAAATGATTGTAGTATGGGGTGTATTCAATTGTTGAGCTGATTCTATGCTGGTTAACTTTGGATTGGCCCCTCCAGCGTCTTTAATGGCGTTTTGATCAATTGAGTTTGGCCTTCCCGAACGTCGCGTATCTTAGAGGTTTACGTGTCCAGAAGAAAATTATGCAAACCACCGTTGAGATTTTCGATCATTCAGAACATTTATCCCATAGACAATTTCAATATCCATTGTTGCTTCCGCAGCTGAGTTTCTTTTTGAATTCATAGAGCATACAATGTCTCAGATGTTCCTCACTAATATTTATTTTTTACGGCTGAGACCGTTACACATATCTGAAAGGCAAAGCAAGATATTAAGACAGCAATTCACCAAGGAATCTAGAACTGTGTACAAATTAGGAGGCTACAAAGTGATAGAATAAAAAATACGACATTACTTTCTTTCCAACCTGATATATATATATATATATATATATATATATATATATATATATATATATATATATATAAATATATTACTATTTTCTGTATCCACGTAACATTTTATAAAGGAAATATATTTTTTTATGTGTCAATTTACAGTATTTACTTCAACAGTGCTCGATACGTAAGTAGAGCTAGGTAGTAAGTTATGAAAATATATTTATGGCAAGTATGCTACACAGAGGCTCCAGCGTTCATCCCGGGGGATCTTCAGGCTAAAATGCCTGTTAACTTGAATATTCCCCCGTGGATTAAACGTGGGGGCCTCTGTGTAGCTTAATTGTCGTAAATATGTGTTCATAACTTACAACATATATATATATATATATATATATATATATATATATATATATATATATATATATATATATACATATATATATATTAACTTACATACGTATACGTTTTATCCTTTTGAGAATCATCAGTATAGAGATGATAATTCATACCGCTGGCACAACTCGAAACACCAGAACACGAGTCATGTGTTTAGTTCAAATTCCGACGCCTTAGCCCACACGGCCACTATAAACAACTTAATAAGTAAGCGAGAGTTACAACTTATTAAAGGCAGATGCTGTCAAAAGTGTACAACTGCTGAAAGAACATGCATTAAAACTACGATGACCGCTGAGTTAATACTATTCACTACAGTGCCTAGCCTAGATTTAGTAGAGACAAATAATTATAAATAATTGTTGTTATTTACATACGTATACGTTTCATCCATTCTGGAATCGTCAGTGTAGAGATGATTATTCATCCAGGTCGCAGAACTCGAAACCTCGGAACAAGTGTAATGGTTTGAACTTAAATTCCGACGTCGTATCTCACACGGCAACTCTAAACAACCTGATAAATCAGGGTAAAACCGTGTTTTTATTTTCTCTTGTAACTGACTTCTTTAGAAAGTGTTCAAAGTTGATTCGTTTAAATCAGTCTTTTGCGTCAAATTGAAAATAAAAAATAATGGCAGCTAGTATTTAAAGTTCTCAAGACATTTATTTATATTAAATTTTCTTATTTCTGAGTATCATTTGCTATCGAGAACTGCTTTTAAAATATTTTATTCTCACTTTCAGGGTTGATTAATCAGGTTTGTTTAAACTTAGATAACATATTATTAAACCCTGGTTACAAAAAATGCATTCAATTATCCAATCTTTGTTAAAAAAGTTGATGAAATCTTAGTTAAAACTCTTTTATTTAAGTTTATAGAACTGTTCATTCAATCTAGCTTAAATAAATTCACTGACTTTAGAAATAATTCATCCTTGTAACTTATTCATTAAAACCAGCTAAACAAAACCAATATGTGAATTACCAATTCCATTAACACTATAAACCACGATTTTATTGAATATATGTCTAAATCATATGAATAATATGTGTTCATGATTAACATAATCAAATAGAATCATCTGAAATAAGAGGTTAAAAAACTTGTCATAAAATGTCGCTTACAAACTCATAATAATAATAATATGCATAGTTTGTTATTGAATTAATTTCGTTGTTTTTTTTCATTCTAAAATATTAAATAACTCACAAATAAATAACAAAACAATATAGTGGTTGTAAAGTGAGAGTACATATATATATAAACATACATATATATAAACATATATATATATATATATATATATATATATATATATATATATATATATATATATATAAAGGAAAACCTATGTGTGTCCGGCTCGCTTCAATAATTACGTATACAAAGTCAGTTTCTTTATGACTAAAAAAGGAAATGATTAATTTAAATATTATAAAATAATACTAAAAATAAGGAAGGGTATAATTCCCTTCACTTTTTATATATACCAAATAATATAGTCTTATTATTATCTTAATTATAATTATTCGCTACAATATATTACCAATTCCATTAACACTTATTTTACAGATTGTTTTCGACAATTGTAAACGATTTGACTTGTTTTCGGTATATAAACTTTTGTATTTTTTCACTTATTGATTAGTGTTGTATTCTTTTGTATTAGTTGTTTCTTTTTTCTCAAAAGTTGACCTTCATGAGAACTTATAGTGAATTCATTAATATAATAATAATAATAATAATAATAATAATAATAATAATAATAATAATAATAATAATAATAATAATAATAATAATAATAATAATAACAACAACTCAGGAGAAAGACCTGAGTGTCATGATGGGCAGGTGCTCCCTCGTTAGCCAACATGGGGGACCCGGTCCGCATCCTGCGAATGTTGGCCCTTCTCATTTCAGAAACAAGACAACGGACAAGAACCAGGTAAGTAACCTCTCTGATTCCAGGTATGACAAGGACACAGACCAGAGACAAGAAAACCAGAGCGAAAACAGCAAACTGGAAAGATATAGAAAGAAATAGACCATGAAAGAGTACAGACTGGTGATGGAGTGCTACTATAAAAGCCGCTACCCTATAGAAAGAGTCTACCGAAAACGAATGAAACATCTCTGGGACATTGCTAGTGACTACCATACAACGGAACAAAGGATAGCAGATCAAGCAAGACAGATCCTCAAGCGAAGATGGTTCTCGGAGATGGAACTGACGGAAATCAGACAGAAGGCTAATGGCGAAACGGAGCAAGAAACACCACCAAAGGAGAGACCACAGAAAGAGGACGGGCAAAGCATACACACTGAAACTGAAGAGATTGAAGACTACGGAATCACAGAACCAGGGGAGATAGAAGACTGCGGAACCACAGAACCTGCTGAGATAGAACTCAACGAAAAAGAAGCAAGTGAAGTGGAGAACATAAGACGATACATGTTAGAAAACAAAACAAAACTCCCATCTCTCAGGAATGAAGTAGCGAAGAAGTTACAAGCAGAAACAGACAGAGTTAACAGACTCCTCACACACATCCCAACAGAAACTATTACAGACCTAAACAACCTGATATATGCAGGGGCAAAATCGGTAAGTATGAAACTAAGAAACGAAGAGAATGGACAAAAGAGAGGACCGACAAAACCTGGATGGGAAATCAGACTGGAAACCCAGATCACCAAACTTCGGAAAGAAGCTAAAACCGTGAACAGAAGGAAGGAGGACATGAAACGATTAAGAAGCAAAAATCAGAAACGCAAGGAAAAACTAAATGAGAAACATGAAGAAATAAAGCAAAGGATAGCAGCAATAGAAGGAAGACTGAGACGATACAGGTACAAATCAGAACAGAGCAAACAGAACAGGACCTTTGAAAACAATGAAAGCCAGTTTTACAAAAATGTAAATGGAGAAAAAACAACGACAGAGCAACCGAACCCAACAAAAACAAAACAATTCTGGAGCAAGATATGGGAATAACCAAAAAAGCACAACAAGAATGCCCAATGGTTGAAAAACATGAAAGATGAACTGCAAAAAATCGAAGAAGGAACCGAAACAGAAATCAACAAAGAAACTATCAAGAAACCCCTAAGAAAAATGGCAAACTGGAGAGCACCAGGCCACGATGGAATACATGCATACTGGTTTAAAAAATTCACGACCCTGCATGAAAGAATAGCGCAGAAACTGAGCGGATGTATCCGCAAAACAGACGTACCAGAATGGATGACGGAAGGAAGAACAACAATAATACAAAAAGACCCCAAAAAGGGAACGACCCCCAGCAACTACAGACCGATAACATGTCTACCAATAATGTGGAAAATTCTCACAGCACAACTGAGAGAACAAATCTACCAATCCCTAGACAAACGTGGACTGCTCTCCGAGGAACAAAAAGGATGCCGGAAAGGACAAAGAGGGGCACATGATCTACTATACATTGATAAAAAAAACCCTGAAGGAGGTGAAGAGCAGACAAAAGAACATAACCATGGCATGGATTGACTACAAGAAAGCCTACGACAGAATCCCCCAAACATGGATAATTGAATGCTTAAAGTTATACAAGATACCAGACAGGATTATTAATCTCATCCAGAAAGCAATGGAAACATGGAGACTAAAACTGACAGCCGGAGGACAATACCTGTCTGAGATAAAAATACAGAGAGGCATTTTTCAAGGAGACTCTCTATCACCACTACTGTTTATAATAGCCACGATGCCACTCAACTACATACTCAGAAAGTGTGATGCCGGATACAGGTTTACGGATACAGAACAAAGAATAAACCACCTGATGTACATGGATGACCTTAAACTGTTTGCGAAAAACAAAAATGTACTGGAAAAGCTGATAACCACACAACCAGGATATTCAGACAGGATATCCAAATGGAGTTTGGAATAGAAAAATGTGCACTGCTAGAGATCAAAAGAGGAAAACTGGAGACGACAGAAGGTATAGAACTCCCCAACCAAATGGAGATGAGGGCGCTAGGAGAACAAGAGAGTTACAAATACCTGGGAGTTCTGGAAGCAGACACAATCAAATATACAGAAATGAAAGAAAAGATTGGAAAAGAATATCTACGAAGAACAAGGAAACTCTTAGAAACTAAACTATATAGCAGAAACCTAGTAAAAGGGATAAACACATGGGATGTATCACTAATAAGATACTCTGGACCATTCATAGGCTGGACCAAAGAAGAACTCAGGCACCTTGACCAAAGAACTAGAAAACTAATGACTATGCGCAATGCACTGCACCCAAAAGACGACACGGACAGACTCTACGTGAAAAGAAATGAAGGAGGTAGAGGACTGGTAAGTATAGAAGACTGTGTGGAAGACACCAAAAAAGAGCTGGAGAAATATGTAACCCAGAACACGGAAAGACTGATCACCACAGCAAGAGACACCAGCCCAACAAACGACCCCGGAAGCACTGAACCCAGAAACAAAAAGACAAGAAAGGAAAAGTGGGAAGAAAAACAACTACATGGACGCTTTATAAGACTCACAAGCAGTGAAGCCAATGAAAACTCCTGGGCATGGCTAAGAAAAGGAAACCTGAACAGAGAAACGGAATCTCTGCTAACGGCCGCACAGAACAATGCGATTAGGACAAACTTTATTAAAGCAAAGATAGATAAAACCCAGGAAAACAGCAAATGCAGATTGTGTGGACAAAGAGACGAAACGATAAATCATATAATAAGTGAATGCAGCAAGCTAGCACAAAGGGAATACAAGAACAGACATGACAGCATAGGGAAAGAAGTACACCGGGAAATGTGCAAACAACTGAATTTCGAATATGCAAGAAAACGGTACAAACACAAACCAGAAACTGTACTAGAAAACGAAAAACACAAAATCATATGGGATATGAATGTACAAACAGACAAACCCATAACAGCAAGGAGACCGGATATGATAATAATCAACAAGAAAGAAAGATCCTGCAAAATCGTGGACTTTGCCGTTCCAGCAGACCACAGAGTGAAGATCAAAGAGACGGAAAAGAGAAGCAAATATACTGAACTTGCCAGAGAATTGAAAGGAATATGGAACATGAAGAAAGTCGGTATAACACCAATAATCATAGGAGCACTAGGAACAGTCCCCAAAAACATGGAGAAAAGACTAGGAGAAATAGGAATCAAAGGGATAACTGAGACCATACAAAGGACAGTAATGATCAAAACAGCTACAATCCTGAGAAATGTCCTTGAATGCGGAAACCAACCCACATAAGTAACGAATGGAGAACAAACACATGGAAGCACAAAACAACAGAACCGGGGAAAATACAACCGCACGAGAGAGGCGCAAGCATAGGCTGACGCCACGAAAATTATGGACAGAGGGTCGAGGAGGGAAAGCGCAAAACCAGACCTCCACTGGAAGAGCGCGGACAGCTCTGGGACCTTGGGAAGGCTTGTTGCCACTCGGGCCCCAGAGGGGACCAATGGCCCTTATCAGCGGGAAATCGTTGGTAGGTGGCTGTTGCGATTACCGCAAGGTCATCAGCGGTGATGAACGAAAAGAGGTGGAGCATACTTGAGGCCTGAGGAGACTTGTTGTCATTCGGACTCCAGGGAATACCACAGGTTGTCGGCAGTGGGTTACCACTGACGATGACTAGTGAGTAAATAATAATAATAATAATAAACATCAAAGAGACGAAAAACGAAGCAAATACACGGAACTGGTCAGAGAACTGAAAGGATTATGGAGCATAAAGAAAGTCAATATAATACCAATACTCGTAGTAGCATCACGAACAGTACCGAAAAGACTATAAAAATGAGTTGGGGAAATTGGAATCGAAGGGAAGACTGAGACTATACAATGGACCGCAAAACTCGAATAACTCTTGTATCTCTCTCGCTAGAGAGAGAGATAAAGAGAGTATGGAAGTTGTGTATTAGTAAAAACTTATCAATTAGTTTTGTTTCAATGATTTACAGTAATGAATAGGGGTCAAATTGTGAGTTGATAGCGATTAATAGAGACATATTTTGATTAACATTGCAATGTTGGTATCACTGGACATGTTATTCCTGCTGAAACAATTCTTCGTCAAGCATCATACTTTATATATTTAAAATGCTTCGCTGTCGTAACCAGTAATCTCTTATGACCTTCGAAAAATCCAATTATTTCTTTCTCCGCTATGCATGTTTGATCTGACAGTTTCAATAGCACCTACTCCGCCTTTGAAACATCACCCCGCCGGAAATAGCGTGAAAACATGTTATGTTCAAACCAAATTCGTAACAAAACATAATTAACATTCCTTGCGGTATTTTATGAGTTATATTTGCTAGTTTTTCTATAATTGATATAATTTTGTTGCTTTTACAATCTCTTATAACCTGTAGTAAATATTAAAAGAAGGCCTCAATGGAAAAGGGCTTAATAAAATAATGCATTCAAATCAAATATATATTGTTATGAAAAAACAACAACAACATCTGAACGTATCGAGTAATAAAGATGCATTTATTATGTGGAGTAAAGGCCCCATTGTTGAATTTAATGTTACTTACCTTAATCTTATTTAAACACAATTAAGTGGGTGTTATGCTCCTTCGTAGTGATATGTCAAAGAAGAAAACATGAATAGGATATTCTTTATTAAGAAAGAATGACATACCAAATCATGAGTCTACAAACCTAAATGAAAATCAGGTTATAGATATAGCATGTATATATATATATATATATATATATATATATATATATATATATATATATATACATACTGACAGGAAGACCTGTCGCTGCTTATGGTTGTTTATAGGGCCTATACTCCAGCCCGTGTCTATAGCATCATATTACTTATTTATATTGCATTTAACATTGTATTTTACATAAATATAATAATATTTAATCACGTGATATGTTACAATTATGTATTCATAATCGATTTGATAGGAAGAAGGGTAAGTACAGTGATGATCACTAAAATAATAACACACATACACATACATAGACACACACACACACACACATATATATAGATATATATATATATATGTGTGTGTGTGTGTGTGTATATAGGTGGGTGGGGGTATATGTGTTTAACACACTCTTAAACTAATGAACAGATAATTATGATTAGATCAAAGTCAATGCTGGTATATTTGAAGTTTCTAATTTTAGGTTTTTCCATAATATTCCTCCTAAACCCTTTAAATTACCCCTAAAATGTTTAAATTTCAAGAATATTTATTAATAGATGTCTAATATGTAGTGTTAAAATTTCACAGAAATTGTCGTAATCTGAAGTTGAAATTGTTCCAAAGCGGTCAGACCACAGAAGTACATAGGAGATACATTAACGATAGACAAGTAGGTGATGTTAAACGTAGAACTAATAATTATACCCGAAACCCCAAGGAAAATAGGCGATACCAAGTGTGTATGATATATACCGTGGAGCAGCGGCCACACAAAACAAGGATAAAGTTAGATTCATGCTGGCCGTGATATTCAATAAATGTCGAAGAATATTTAAAAAGATGTAAATAATTAAGTAATTTCACACAGACTACTTTACATCCATGGCCCATGGAAGTGGATCCATGAAATTATATACATATGGATTATTACTGGAGCAACACTCTTAGTAATACTAGTAGACATTTTTTCGGGCTTTTTTTTAGTAACCTTTAAGTAATGGTAGACAAGACAAGTTCTACGATGAAACAGATTATAAGTGGCATATTTTCAGAAACGGCATAAAAAAAACTCTGGTAACTAACAAGAGTTTTGTGACAAATATATTCATTTATGGTTGGAATAAACAAGGTCTATATTTGTTTAAGACACCGCCATATCACCCTCAATCAAATGGATTAGAGGAAAGAATGATGAATACCAGGAATACGATACTCAAGGAACGTTGTCTAAGTAAAGAAAGTTGTTCTTCCAAGTCCGTTTTTAAGCTATCGCACGATGCTACAAACTCGAAAACTACAAAGCCCATCAGCTATGATGGGAAAGCAAATTATATTTTTGCTAACTATGTTGTATTCTACAAATTAAAAGAATATCTTATAAACAAGACAAAGGATGAAATCCAGAGAAAGCAGAATTTATTATGCAAAAAAAGCACAATAAAACTATACTAAATAGAGAAATAGAGAAAAGTGCATTAACATAAGTAGATGATATAAGGTCGAATATAAAGAGCAAAATGATGAATAAATCTCTACGATTCCTTCGGCAACGAATTCATTGAACAGTGCATGATACAGCGGGTCAGAATGAGTTTGAAAATTCGGATGAATATAAGAAAAATGCAATAATGCTACCTTAGTTATAGTGTAGAACAGAGAGAGAGAGAGAGAGAGAAACAGATAGAGAGGGAGTTGCTTGCGAGAGAAGAGGAGAGAGAAAGAGTAAATGCGGTTTTGTGGTGACAGATGATTCTAGTAAAGATTTGTGTAGATACTTTATCACTTTTGACCATGGATGACTAACGACTTATATTTCTCCTACACTTTTGCTCGCTTTCTGCCTAATTTGTTCCGAATGTACATTTTTATATTTTGTGCAAATAAATAATTCAAAGTGTAGTATCTGTTCCGACTGTCCTGTGCAGTTGTGGGAGGTTAACCCCCTCCCAGGCTTTGCCTCCCCTCTTTGGGGAGGATTGGGTTTGTTGCTTACTGTCTGAGGCGCCCTGCCCAGGCAATTTTTTAAGAAACTCCGTACTCTTCCTCTAGAGTACAAATTCCCACCTTCCGACCTTGTGTCACATTCTACTTTGTGGGACGTAGATAAATAGGAGTATCTGTTTTTAGCATCTCATTTACTATTTTACTATCGACGAAACTATGTCGTTAAGCAATTATTGAATGTAAACGCTATAGCAAAATAATACGGCGTCATAAACGAGAGAGAGAGAGAGAGAGAGAGGGGGGGGTGTTACATTATTTTCTTAAGTAAAACTTATCTCGCGTTTTTTTTTTACTTTACTCGAGTATTTTTTCTTTAAGAAAGATTTAACTCGCGTATTAGTTTTTTTTGTTTGTTTCGATTAGTTCTATCGCTTTTTACAGTAAGAATCACCTCGCATGAGACAACAGACAATCAATTGTAATTGATAAAATTAAATTACGTTTCCCTCTGACAATGCCGAGTATTGATTTACTCCTCTCCAGGAGTTAGGCACAAGGCCAGTTTTTATCTTACTCCCACAAGTAAGATGTGACCAAAGGTCGGGTCGGGAAAGTGTTGTTTAAAAATTGCCTGGGCAGCCCTGTCGGCATTCCCCGGTAGGGACGCCTCAGGCAGTAAGCAATAAACTTACTCCTCCCCAAAGAGGGGAGGCAAAGCCTGGGAAGGTGGACCTCCCAGAACTGCACAGGACAGACCCATTGAAGGCCAAGACAACACCAGTATGGGGTGCAGTATCCATCGGAACAGATACTACACTTTGATCTTAGCCAAAAGGCCAATCCCTGGTAGTTTAAAATAATACACTTTTCAAACGCGAAACATTAACATTTTCGTTATTTCGAAACAGATGTATTTATCTTTTAAATGCGACCTAAAGAACCATAAAAGTAGAAAGAGATGTGCTAAAGAAAGGAAGATTTGAACAGAAATACTAATTATTTATCCATGTAAAACAATATTGCAGAACATACCTATTTGTTATATGAAGATTAAACAAACATTGAATTGGAAAACAGTGACAAATATTAGTTTGTCAATAAAATTAACCTTGCGAATCTAATATCGCATGTTCATAAACAGTATATAAAAAATGAAGTGTCTGCTGAATAAGGTTAATTAACTTTCGCATTTATTCATTTATATATATATATATATATATATATATATATATATATATATATATATATTAGCTATATGGTAGTGGAACTAATTGCTTATTTGAACATTATCCATCGTTATAGGGTAAATGAATATGGTGAGATTATGCAAATCTCATGCAGAAAATCTTAAAATTGTACATACTGGAACACAACTATAATGACCTAAACAACATAATAATAGAAAAACTTACTTAGAAATTCGATTTCGAAATAGATTTTAATCTCATAATTTTATTTTACCTATTGTCTCGAATTCAAAAACAATAAATTGTTTGATGATAAAAAAATATTATTTCAAGAGAATAAAATGTAAATGCGCGAATATTTACGACTTAAAATCGAATTTTGTACCCGAGTAATTCAACATAAGAATTGGATATTAAATTATGAAATAAGACATAGAAAAATGCTTTAATATAGGATTCACTTCTTTTAAATGTCGCTTTATATTGTGAACTAGCGGGGCTACCCGGCGTTGCTCGGGGTCATTAAAAAACTTCTATTTCTCCCCCCCCCCTTTCTCTATAGCCGTCTCTTTATCTTTCTACCTTTCTCTTCCCTGGTCGCCGCATTTCACCGCTACTTTTGCCTTTTGCGAAAGCTGTTTCTTCCCCACCATTTCTCCTACGTTGCCCAGGGCAATAGTATGATATATTTCTATAAAAAGTAACACCTCTATCTGCGCCTTCTATATAGGTACTTATCTCCGCCCCGGTGTTCATGCTATATACGTATCTATCATCACCCCGGTGCGCATACTATATACGTACCAAACGCCGCCCCAGTGCACATACTATATACGTACCTATCTCCGCCTCAGTTCAGATACTATTTAAGTACCTATCGCCGCCCCGGTGCGAATGCTAAATAGTACCTATCGCCGCCCCGGTGTGCATGCTACATAAGTACCTATCGTTGCCCTACCGGCGAATGCCAACACTCCCCCTCCCCAAACTTTCGCCTGAGGCGCTCACACCGGCGAATACCGATACTCCCCCCTCCCCCAAATTTCGCCTGAGGCGCTCACACCGGCGAATACCGACACTCTCCCTCCCCCGAAACAATTTAGATATTTAAAACATATTTCCAGTTGTGTACAATATGTTCTTTCTCTCTTCCTATCACATTGTTTAACTTCTCATACAGTTGATGACAAAATCCAATTATCTTGTTCATGGATAATCAAGAAAACGCAGCAACAGACGGCTGGCATCCTCTTTAAAACAGAACAATATTGACTGAATTATAAAAAAGTAATGGATTGATTCTGGATTATAACTGAATAATCATTACGATCATGATGGCATCGATCTACAAACGAGGTGAAGTCACTGCACCTCTAATAATCGGAAAAGGGGATTCAAAAGTATTATGAAATAAACTGTTTCTTTTCTGAATAACTGGATAATAATTGATTCTCATCTGATGACATCTTTGATAAGTATTTGGTCCATCTTGCCAAATAAATTCTTACTAATTCATATCACACGTATCGCATTTTACCTACATTCGAACTTTCTGTATCCTTTTAGCCGTTTACTTTCCAGTTGTTTTCTGATCTTGTTATTGTATTCTCTGGTTGTTTGATATTATAAATCGTGTACCAAATTATTTCTACATGGGAAACTATCCACTCATTTAAAATGGTCCAATTACCGGACAACATATAGCTATATTTAAGTGCTGAATTTCATTTCGTGTCAGCAAGTATAGAAGAAAACTAGCCCGTAAACTGTAAACAAAACCAGTCAGGTTTCATTTCTCTATTTTAATTAATTGTACAGCAGAAATGGATACCTCTTCATTGTCAGCTTAAAAAAAGGGTTAAGAATTAAAAAGAATTTCATTTTTTAAATAATTTATCGTAAGGCGTAAGATATTGACACCCGTTATTAATACCTAATAATATGTTTGTGTTACTTTTTCGGCGTTGGGTGTTATTTAAATTTTAAAGATAAACATTTTTTAGATTTCAACTTTTAATTCTCAGACGCTGGAGATAGTAGAAATGACGACTGGAGGTCATCATGACCTCAACTTCAACTCACACAAAAATGAGAAATGCTTTTGGCTCACCCACGATGTAAATATCAGCAGTATTTGCGGGTAGAAATGCAAAATAAGTAAAAATGAAACAAATGTTTTAAATAGCGTCACTAAGTAACACGACACGTGAGCTGCGATTCTCGAAGGAGGCAGACAAAAACACAGGCTGAATAAAGTGAGACCAATTAAAGGTTTTGAAACCGACGGTACCGCTGTTGTTCTGATTTTTTGTGATATATATATATATATATATATATATATATATATATCAATGGTGTAAATAAGTGAGAAAAAGTTGAATAATCGTACAGATCCAAAAACAAATCAACTAGTTCGTGTTTATTTAACCGAAGATTCTTTAGATTGAGATTTTGCATTGATTGATAATAAGAAAAATACAAGCGAATAGCATGAATAGTTGGCCCTAGGAGAGGAAGGAAAACAAGAAAAATGGGTAGAAAATAGAGGAGCAGTAAATATATATAAAAAACGGCATAGGATAGAGATTGGAAACTGTTGGGGGGGGGGGTTGTATCATGCTGTTCGCCGCCGGATGAGAAACAGCAAGCGTTCAATTCAAGGTCGTTTTATTGCTTGTCCGTTTCTGTGTAACAACCGAGGACAGAGTGGGGTAGTGGAACGTATTTCTCAACATTCGTTCAGATTCAATCCTTATTGTTTTCTTCACACGCACCCCCGCATCCGCTCACACACACGCGCATATATGTCATTATTTTATGTATATTCACATATAATATTATGAACTGATATAATATATTGTGTATATATATTAAGTATTTAATACGCTAGTACAGTTAAATAGTGGTAGTATGAAAATGTATCTATGACAAGTAAACTACAAAGATTTGTCCATATTTTTCCTGTAAGAAATCATTAGCCTACATGGCAAGCATTTTGCCTGATGATTTCCTGCTTAAATGAAACATGGATACCTTTGCTTAGCGTACATGCCATATATATGTTATACTACTTTTAGATTTATAGGCAAATCGATAATGCACAAAACATTTATTTTCTATATAATTGAAAATACATATTAAAAATATATATATATATATATATATATATATATATATATATATATATATATATGATAAATGAAACTAAAAGTATACTTTTAGAGGATAGAATCTATAGTAAAATAGTTTAAGCTCAATATACGAGATAGAGCAATTATACAGATAAAAAAAGAAGAGAGATACATATGTAAGAATGACAAATCTTTCAACTTCCATTGTTCAATGCAAGGTGCACTCGTTAAAAACATGTTTATTATTCTTTCCTTAATCTATGGCTTTTCAAAGATTAAAATCTTATCATCAGAAGAAATTACATGGATGAATAAGTTGGCGGTGGAAAAGATATATTCATAGCATATCAGCGTAAACATCAAAACAGCCTACAGAACTCGACGGCTATACTCAAGGCCTTGTTTAATAGTTAATTGAATGTCTGATTTTAAATCTCTCCTAATAGTGCCCAACTTTAGTTTTATTTAAAGCGCCTTAATAATAACATTTATAAACAAATATTAAATTGTATTAACCTGCAGATTACCTCGTTTCGAGCTAATTGCTCTCTTCAGTGTATGAACTCGGTTCACAGATCCACCATTGCTTTCACTCTAGCACCATGGCCATTTCAAATTACAACGTTGTTCGGAAGAATTTAAGAGATATTTATGCCATTACAGCGTAGGCAAGGCTACCAAGCGCTGGCTGGTATTCCATGAGGAATCATTCGTCTTTTTCTACGTAGCCTATAGTAGCATATTACATTTTGTCGTTGATACTTCTTACTTTCTAATACAACATTTTGATGATCAGCCGCTTGGATATAATCAGCATTGATTGGCCCCGAGGAAGTATATATAAACAATAATTAATTTAAGTAAATTTCGATAGATTTCTAGTCTTTAATCTCCTGGAGGTGTTTCGGAAATTAATGAGTACTCATGTACAAACGAGCTCAAATCCCGAAAATTATTATTAATATATCTGTTCTTATTTGATTGATTTCTATAATTTCGAATTTTCTTTTATATAGATGTCAGGCGCAAATGCCGACTCGTCGATAATGATCAACCCCATTGACCAAAATAAAATATATTAACGCAACTGAGTAATGTTGTTACATAATAAATAATTGGACATGTTAGATTAACTTGAGGATCTCAACACGAATGTTACGATATATTTTGCCGTAGCATTCTTATTATGATTATCGCAGAACACATTCCATGCGTAGGACACCCCTGCCCAGAGGTCTAGATGGAAGAACGGCAAATTGGGAAGAGAAAAAGAAAATGAAAAGAGAAAACAGATGAAAGTTAAGGGGTCAAATCGGGAAGAGAGGAAGAGAGTATTGTTCACAATTACGACTATAGGTTTAGGTAATGGGGAAGGAATAAATGCACCGTCCTATTATGCGACCCTGATTTTTAATTCCTACGCTCTTTTGCCTCAAGGCTACATTTAAAAAGGTTCAATAAACATGTCTCATGTCCGCTCCTACTATTCCTGGTTTAAATCAACTCGGACCGCTACAAATGTTTGCCCCCACTCCTTCCACAGTTATTATCCTGTATTTCACCACCTCGATAAGCTAATAACTGATCTCATCATAAGCGAGATCTCTTTGCTCACATAACACTACATCACTCCCCATCTCTAATGATCTTATAACTCCAACGGACACCATTTATTTGTATCTCATAATTTATTTCTCATAAGCGGCCTTCCAGGCCTACTACTGCTACAATTTGTGTTTAAAACATTTCGTACTTGCGTGTAATTTTCTTAAGACAATCATCTTGGGGAAGTCTTGAAATAAAGACGAAACGTTGATGAATATATAAAAATATTGTTTTTGTTTTCTTTTTTCGTTATCTTTGTTTCAATTTATATTATGTTAGAAGACTATTTCTATTCTTTATCATATATATATATATATATATATATATATATATATATATATATATATATATATATATATATGATAAAGAATGGAAATAGTGTTCGGGCATGATAGAAATTGAAAACAAAATACGAAAAAAGAAAACCTAAATGAAAGAATATATTTTATGTACTCATTATGGTTTTGTCATTATATATATATATATATATATATATATATATATATATATATATATATAAAGACGAAACCATAATGAACACGTAAAAATATTCTTTTATTTGGGTTTTCTTTTCTCGTATTTTTATTTTCAATTTCTATTACGTCCGAAATCGAACGCAGTTCGTAGATTAAGACTATAATTATGAGACTAATGTATATTCCCACACGACCACGATAAATCGTCACAGACGGTAATTGAAGTTAACGTACACTTACCAAAGAGGCGGGGCAAGCGCTATGTTATCGAAAGTGTTCGACGCTCGAGCGGAACTTTGCAAAATCGTAGGAGACAACAGTCTCGTATATATATATATATATATATATAAGCTTTATTTGCCATGATGTCTAATTATTAAGCTTAATGTTTGTTTGCAATATTTTATATATCCCTGGAGATTTATAATATGTTATTTATTAATAAGATTTGTCTCATGTAATCTCCTCGAAATATAGCAATAGTTGTAAGCTTTAGCATACAATTTCTTTATATATATATATATATATATATATATATATATATATATATATATATATATATATATGAACTGAGTCTATATTTCTATACGTAATATTATGGACTGCATTGTGATAATTCTATGCAAATTGATCATGCATAGCTAATCCGTTCTCAAATCTTAAATATCTGTATTTAAATTTAAGTATCATCGATTTTACGGCCAATCTTCTATCCATAATGAGACAAAATATCTTTAACACAACTTATGTTCGATCAGTTACTATTTAAATAGAAACACACATTAATATTTCTTTCGAACATTATTGAACAATGTTATGCTGACTCACGGAGCTTACGCTTCCTATCTATAAACACTTCCATCGAACGTAGATAAGTGAATTAAGAAGGAGTTGTTTCAACAGCGTACTGAAGACAGTTTACGTTTTTGTTTTGATCGCCGATTTAAAATGCTTGTTAGCTTCTACAAAGAAAACTGTTGCTGTTCATGTGCGTTGATCTGGCTTTACCTTAAATTCTGTTAAAACTTTCAATTATATGAAAATTGCTCCGATATTAAATGTTAAAATCTATATTCCCCATTAAAAATACAATTTATTAAAAAAACACTGATTGTTTCTCTGCTTCTGGAGATTAAAAATTATCAACACTTGAATTGTATTTACAAATAATTATAATTTTGAGGGGTACATGTATCTTGTGCGTTAGTGCATACTAAAATGTGACTAAATTAGCAGCATGCTAGTATATATTATATGCTGATCTCAATCTATATTAAGTTACGTCTGTGTTTCTGTTCATACATATGTACAGGATTCACTCCAAAACTAGTTTACCGATCATTAGGAGTTGGTGAACGCAGCTTCTTGGCGTATGGGTGGTGATGTAGGCTATATTTAACTTCGTTATATGCAAGTAGCGTAGAACCTTTTTCTGAATTCAGATACTTGCGATGTTTTTGAAACATTAACAATATGTAGACATAAATTAATAAATATTCACTTAATTTCAGTTCATTTTAAACGGTTTTTAGGAACAGCATATTATAGGCATAATGTTCTATTTAAAAATGCCTTACATTTGACCTACAGGCATTAGACACCAATTAAAAAAAGATTTCCTTAATTTCACTTTCTTCTTAAGAAACATTAAGCTTAGGCTTTAAATATTACAGATTGTGTATGTTGCAAATTATGTAACTGATTTTGATCGAAATCAGAATAAGTATTCTAGACATGAGTTTTAGTATCTTAATATCTTAATTTTAATCTTCTTAATGGGACATGAGACTCTGCACATATTTTTTCGGGGAATTAATTTTACTAATCCTGAGGCGAGTATTCCTCTACCATTTCCGTAAACGCCTAACAATGTATAGATCAATTTACAATTTTACAAAATTGTTATTTTCATAATTATACAACTAAAATGCCTTTACATAATATTTTTATCAAGAATAATGGATTGAAAATAAAGTTATTCGTCTTGTTTATAAGTAACAAAATGACATTGGATTATATCAACGTTTGTAAATTGCATGTACTATTAATGTTGATTGCAATATCGAGATTATTAAATAAAATTCAATTCGACAAAGTTTATAGAATTTTCTATGTGACATGAGTTACAATATTGTAAGAAAGCAACGTACAAAACCGCCCCAACATCACGGACAATCTTCTACCAATAAACCGACGCTCTCCATTGTTCTCCCTCTATTTTAATTCTGAACTCTTTTTATAAGTCTACCTGGACGATATGCAAATTTACTTCCTAATATTTTATGCACAGCAAAGGCTATTTTTCTCGTTATGCCGGAGGATTGGCTATATCTATTACAAATATAATATAAACTAATGCGATTTAGACAACAGTTAAAACCAGAAGGTTAATATTTCACTAGCATATAGCAATTAATATGTTGATGCATACCTACATTTATTATAAAACAGATTTATATAAATTTGCAAATGTTTCTTCAATTAAAAATGATCAAATCACAGTTCCATTAAAACATTAAGAAAACACACATATATTCACAAATTTACTTATCATTGACTATGTTCGACATTTTTTAATCTTCTAAATCGAATGCTTTTATTCTCTTAGTTCTTATATATACATCGTTTTTATTAATAAAGTCACCACTTATCAACCCGAAAAGCCACGCGAGGATGACGTGTAATGAGACAGAAGTTGTTGTCAGCGGAAATATTGGTAGCTCTAAGGGAGTGCCAACATTGATAAAAGCTATGAAATGTTTTGAAAACTTTGATTCTAATAAAAACATTCCTAAGGCATTTTTTTCTCCTTGGTAGACCAGACTATTCAGAGAAAATGGCAGGCATTTCTGGAAGTTACTAAATATTTGCAGCAAAATGACGAGGAGAAACTAACCATTGTCGATCTTGTTAAAAAGATGTAGGAAATTTTCAAGGACACTGGCTTTGAACCATACAGTCTCTCATACATGAAATCTCGATTGTTGGGACATTTCAAAGACAAAATCAATGTGACTGAAATTAATGGGAAACATAATGTTGTAACATTCTTAAGTACAGCAAAATGTATTCACCATGAATTCTATGCACAAAACCGCTCAGCAGACAATTCCGAATCAGAGGTTATTAGAATCATAGAGACGATAGCCAAGCTTATCAAGAATGAAGTTAAAAGTATCAAGACAAGTTCAAAATTTTACATGTCTAAGAATGATCTTGAACAGGATGCGATTCTTAAATATGTTCCTAAAACGTTGTTTGTTCTTTCCCAGTAAGATATTTTCAGGCAAAGTCATTGATTTGAAACTTGCATCAGTTTGTCAAGCGATAATACAGGCTGCTAGAACCAGAGTTCTCCTTGTACATTTGCAGTTTGGTTTAGCAGTGGAAATGCATGACCAATTTATATCGAGAGTCTTAATTAACATTCTGAATAATCATGGCTTCTCTTCATCTTACTCGGATATCCAGAAATTCGAAAGAAGTGTTGCTCTTTTACATGGCGCTAAAACTCTCTCCCCTTTTAAAACTGAATGTGTGCAGTTTGTAGCTGATAATGTGGACCATCATGTAAGGAGTATTGATAGATCCAACACATTTATACGGTATGGGCATCATATCATATTTTACGCCCGGAAAAGTGAAAGCAAAACCAGTTCCAATGATGCAGGTGTTTTCAGAAGATATAATAATAGTTGGAAGTATCAACATTACGTACCTAGATTCACAGCACACCAACAAACATCCAGTGAGATTTAAAGAACTCCAGCCTAAGAAAGTTGTCGATTCCACTGCTGACAATCTTTTGGGAGGTGTCACTACTTTTACATCCGTCCAGACCCGAATGGTCAGGCCTTATGCAGTCAGTGCACAAAGAAACATATCCTGGGATATCAGCCACACTTTTTTGCCAATGATCGGTATGGAACCTGGTAACTCAACTTGCGTGTATTCAACGTTATGTTACATTAGTGATTTAGCCAGGTAAAACAACATTACACCAATTTTAACATTCGATCAACAACTTTGGTACAAATCAATGATGATATTCGAGTCACAGCCTAGTTCTAGTCCCTTAGAATCATTTGTCTTGCAACTTGGTGGGTTCCATACATAGATGGGCTTTCTGAGTTCACTTGGTCATTTGATGATAGGTTCTGGATTGCAAGAACTTTTTGAACTTGTCTATGCTGAAAACACAGTCAATCACATGGTAAGTGGCACTTTTTAGTTGATGCTGCTCTAAATGCTATTTTGTTAGCGAAAGCCTATGATACGTCCATTCACAGCATTTCAATTGGTGCAACTAGAGACAAAAAGGTGAATGTTGACTAAGCAAACTCGATAGCAGTTGCGGCAATTATAGCCTCAATGGTTAGAGAAAAAATTCACGAGTACACTTTGTAAAGAAAAGATCAGGCAATTACATATGGGTCATAAGTTTCGCTTAGCAAAGATGAAGCAGTTCAGACTGGACTATGACTTCTATTCTAGAGACTGTGTGTGCTATCTATCAATGAACTCTCAACTCAGCAGCAGCAAGTTAATTTCCAGTGCGAGTTTGTTGTTACCCACCTGCACTTTCTTATTCTTTCGGACTACTGCGTGAGGCAAAAAGCGGCTTTGGCAAACGTAATATGAAAACCGACTTCCCTTGTACAATCAGGTCCACAGTCTTCAGATCAACAGTATCTCGTTGATGGTTGAGCAATAATTCAACGCCTCCAATGGCAAAAAGGTCACACATTTGATGGGATCTGTGCCCAATGCCGAAGATATGTCACAACTAGATATGGAAAAACATACATTGTCTTTGATTGGTATGAAAGTGGTCCATCCATTACAGACGCGACTCATCGACGCCGAGCAGGGAGATTTGTTGGTGTTAATGTGTCACTGACCCTTTTAATGGTGTTCAAATTTTAAAAATGATGTTTTCCTAGCTAATCAAGAAAACAAACAATGTTCATCAACTTGCTGGGGGAGAGTAGTGAGGAAGCAGGTTGTAAAGTTGTCCATGCTTCTGGAAACGCTGACGTATTTATTGTGGAGACTGCTATAGAACTGGCACATACAGTAGAAACCATTCTGATAGTAGATGACACTGCCCTAATTGTCCTTCTATGTAATCATGTCAATAGAGATGATGGTTACAACATCTTTTTCATGGCACAACCAAAGGATAGTGCAAAAAGTGTGAAAGTATAGAACATCAAAGAGACGAGGAAACCTTTGAAATATGTGGTCTGTTCCAACATTATTTTCATCCATGAACTACTGGGTTGTGATTCTACATCCAGTGTTTATGGAATTAGGAACGCAGAATCTCTTCGAAAGGTAATGAACAAAAGAAACTCTCTCAAACTGGCAGACATGTTTGGCATAGGTAGCAGTGCAGAAGAGGTTATTGAAGTTGAATCGAGGGCTTTAGTGTGTCTGTACAGTGGTAATGATGGGGAAAACATCAATCATCTCCGACTAAGGTACTTCAAGAAAAAAGTTGCAAAAAGCTCAAAGTATGTTGAGGCCAAATCATTGCCACCAACAAGAACATCTACGAGAGTCCACAGCCTTCGAGTTTACTTCCAAATTCAGGAATTGAAATGTAGAAACCAGCTAAAACCTGACGAGTTAGGATGGAAACTTTCAGATAGTAAATTACAACCAATCAAGACTGACTAGCAAGCTGGTCATGTACATTTCTTGGCTATAATTAGGTGTAACTGATATTAAGGATGTCCTACAGCAAAATGCAGTTGCAGGAAACATGGCATTAACTGTTCAAACTTGTGCGGTAATTGCAAAGGCCTCCACTGCAGCAACCCAGCGTAGTCAGATCTTGATGATGATAAAGTTATCTTTGACTTGTTTTTGACAATAAATGTTCTTTGGTCCGTTCATGAACTTGTTCTCTGGTGGTTATGCAAGAGCTTTGCCCTAGCATTCGACTAACTGACCATTTCTTTATTGTTAATTGTAATTATGTTGTACCTATTATTTATGAAATAACAGGAATTAATGTGACAATTGTTGCCTTGAAAAAGGCTACTTTGTCTGTTTTTGTATCTTTTATATTCATATGTGTATAAGAAATTAAAAAACGTGAACACAATTACAAGGGCTTGTCATTTTCTGGTGTTATTTTATTATGAAGCATATAACTACTTATTACAATTTAAAACACAAAGAGAAAATGTTAAGCTGTCTTGGGGTAAGCTTTGTGTGAGTTTTCATATAAAAGTATGTTTTTTTCTAATTTAATTAAGGTTTTTGTCAGTAAAAACGTTTATTTTTGTCAGTAATTGTCAGAAATAATGGACATACTTGTCAGGGAATGTCAAGTGTTTTATGTTTCGAAATTTTGATATTGTTAATTTGGATTTTAAAGATAGCGCTCCCTGACCCTTTTCCGCAAGGCTAATTTTAGTAAACCTGGTTTTATCTGAAAGAGAGGTTGTTCATGCCTAATATCCAAGTTAAAAACCTTTGTTAGCAATTTGTTTGAAGTTCAGCCACATTTTGACTAGTGTTTATCTCCGCCGTCGTGTTCCGCATTATTTTTTCGCACTTTCTAAACAACACCTGCACTCCGAGCAGTTTGGGGCCTGTTAGAACGCTAGTCACTCTCCGCTGATGTGCGGCTAGTATTTAATCGGTTGAACCGCTCCTTAATGTGTATTACACATCGCATATTCTCCAAACACCTGCTACATTTAACGCGACGGCGGAGATGACCACCATTCCTAAAGAAGACTTCATGAGGTGTTTCCGGCAGTGGATGGATCGATGGGCTAAGTGTGTGCAAGCACAACGGGCCTTTTTGAAAAAGGTTAGGGTCTCAACCCCGTCACGTATTTGAAATATTTTTCTGGCCTAAGCTCGGATACTTTTTAGACAGGCCTCGTATATCGGTTTTTCAACAATCGTTATCAGATCATTAGGGCAAAAAACAATTCTATGACAAACCCTTCTTCTATAATCAGACTAGCTATTCAACACTGTTAACATTAAAGTGAGCACAGATGTGGATGTAGATCGATAGATAGGTCTTACCATTTTGTAGTGACACTTTCTACGATAGTAACTCTTTCGGTGTAGAGGTGATAAAGGGAAAACAGAAAGCTATACGGAAACACTAAATGGGACCTATGTGTATTTATTGGAGCGTTTCTAAGAAAAACCGTCCCTTATGCATGCACACATATAGCCACAAAATAATATTTTCTCAAGTTTATGGCCAATCTCCGTTTTTTTGATTACGTTAATGTTAAAATGCAACTTAAGTATTGCATAAAACGAGTTAAACAAATTTGCATTTCATTCATAACTCAAGAAATCTGAAGCCCGTACTTTTCGTAACAATATTAGTGCGTAAGTAAAAACCATATATTCGATAGAATACTAATTCAGCATATCCGATGCTATGGACTGCAACAATATCGATAAGGATAATCAAGTATCCCATTAAATTAATTTTCATATTCAATTCTAAAATCTACTCAAGAAAGAACATATTTTCATCACAATGTTTTAAGTAATGTGTATTTAGAAAATACGAGAAAAGTCTGATTTAGATGGAGTTATACACTTGAATCATGAAAAAAGCGAATGGAATACAAATCACCCCTCAAAGAAGAAGGTAATGCTTTGGTGAAATACCTTCTTACACCAAACTGAACAATACCTACTTCAGACTCAAACTGTTGGTTTTATGTGAACCAGACCTTAAAACGTAAGCAAGCGAATTATTCCCTGGTAGCTATGAAACGAAAATCATTTAAATAATATTTATTTACGTGCCTCTCACGTTTGCAAGACGTGAAACAATATCAGTTTAAGATGAGGAAAAGCAGCCTCTCCTAGGTGGCGGTGTGTAAAAGTACAAAACAAGACGTGAAAAGAACAGTCAGCATTCCCTGCTAAAGACGCATTGGGCGATAGGTAATAAACCAAACCTTCCTGAAGGAAATGAGAATGCATGAGATCAACATCTAGGAAAATATCAAACCATCACTGATTCTGGAAAAAAAACATCTGTCATTTCTAATGTTGCTAGAATGATACTTTTGGGTATGTATCTAGTTAAACTAAGTTATCAAAGACACTTAAATTTATAAAAAATAAAAAGTTATAATAGAAAAAAATCTTCTATTCGCAATATCAACCCTGCCCCTCTTTTCTCCTCTCGCTCCTTCTCTTTCTCTTTCTATCTCTATATGTCTCTTTAACTCTTTTTACTGGTGCTACCAGATCAGGTTGTCTGAAGATATCGACTTTTTGATCCAAAAACCCAGAACAAAATATGCAAAACAACCCCCCCCCAAAAAAACGACAATTTCCCTCCCTCCCATTTTTACTCCCCCTTCTCCAATTTCCTCCCCTCCCGTTCCATCTTTTCACTCAACTAAACACCTTTAATAAATACTTGAACATATAAAGAACTTTAAGCATAAAAACTATTACCAAAAATGATCAGAGTTTGCATTAAATTATCCCCAATATAGTTGATATGCCGTAAAACAACCAAACCAAATCAAACCAATCTTTCTCTTTTCTCTCTCTATCGATATATTTGTTTTACTTAACAAAAGCCTTGGTTTGAATGGAAAAGTTTGAGTGACGCCTAAGTGTAAGGGTGACCCTAGAACGGAAATCTACGAAATCATGTGATATCCGGAGCGAGATTCTCTATGTCTTTACTGTTTGCATCTCAATCAAAGTAAACGTGTCCAATGTGGCATCCCCAATAGGGTTCAGGCAAGCACAATGTAGCTAGGTGTAGCAGGACGAGCTAAATGTCTACTTATATTTTCTCTCCATACGCACACGTAAGTAACCCGTCTCTTCAGTGACTGTTTTTTCTCTTTTTAATTTATATGTTTATAAATTCACATGTGTGACCATGTGGTTTTGTGAGCAGACATCTCGAACATAAATTGTTCCACGGGTCTTTAATTGTTTATAAACGCTTGGTAAGCAAAAGTGCAACCTCTCTCTCTCTCTCTCTCTCTCCATCTCTATATCTCTCTCTATCTCTATTCTACGAGCGTGTTAAATAGTTTTACTTCTCGTAGTTCAATTTTCTTATGCACTATAAAAATATCTTAATTATTTATTTACTTTATTACATTCGTCTGTTAATAAACACAGAGAAACAGAGAGAAGTAGCAAGATTATTATAAACGGTATAAAATAAGAGGGGGATAGACAAAATTGCGTAAGTGATGTGCTAGTAATGAGTAAATTGCAAATTAAAGCTAATAAGCGAAAGCAAAAATATTTTTTCAAACATAAATCAAATCTCAATCCAAGGAATATTTTAGCATGACTTCTGAATGGAACAAAAAAGAACGTATCGAAAAAATGATTGAAAGTAAGAAACAAATCCAACGATTCTACTAGAGAAAATAAAAGCACGAATTCAGCGTACATCTATGTGAAGAAAAGCTGGAGCGTTCATATACCAAATAAAACAGAATAATGAAGATAATGGATCGAAGAAAAGAGGAAAGAGTAATCGATTGATAAGATAATAGCATTGTTTTTCTACTCCTAACTTCAAATGGTCAAATAAACATACATCATTGCAATCAACAGATTATTTTACCACATTGATAATAGCATTGTTTTTCTACTCCTAACTTCAAATGGTCACATAAACATACATCATTGCAATCAACAGATTATGTTACCACGTTGATAATAGCATTGTTTTTCTACTCCTAACTTCAAATGGTCACATAAACATACATCATTGCAATCAACAGATTATTTTACCAAATAGATAATAGCATTGTTTTATACTCCTTACTTTAAATGGTCACATAAACATACATCATTGCAATCAACAGATTCTTTCTACTCTTAACTTCAAATGGTCACATACACATACATCATTGCAATCAACATATTATTTTACCACATTGATACAAGTTGATATATTAGAATACCATACATTTCCGACGTTCGTAACTGGACTTACTTTCGAAAAACATTTTCGATTTCATCTTTGTTTGTGGAGAGTTCCCCACGAAAACTAGCGAGATGCTTAAATTAAAAGTTGGTAGACGAGATGTAACGCCAATATATTTCCTGGAGCCAAATGTCACATCTCCATATGTTAAGTTTACAGAGAACCATGTGTGAGATGAGGTACAGTAACATTGGGTATTTTTTTTGAGAAAACCCGGGCACAAATGCTACACATTCAGGTACATTTCTGGTCAGTTTTATGATCAGACTTATACGTAGGAAGCGGGATTCTGGAAGATATAGTCAATAATTCGAACGTTGTTATAGTGCTTCTATATCGTTTGTTAAGTGAAAAGTAAGCACTAGCTTGTGACTAGTGTAACTCCTCACCTTAGTGGTTTTCAGAGAAAGGATGAGATTTGCTCTCTCTTGCATTCATGCCAATTACACGTTTACATTTGCCAGTATGACGACATCTTCGTGAAACATGAAGGTCTTAGTGTGTGTTATACTATTTTTACTGATGCTGAAACCATTCTGTTGTCCTTTTTTAGCGTCTGCAATATTCTTCCTGCTAACCAATCCGATGGAGGAATATATAACAGTGTCCTATACGGTTTACACCTGATTTTTCCAATCATTAACACATATACTCATCACTAAACTCTGGTGCATCGTTGGATACAAGGTATTTTTTCTGGAGAGTATTGCTCTTAGAATTTGTTTTACAGTAGAACTGTTTAGTCTGGCACACGGCGTTTTTAAGAGCAGTCTGAAAAAGAATCTACTAGTATTAATCAGAGTCCTTCTCCAGTTTTCTTTCGTTACGCGTCGTTGAAGTGTGTGGTCATACGATAGTTTCCAACGTTTTTACGCAGTCCTTTGCAATATCTTCCAAGCTGCACTGATTTGTCAGTAGAGGGTTACGAGGCAGTGTTGTATCGTATGGCCCTCTTTCCACATTCATAGACGGTTGAGTCAGTTTTGTAGCCCCATCTTCTCATAGCCACTTTTGATCGCTCCATTCCCGTTCTGAGGCGGTGGAGTGTTTTTCACTGGATCAAGTGTACCTTGAAATCGATAGGAAAGGCCTCAGGCAGAGGGGTTGCGATGTAAGATTAATGAGTGATATTTCCTGGCCGTCTATTCTTTCCCTAAGATGTAGTCTGTTCTTTTCTTGAGATGTTGTTAGGGGTTCAACATGGCTTAGGAAGTGTCTCCTTGACTTCAGTCGTTGGAGCGTTTGTTCCCCTTATGAAGATGGTGCTGACCACTGAGTGCATTTGTGATCTCTACTCGTCTGGCACCTTCCAGTCTCAGATCTGAAGGGGTAATGTCAGTGATGACATGCAGGTTGTTCAGGTTAGTAGGCTTCAGGGAACCAATGATCAAGAGGCAAGTGTTATTCAATGCTGTCTAGTTTTTCGCAATGGGTAGATCTCTGCGAAACTGGGGAATAGCGCAGGGCTTAGACAGAACATCCAGGTGTGTATGCAGTTGCTCCTCACTTGGAATTTATCAGTTTCCGTAGGATGTTATTCCGGTAGCTAACTTTTATTTTATTGTGCTTTACATTTTTCACTGATAAGAGGGCGCGGTCCGGTATTACGCCATAGTAGGCAAGGTTGGTACGATTCTCAAGTTGTAAATCAGATCACGTAATTTTTAGGGGTCGGTTGTCCTCCAGTAATGTACAAATGATGTATATGCACTCGACTTCATGTTTCAACTTTCTGGGGCGATAATTTCAAAGTAGTTCGTGTAACATTTCTTAATTCCTTAAATTTTTGGCATCCATGTGAAATATATCCTTCTACATCTCATGAATA
Organism: Sepiola atlantica; assembly: GCA_963556195.1. NCBI lineage: Eukaryota > Metazoa > Mollusca > Cephalopoda > Sepiida > Sepiolidae > Sepiola > Sepiola atlantica. Next base: position 112,811,008 of record OY744517.1, on the reverse strand, counting down.
TTTCGGCCACTATGGTTCTAATTTTATTCTTTTTTGTGTGACCGTTACTTCACAGTGTATAGCATTGTGTATCATGAATTTTCTTTATGTTTCTAAGAGAATTATCAGATCTCAATTACAAATCACTCTATTTCTTAAAGGTTATTTATGTCGTATTTCTTTGTGGGTCATTCCGCCCTGACACACCTTTCCGATATGTTTTAATTTAAATTCCACATGTTTTCTTTCTTAGGACTCGATCTTAGTCAATAATCCGAACGTAGACAATTAAGTGTTTTAGTGATTTTTATATATGCTGTGGAATGAAAAGTTAGCACCAATTAGTGGTTAGTCTAATTCCTTACTGTATCTATTTTCGAAAACGATTTATATAAGCGTTATCTTGCAATTACGCTAATTAGACATACTATATTGCCAGTGTCAGAGCAATATCGTTAATGATCGTCTACAATTCTCATAAATGGTTCATTTTGTTCGCACATGATAAAACTAAAAAGGTATAATGGACACTACCTCAAACAGATGGTTTCCTGAATTATCCTTTAGTTCCCGCAATTCCTTATGCGATGAAAATATGTGATTTACCTATTTACTTAAATAAGTCAATTAAATGAAATTCACAACCAACACATTTTTATACGTTTTCTTAGTATACAATTCAAATCTATTTTAAAACTTAAAATTTCGAAAAGGGTCAAATAAAAATAGTCGATAATATATGAGATCATTCGTCTGTTTCATACATAGTTCATATAAATATATGCATATATTGGTAAAATAAAGTAAAGAAAAAAACTAGGTTTCAATTTATATGTAGTATTAAATATAACTTCCTCGATTAATAATAATTATACTTAATATAGATGTGCTCAAACTACTAAATTAATTTATTGAATGAGAGTGAGGATACTAGGCGAGGCATTTACTAAAATGAGGGGAAAATATCCTCTTTTAACGTTTTATGAATTCATTATACGATAAACAAAATAGTTTGAGCAACGCCATAAGATGCAGAATAGTTAAAGTCACGTGATAATCGTATTAGAGTTTGTTAATTTTGATACGTAATCATTTCAACTTGCTTCAACTTTGCGACTGGGTGCAATGGCATAATGAATTCAATTCAAAATGTGGATTCAACTTTGCAGGATTTAAATCCTCTAAGGTCTACTGTGTAATATTACGCTTTAATACTTCTGAGAAATGCATCTACCTACAATTTCTTATATGGTATGAGTAGCACAATTACATTTTTCAGCTAATCGTATGCAATTGCCCGTATATATATAGGGATCATGTATATGTACTAAATAAGTCAAAAAGGGGTGATACGCCGCAAAACAGACAAACCAAAGACACATGCAACTGCTAGTAGTTTTCTCAAATTTTTACTTTCAAAGGGTTCATGTACAATATAGTGGAATTCATTCTTAGTTACTGAAATATGTTTTATTCAATAATTGATTAAATGATTAAAATATTAATAAACATTGCTTAGACATCTGTATTTAGTTAGCGTTTATACAATTGATCCATTATTGTCTTAAAATCTGGCTCATACGCTTTGATGTTTGACTCTTGCAGTAAGATATGAGGTATTGAATGAAAATGGAACTTCGAAAAAAGCAACCAAACTCAATCAGCCCACCTGCCAAAAAAGAAAACTATGTATCGTGTCATCACTACATGTCACTCCGAACCTCCTGACATTACACAACTTCTTGTACTACTCTTAGTATTTAAGTAGGGAGTTTCATCAGTCACAATTCTTTTAACTTAATAAATACGTTGTGGAAATTATCAATGGGTTAAGATTAAGGAGAGAGATTATAATTATTCCACTAAAAAAGGGCGTGACGTAGATACGCCGAGAAGAAGAAATGAGGAAAAAGACGAACAAAAAGTCAAATCAATATAATCCTTATTGGAAATATCTATTTATATTCTGAAAATGTGATTATTTTTATGAGACATTTTTATTACTAATTAGAATTCAAGCAACGGACATAATTTGATTTTGTCCTTTAAGGCATTTAGTGTTTTTTTTAAGTCAAAGGTGTTTTATTTGTCACAAAATGAGTGTGTTTGTCGGAAATATAATTAGAACTGTCTAGCGATTATTATAGTGAAATTGTCGGCAAATTTCCAACATTGTACGAGGAAATCAAATCTACAATTATACCGTGAGATTGCATATCTTATATTTTCCTGACAAAGTTAAGAAAGCCCAAAGTCTAATCTGGGTCTTACTTCTTTATATTGTATGAAGTATTCCCGAAGTGATGCCATGGAAACCTATTTATCTTATTAGGCTGAAATATCGCACGGTGGTTAATGTTATCAAAATCGTAAGATATATACATTAACTTTGGGAAAATCGAAAGTTAGAATTCCATCCAAATTTCCACCTTGGCCGAACATTTCCAGAGCAAAATCAAAAGTCAAGTTCATATAACATGCAGGACTTTATTGGTTACACTATGAGCAAAGTAGCGAGTTCCTACGATGAAACAAAACCGAAATTATCACCGAAATGTGACTATAATATTTTTCCTCACATTTTAAAAGTTTAGTGACGTCAATAAACTTTATAATAATCGTTTCTTTTGAAGATATATAACGTTGTAAATTAAAAGCAATTTTTCCGAGACAATTAATGCTGTCGTATCTTAGAAAGATGGTATACAGTTTTTCCTGAAATATTTAAAGCCTGCGTAACTCGTGCCTCCACGTTGTCCGTAAAATGGAAGATTCTTAGATACCCATGAGCCCACCCCTAAACAGAATTTAGGTATTTTATTAGATGTTTTAAAAACAATCTATAAGTATTAAATGTAGGGTTCTGTAAGTATTACAATTCTTAATCTAAAGATTTAAGCTATTATTTTAGAACTACGAAAAAGCGCCTTCGCACAAAAATACTTAGGTAAGACGATTAATTATTTTGAGGGAACAGAGGGATTTAAAATAATATTTTCCAGACAAAAAACGCTGGTTGAGATGTAACATTTCATATGCATAATTACTTTATTTAAATCAACTAATTTTTCTATGTATTATTTTAAATAATATCAGTGTTTAATTAAAGACATCGCTAATATATTGTGCCAAAATGGCTTTTTGAGCTATTATTTTAGAACTACGAAAAAGCGCTTTCGCACAAAAAACTTAGGTAAGACGATTAATTATTTTGAGGGAACAGAGGGATTTAAAATAATATTTTCCAGACAAAAAACGCTGGTTGAGATGTAACATTTCATATGCATAATTACTTTATTTAAATCAACTAATTTTTCTATGTATTATTTTAAATAATATCAGTGTTTAATTAAAGACATCGCTAATATATTGTGCCAAAATGGCTTTTTGAGCTATTATTTTAGAACTACGAAAAAGCGCCTTCGCACAAAAAAACTTAGGTAAGACGATTAATTATTTTGAGGGACCAGAGGTATTTAAAATAATATTTTCCAGACAAAAAACACTGGTTGAGATGTAACATTTCATATGCATAATTACTTTATTTAAATCAACTAATTTTTCTATGTATTATTTTAAATAATATCAGTGTTTAATTAAAGACATCGCTAATATATTGTGCCAAAATGGCTTTTTGAGCTATTATTTTAGAACTACGAAAAAGCGCTTTCGCACAAAAAAACTTAGGTAAGACGATTAATTATTTTGAGGGAACAGAGGTATTTAAAATAATATTTTCCAGACAAAAAACGCTGGTTGAGATGTAACATTTCATATGCATAATTACTTTATTTAAATCAACTAATTTTTCTATGTATTATTTTAAATAATATCAGTGTTTAATTAAAGACATCGCTAATATATTGTGCCAAAATGGCTTTTTGAGCTATTATTTTAGAACTACGAAAAAGCGCCTTCGCACAAAAAAACTTAGGTAAGACGATTAATTATTTTGAGGGAACAGAGGTATTTAAAATAATATTTTCCAGACAAAAAACGCTGGTTGAGATGTAACATTTCATATGCATAATTACTTTATTTAAATCAACTAATTTTTCTATGTATTATTTTAAATAATATCAGTGTTTAATTAAAGACATCGCTAATATATTGTGCCAAAATGGCTTTTTGAGCTATTATTTTAGAACTACGAAAAAGCGCCTTCGCACAAAAAAACTTAGGTAAGACGATTAATTATTTTGAGGGAACAGAGGGATTTAAAATAATATTTTCCAGACAAAAAACACTGGTTGAGATGTAACATTTCATATGCATAATTACTTTATTTAAATCAACTAATTTTTCTATGTATTATTTTAAATAATATCAGTGTTTAATTAAAGACATCGCTAATATATTGTGCCAAAATGGCTTTTTGAGCTATTATTTTAGAACTACGAAAAAGCGCTTTCGCACAAAAAACTTAGGTAAGACGATTAATTATTTTGAGGGAACAGAGGGATTTAAAATAATATTTTCCAGACAAAAAACACTGGTTGAGATGTAACATTTCATATGCATAATTACTTTATTTAAATCAACTAATTTTTCTATGTATTATTTTAAATAATATCAGTGTTTAATTAAAGACATCGCTAATATATTGTGCCAAAATGGCTTTTTGAGCTATTATTTTAGAACTACGAAAAAGCGCTTTCGCACAAAAAAACTTAGGTAAGACGATTAATTATTTTGAGGGAACAGAGGTATTTAAAATAATATTTTCCAGACAAAAAACGCTGGTTGAGATGTAACATTTCATATGCATAATTACTTTATTTAAATCAACTAATTTTTCTATGTATTATTTTAAATAATATCAGTGTTTAATTAAAGACATCGCTAATATATTGTGCCAAAATGGCTTTTTGAGCTATTATTTTAGAACTACGAAAAAGCGCCTTCGCACAAAAATACTTAGGTAAGACGATTAATTATTTTGATGGAACAGAGGTATTTAAAATAATATTTTCCAGACAAAAAACGCTGGTTGAGATGTAACATTTCATATGCATAATTACTTTATTTAAATCAACTAATTTTTCTATGTATTATTTTAAATAATATCAGTGTTTAATTAAAGACATCGCTAATATATTGTGCCAAAATGGCTTTTTGAGCTATTATTTTAGAACTACGAAAAAGCGCCTTCGCACAAAAATACTTAGGTAAGACGATTAATTATTTTGATGGAACAGAGGTATTTAAAATAATATTTTCCAGACAAAAAACGCTGGTTGAGATGTAACATTTCATATGCATAATTACTTTATTTAAATCAACTAATTTTTCTATGTATTATTTTAAATAATATCAGTGTTTAATTAAAGACATCGCTAATATATTGTGCCAAAATGGCTTTTTGAGCTATTATTTTAGAACTACGAAAAAGCGCCTTCGCACAAAAAAACTTAGGTAAGACGATTAATTATTTTGAGGGAACAGAGGGATTTAAAATAATATTTTCCAGACAAAAAACACTGGTTGAGATGTAACATTTCATATGCATAATTACTTTATTTAAATCAACTAATTTTTCTATGTATTATTTTAAATAATATCAGTGTTTAATTAAAGACATCGCTAATATATTGTGCCAAAATGGCTTTTTGAGCTATTATTTTAGAACTACGAAAAAGCGCCTTCGCACAAAAAAACTTAGGTAAGACGATTAATTATTTTGAGGGAACAGAGGGATTTAAAATAATATTTTCCAGACAAAAAACACTGGTTGAGATGTAACATTTCATATGCATAATTACTTTATTTAAATCAACTAATTTTTCTATGTATTATTTTAAATAATATCAGTGTTTAATTAAAGACATCGCTAATATATTGTGCCAAAATGGCTTTTTGAGCTATTATTTTAGAACTACGAAAAAGCGCCTTCGCACAAAAAAATTTAGGTAAGACGATTAATTATTTTGAGGGAACAGAGGGATTTAAAATAATATTTTCCAGACAAAAAACACTGGTTGAGATGTAACATTTCATATGCATAATTACTTTATTTAAATCAACTAATTTTTCTATGTATTATTTTAAATAATATCAGTGTTTAATTAAAGACATCGCTAATATATTGTGCCAAAATGGCTTTTTGAGCTATTATTTTAGAACTACGAAAAAGCGCCTTCGCACAAAAAAACTTAGGTAAGACGATTAATTATTTTGAGGGAACAGAGGGATTTAAAATAATATTTTCCAGACAAAAAACACTGGTTGAGATGTAACATTTCATATGCATAATTACTTTATTTAAATCAACTAATTTTTCTATGTATTATTTTAAATAATATCAGTGTTTAATTAAAGACATCGCTAATATATTGTGCCAAAATGGCTTTTTGAGCTATTATTTTAGAACTACGAAAAAGCGCCTTCGCACAAAAATACTTAGGTAAGACGATTAATTATTTTGATGGAACAGAGGTATTTAAAATAATATTTTCTAGACTAAAAACGCTGGTTGAGATGTAACATTTCATATGCATAATTACTTTATTTAAATCAACTAATTTTTCTATGTATTATTTTAAATAATATCAGTGTTTAATTAAAGACATCGCTAATATATTGTGCCAAAATGGCTTTTTGAGCTATTATTTTAGAACTACGAAAAAGCGCCTTCGCACAAAAAAACTTAGGTAAGACGATTAATTATTTTGAGGGAACAGAAGTATTTAAAATAATATTTTCCAGACAAAAAACACTGGTTGAGATGTAACATTTCATATGCATAATTACTTTATTTAAATCAACTAATTTTTCTATGTATTATTTTAAATAATATCAGTGTTTAATTAAAGACATCGCTAATATATTGTGCCAAAATGGCTTTTTGAGCTATTATTTTAGAACTACGAAAAAGCGCCTTCGCACAAAAATACTTAGGTAAGACGATTAATTATTTTGATGGAACAGAGGTATTTAAAATAATATTTTCCAGACAAAAAACGCTGGTTGAGATGTAACATTTCATATGCATAATTACTTTATTTAAATCAACTAATTTTTCTATGTATTATTTTAAATAATATCAGTGTTTAATTAAAGACATCGCTAATATATTGTGCCAAAATGGCTTTTTGAGCTATTATTTTAGAACTACGAAAAAGCGCCTTCGCACAAAAAAACTTAGGTAAGACGATTAATTATTTTGAGGGAACAGAGGGATTTAAAATAATATTTTCCAGACAAAAAACACTGGTTGAGATGTAACATTTCATATGCATAATTACTTTATTTAAATCAACTAATTTTTCTATGTATTATTTTAAATAATATCAGTGTTTAATTAAAGACATCGCTAATATATTGTGCCAAAATGGCTTTTTGAGCTATTATTTTAGAACTACGAAAAAGCGCCTTCGCACAAAAAAACTTAGGTAAGACGATTAATTATTTTGAGGGAACAGAGGGATTTAAAATAATATTTTCCAGACAAAAAACACTGGTTGAGATGTAACATTTCATATGCATAATTACTTTATTTAAATCAACTAATTTTTCTATGTATTATTTTAAATAATATCAGTGTTTAATTAAAGACATCGCTAATATATTGTGCCAAAATGGCTTTTTGAGCTATTATTTTAGAACTACGAAAAAGCGCCTTCGCACAAAAAAACTTAGGTAAGACGATTAATTATTTTGAGGGAACAGAGGGATTTAAAATAATATTTTCCAGACAAAAAACACTGGTTGAGATGTAACATTTCATATGCATAATTACTTTATTTAAATCAACTAATTTTTCTATGTATTATTTTAAATAATATCAGTGTTTAATTAAAGACATCGCTAATATATTGTGCCAAAATGGCTTTTTGAGCTATTATTTTAGAACTACGAAAAAGCGCCTTCGCACAAAAATACTTAGGTAAGACGATTAATTATTTTGATGGAACAGAGGTATTTAAAATAATATTTTCCAGACAAAAAACGCTGGTTGAGATGTAACATTTCATATGCATAATTACTTTATTTAAATCAACTAATTTTTCTATGTATTATTTTAAATAATATCAGTGTTTAATTAAAGACATCGCTAATATATTGTGCCAAAATGGCTTTTTGAGCTATTATTTTAGAACTACGAAAAAGCGCCTTCGCACAAAAATACTTAGGTAAGACGATTAATTATTTTGATGGAACAGAGGTATTTAAAATAATATTTTCCAGACAAAAAACGCTGGTTGAGATGTAACATTTCATATGCATAATTACTTTATTTAAATCAACTAATTTTTCTATGTATTATTTTAAATAATATCAGTGTTTAATTAAAGACATCGCTAATATATTGTGCCAAAATGGCTTTTTGAGCTATTATTTTAGAACTACGAAAAAGCGCCTTCGCACAAAAAAACTTAGGTAAGACGATTAATTATTTTGAGGGAACAGAGGGATTTAAAATAATATTTTCCAGACAAAAAACACTGGTTGAGATGTAACATTTCATATGCATAATTACTTTATTTAAATCAACTAATTTTTCTATGTATTATTTTAAATAATATCAGTGTTTAATTAAAGACATCGCTAATATATTGTGCCAAAATGGCTTTTTGAGCTATTATTTTAGAACTACGAAAAAGCGCCTTCGCACAAAAAAACTTAGGTAAGACGATTAATTATTTTGAGGGAACAGAGGGATTTAAAATAATATTTTCCAGACAAAAAACACTGGTTGAGATGTAACATTTCATATGCATAATTACTTTATTTAAATCAACTAATTTTTCTATGTATTATTTTAAATAATATCAGTGTTTAATTAAAGACATCGCTAATATATTGTGCCAAAATGGCTTTTTGAGCTATTATTTTAGAACTACGAAAAAGCGCCTTCGCACAAAAAAATTTAGGTAAGACGATTAATTATTTTGAGGGAACAGAGGGATTTAAAATAATATTTTCCAGACAAAAAACACTGGTTGAGATGTAACATTTCATATGCATAATTACTTTATTTAAATCAACTAATTTTTCTATGTATTATTTTAAATAATATCAGTGTTTAATTAAAGACATCGCTAATATATTGTGCCAAAATGGCTTTTTGAGCTATTATTTTAGAACTACGAAAAAGCGCCTTCGCACAAAAAAACTTAGGTAAGACGATTAATTATTTTGAGGGAACAGAGGGATTTAAAATAATATTTTCCAGACAAAAAACACTGGTTGAGATGTAACATTTCATATGCATAATTACTTTATTTAAATCAACTAATTTTTCTATGTATTATTTTAAATAATATCAGTGTTTAATTAAAGACATCGCTAATATATTGTGCCAAAATGGCTTTTTGAGCTATTATTTTAGAACTACGAAAAAGCGCCTTCGCACAAAAATACTTAGGTAAGACGATTAATTATTTTGATGGAACAGAGGTATTTAAAATAATATTTTCTAGACTAAAAACGCTGGTTGAGATGTAACATTTCATATGCATAATTACTTTATTTAAATCAACTAATTTTTCTATGTATTATTTTAAATAATATCAGTGTTTAATTAAAGACATCGCTAATATATTGTGCCAAAATGGCTTTTTGAGCTATTATTTTAGAACTACGAAAAAGCGCCTTCGCACAAAAAAACTTAGGTAAGACGATTAATTATTTTGAGGGAACAGAAGTATTTAAAATAATATTTTCCAGACAAAAAACACTGGTTGAGATGTAACATTTCATATGCATAATTACTTTATTTAAATCAACTAATTTTTCTATGTATTATTTTAAATAATATCAGTGTTTAATTAAAGACATCGCTAATATATTGTGCCAAAATGGCTTTTTGAGCTATTATTTTAGAACTACGAAAAAGCGCCTTCGCACAAAAATACTTAGGTAAGACGATTAATTATTTTGATGGAACAGAGGTATTTAAAATAATATTTTCCAGACAAAAAACGCTGGTTGAGATGTAACATTTCATATGCATAATTACTTTATTTAAATCAACTAATTTTTCTATGTATTATTTTAAATAATATCAGTGTTTAATTAAAGACATCGCTAATATATTGTGCCAAAATGGCTTTTTGAGCTATTATTTTAGAACTACGAAAAAGCGCCTTCGCACAAAAAAACTTAGGTAAGACGATTAATTATTTTGAGGGAACAGAGGGATTTAAAATAATATTTTCCAGACAAAAAACACTGGTTGAGATGTAACATTTCATATGCATAATTACTTTATTTAAATCAACTAATTTTTCTATGTATTATTTTAAATAATATCAGTGTTTAATTAAAGACATCGCTAATATATTGTGCCAAAATGGCTTTTTGAGCTATTATTTTAGAACTACGAAAAAGCGCCTTCGCACAAAAAAACTTAGGTAAGACGATTAATTATTTTGAGGGAACAGAGGGATTTAAAATAATATTTTCCAGACAAAAAACACTGGTTGAGATGTAACATTTCATATGCATAATTACTTTATTTAAATCAACTAATTTTTCTATGTATTATTTTAAATAATATCAGTGTTTAATTAAAGACATCGCTAATATATTGTGCCAAAATGGCTTTTTGAGCTATTATTTTAGAACTACGAAAAAGCGCCTTCGCACAAAAAAACTTAGGTAAGACGATTAATTATTTTGAGGGAACAGAGGGATTTAAAATAATATTTTCCAGACAAAAAACACTGGTTGAGATGTAACATTTCATATGCATAATTACTTTATTTAAATCAACTAATTTTTCTATGTATTATTTTAAATAATATCAGTGTTTAATTAAAGACATCGCTAATATATTGTGCCAAAATAGCTTTTTGAGCTATTATTTTAGAACTACGAAAAAGCGCCTTCGCACAGAAAAACTTAGGTAAGACGATTAATTATTTTGAGGGAACAGAGGTATTTAAAATAATATTTTCCAGACAAAAAACGCTGGTTGAGATGTAACATTTCATATGCATAATTACTTTATTTAAATCAACTAATTTTTCTATGTATTATTTTAAATAATATCAGTGTTTAATTAAAGACATCGCTAATATATTGTGCCAAAATGGCTTTTTGAGCTATTATTTTAGAACTACGAAAAAGCGCCTTCGCACAAAAAAACTTAGGTAAGACGATTAATTATTTTGAGGGAACAGAGGGATTTAAAATAATATTTTCCAGACAAAAAACACTGGTTGAGATGTAACATTTCATATGCATAATTACTTTATTTAAATCAACTAATTTTTCTATGTATTATTTTAAATAATATCAGTGTTTAATTAAAGACATCGCTAATATATTGTGCCAAAATGGCTTTTTGAGCTATTATTTTAGAACTACGAAAAAGCGCCTTCGCACAAAAAAACTTAGGTAAGACGATTAATTATTTTGAGGGAACAGAGGGATTTAAAATAATATTTTCCAGACAAAAAACACTGGTTGAGATGTAACATTTCATATGCATAATTACTTTATTTAAATCAACTAATTTTTCTATGTATTATTTTAAATAATATCAGTGTTTAATTAAAGACATCGCTAATATATTGTGCCAAAATGGCTTTTTGAGCTATTATTTTAGAACTACGAAAAAGCGCCTTCGCACAAAAAAACTTAGGTAAGACGATTAATTATTTTGAGGGAACAGAGGGATTTAAAATAATATTTTCCAGACAAAAAACACTGGTTGAGATGTAACATTTCATATGCATAATTACTTTATTTAAATCAACTAATTTTTCTATGTATTATTTTAAATAATATCAGTGTTTAATTAAAGACATCGCTAATATATTGTGCCAAAATGGCTTTTTGAGCTATTATTTTAGAACTACGAAAAAGCGCCTTCGCACAAAAAAATTTAGGTAAGACGATTAATTATTTTGAGGGAACAGAGGGATCTAAAATAATATTTTCCAGACAAAAAACGCTGGTTGAGATGTAACATTTCATATGCATAATTACTTTATTTAAATCAACTAATTTTTCTATGTATTATTTTAAATAATATCAGTGTTTAATTAAAGACATCGCTAATATATTGTGCCAAAATGGCTTTTTGAGCTATTATTTTAGAACTACGAAAAAGCGCCTTCGCACAGAAAAACTTAGGTAAGACGATTAATCATTTTGAGGGAACAGAGGGATTTAAAATAATATTTTCCAGACAAAAAACACTGGTTGAGATGTAACATTTCATATGCATAATTACTTTATTTAAATCAACTAATTTTTCTATGTATTATTTTAAATAATATCAGTGTTTAATTAAAGACATCGCTAATATATTGTGCCAAAATGGCTTTTTGAGCTATTATTTTAGAACTACGAAAAAGCGCCTTCGCACAAAAAAACTTAGGTAAGACGATTAATTATTTTGAGGGAACAGAGGGATTTAAAATAATATTTTCCAGACAAAAAACACTGGTTGAGATGTAACATTTCATATGCATAATTACTTTATTTAAATCAACTAATTTTTCTATGTATTATTTTAAATAATATCAGTGTTTAATTAAAGACATCGCTAATATATTGTGCCAAAATGGCTTTTTGAGCTATTATTTTAGAACTACGAAAAAGCGCTTTCGCACAAAAAAACTTAGGTAAGACGATTAATTATTTTGAGGGAACAGAGGGATTTAAAATAATATTTTCCAGACAAAAAACGCTGGTTGAGATGTAACATTTCATATGCATAATTACTTTATTTAAATCAACTAATTTTTCTATGTATTATTTTAAATAATATCAGTGTTTAATTAAAGACATCGCTAATATATTGTGCCAAAATGGCTTTTTGAGCTATTATTTTAGAACTACGAAAAAGCGCCTTCGCACAAAAATACTTAGGTAAGACGATTAATTATTTTGATGGAACAGAGGTATTTAAAATAATATTTTCTAGACTAAAAACGCTGGTTGAGATGTAACATTTCATATGCATAATTACTTTATTTAAATCAACTAATTTTTCTATGTATTATTTTAAATAATATCAGTGTTTAATTAAAGACATCGCTAATATATTGTGCCAAAATGGCTTTTTGAGCTATTATTTTAGAACTACGAAAAAGCGCCTTCGCACAAAAAAACTTAGGTAAGACGATTAATTATTTTGAGGGAACAGAGGTATTTAAAATAATATTTTCCAGACAAAAAACACTGGTTGAGATGTAACATTTCATATGCATAATTACTTTATTTAAATCAACTAATTTTTCTATGTATTATTTTAAATAATATCAGTGTTTAATTAAAGACATCGCTAATATATTGTGCCAAAATGGCTTTTTGAGCTATTATTTTAGAACTACGAAAAAGCGCTTTCGCACAAAAAAACTTAGGTAAGACGATTAATTATTTTGAGGGAACAGAGGTATTTAAAATAATAATTTCTAGACAAAAAACGCTGGTTGAGATGTAACATTTCATATGCATAATTACTTTATTTAAATCAACTAATTTTTCTATGTATTATTTTAAATAATATCAGTGTTTAATTAAAGACATCGCTAATATATTGTGCCAAAATGGCTTTTTGAGCTATTATTTTAGAACTACGAAAAAGCGCCTTCGCACAAAAATACTTAGGTAAGACGATTAATTATTTTGATGGAACAGAGGTATTTAAAATAATATTTTCCAGACAAAAAACGCTGGTTGAGATGTAACATTTCATATGCATAATTACTTTATTTAAATCAACTAATTTTTCTATGTATTATTTTAAATAATATCAGTGTTTAATTAAAGACATCGCTAATATATTGTGCCAAAATGGCTTTTTGAGCTATTATTTTAGAACTACGAAAAAGCGCCTTCGCACAAAAAAACTTAGGTAAGACGATTAATTATTTTGAGGGAACAGAGGGATTTAAAATAATATTTTCCAGACAAAAAACGCTGGTTGAGATGTAACATTTCATATGCATAATTACTTTATTTAAATCAACTAATTTTTCTATGTATTATTTTAAATAATATCAGTGTTTAATTAAAGACATCGCTAATATATTGTGCCAAAATGGCTTTTTGAGCTATTATTTTAGAACTACGAAAAAGCGCCTTCGCACAAAAAAACTTAGGTAAGACGATTAATTATTTTGAGGGAACAGAGGGATTTAAAATAATATTTTCCAGACAAAAAACACTGGTTGAGATGTAACATTTCATATGCATAATTACTTTATTTAAATCAACTAATTTTTCTATGTATTATTTTAAATAATATCAGTGTTTAATTAAAGACATCGCTAATATATTGTGCCAAAATGGCTTTTTGAGCTATTATTTTAGAACTACGAAAAAGCGCTTTCGCACAAAAAACTTAGGTAAGACGATTAATTATTTTGAGGGAACAGAGGGATTTAAAATAATATTTTCCAGACAAAAAACGCTGGTTGAGATGCAACATTTCATATGCATAATTACTTTATTTAAATCAACTAATTTTTCTATGTATTATTTTAAATAATATCAGTGTTTAATTAAAGACATCGCTAATATATTGTGCCAAAATGGCTTTTTGAGCTATTATTTTAGAACTACGAAAAAGCGCCTTCGCACAAAAAAACTTAGGTAAGACGATTAATTATTTTAAGGGAACAGAGGTATTTAAAATAATATTTTCCAGACAAAAAACACTGGTTGAGATGTAACATTTCATATGCATAATTACTTTATTTAAATCAACTAATTTTTCTATGTATTATTTTAAATAATATCAGTGTTTAATTAAAGACATCGCTAATATATTGTGCCAAAATGGCTTTTTGAGCTATTATTTTAGAACTACGAAAAAGCGCTTTCGCACAAAAAAACTTAGGTAAGACGATTAATTATTTTGAGGGAACAGAGGTATTTAAAATAATATTTTCCAGACAAAAAACGCTGGTTGAGATGTAACATTTCATATGCATAATTACTTTATTTAAATCAACTAATTTTTCTATGTATTATTTTAAATAATATCAGTGTTTAATTAAAGACATCGCTAATATATTGTGCCAAAATGGCTTTTTGAGCTATTATTTTAGAACTACGAAAAAGCGCCTTCGCACAAAAATACTTAGGTAAGACGATTAATTATTTTGATGGAACAGAGGTATTTAAAATAATATTTTCCAGACAAAAAACGCTGGTTGAGATGTAACATTTCATATGCATAATTACTTTATTTAAATCAACTAATTTTTCTATGTATTATTTTAAATAATATCAGTGTTTAATTAAAGACATCGCTAATATATTGTGCCAAAATGGCTTTTTGAGCTATTATTTTAGAACTACGAAAAAGCGCCTTCGCACAAAAAAACTTAGGTAAGACGATTAATTATTTTGAGGGAACAGAGGGATTTAAAATAATATTTTCCAGACAAAAAAACACTGGTTGAGATGTAACATTTCATATGCATAATTACTTTATTTAAATCAACTAATTTTTCTATGTATTATTTTAAATAATATCAGTTTTTAATTAAAGACATCGCTAATATATTGTGCCAAAATGGCTTTTTGAGCTATTATTTTAGAACTACGAAAAAGCGCCTTCGCACAAAAAAACTTAGGTAAGACGATTAATTATTTTGAGGGAACAGAGGGATTTAAAATAATATTTTCCAGACAAAAAACACTGGTTGAGATGTAACATTTCATATGCATAATTACTTTATTTAAATCAACTAATTTTTCTATGCATTATTTTAAATAATATCAGTGTTTAATTAAAGACATCGCTAATATATTGTGCCAAAATGGCTTTTTGAGCTATTATTTTAGAACTACGAAAAAGCGCCTTCGCACAAAAATACTTAGGTAAGACGATTAATTATTTTGAGGGAACAGAGGGATTTAAAATAATATTTTCCAGACAAAAAACACTGGTTGAGATGTAACATTTCATATGCATAATTACTTTATTTAAATCAACTAATTTTTCTATGTATTATTTTAAATAATATCAGTGTTTAATTAAAGACATCGCTAATATATTGTGCCAAAATGGCTTTTTGAGCTATTATTTTAGAACTACGAAAAAGCGCCTTCGCACAAAAATACTTAGGTAAGACGATTAATTATTTTGAGGGAACAGAGGGATTTAAAATAACATTTTCCAGACAAAAAACACTGGTTGAGATGTAACATTTCATATGCATAATTACTTTATTTAAATCAACTAATTTTTCTATGTATTATTTTAAATAATATCAGTGTTTAATTAAAGACATCGCTAATATATTGTGCCAAAATGGCTTTTTGAGTAAAATCGAAATAAAATGAAAATTAAAGTTGAAAATTAATAGAAATTAAATCCATAGAATTATAATAATAATTAGAGGAAGATAATATTTTATATGATTAAATATTTTGTGTAAATAATGTAATTTATCTTAGTAGTATTCGTAAGAAAAAAAAAGGTTGAGCCTAAAACTTGACATCTTGTGTTGCTATGGTAACTGACTTACTTTCTCGTCCGATACTACGCTGATCAAATTATAGACAAATACTGAGTTATATCGTATTAGGTTTGAGTTTAAATCGTAGAAGTGTAGGGGAAGCTTTAGTATGTATATTATAAGAAAGTCGTCGGAAAGAAGATTGTAGATGTTGTTTATTATTTATAATTTAAAAACGCAACATTAGAAACTTTTTTGTAATAGCCGGGTAATTGCTGATTTGTGTAGTGAGCAATGTGAAGTGAGCAGATAGACGATGTGATATGAACAAGTGACCCTTAATAAAGTTATCTCGTATTCTGTTACGTCGCTTTGGGTCGAATAATGATGGCATTAATGGGGTAGCCACTTGTACACATACACTGAACATAAAAAAAGTAAGAGTAAACGAATTATGGGAAAATATACATATCGGTGAATTCGACAGAACACTTTGGGGGAAGGTACACGTAACAATAAGCGCCTTTGTTTACGGAGATATAACGGTCTTAATATGAACTAAATTCTGGCATTCCTTCATATATAAGGTTAAAATAAAAAGTCAACATTATATATTCACGTCTAACCTTTAGCATCTCTGTGTAAGTAAAGGCATAAGAAGACAAACAGATAACAAAAGCCGGGTGTTCGCTTACAAGCTAATTTCAAAAGATATCGGCGTTACTGTTATTTCTTTTGCTCCTCAAATACTCCGATTCAATCATGCTGAATAACTTAGTTAAAACTATGAATGAAATGTTTTTATTGAAGAAATATGGGTAAATTTAAGTATTATTTCATGATTGTAGTTACATATACTCACGCTTTCAATTTCATATATATATATATATATATATATATATATATATATATACATACATATCATATAAAAGTACTTGTAAAACTATCATTAGGAGGCAACATTGCGGCGATTAGACAGAGACTGGAGCTTAGTGGGTAGTGAAAGACTTATAGGATGAGAAGCTAATTCATGACCCTGTTTAAGAAGGAGACCTCAAACAATACTCTATGCATATACTGATATTAGCTTTGTAGAGATATATAACATAATATGTGTGAGAAGCATCCGAGCACGGTAAGAGGGCACTTTCAGTGGGACAGCTTTAGCAATATCTTCTAAGTATTTATTCTTATTTATGTTAAATATGAATGTTAGGCTGAGACTCTTTAAGCAATATTCGACAAGGCATTTGTCGAATAGTTTGGAGAGAACAGGGTCAGCTCAACAGAAGATTTATTTATTTATATGACAGTAATAGAATCAGCCCCATGCTTTAGAGGTGTCAAAGTTTTTTAAAATTTATATCCCAGAGATGAGAAGAGGTGATTATTAGGTCATTAAGTGTTGTTTCAGTTGATAATGGGGCATTTGAAGTTACAGCTGTTCAGTTTGGGGTCGAGATGATACTAACCATTTTCACAAGGAAATCAGCGTCCCCGAGGGGGCTATACAAATCCGTCATACAAGCCTCGGGTAGTGTGGTCAGGAATAGGTAAGTGAGGCTTACTTATTCTAACGATCTCGTTGGCGGGTTGTAAAAATTACAGTCTGAATAAGATAGTGTGTGATAGGGAAAATAGGCGTGCTGTTATCAGCTGCGTCTGTATAGCTTTAAAATCGAAGTCTATCAGGTTAGTGGACATTAACATCCCAAGCACGTGATTATCTGATTCTAGACTATATTCTCTAGTCAAGTGGAGGGTGTTTATAATATGAACTCCTGATTCGTGCATGTTTCTTAGCGTCCTAACGGTAGAGTAGGCGGGATCCAGTCATGTTAAAACGATTGAAGAGTGATTGTTAGTTTCACTTAGTGTTAGTATATAAGGGGAGTTTATAAGAAGTAATGATTCTACGTCATCAATGTTTGTTCTAAGTCCTTGGATATTTATGTATGCAATCCTCAAAGAAGGAGGCTAATGCGTTTTCTTCAGGTGTGCGTTTGGTTTTATCTTGTTGCATTTTTGTAGAGACAATCTTTAGTATTTGGATATAGTGGTTTGGACAAAGTGGATGCTCACTTGATATCAGTAAGCTCACACAAACAAACTATTAGCCAAGTCTTCATCTATCGATGTTTTGCCTCGGGAAAGCTTACCGGATATAAGTGCAACGTCGCTTTCTATGTGCAACATCACACTACAGTAAACTCGAAATTATACAACTGCTTATAGAAAAGACGCTGTTAGAGCTACATAAGAGTAAGGGATCCTGTAACACCAGTCGGAAACAGCAGCCAGATAAGCTGTAAAACCTATACCCTTAACCAGTAAGACAAAGTGCGTTTAGACTAGTCACGTGAAAGTGACTTTTTCCCCTAGTTGTATAGATAAAGAGAAAGATAGACGGCGATCATTGGCATAGTGAGGAATAAATCCAAGCACGGGCTGTCTTTGAGATGTACTTGTGATTATACCCGTACGAATAAATACAATAGCTGGTCGATAGGTTGACCCTTTCTATTTCTTAAGCTATTTAGCTTTACAAACCAGATATTTTGTTTGAGTCTCTAGCTCTTGTAGACCATGACTAATGAGGCTTTCCGCCCCCAGTTGTTCGATGCTAAGGCATATGAAGACACCACGACAGGTGTTTATATTTGATTCTTTCGTCACCTATGTGTACGATCTGAAAGGATCTGAGAGTCTATTTACCGAGCCTGATAATCTTGCGCCGGTGTACTATACCAGGTTTTTCTGTCGCCCCGGTGTAGATTGTTAAGAAACATAAACTTACTACTTAAAATAAGTATTCATGTCTCATCCCACAAAAAAGTGAAAACAGATGCCCCTCTCATGATAAGTAGCAAGGGGTTAACTTAAAAGTAGGGAAGCGTGCCAATTTGCATCTAATTTTTTTAAACATGAATTGAATCCGTCGAAAAAAAGAATGGTCGAATTATACCATGTATGTTTCTATCTATAGAATAATAATTTGACATTCATTCATGTATATCTAGTGAGGGATATTCAGTGATTTTGGGGGTCATTTAAGCAATTGAATAATTTCATATGAATTTTATTGCTGTTATATGATCAACAACAACTTGTTAACAAGTCTCTACTCTAAGACACATCGTTGTTAACCGTGAAAATTCTAAAAGATAACAAATATGATCATAAACTATTAAAATGAAAATGAAATTCATCAAAATAAGACAAAGGTAGTAAAAATATTAATATTCAGCTTTGTGTACATACATTATTTGAATAAATAATCCAATATAAAAAACTTCTTAGTAAACTATGATCAATTTGCGAACATCATTTCAATAGAAGAAAGTACATTGTTGTAGGTGTTATTGTTCACAACTTTTAGAATTTTGCATATTCTATAGATGCACTGTCATTTCAACATATTAAATAATAGAATAGGATAGTGCCACACCTTATTAGATTGAAAATAGGCATAACTTGGACAGTATTGTTGGAGCATTACTTTCTGATGCAATCCGATTAACTAAACATGCACTGTAATAATTCCGGTTAAGGTTTATATATATATATATATATATATATATATATATATATATATATATATATATATATATATATATATATTTATATATATATATGTATATACATATATATATATACATATATATATATATATATATACATATATATATATTTTAAATATGTGTATCTTGGCAGCATCTTTTCTTTTATACAAGTATCATTAAAAATAACGGACATCTTGTGTCTGTTTTTTTTTTCTAAGATCCTTTCTGTTTTTCTGATTAGGTTCTTAGTTTCAGACGGAAACTGGCTGATAAAATTGCCATAGCTTCCCAAAGCGATTTCGGACCCTTCCAGGTCCATCGTCAGTGGAGCAATGTTAACCAGGCATAGACCTAGGAGTGAATATATATTCTATTTAGGCGGGAAAATAAAGGACTGTGTTTTATGTGAATTTATATTTATAGGCATTTGAGTATATTAGTACTAATAGTATAGTTAATCTTGTTAATAGCTGTTTTTTCTGTTTTAATGTATAGGGCTTCGAGTATGTGGAGTTTAAGTGTATTAGTATTTTGTGCGATGATTTTTGTGTTATCTACTAGAAGTTTACGGATATGTGAACGGGGACAGGAATGCTTTTTATAGAGGTGCTGGGTTAAGGCCACTGGGTAAACAGTTAATAAAATAATTAAAATATACTATTTTATTAATAAATTCTGTTATAATTAAACTAGTACTGGAAATCTTATTGAACCCTAAACAATGCTAATTTTAGATATTTTTATATGATGATTCCAGCTAAAAATGTTGCTGTTATTTTTCATATGTTTTCGTACTTAACAGAAAATTGACTCTAGAATAATGTTTTATATCTAACTTTTCGCATTATATTCAATAGAATAGCTTAAGTACATAATGATTTCTGAATATATTAAATATATAATAATTTCTATAATTCTTTTAAGAAAAAAGGGGAATGACGACTTTATATACGTGTTTTACGTGTTCTCCCATCAAACGTCACTGAACATTCATCAGTCTGTAATCGTTCATACGATATAGTTTATCTTTTGAAATTTTGAAATTTCGAAATTGTCGAGTGTAGAAAATATAACGGAATGGCCGACTTTACAAGTTTTCATTGGAATAGATTTTGTCAGTTACATAAAAAGAACATGTAAATATAGACAACACATATATTTCAGTGGGGTGTTTCATTGTTTTGCGTTGTCACACATCATCTTGATTATGTCACAAAGGAAAAGGAACGAGTACATGTGCAGTTACGTATGATAGACTGGTGCTAAACATCAAAGGGCGTCAAAGGCCAAGGAAGATGTGAAGTGGTCACAGGAAAACGAGACAGGACATGACGAGAACGTAATTACTTGCGATACTGGTTGTTATTCTGCTTACGAAAATATAGTGGTTCGAACAATAGCTTATTTCAGGTGTACAAACACCATTAATTAAAATAAGTTTTTTAAAGTCATGGAGCACCGGAATATATATATATATATATATATATATATATATATATATATATATATATATATATATATATATATATATATATATATATATATAAATAGAGAGACAGTGTGAGAGAGAAAGAGACAAGGGAATGATAATAAAACAAATATAAAGGGATATATTTTACTAGTTTATTATAGTCAAATAGTACAATTGTGGTTTCAGATAAACAGGGATAAATGTTGCCTACGGAAAAAATGCAATAAAAAATGAAGGGTTACCAGCTTTGAAGCGTGTAGACCGTTTTGCATGGAAGGCACTCGCATTTCAGAGGAAAATGACTTGTGTTTATGGTAGATTCTTTGTAGGTTGCACCAATTTGTATATGCTGTCGAAGGAACGTATTAAGACGACAGCAATTAGGTTATTCAAGTAGAGCGTTAACAGTGAACAAGTGATATTGAGATTAAGAAGTTGTTTAAATTCATTAACGATTTGCAACAACATAGAATTTTGAAAAAAATTTTCATGAGTTCTGAAAGAACAAAAATTATATGCGTCTTTATATAAGTCTTTGCAATAATGAATTGCCAGATATATTATGAAGTGTTAAAATTGTAATATTATAATATAAAGGATGTAATTGAATTAAATATATATATATATATATGTATATATATATAATATTTTCATTAAGAAATATTGTTCAAATACTTTTCTGAATACCTCAGAATTTCGTGCTATTGTAACCAGCATTAAATGATATAAAATGTTACTATGTATTATCTATACACGTATGCAATATTCTTAGCGACTCTTGGAATGCAGAAATAATCGTACTGATTCCAATTAAATTATTGCCATACATTTGTCTTTTAAATAACGCCCTTTTCAGACAATAATAACTGACTATTATTTCATTGACTAATGAGATAAAGTGTGGGAAAACGGACTGGCTTAATCATAATAAGATGGCAGAGGAGATAGAAGAGAAAAGACGAAAAAGAGAAGGAGAGTAGAGTAATCCATATTGACAACATTATCTCGGTCAGCAGATCAAATCTAATTTTAAGGATGGTGTCAAATCTGACAGACCATATTGTAAAGGTGAAAATAGCAGAAAAGTATAGGCGACCCATCTGATAATTGAATAGGTATCCGATGATTTAATCTACTCCTCACCTACAACCAAAACAACAACAACAACAACAACAACAATAATAATAATAATAATAATAATAATAATAATAATAATAATAATAATAATAATAATAATAATAATAATAATAATAATAATAATAATAATAATAATTAACTACTACACACTCTCCATGCGTACAAAAAACTGCAGTGAAGAGAGTCCGTAGCGTTCACACAAAATATTAGTTTGTTATTTTAGAGAATAGAAACACAGAAAAAGAGAGAGCACAATTAGTCATCAATTTAAAGTTCACGGAGAGTGCTAGAATTCTGATTAAACTTATTGACATTCCAGAGAAAGCCAACATCCATTATAAGCGAGAACGCAATGGTAAACGACTGTTGCATGAATGCAAAGTTATTTGCAACGGTTTTAGAGAGAACAGAAGAATACTGGAAATATGAGGAACATATTTTTTACTCAGACTCCGGGAACATCGCTGCTTTGTTGTCAATGAACGATGACCAGTACAGACTCCCGTGAGAAATCCTAATGAGCAAGAAATTATAAAATGATTGTGAAATAGCTAAACAGATGAAAATAAACTTTCGGAAATTTTAAGATGGAGCATAAAGTGAAATGAAGTTTGAACCCCTTAAAATTACCTTTAATAAATGTCAAGCTAGAAAGCACCATCGCGGAATTATTCAGGTTCAAATATTAAAATATTTATATAATGTGCAAATATTATGTTTAATATGTAGGAGTTTCTTATTCCTTACTTGTTGACGTTAACAGATCATTTTTAATGCAGTTACTATTTAAGTTTTTTAAAACATTTACATCTATATAACATATACATTTACATTATTATGATACCCATGACAGTCCAACTGTTTTCTCAAAATGTCTCGACTCAGTAAAGCACTAAATAAAATATGTTTTTCTTTCCGAGAATGACAACTTATAAAATCGATAGGTAGCAAACCTCAGATCTAGTAAATGAAATGTCTTCTATGTGAGTATTTAAAACGTCAGCATTCCAAATGTCACAGCTCATTAGGAAATGTGACAGAAGACTAGTTTACTCTCTGATTGGGCATAATAGAGGGTCGGACTAACTACTTCTATCAAATGTAAATGTCAATTATGAAGGGTAAAAGTATTCTGCAAAACGAAGTCTTTCATGTGTCCTAACATTTAATGATCTGACCGTTTAAAGCAGACTGTCATTTGGTTAAATGTCTTTGTTCGTTATCATTCGGTCAGAGGGGAAGCACTAAAAGCGGAAGGCACCTTGCAATAAGAGGTTTTTATTTACTTGATATATGGATTGTTTACAGTAAACGTACAGATATTTCCTATTTAAACATTTTCAAAACAGTAGTAACGCTTAAATGGACAGGTTCAGCTATAGATATAACTGTGTAAAAATAAGATAAAGTTACTATTAGAAAAATAGCTAAATTCAATTTGTAATTTTCTTTAGTAAGCAGTGTTTTGCATTTTTTCTCTAGATTAAGTGTTTATTGAACTTATATTTGAGAGATGAGCTCTCTATATGGATCCATATATGAGAATGTATATGTCAGTATATATATATATATATATATTTAAAGGTGTGTCAACGTATTCTCCTTTTGTTATGTAATGAAAAAAAAGTAATAAACACAGTAGTAATTGTGGTGGAAGAAATAGTAAGTCTAGGGTGCATAAAAATAATAATTAATCGCAATAATAATGAGTTTTTCATCTGTTTCGGAAATGTAAAGTCACGTGTCACTTTCGTTATGACGCGTTATTTGCTTAGAGTGTTATGTATGTTTGTTTCAATTTAATGTAATGGAAGGTTTAATAAGGTTTGAAACACAACATTTACAAAAAAAACATACATAATACTCTAAGCAAATAACACATCCAAAGGAGAGTGACACGTGACTTCACATTTCCGAAACAGATGAAAACAGAAGCTGAAGAGAGCCAGATGACTAAGTCCTTCCGGGCTTGAAATCGACGGTACGAATGTTTCACATATTTTTCTGTACCAAAATAAATAAATATGACGCTCTTAATTTTTATTTTTTAATTTAAATTCTCAATTAATCGAGCTATCTGCTGGGATTTTTCCTGCTATATCACAAAGAAGTTATATATATATATATATATATATATATATATATATATATATATATATATATATATATATATATATTAATATATATATGATATTTAAATGTTGAATTAAATTAACGATAATTGAATTATCGTTAAATAATTATCTATCGTGATAATATAAAGCTCAATATAGTGAATATATATATATAGTCTAAAGAAGCTTTGAGTCACAAAAAAAAGAAAAAATGTAAAATGCAGTTTAAATTCCCAGACAAACTAACTAAATCCAAGATATTGCAGACTTAACATTCGTTGGAAAATTAATAAATGAAAAAATATAAGTAAAATTTAAAAAAAAAAAAAAAAAAATTTTTTTAAAAGAGGGGGTTAATTATCTAAGAGTGAAACAAAAACAGGAGACCTTAAGCGTCTAATATTAACACGGGGATTATCAGCTGTTTACCATGTAACTGTTACGGAGATTTAAAAACAGGACAGTTATAATATTCATGGCTCTCTAATGGTACTGATTATACGACCATTTCCCCAATAATCAAGTGTCGAAATAATTCAGCTTAAAATATCACTAATATATACATAAAAAATAATAATAATGATGAAATAATAATAATAATATATTACCCTTAAGACTACCGTATGATATAGTAATTTGCATATCGAATAACATTAATTATAACAATAATAAAAATAATAAAAATAATAATAATACTATCTAAACACTATATCCAAGAACCATTCTGCAATATGGTAGCTAGCAATAAAATTATATAGGAATCAAAGTTGCATTAAAAAATTAAAAATAAAGCTTAAGTACCTTTGGTACCAGAAAAGTAATTAGATAAGAAGAAGGAAACCTAGCCATACAGATCTAAATACCCAATATACATATATATAGGGTTTTTACAATTCTCATAAGAATTATTTAAAACTTTTTCTTTAACCATAAATTTATTTTTTAATGTGGTAGCATACACCACAAATATAGATATCTGATCGTAAAACCGCATTAAAACAATTTTCATATGCATAGAATGACCCTCGATTACATGACGTTCTAAAATTCTAAACATTGCTAACTTATAAATACAATGAAACACAGACGCATGTGTCACGGTTAAGTCTAGTAGAAATGCTTTTAAGAGGTTATTTCATAAATATGTATGCTTGTGTGTATCTCAAGAATGTTTCCACCGGTAATATCACAGAGTTATACGCTTTTAATTAGTCTTCCAAACACAGATTTATCATGATCAAATGACAGAAAAAAATATTATAATATTGTTTTCTGAACACGATGCTTAACAATGTTGAACGTAGAAGTGTATTGTTAATTCGTATAATTATAATAATACAATTACAATAAATAGTTATACTCCTCGTGGGAGATGTAATAATTTCCTAATGTATGTTCGCTTATTATGAAATAACATTATGTATATATTTATATGTTATTATAATTGTTCGGTTTCAAAAATAAGTTGCTTATTTGTATAAACGAAAATGAAACCAGATACATTTCCTCATCAAAGTATGAATTATAACACTTTTTTTCTGAACGATTTAGTACGTTAGTAATTCAATTTTAGAAATAAGTGTTTAGATTTATCTTGGAAAACACATAAGAGTTTCGGCTTTTAAATCAGTTTTGTGCATGGACACATAAATATTTACTTATAGAACTATAGAAAAAATAATAATCTGTCAGAGGGTGACACATACATTTCTGAGTTGTAATACTTTATCTATTTTTATCGTACAGAGCTATGCACCGTATTTTTTTAAATTCCACTTTCGTCATGGCTTATACTACCGATTATATTCGTAACAGTTTTCCATTGACGCGTTTCAATGAAGTAGAATATGTCTTAGTATTTATTTTCCCCCTTTTGTAGAATAAATTACCCTTGAAATATTCAGAAAATATAGAGTTAGAATTAATTTGGAGATAATTGTTTCATTTAGTGTGTTACACGAGATAATCTCGAGATAACTAATGTATTTTTCTCCATAGAATGTTAGTATATCACTCATTGTAGCACATCATAATTCGATCCTTGTAATGTTATCGGCTGGATTAAATAAGTAGTAGACGGAGAGAAGTATAGGATAAGTAACAAGGTTTATTGGCGGTCAAAATACATTCTAACTGAGTCATCGCCAGGGGCCGTAACTCGTCCCTAACCGGTGAATCATCGGTGCAGTAACACTACATCCCCCTTTCGGTTGTAAAGTTCTTTACAAGGACAGTCTTTTAGGTGGTCGAACTTGTCGACCGCTTCTTGTATATTTCCCTTGGTCAGGACCTCTGGAACTCTCTAGTGGGATGTTTCTTTGGTTACTGGAAAGATCTGTTGAGTCATCATCACAGCTATACATATATCCATATCGAGGGGAACGTGGTAAGGTGTTTGCTTCCTGTGGGGTAGCCACCTGAGAGTAGCTGGTTTCTCCGTTCCTTAGGCGCAGATTACTTTTGTTGCGTCGGTGTAGTCCTGAATCTGCCTTAACTAGGACTGACCTTGGTGACAGAGTTTTACTTACAACAGCTGTACTGGTCTTAGGTATCTTGACCCAGACTGGTTGTCCTTTTTCAAAGGCAGGACGATCTTTAGCCCGATGACGTTTGTCATAGTTTTGCTTTTGTCTGGCTTTGAGCCGGGTGTCTGCCCTTCTGTGTTCCTCGGTGTTTTGCTGATCAAATGAATTTCTTTGAGGAATGGTAGGGATCCGTGTTCTTAGTTTTCTATTCATTAACAACTCTGCAGGACTCTTGTCGTATTGCAGGGGTGTGCTGCGATAATTTAGCAGTGCTATGTATGGGTCACTTGCTTTCTTCAATAAGTTTGTTTTATTGTCTGGACTGCACGTTCAGCTTCTCCGTTTCCTTGCGGATGATGGGGGCTACTTGTGAGGTGCAGGAAGTCAAAAACATTTGAAAAGTTCCTGAATTCACTAGAACTGAATTGGGGACCGTTGTCAGATATGATTGTCTCTGGGATCCCGTGCCTAGCGAATATTGATTTGCAATGCTCTATTACGCTGGCTGAGGTGGTTGTCCGTAAATGGGCTATTTCAATCCACCTGGAAAAATAATCGACAATCAGAAGATATCGGTGTCCCATGAATTCGAACAGATCCATTCCTATTTTCTGCCATGGATATGCAGGTAATTTGGTGGGTTGTAGTGGTTCTGGTGGATATTTTCGTTCTTTTTCACAGATACAACATTTCCCAACTTTGTCTGCAATTTTTTTAGAGAGGCCAGGCCACCACACACATTCGCGAGCTAGTGCTCGGCATTTGACAATACCTTGGTGTCCCTCATGTAGACGCTCTAGAATGTCTTTTTGAAGTATATTAGGAATGACAAGTCGGCCCTGGTACATTAGAAGTCCCTGGTAAACTGTTAAGTCCTGGTTGACAAACCAGTACTGTTTTAGTTCACGGTCCCGCCTTGCTCTTTCGGGCCAGTGGTCTATCTCATAATATTTGATTACTTGACTGCAGACCTGGTCAGTATTTTGTTTTAGTCGGATATCCTCCAATCGTTCATCGCTCGCCGAGATATTTCCTATGACTGAGCGGATAAATGAGTCGGTCTGTGTCTCCTGCTGGATATCCTGTATAACGGGACTACTCCCAGGTGCTCGGGACAAAGCGTCTGCTGTTGTGAGGTATTTTCCCGCTGTGTATATGATTTCATAGGAGAATCTCATTAACCTCATGCGGAAACGTTGAATTCTAGGAGTCAATTCGTCGAGTCGCTTCGACTTCAACAGTGCCAACAGTGGTTTGTGGTCTGTTTCGACTGTGAATTTTGGCATTCCGACCAAGTAGTCCGCAAATTTTTCACAACACCAAGTGACTACTAGTGCCTCCTTCTCAACCTGTGCATATCTCTGCTCTGTTTCTGTCAGAGATCGTGAAGCATTACATACCGGTCTCCAGTGATTTTCTTGCTGCTGCAGTAGTACACCGCCTAGGCCATAGCTAGATGAATCTGCTGATACCCTTGTCGGCTTGTCAGTACTGGTGCAGAACCTAGTTGCTTCTTCAGAGTCTGGAATGCTACTTTCTGAGGCTCATCCCAGATCCATTCTGACTCTTTCCTAAGAAGCTTTCGGAATGGTTTGGTGGTTTCGGCTAGATTCCTAGCAAATTTTCCGACCTGGTTGACCATGCCCAGTAAGCGTCGTAATTCGGACACGTTCTCAGGTCTGGGCAAGTCCATAATTGCTGCTACTTTTTCGGGATCTATTTGTATTCCCTCTTTTGATATGATGTGACCCAGAAACTTTATGTTTCTGACAGAAAATACACATTTATCGTTGAGTGTAGCTCCTGCAGCCTTCATTTTCTGCAGTACTGCTTTTAGTCGCTGGTCGTGCTCTTGCTGGTTTCTTCCACTTATTAGGACGTCATCTATATCACAGATGACTCCTGGTATTCCGGACAAAATGTGTGTCATCTCCCTATGAAAGATTTCTGGCCCAGAACTTATCCCGAATGGAAGTCGTTTGAAACAGTACCTCCCATAAGGTGTTATAAATGTGGTAAGGACCTGCGATTTTTCGTGTAGGACGATTTGGTAGAAACCGTTGTTGCAATCAAGCTTGCTAAACACTGTGGCTCCATCAAGCTCGGCCAGTAATTAGTCTGTGGTGGGTAAAGGAAAATTTTCCCGTTTCACGCCTTCGTTTAGCTTGGTAAAGTCGACGCATAACCTAACTTTGCCGTTAGCTTTTTGGACGGCGACTATTGGGGCACACCTATCAGGTGGTGATTTGACTGGACGGATTATGTCCTCGTTCTCCAGACGTTTCAGTTCTTCCTGAACCTTCTGTTTCATAGGCAACGCCAATCATCTAGGGGTAGCAATGGAAAAGGGCTGAGCTCCTGTCTCCAAACGTATCTGGTACACATGTTCCAGTTTCCCTAGGCCTGTGAACTGTTCTGGGAACTCTTTCTTATACTGGTGCCCTTCGCTTGTCACTCTATTAACTGCTTTCAGCAGGTTGAGGGCTTTGATTGCTGGTCCTCCCAGTAGAGGTTCTTGCAGACTCTCTATAACATAAAGGTCTCGTTGCAAGCTTACTTTTTCTGTGGCCAGTTTGGCCTTCACACATCTTATGAGGTTTATCTCATGATGACCCGGTCCGTACAATCTTTTGTTTGTGGGTTGGATGAGTGGGGAATTTTTCCTGAAGAACCGGTCCGGGATTACGGTCAAATCTGCACCTGTATCCAGCCTAAAATTTATAATTTTGGTACAGGTCTTAGTGGTGACCTTAATTTTAGCCTGCCAATTTGTATTATCCTCAGTGGTAATTGTACCTATATTTTCGAGAGTGACAGAACCTAAAAAATGATTTTCTTATTCCTCTCTTATTTCTCTAACCTTAGCCTTATCGGTTCTGCAAAATTTTGCATAATGCCTTTTCTGCGAACAAATTCTGCAGCGTGCATCTTTTGCTGGGCAGTCATTTCTATTGTGGAATGGAAATTTCCCGCAGCGTGTGCATTTGCTAGGCATTTTCGATTTCGGATGTGGTTGTTTGGTGAAGTTTGTTTTGTAGGTTCGCTTAGTAACCCGGTTGATTTGAGGATCCGCTGCATCAGCACCGGAGGAAATGGTCTGCGTCTGTTGTTTCGAAGTTTCGTAGTCTCTACCTATTTGTAGGCACTTGTCTAGAGTAAGCTGTTTATCAGACAGTAACTTTTCTCTGACGGTATCGCTTCGAACTCCGACAACGACTTGGTCTCGAATAAGCCTATCCTGTAGCTGTCCGAAATTACAGTTCTTTGCAAGTTGCCGAAGAGCAGCTATATAGGTCTCGATACTTTCAGATACTTCTTGCTTGCGAAGATGGAATGTATAGGATTCGTAAGCTTCGTGTGTTTCGCCCACGAAAGAATCCTCAAACTTCTTCATCACCTTCTCTGGGTCAATTTTTCTTCTTCAGAGTTAAACTTCAACCCTTCATATATATCCTAACTATCCTCCCCGATAGTTGCTAAAAATACCGATGTCTGATATGAAGTATCTGCTTCTTTAGACAATCTACTAGCGATCGAATAATTGAGAAAATTTCGTTTAAATTTTCGCCAGTTATTAGCAACATTTCCAACGAGATTCATTCGTTCCGGGGGTGGTGTATTAGCAGAATATTGCTTTATGTCCGTGTGAGGCATTTTTCAAAAGTATACGATATATATGAGAAAAATAAATTTCTGTACTAACTGTTCTATCTCTTTTCTTACTTTTTTTTGTTTGTGGGACCGTTTTCCGTAAGTCGTTTGTTTATCGATAGTAGAATTTTCATTCTCTTAGTATAACTTCCAACCTCTGTATATCTCACTTATCTCTTTGAAATCCAACTTCAAAGTGAACGTGCAAAACAACAAATCAACCCTCTTTTATCTCCAACCAGGAGCATCTCATTTACATATCAGGTGGTCACATTGCAGGCATATAAAGAGACAATGCAGCCATTTTTGTTTCTTTCTTCTTCATTCATTTACTTCCACGACCGACCCATTGAACTATGCACACATGCTAGTTAGGTAAGTCCCGCGTTTCCCTACACTCCCCTCTGATCTCATGATCACACACAGGGCAGGGGGGTGGCCGTCGTTGTCGTGTACTTCTTCGAAGAATCGGGGGCAGCACTTCCTCATTGCCATCTTCCTCATTACCACCGTTATTGCCACCAATCTGTTCCATTATCTCCTCTCGTGGTTCCCTATGCGGTGTTTCACAATCAGGGCATGGGGGCAGTATCCGTCTTCGTCGGGTACTCCTTCGAAGAACCGGAGGCATCACTTCCTCGGTCCCATCTTCCTCAGTATGTTCCATCATTCTCTCATCTGGTTCCCTATGCGGTGTTTCACAATCAGGGCATGGGGGCAGTATCCGTCTTTGTCGGGTACTCCTTCGAAGAACCGGAGGCATCACTTCCTCGGTCCCATCTTCCTCAGTATGTTCCATCATTCCCTCATCTGGTTCTGTAGGTAGTGTTTCTACGCTCACCGGTAGGGGTAGTAGGCAGTCAGGATCATCCCTGAACTGTATGTGATCTTCCTCGTTATCCTCAGAATCAGGAGAGGTATAACAGGGGCGGATATCTTTTACATGCCGTGGTACACCATCAATCAACATGGTCTGAGGACTTATGATTTAATCTATTTTTCCTCTGCAAAATTTTTCAGTGCACCTAGCATTTGGGGGTTTCACCCAAACACTGTCTCTCACTTGATATGGTGTATTGACAATGCCAACCTCTGATGGCGTGACATCAATACCTTTTATACGCTGTTCATAGCGGTAAATCCCATTAGCTGGGGCAGTTTCTGGTGTTGCATCGTCCTTTGGTGTCATATTATACCAGTACACCGCTTCTGGAATAGAACACTGTGTCCTGGCCGCAATTCTTTTAATTGTGCGGTGACGCCGCTCCGCTATACCGTTACCTTCGGGAAAATATGCGCATCGGTAACGCATTCTAATCCCCCATTCCTGCGTGAATTTCTGAAATTCTTGACATCGAAATGTAGTGGCGTTATCAGTCAGAATTTCAAGCGGGGTACCACGTTCAAAAAAGACAGCTCTCAACTGTCGTATAATGCTAAATGCATCCTGTCGTATCAACGGGCGCCATATTGTGAAACGTGTTGGTCCACAATCTGTCATGGTCAAAAAGTGCTTGCCCTCATAATGCGTTATGTCCATTCCTACTCGATACCAGTTGTCCTCCACCCTAAGCTTTCCTTTTTGCCATTGGGATGGTGCCGGATCAATTCGCTGACACTCTTCACACGAGCGTATAGCTGCCTTGATTGATGCTCTTGTAGTTGAAGGACACACTCTTCGGACAAAATATGTTGTCCTCCGAATTCCGGGATGTCCACTCTGCTGATGTATCGTACGGATCTGGTCAGGTGTCAATTGATCTGTTACGGTCGCGCATGTCTGTTGTGGAGGATCAGATCCCTGCCTCATTACATCAATCCACTTCTTTGGTACTCTCGTCAGGCTATCAGCCAAATTCTGCATTGACAAAACTAAAGTGATGTCCACCTGCAAGCTGTATTCGTCAACTAGACGCTTTATTATTTCCAGTCTCCTACGTACTAACACTTCACTTGCCGCTCTAGTCTTAACCCGGGCCTTCCCAGTTAAGGTGTCGGTCAACCAGTGGTAAACACACAATGAGTCAGTGTGAAGATGCACAACCTTGGCCTGCCATTGCAATGCAAGATTAAGCCCTTTTAACGTGGCATCGAGTCCTGCCAAATGTATATGCTGGGCATCATTTTTCGGACGAAGCCAGCACGCATCTTCCACGACAGCTCCTAATTGTTCCAACACGACACCTGTAGCCAGTGAAAGCATCAACGTGGTGATTCAATTCTCGGTAATCCATTACGGGTCGAATTTTGTCTTTAGTAGGTTGTTCAACAGCCATGAGCGGAATTAATCCTTTGTGTGGTCCCAGACGTTCCTGTGAGTACGGTATTAACCATCCGTTTTCAATCCATATCTGAAGTTCTTCTTCATATGCGGCCCTATTCTTTGTGGAAACTTCATACTCTGGAATGGTGTTGCACAGTCGATCTGGTGCCTGGCTCATAGTCCATTTCCACTTTGCAGTCCACACCTTTTCGTTGTCGTCAAACGTAACACAGAAGTCCTTTTCTTCAATAGACACGGCTGCACAGACTTCTTTCCCTTCTCCAAGCATTACACCTCCAGTCGCTGTGATTATGACGCCTCCTAGTGCTTGTATCGCATCAATTCCAAGCAACATGTCATAGCCAAGGGGTTTTTCTTGCATCACCAGAACATCAACTTTGGCTGTGTCACCCTTCTCAGTACAAATCGTGACTGTCTCTTTACCACAACATGCTCGGGATAAACCATTGATTGTCATAATACCGACTGGTTTCTCCCGCCACATCCGACAGTAATGTGCACTAACTATAGACCGGGAACACCCCGTGTCTATGAGTGCTGAACACTTCACATCGTCGATTTTAACGCCAATGACCGGTAATTTTGCGTTTATTGGTTGGCAAGGGGCAAGGGTGGCGATAGTACCTTGCCCTTAACCTCGTTTCCCGAACAGTTGCGAGATATGTGCCCAAACTTATTGCAGCGATAGCACTGTACCGTTCTCTGTGCTCGTGGATATACACACCTCCTATCACTTCGGCACTCCTTAGCAAAATGATTGATTTCCCCACATTTATAGCACACTGGGCCTACACGCTTATTACTATCTGGGAGAGAATCTACCTTGCCTCCATGTGGTTCGACTGCTGCATGTTGAATACTAGTTGCTGCTGCAATTGGCTCATGTTCCTTGCAGATGTTTCGAGCTCGGGCTAATAACTCGTCCGTTGTCAATTCATCAATTCGTAACGCTGTCCGCAACAGTCTGCTGACCTCCTCAGGTAAGCCTACTAAAAATGCACATCTTAATATCTTATCGCTGACTCCACCAAATGGTACCGACAACTTTCGTAGGTCAGCTAGGTACACGTCAACCGTTTCCTTGGCCTGAAGTCGCCGGCTCGTAAACTGTTGCCATGCAACAAACGGATCTGTACCAAATGCTGTATACAGGCCATGTTTGATTGTATCCCAGTCTGGTTCATCCCCGAGTTGCTGGTAGACTGCATAGGCCCCTCCGATTAACCTCAGAGGAATGACTGTGGCTGGTTCTTTAATTCGGCACAGTGTACAGATCTTCTCAGCCTTTTCAACCCATTCAACAACAGACGGTCCAGCGGTAGATCCATCAAACTCAGGTATCAAACGAAAATCGAATTTGTCCATTTTCTGCCTTTCGAATCACCGCACACCAAGAGCCGGAATAGCTTATAACTTCCAACCTCTGTATATCTCACTTATCTCTTTGAAATCCAACTTCAAAGTGAACGTGCAAAACAACAAATCAACCCTCTTTTATCTCCAACCAGGAGCATCTCATTTACATATCAGGTGGTCACATTGCAGGCATATAAAGAGACAAGGCAGCCATTTTTGTTTCTTTCTTCTTCATTCATTTACTTCCACGACCGACCCATTGAACTATGCACACATGCTAGTTAGGTAAGTCGCGCGTTTCCCTACACTTAGAAATCCTTTGTTTTTCTTACTACGATATCCGATTTTTTTACTTTGTTTTTGGTCTCCACAAATTGTATCCTACTTCTGACACCATGTAATGTTATCGGCTGGGTTAAATAAGTAGTAAGACAGAGAAAAGTATAGGATAAGTAACAAGGTTTATTGGCGGTCAAAATACATTCTAACTGAGTCATCGCCAGGGGCCGTAACTCGTCCTTGACCGGTGAATCATCGGTGCAGTAACACAACAATCCTAAACGTCTCTTTTTAGACATATAACATATAAAGTTAATATGGAAAGTCTTTGTAGGTACTTGTCCAGTGTAAACGCATGACGTACCCAATGGCCCAATGTTGGCCATTTTTGGAGGCTGATTAAGTTAAAATTTACAGTGTCTTGCTTACAAAGAATTGCGGTGCAAGTTATACACAAGTTAAACGTGAATCAGATGAGCGGTCACTCGTTTAGTTAAGTGAATTTATCTCAATTTCCACAAGAATAATTAAACACCAATTTAGAACAGTTTGTATAACTGCATCATTCGCAAATGTTGAACAACTCAATTGCAAATATATATATATATATTAGTTAGTTCTGACTGAACGTTGAACACTGTATACAGTAATGACATTTTCCCCCGCCTCCTGGGTAAGTGTATCTTAATTTCAATTACTGTCTGTGTCGATTGCTCGCGGCTACGTGGTCTTAAGCGTGTGTCTCATGATTCTAGCCTAAATATACGAACTGCGTTCGTCTCCATGCACCGCCTGAAAGCGGCTGCAACCGCTACTTATACGGTGATGAGGGTAAAAAAGTCTGAAACGACGCTGTCTGTAAGTTAAAAACACATGAATATTTAAAACAAATATATTTGCAGTTATATATATATATATATATATATATATATATATATATATATAAATGTGATACTTAGAAGGCAATACAATGCAGAGGGGTGACGGATAGACACAAGTTGGAGCAAATAAGACATATAATGGTGGAACAAATTAAATAATTTCACCCTTTATACAATGTATACATACACATATATATATATACATATATATATATATATATATTTATTTATTTTCACAAACACACATATATATGTTTATCTACATAATGTTACATGTTATGTAATACCTGTATGAAGAGGGTCTGGTGGAAACTCAGTATGATATAATATTTCGGGAACTCTTACTTCTTCAGAACCGTGCTCAACTCAAGTTCAAGCGTGCATATGAAGGTGCCGTGGGATGCAGTCACGCAGAAAATACCGGTTTAATTTGAATTTCAAACCAGATTCAAAAAACTAAATGAACTTTCTGTTTTCTTTTTTAAATATTTTATTCATCTATTTTCATCTAATTTATTTATTTATCTATTCACCTTTATTAAACTTTTTTATGAATTTTTGTGTTTTTACTTTTTAGAATCTTTCCTTTCTTTTTTCCGTTGAATTTTAAATCTAATCTTAATTTAAACCACGTTTATTCGTTTAAATTAATATGTCGGTTAATACTGTCATTAAACATTGCATCATCTGTTCGTTTTGTAATTATTGTGTATATTAATATTTAGTTTATTTTATTATTTTATTTTATTTTATTTTATTTTAAAATATGTATATTTATTGATAATTCAATATCATCTGTTCATTAATCGCCTATATCTGTCTAATGTTAATTACAACAATGGAAGGGAGGTAATTCAGTTGGTCTGTCTAATGATGTTTTAGTCGCTTTTAAATTTAGTTATTTCTAATTGCTAGGCTAAAATATTGTTATTCTCATATAACGAATGCATTTATTTCTTTTTTCAATTTTCATTTATTATAAATTAATGTTATAGGGTATTATTCTCTCCGGGTTGGTTCCGGTATTTCATCCTCTCTTCTTCTTCTTCTTCTTCTTCTTCTTCTTCTTCTTCTTCTTCTTCTTTTTCTTCTTCTTCTTATTATTATTATTATTATTATTATTATTATTATTTACTCACTAGGAGTTATCACACTGGTCATCGTCAGTGGTCACCCACTGCCAACAACCTGTGGTATTCCCTGGAGTTTGAGCGACAACAAGTCTCCTCAGGCCTCCAGTATGCTCCACCTCTTTTCGTTCATCACCGCTGATGACCTTGCGGTAATCGCAACAGCCACCTACCAACGATTTCCCGCTGATAAGGGCCATTGGTCCCCTCTGGGGCCCGAGTGGCAACAAGCCTTCCCAAGGTCCTAGAGCTGTCCGCGCTCTTCCAGTGGAGGTCTGGTTTTGCGCTTTCCCTCCTCGACCCTCTGTCCATAATTTTCGTGGCGTCAGCCTATGCTTGCGCGTCTCTCGTGCGGTTGTATTTTCCCCGGTTCTGTTGTTTTGTGCTTCCATGTGTTTGTTCTCCATTCGTTGCTTATGTGGGTTGGTTTCCGCATTCGAGGACATTTCTCAGGATTGTAGCTGTTTTGATCATTACTGTCCTTTGTATGGTCTCAGTTATCCCTTTGATTCCTATTTCTCCTAGTCTTTTCTCCATGTTTTTGGGGACTGTTCCTAGGGCTCCTATGATTATTGGTGTTATACTGACTTTCTTCATGTTCCATATTCCTTTCAATTCTCTGGCAAGTTCAGTATATTTGCTTCTCTTTTCCGTCTCTTTGATCTTCACTCTGTGGTCTGCTGGAACTGCAAAGTCCACGATTTTGCAGCATTTTTCTTTCTTGTTGATTATTATCATATCCGGTCTCCTTGCTGTTATGGGTTTGTCTGTTTGTACATTCATATCCCATATGATTTTGTGTTTTTCGTTTTCTAGTACAGTTTCTGGTTTGTGTTTGTACCGTTTTCTTGCATATTCGAAATTCAGTTGTTTGCACATTTCCCGGTGTACTTCTTTCCCCATGCTGTCATGTCTGTTCTTGTATTCCCTTTGTGCTAGCTTGCTGCATTCACTTATTATATGATTTATCGTTTCGTCTCTTTGTCCACACAATCTGCATTTGCTGTTTTCCTGGGTTTTATCTATCTTTGCTTTAATAAAGTTTGTCCTAATCGCATTGTTCTGTGCGGACGTCAGCAGAGATTCCGTTTCTCTGTTCAGGTTTCCTTTTCTTAGCCATGCCCAGCTGTTTTCATTGGCTTCATCGCTTGTGAGTCTTATAAAGCGTCAATGTAGTTGTTTTTCTTCCCACTTTTCCTTTCTTGTCTTTTTGTTTCTGGGTTCAGTGCTTCCGGGGTTGTTTGTTGGGCTGGTGTCTCTTGCTGTGGTGATCAGTCTTTCCGTGTTCTGGGTTACATATTTCTTCAGCTCTTTTTTGGTGTCTTCCACACAGTCTTCTATACTTACCAGTCCTCTACCTCCTTCATTTCTTTTCACGTAGAGTCTGTCCGTATCGTCTTTTGGGTGCAGTGCATTGTGCATAGTCATTAGTTTTCTAGTTCTTTGGTCAAGGTGCCTGAGTTCTTCTTTGGTCCAGCCTATGAATGGTCCAGAGTATCTTATTAGTGATACAGCCCATGTGTTTATCCCTTTTACTAGGTTTCTGCTATATAGTTTAGTTTCTAAGAGTTTCCTTGTTCTTCGTAGATATTCTTTTCCAATCTTCTCTTTCATTTCTGTATATTTGATTGTGTCTGCTTCCAGAACTCCCAGGTATTTGTAACTCACTTGTTCTCCTAGCGCCCTCATCTCCTCTTGGTTGGGGAGTTCTATACCCTCTGTCGTTTCCAGTTTTCTTCTTTTGATCTCTAGCAGTGCACATTTTTCTATTCCAAACTCCATTTGGATATCCTGGCTGAATATCCTGGTTGTGTTTATCAGCTTTTCCAGTTCTTTTTTGTTTGTTTGCAAACAGTTTAAGGTCATCCATGTACATCAGGTGGTTTATTCTTTGTTCTGTATCCGTAAACCTGTATCCGGCATCACATTTTCTGAGTATGTAGTTGAGTGACATCATGGCTATTATAAACAGTAGTGGTGATAGAGAGTCTCCTTGAAAAATGCCTCGCTGTATTTTTATCTCAGACAGGTATTGTCCTCCGGCTGTCAGTTTTAGTCTCCATGTTTCCATTGCTTTCTGGATGAGATTTATAATCCTGTCTGGTATCTTGTATATTTTTAAGCATTCACTTATCCATGTTTGGGAAATTCTGTCGTAGGCTTTCTTGTAGTCAATCCATGCCATGGTTATGTTCTTTTGTCTGCTCTTCACCTCCTTCAGAGTCGTTTGATCAATGTATAGTAGATCATGTGCCCCTCTTTGTCCTTGCCGGCATCCTTTTTGTTCCTCGGGGAGCAGTCCACGTTTGTCCAGGGATTGGTAGATTTGTTCTCTCAGTTGTGCTGTGAGAATTTTCCACATTATTGGTAGACATGTTATCGGTCTGTAGTTGCTGGGGGTCGTTCCCTTTTTGGGGTCTTTTTGTATTAGTGTTGTTCTTCCTTCCGTCATCCATTCTGGTATGTCTGTTTTTCGGATACATCCGCTCAGTTTCTGCGCTATTCTTTCATGCAGGGTCGTGAATTTTTAAAACCAGTATGCATGTATTCCATCGTGGCCTGGTGCTCTCCAGTTTGCCATTTTTCTTAAGGGTTTTCTTGATCGTTTCTTTGTTGATTTCTGTTTTGGTTCTTTCTTCGTTTTCGTGCAGTTCATCTTTCATGTTTTTCAACCATTGGGCATTCTTGTTGTGCTTTTTGGGTACTTCCCATATCTTGATTCAGAATTGTTTTGTTTCTGTTGGGTTCGGTTGCTCTGTCGTTGTTTTTTCTCCATTTACGTTTTTGTAAAACTGGCTTTCATTATATTTCATTATTATTGTTATTATTATCATTATAATCATCATCATCATCATCATCATCATTATTATTATTATTATTTTTATTATTACCACCCATCATCATCATCATCATCATCATCATCATCATCATCATCATCATTGTTGTTATTGTTGTTATTGTTGTTATTGTTCTTGCAATTGTTATTATTGTTATTATTATTATAATTGTTATTGTTATTACTGTTATTATTTATTTTTATTACTGTTATTATTATTATTGATTTTTACATTTTTTTTACTGTTATTATTTTTGTTTTATTGTTATTATTATTATTATTATTATTATTATTATTTATTTATCTATTTTACTGTTATTATTATTATTTATTTATTTTCCTTTCGGCATGTAATGTCGATTAACTATTAATGTTGTAAATTGAATGTGCACCCGTGGGCAGTCTCGACATTTCTTATTAATTCATTATATTGTTTTAATAATCTCTTTTTTTTTAAATTTATTTATTTAACTATCTATTCATTCAATGTATTGCTGTATTATTATGTATACTATCATTATTCTATATTATTATACGTAATGTTTTTTTGTTAGGTTAAGTTATTACTATTATTGGTTTATAGACTTTAATTTTTATTTATTTATTTATTTTTATCATTTATTTATTTATTTATTTTATTTATCTACTTACTTATTTCCTTTAACCATTTATTTATCTTTTTTTAATCATTATTATTTATTTATTCATACATCTTTATATGTTTATTTATTTATTTACTTTATTTTATTTTTTCCTGTCATTTTTTTTGTTGAATGAGTATTTGACCAATGTTGTTATATAATTTGTTATTATTATAAGGTGATGTTTTGTTAGTTTATTAGTTTTTAGTATTCATGTAAGGGTTAAATTAAGATAAAATCAATACAACAAGAGTGAGATGTGAAACTATGTCAGACTAGAAATGATGACCTTAATTTGAGTCGGTTATTTATTTGGGGAGATAGTATCGATTCTTTTATTCGAAGGTTGCCAACGTTTCTCTCCGTAGCTAGGATATCAATCTTGAATGATTTGCTGGTGTTGCCACATGCGTGGATGTGTTTGTGGTAGGAGGAGGTGCGTGTTTGTAGGTGTTCT